>OY728158.1:1609387645-1610587645 GCA_963277665.1 Viscum album
TGTCTTGAGGTGACATCATGAGAACATGTCCAACATCTTTTGGGGAATTGATAGTAATATATTTTGTTTTTCATATGGATAGGATGAGTGAAGGTTTATTGTTTGAAAGGTACATGATTGGTTGGAATGACCCACTTAGGTGGATCTAGAGGTGTGTCCATAGGAGGGATGATGTCACACCTAGGTGGATAGATGAGAAAACCCTATAGAGGGGGATCTGGAGATGATTGATTATAATTCCCCATGTTTGTCGATTAGTGAGGTGCATACCTAGGATGGATAATGTCACACCTGAGTTTACCAATAGACCAGAATGCTTGGTGGAGGAAGATTCAAAGAAGATGGATTAGAATAACCCATTGAGGAGGATAAAAAATGGATGGATCATAATACCCCATGGAGGCAGATTGAAGAGGTGTATTCCTTTGACAGAATATGTCACACATTATTTAACTGATTTTGAGATTGATCCTTATGGAGGAAAACTATTCACCCAATTTGAGAGACAGGTATCAAACCCCACTTAGATCAACGGTTCAATTCAAGGTCAAGTGAGAAGAAAAATCCATTCAGTTTAAATTCAAGCAGTGAAGATGATCATGGTGTGAAAGGAAAATCAACAAGGGATGGTGTGGGGATTATGCATGGAAGCTTCTTGAAGAATAGGTTCATGTCATTTATGTCATACATGGGCCATCATATGTTAAATACCCTGGATAATTCTATTGGAACAATCCATGAGTAACTACCCCTATTATATAATTTCAGGATGATTGATGAAGTGGACATCCTCGATATTGATGTCAACAAGGCATGCTATTGGATCACACATGAGCATGACCCAAATTTATGGAGCATAACCATTTAAGGTCTTCGAACTTGGGATAATGGGAACACATCCTTAAAAACACTAATTGGAAAGATTAGAATATTCTTGGTGGTGAAATTGGAGGACAAATAATTCTTATCCAACTATGCTAGCATCTTCTAGAGTAGTATGAAGGAAAATAGAAAAGGATGGAATATATAATTGGTTCTAAGGGATGAAGGTAATTTCACAAAATAAATATATTGGGCTCACTGATTATGCTTTATCATCCTTTGATAATGGTTAGGGATATTTTATATTGGTTTATATAAGGTAGTGTGGATATGAAAATTGCACACATATCATCAAAAGGAGTTTCTTCTAGAACTCCATTTCCATTGACCTCTAGAACGAAAAAATTACACCTTCATCATGGGAAGGTGGGAATCAACCCATGTGATGGGAAGTACATCGATTTCATCACACCTAATGGGTTCCAATATGATGAGTTTATTCTGATGTCAAACGTGTAGGAGGATAGGAAGTAGACTCACCTCTAGATGAAACACCTTCTCGAGGTGTTGAAGGTAAATATGGATCATGCCCCCCCCCTTTCAATAAGGAATATTATTTCAATACATGAGTGGAAATGTTATTGAAGGAGGATTTTTCAATGATGATGTTGGGTGGATAATGAAGTACATGGTATCACTATAAAATAGATGGTTAATATCATACACGTTGATTCTGGAGGAGGGGTAGTATGAGTAGTGGGGCTAAAACATGGCGGTGGAATGGAATTATTTAGTATGATACACTATATTCAGGGAAACATTCCTCATTGGATGGACACTTCCAATTAGATACACGCAAATGGTATTGTTCCCATGGATTCTTGTGATGGTGGTAATCATGGAAACAGACAACAAGGTGAATCTATGGTTACTACTGATGGACCAACACTATATCCATCTAGGAAATTTGGAAGGGAGGAAGGTCTTGGGAGTATTTTTGGTCTATTATAGTTATCATACAGTTAGATCGTGGAACACTTCAATGAATATATGTTTCTGAATGCTATCATTACTCCAAATGTTGTCATGTGACTCTCATTTATCAATATCTCTGGGTTCTAAATAGTGATGCTTAGTGATTCTTGGGTAATGATCATTATTGGAAACTATGTGAATTATAACTTCCACCTATATAAAAGTAATGGGTTTGATGGTGGATTACATTGAGGGGACATTGGATTAAATGAAATTCCTATAGTCCTCTCGGGGCAGAGTAGAGGTAACCAGAAGCAAATAAAACACCTACTATGAGAAATACACTCAATCTAATTTCAACTAGAAGTTTGGATGGGTCCAGCAGGCAATGAAGAGATTTTACTAGGTGGTCTATGATGATTGTAATCCAAATATCATTAATCACTATAGTAGATGCTGACATGTGATGGTTTAGTAGGTACCATTATTCTACCTCCGATCTACGTGAACTTTGGTATATCATAGGATTATGTTAAAATATGGGTGATGTATTACCCAATAATGATATTGTGTCGGCAGATAAGGGTTATCACACCAACGAGTGAAGTACCAGAGCAGTACGGAGGTTGGAGTGTTCCTCTCTAAGTGGTGATCTAGTTCTTGGAGGAAACTCAATATGGAGCTGTAGCAGGGGTGGTGCAAGGAATTGGTGATGTTCCAACTATTGGATGGGATGACCTTCCCTATAGGTAGTCATGAAAGTAAGAAGGAGGCCCATAGATCAGAAGATAAAAATCCAAGGAGTCTCCCAGAAATAATTCACGGTATCTTATGGAGACAGCTACTTATATCAAGTTCCTAGTGCCCTATGAGGGTTAGGGGTGCTGAGGATGACCATGTCGATGGAGCATCTATTGCGGATGCTGACCCATTAAAGGATCGAACTACCTAATGTAGGTCACGGATAGATCACTAATATGGTGCACATTCACAATAGATTCAAGTATGTAGTGTTTATAAAAGACGTTTCCTATCATCATAGAACACCTGAGTTTCCTCCCATCCTAGTTCATGTGATGCTATGTAGTGAGCCTTATCCTGAGGATACATCGTATGAGTAATCAAATGAGGAGGATATGGATAATTACGATACACAGGGATCCTGTGATGGATAATCCTAGGGATCACCCGCTAATTTGGTGAGTCCCTTAGAGAGGATAGAATTTTCCCATTTGGTTGACTTTGACATTTACCACTTCCTTAAGGTAATATTTTTAACCTAATTGTGTCTTTCAGTCCTTTTAATCAATTATTTTAATCATAAATCTATATTTTTTCTTGTTCAATAGAAAGTTGATAATATAAAAGGGTGTCATACTAGAGGGGAAGATTGTTCTCCCATGGATACTAGAGAGAATGCTCCAGAAACTGTGTCTTAGATACCTGTAAAAGGTCAAATCATCCAAGAGTTTTTTGTAGTGATTTCATAATCTTTGGTCATCCTTTTCATCTCTGAGAGACCATGACTGGAAATCCCACTGATATTATCTACTGTTGGTGAATTTGGTTTCTCGGTTCTTCTCATTACATTGATCTCCCTACCATAAGGGAAGGATGAATCTCAATCCATATGGCCCTTTTTAAACCTTCCATGTATCCTTTACATCAATGTATTTGTCTGTTGTCATGCAGCTACTGCTCCACTAGGGTCAGGGTGTATGTGGCCCACTGTTGATGTACTGACTAGTTTTGAGGTGTTCCCCATGGTTAAACCCACTAATAAGGTTTATGGATCACTTCTTTATATACTAAACAAATATATGTCTTCTTTTCTAAAATAATATAAGTTTTTACAACTTGTAAACACTGATAAAACCGACTAAAACTCTCTTGTATCAAGCAGTGCTCAAGAGGTTGTGTGCTCGGAAAGTGGATATTGCTGGGGAATCTAGGTCACCTTCTTTTATGGATATGACAGCTCTTGTGGAGTCACTCATTCATTTTGATGTTTCCTTGGTCTCGAGGAGAAATCCTACTATAGTTGTGGGTGATTCCACAAGTGTGGAAGAGTTTGAGGCTGGCACATGAAGAGATTCCAAGGATGAGTTAGATGAGTATGATCAAACTCATAATATAGAGCTTGATTTTACTGATATTATTATAGAGTATGACCCTACTACTTCTTTCATCGAAACTTTCTATGAATAAAATCCTGAACCAATTGAAGAGCTGGAAGTCTCTCGGTCCGACCTCACTGAATAAATCCTCATTGTCTGACACAGGTCATGGAGTAGCATACATTGTTTCCTCACCAAGACCCTAGAGTCATACCATGTTATCTAGAAGGGGTTTCTTAAACACTCTCTACACAATTTGGGCACTTGATTGGTAGAGGACCATGCTCTCCATTCATTTTTCTATGACTACCTTTCCAAGTGGGTGCAGTCGGAGAGCCTTCATTTTGATGTCTCTTGTAATAAGGAGAAATCTAATGGCACTCAGAATCTCCAAGAGACGAAAATATAAATTCAATGTCTAGATGAGTAGGAGTGTAACGACCCACTATTTTTCAATGGAAATTAACTTATAAATATGTCATAAAATCACATCAAAACACAATATAATAAAATAATAAGTTCTATATGACCTTTAAATATAAGTTTTTTACTTCTGTGTTTTGAATTTTGAAATCTAACATATATGGTTGCGATCAATATGTTATTTGTAGCCCAATAAGAAAAGAATAAAGTTTTTTGAATAGTAACCTACCATTATGAATAGTAACATACCCATACGAATAGTGATATACCCTTATGAATAGTAACTTTACATATGATAATATAAAGATAATATTACCATGAAAGTATGTTGTACATATATTTTAGAATAAGTAAATGAATGATTTAAAACTGTTTATTTTTTAAAAATTATGAGTTTAATTAAATTTTAAATTAATCATATATAAAAAATTATTTTCGAAAAATGGACTTCCTTTTTGGATTCTACATGTTGAAAAACGGTTGGGGTGAATTTTTTGGATTTTTTTTGAAATAATGGAATTTTTTATGAACAGTGAAATACCATAATTTAAAAAATATGATAAATAAGCTAATTATAGATTCATGCATGATGTTCTGCTGATGTAAGCCCAATTGGTTCTGTTTCACATGAATAAATTACTATTCTTGGTCAAGGAAGTCTCACTATTCCTTTTGGTATGGGGACATAATAAATTAATGAATTTTATATTGAGAAATCCCATCTCCACTCCACTATAAATACCACCCTTCACACCCTCATTTCCTCACACCTCTCAAGATTCAATACATGTCTAAAAAATGCCCAAGCATCTTCCTTATCCCCTCCCACACGTCCAAGATCTTCGAGTCTCGTCAAAAGACCAAGCCTATATCTCTTATGGAGGATCTCAAGAGCATGATTCAAGAGTTAATTTCTCTTACTATTTCCATTAAATTCAATTCAATTTCATCTTATTTTATTATTATATCCCCACCCATATTCATCCACATGGTATGGTAACTCTATTATCATACATATACTAGAATTTTATGATATTAATTGGATATTTTACCATCCAACCCCCTTCTCCACTTCCTTTTATTTTATTAAAGAAAACGTTGTTTGTGAGGTGTTAATCTATAACCTTTAAGAATGAAGTGTTTTATTTTTCCATTTTTACTTTCAGATCTGGTCATAAAACCATTTTTATGGTTGAACCGGAATATGTTATTTGTATTATGTTTTATTTAATGTTATGGAACTAAATTATGTACATATTAATAAATGATTAATAAAAACTAGTTTGTTGTGGTCGAAAAACCGCCAAAATTAACCCAAAAATTAATCATTTAATTCTTATCTAATTATTAATCCACATGGTATATAATATAATTCATTATAAGAAAAATTTATATTCTATAATATCATTAATAACATGAAATATCTGTTCTGGATTTTTATCCAAGTTCTACATGAACATTCATTTATGAAAACAAGTGAACCACTCAAGAGAACCATAAAAACGAACATTCCCGAACAGTGTTTTCTAAACTCTATAACTCATCCAAAGGCTCATACAATAACTCAATTAAACTACAATAAACCATATTTTTTTATAAATGGGTTTTTAATTATCAATTAATGAATCTAATGTGTTTATAGAGGACATTAAAGTGAATAAAGCATTCGGATACAAGGTAAGGTGAAAATCTCGAACCCAACCATCTTTCTTCGGGTTCTCCCTCTTTCACGTCATTTTTGGTATGATGTCTACTTAAAAATCATTTTTTCAACCTTATCATACCTTTTCTGTGATATAAATGTTTTCTACAGAAGTTTATATCAATCAAATGTTTTAGAAAAGAACCATTCATTCAAAAACACACCTCTTAGTTCTCATTCAAGGTTGACGGTCATTGTAACATGTATGTTATCTCCTCTTTCTTTTGGGAACCCAATGTTTATGAATGTGTTCTTATGAGATGAAACAAATTCCTTTCCATGGGTTTGTTAAGTTCATTTTTGGTATATTTGTTGTACATCTCGAACCTCTCGTTGTTTGATTTTCATGATCACAATCACTTTCATTTTTATCTAACATTGTGTTTTAAGTGTTTGTGTTGATAGGCATTTGATTGCTAAGAAGTTGACCAAGGAAGAGGCAGAAATGGACTGAAATTCAGTCCACCGGCCGACCGGTGGCTTCACCACCGGCCAGCCGGTGGCACCCAGACTCAAGGGGTAGCTACTGCCTCCCCACCGGTCGACCGGTGGCTCTGCCACCGGTCGACCTGTGGCACCCAGCTCAAATAGTGTTTGCTACTGTCTTGCCACCGGTCGACCGGTGGCTCCGCACCGGTCGACCGGTAGAGCCTGGATCAAGACTCTTCCTCTCTACCAAGGCACCGGCCAGCCGGTGGAGATGTACCGGTCAGCCAGTGGCCCCTGGACAAGAATCCTATGCCTTTTTGCACACACCGGCCAGCCGGTGGGACTGTACCGGCCAACCGGTGGATCCAGTCAAACTAGCCGTTGGGCTTTTGACCAGCCTGTCCACTTGGCTCCCAACGGCTCTCTAAGCCTCTCCAACGGCTCCGAAGCCTCCCCAAGGGTTCCATGCCTATAAATAAAGGCCAAGGAAGCCCCGGACACGAACCGGAACTATACGGAAGCCCACGGACACCTTGTTGATCATTTGGCGTACCTCCGGTGCATTCCTCCAAGGGAACCCCAAGTGCTCCATCCAATTCCACATCCAAGGAGCTCCTCCAAAGAAGCTTGGAAGCGGCCTTCAACATCTCCATCCAATCAAAGGCGCCCAAGGCTTCTCATATACGGTTTTTTATTGTATATTTATTTTGAGCTTTAATTTTGGGTTTGTGCTTACAAACCCCAACCTTTTCTTCATCCCCTCTTTCTTTGGGTTCTCACACCACCACTAAGGTGTGAAGAGGTTCACAAGCCTTACCTTGTAAAAGGCTTGAGATCGGTGAGCTAGCCTTCACCCGTAAAAAGGCTAGTGGGTTATTGCTTAACCACTAAAAGCATTGGGTTCTTGCTCAACCACTAAAAGCAAGCTGTAATAGGTCCTAGTGCTACCTCAAAGCCTAGTGGGTTTCTTGCTACAACCATTGAAAAGCAAGCGATATGAATCTCTCAACGGTTGAGTTGGGAGCGGAGACGTAGGCCGGGTTTTGGCCGAACTTCGTTATCAATTTCTTGTGTGATTGCCTCTTTACTTTCCGCTGCATTTATACTTTGATTTTTAAATTGTTAATCAATTTTTTAAAAGGCAATTCACCCCCTTCTTGCCATCACTCTCCTGGGGTTTCTTCCGACCCAACAATTGGTATCAGAGGGAAATTTGAGTAATACCCTAACCCGGTTTCAAATTTAAGATCCATTAAGATGGCTTCAACCTCTTTCGCCCCCGAGGGCCTCTCATTGGGTCGGGCTCCATTTTTTGATGGGACCGACTATAACTATTGGAAAACCCGCATGACTACTTTTCTTAGAAGTATAGGGTATCCCATATATAAAATTGTCATGCAAGGTTACACCCTCTCCTCTCCCGATGAATCCAAATGGACCCAAGCCGATATAAAGAATTTCGAGCTTGATGGCAAAGCCATGAACGCTCTACATTGCGGCTTAGATAGAAATGAGTTCAATCGAGTGTCTACTTGCACCTCCTCACATGAAATTTGGAAACTTTTAGAAGTAACTCATGAGGGCACCAATAAAGTCAAAGACACTAGATTGGACATGTATAGGCAAGATTTTGAGTCATTTTCAATGCATCCAAATGAGTCTATTTCCGATATGTTTACTCGCTTTACTGACGTGTGCAATGGAAGGAAATCTCTTGGTGATAATGTTTCAGCCGAGACGATGGTCAAGAAGATCCTATGGGTCCTTCCGAGCTCATGGGCACCAAAGGTGACGGCGATCCAAGAAGCTAAGGACGTCAAAAATATGCCGGTAGAGGAGCTCATCGGATCCCTCATGACTTATGAGATCACGATGAGGAGGCAAGATCAAAAGGAGGGCACTCCAATCAAGACACCAAAGAACATTGCCCTCAAGGTACAAAAAGAAGTAAGCACCTCCTCATCATCCTCTTCCTCCTCATCTTCTTCCTCATCAAGCGGCGATTCGGAAATGGAGAACCTAGCCCGCCAAATGCAAAAATTTATGAAGAAGCACAAGAAGAAGAAGAAATCTCGCAAGGCACGAAAGCAAGAACCCACCGCAAGATCCGAGCCCAAGGTAAAATGCTACGGGTGCGGCGAAAAGGGGCATTACAAGCCCGATTGCCCACTCAACAAGAAACGGGCCACGCAAAAGGAGAAAGGAAAGAAAAAATTCCTAAAGGCCACATGGAGTGACACCTCTTCATCCTCCTCCTTCTCCTCGAGCGACCAAGGTAAAAAATGCCTAATGGCAAAACATGAGGTATCTTCCTCCTCTTCCTCCTCTTCCTCCTCTTGCTCTTCAAATTCCAATTCTTTAAATCATTTATCTTATGAAGAACTCTCATTTGCTAGAGACCAATTAGAAAAAGGTTTTCATGAATTATCTTCAAAATTTGTTTCTTTAAAAAAGTCTTTCAAAAAACTTTCCTCCGAAAAAGACCAACTTCTCAAAGAGAAGGAGGAACTCTCCCTTAAAATCCAAAATTTTCCAAATGTTGATTCCATGGAATCAACCATCAAAGACCTTAGAGAGACCCTAGCCAAGTTCACCCAAGGTGAACAAAATTTGAACAATTTGCTTGGTTCACAAAGGGTTTCCCGAACCACCAATGGACTTGGCTATACCAACCAAGCCTCCTCCTCCCATGCACCCACTGTTTTTGTAAGGGGGAGCTCTTGCTTTAAATTTTGTAACTATTGCAAAAAACCCGGGCATCTCATTTATGAATGTAATTGTAAAAACGCCCGGTACGGCCAACCCAAACCGATTTTCTATTCCGATGAATTCTATAGGAGAAGACCCGCTATGAGACAAGTATGGATTGAAAAATCCCTTCTAGCGAGTCTCTCCGGGCCTAAAATTGTTTCTTTTCAAAATCCCTCTCCCCGGTGATTCATTGTTTTTATTTAGGGGGAGTTAGGATCTTTTAAGCTTTTTTTGTGTTTTCAAAATTTTTCATTTCATTTTCAACTCTTGGTTTCAATTCTTTCAATTCAAAATTTTCTATTAAATTTTCTTTTCTAAATTTCCATCAATTGGTATCGATTTTTTTTAATTCAAAACTTTCAATTCAAATTGTTCTTCAATTTTTGATTCAAACTTTCAAAAATTTCATTTGGTTTCAAATTTCAAATTTCAATTGGTTTTGATTCAAAACTTTCAATTCAAACTGTTATTCAAATTTTTCAATTCAATTTTTCATTTCAAAATTTTCAACAATTGATATCATTTTCAATTGATTTAAAATCTCGTTTTTTATTACTTCCCTCAATCAAGTTTTATGCCCCACTCTATTTTGATAATCACAAAGGGGGAGAATTTCTTGATTGATTGGGGGAGAAACTTTTTTGATCATGCTTTGCTTTACATTTCATTTTATTTAAGCATTCCTTTCAATTCATGTTTTTACTTTAATTGTTTAAGTGATTGTGATCATCAAAATAGGGGGAGATTGTTGTACATCTCGAACCTCTCGTTGTTTGATTTTCATGATCACAATCAATTTCATTTTTATCTAACATTGTGTTTTAAGTGTTTGTGTTGATAGGCATTTGATTGCTAAGAAGTTGACCAAGGAAGAGGCAGAAATGGACTGAAATTCAGTCCACCGGCCGACCGGTGGCTTCACCACCGGCCAGCCGGTGGCACCCAGACTCAAGGGGTAGCTACTGCCTCCCCACCGGTCGACCGGTGGCTCTGCCACCGGTCGACCTGTGGCACCCAGCTCAAATAGTGTTTGCTACTGTCTTGCCACCGGTCGACCGGTGGCTCCGCACCGGTCGACCGGTAGAGCCTGGATCAAGACTCTTCCTCTCTACCAAGGCACCGGCCAGCCGGTGGAGATGTACCGGTCAGCCAGTGGCCCCTGGACAAGAATCCTATGCCTTTTTGCACACACCGGCCAGCCGGTGGGACTGTACCGGCCAACCGGTGGATCCAGTCAAACTAGCCGTTGGGCTTTTGACCAGCCTATCCACTTGGCTCCCAACGGCTCTCTAAGCCTCTCCAACGGCTCCGAAGCCTCCCCAAGGGTTCCATGCCTATAAATAAAGGCCAAGGAAGCCCCGGACACGAACCGGAACTATACGGAAGCCCACGGACACCTTGTTGATCATTTGGCGTACCTCCGGTGCATTCCTCCAAGGGAACCCCAAGTGCTCCATCCAATTCCACATCCAAGGAGCTCCTCCAAAGAAGCTTGGAAGCGGCCTTCAACATCTCCATCCAATCAAAGGCGCCCAAGGCTTCTCATATACGGTTTTTTATTGTATATTTATTTTGAGCTTTAATTTTGGGTTTGTGCTTACAAACCCCAACCTTTTCTTCATCCCCTCTTTCTTTGGGTTCTCACACCACCACTAAGGTGTGAAGAGGTTCACAAGCCTTACCTTGTAAAAGGCTTGAGATCGGTGAGCTAGCCTTCACCCGTAAAAAGGCTAGTGGGTTATTGCTTAACCACTAAAAGCATTGGGTTCTTGCTCAACCACTAAAAGCAAGCTGTAATAGGTCCTAGTGCTACCTCAAAGCCTAGTGGGTTTCTTGCTACAACCATTGAAAAGCAAGCGGTATGAATCTCTCAACGGTTGAGTTGGGAGCGGAGACGTAGGCCGGGTTTTGGCCGAACTTCGTTATCAATTTCTTGTGTGATTGCCTCTTTACTTTCCGCTGCATTTATACTTTGATTTTTAAATTGTTAATCAATTTTTTAAAAGGCAATTCACCCCCTTCTTGCCATCACTCTCCTGGGGTTTCTTCCGACCCAACAATTGGTATCAGAGGGAAATTTGAGTAATACCCTAACCCGGTTTCAAATTTAAGATCCATTAAGATGGCTTCAACCTCTTTCGCCCCCGAGGGCCTCTCATTGGGTCGGGCTCCATTTTTTGATGGGACCGACTATAACTATTGGAAAACCCGCATGACTACTTTTCTTAGAAGTATAGGGTATCCCATATATAAAATTGTCATGCAAGGTTACACCCTCTCCTCTCCCGATGAATCCAAATGGACCCAAGCCGATATAAAGAATTTCGAGCTTGATGGCAAAGCCATGAACGCTCTACATTGCGGCTTAGATAGAAATGAGTTCAATCGAGTGTCTACTTGCACCTCCTCACATGAAATTTGGAAACTTTTAGAAGTAACTCATGAGGGCACCAATAAAGTCAAAGACACTAGATTGGACATGTATAGGCAAGATTTTGAGTCATTTTCAATGCATCCAAATGAGTCTATTTCCGATATGTTTACTCGCTTTACTGACGTGTGCAATGGAAGGAAATCTCTTGGTGATAATGTTTCAGCCGAGACGATGGTCAAGAAGATCCTATGGGTCCTTCCGAGCTCATGGGCACCAAAGGTGACGGCGATCCAAGAAGCTAAGGACGTCAAAAATATGCCGGTAGAGGAGCTCATCGGATCCCTCATGACTTATGAGATCACGATGAGGAGGCAAGATCAAAAGGAGGGCACTCCAATCAAGACACCAAAGAACATTGCCCTCAAGGTACAAAAAGAAGTAAGCACCTCCTCATCATCCTCTTCCTCCTCATCTTCTTCCTCATCAAGCGGCGATTCGGAAATGGAGAACCTAGCCCGCCAAATGCAAAAATTTATGAAGAAGCACAAGAAGAAGAAGAAATCTCGCAAGGCACGAAAGCAAGAACCCACCGCAAGATCCGAGCCCAAGGTAAAATGCTACGGGTGCGGCGAAAAGGGGCATTACAAGCCCGATTGCCCACTCAACAAGAAACGGGCCACGCAAAAGGAGAAAGGAAAGAAAAAAGTCCTAAAGGCCACATGGAGTGACACCTCTTCATCCTCCTCCTTCTCCTCGAGCGACCAAGGTAAAAAATGCCTAATGGCAAAACATGAGGTATCTTCCTCCTCTTCCTCCTCTTCCTCCTCTTGCTCTTCAAATTCCAATTCTTTAAATCATTTATCTTATGAAGAACTCTCATTTGCTAGAGACCAATTAGAAAAAGGTTTTCATGAATTATCTTCAAAATTTGTTTCTTTAAAAAAGTCTTTCAAAAAACTTTCCTCCGAAAAAGACCAACTTCTCAAAGAGAAGGAGGAACTCTCCCTTAAAATCCAAAATTTTCCAAATGTTGATTCCATGGAATCAACCATCAAAGACCTTAGAGAGACCCTAGCCAAGTTCACCCAAGGTGAACAAAATTTGAACAATTTTCTTGGTTCACAAAGGGTTTCCCGAACCACCAATGGACTTGGCTATACCAACCAAGCCTCCTCCTCCCATGCACCCACTGTTTTTGTAAGGGGGAGCTCTTGCTTTAAATTTTGTAACTATTGCAAAAAACCCGGGCATCTCATTTATGAATGTAATTGTAAAAACGCCCGGTACGGCCAACCCAAACCGATTTTCTATTCCGATGAATTCTATAGGAGAAGACCCGCTATGAGACAAGTATGGATTGAAAAATCCCTTCTAGCGAGTCTCTCCGGGCCTAAAATTGTTTCTTTTCAAAATCCCTCTCCCCGGTGATTCATTGTTTTTATTTAGGGGGAGTTAGGATCTTTTAAGCTTTTTTTGTGTTTTCAAAATTTTTCATTTCATTTTCAACTCTTGGTTTCAATTCTTTCAATTCAAAATTTTCTATTAAATTTTCTTTTCTAAATTTCCATCAATTGGTATCGATTTTTTTTAATTCAAAACTTTCAATTCAAATTGTTCTTCAATTTTTGATTCAAACTTTCAAAAATTTCATTTGGTTTCAAATTTCAAATTTCAATTGGTTTTGATTCAAAACTTTCAATTCAAACTGTTATTCAAATTTTTCAATTCAATTTTTCATTTCAAAATTTTCAACAATTGATATCATTTTCAATTGATTTAAAATCTCGTTTTTTATTACTTCCCTCAATCAAGTTTTATGCCCCACTCTATTTTGATAATCACAAAGGGGGAGAATTTCTTGATTGATTGGGGGAGAAACTTTTTTGATCATGCTTTGCTTTACATTTCATTTTATTTAAGCATTCCTTTCAATTCATGTTTTTACTTTAATTGTTTAAGTGATTGTGATCATCAAAATAGGGGGAGATTGTTGTACATCTCGAACCTCTCGTTGTTTGATTTTCATGATCACAATCACTTTCATTTTTATCTAACATTGTGTTTTAAGTGTTTGTGTTGATAGGCATTTGATTGCTAAGAAGTTGACCAAGGAAGAGGCAGAAATGGACTGAAATTCAGTCCACCGGCCGACCGGTGGCTTCACCACCGGCCAGCCGGTGGCACCCAGACTCAAGGGGTAGCTACTGCCTCCCCACCGGTCGACCGGTGGCTCTGCCACCGGTCGACCTGTGGCACCCATCTCAAATAGTGTTTGCTACTGTCTTGCCACCGGTCGACCGGTGGCTCCGCACCGGTCGACCGGTAGAGCCTGGATCAAGACTCTTCCTCTCTACCAAGGCACCGGCCAGCCGGTGGAGATGTACCGGTCAGCCAGTGGCCCCTGGACAAGAATCCTATGCCTTTTTGCACACACCGGCCAGCCGGTGGGACTGTACCGGCCAACCGGTGGATCCAGTCAAACTAGCCGTTGGGCTTTTGACCAGCCTGTCCACTTGGCTCCCAACGGCTCTCTAAGCCTCTCCAATGGCTCCGAAGCCTCCCCAAGGGTTCCATGCCTATAAATAAAGGCCAAGGAAGCCCCGGACACGAACCGGAACTATACGGAAGCCCACGGACACCTTGTTGATCATTTGGCGTACCTCCGGTGCATTCCTCCAAGGGAACCCCAAGTGCTCCATCCAATTCCACATCCAAGGAGCTCCTCCAAAGAAGCTTGGAAGCGGCCTTCAACATCTCCATCCAATCAAAGGCGCCCAAGGCTTCTCATATACGGTTTTTTATTGTATATTTATTTTGAGCTTTAATTTTGGGTTTGTGCTTACAAACCCCAACCTTTTCTTCATCCCCTCTTTCTTTGGGTTCTCACACCACCACTAAGGTGTGAAGAGGTTCACAAGCCTTACCTTGTAAAAGGCTTGAGATCGGTGAGCTAGCCTTCACCCGTAAAAAGGCTAGTGGGTTATTGCTTAACCACTAAAAGCATTGGGTTCTTGCTCAACCACTAAAAGCAAGCTGTAATAGGTCCTAGTGCTACCTCAAAGCCTAGTGGGTTTCTTGCTACAACCATTGAAAAGCAAGCGGTATGAATCTCTCAACGGTTGAGTTGGGAGCGGAGACGTAGGCCGGGTTTTGGCCGAACTTCGTTATCAATTTCTTGTGTGATTGCCTCTTTACTTTCCGCTGCATTTATACTTTGATTTTTAAATTGTTAATCAATTTTTTAAAAGGCAATTCACCCCCTTCTTGCCATCACTCTCCTGGGGTTTCTTCCGACCCAACAATTGGTATCAGAGGGAAATTTGAGTAATACCCTAACCCGGTTTCAAATTTAAGATCCATTAAGATGGCTTCAACCTCTTTCGCCCCCGAGGGCCTCTCATTGGGTCGGGCTCCATTTTTTGATGGGACCGACTATAACTATTGGAAAACCCGCATGACTACTTTTCTTAGAAGTATAGTGTATCCCATATATAAAATTGTCATGCAAGGTTACACCCTCTCCTCTCCCGATGAATCCAAATGGACCCAAGCCGATATAAAGAATTTCGAGCTTGATGGAAAAGCCATGAACGCTCTACATTGCGGCTTAGATAGAAATGAGTTCAATCGAGTGTCTACTTGCACCTCCTCACATGAAATTTGGAAACTTTTAGAAGTAACTCATGAGGGCACCAATAAAGTCAAAGACACTAGATTGGACATGTATAGGCAAGATTTTGAGTCATTTTCAATGCATCCAAATGAGTCTATTTCCGATATGTTTACTCGCTTTACTGACGTGTGCAATGGAACGAAATCTCTTGGTGATAATGTTTCAGCCGAGACGATGGTCAAGAAGATCCTATGGGTCCTTCCGAGCTCATGGGCACCAAAGGTGACGGCGATCCAAGAAGCTAAGGACGTCAAAAATATGCCGGTAGAGGAGCTCATCGGATCCCTCATGACTTATGAGATCACGATGAGGAGGCAAGCTCAAAAGGAGGGCACTCCAATCAAGACACCAAAGAACATTGCCCTCAAGGTACAAAAAGAAGTAAGCACCTCCTCATCATCCTCTTCCTCCTCATCTTCTTCCTCATCAAGCGGCGATTCGGAAATGGAGAACCTAGCCCGCCAAATGCAAAAATTTATGAAGAAGCACAAGAAGAAGAAGAAATCTCGCAAGGCACGAAAGCAAGAACCCACCGCAAGATCCGAGCCCAAGGTAAAATGCTACGGGTGCGGCGAAAAGGGGCATTACAAGCCCGATTGCCCACTCAACAAGAAACGGGCCACGCAAAAGGAGAAAGGAAAGAAAAAAGTCCTAAAGGCCACATGGAGTGACACCTCTTCATCCTCCTCCTTCTCCTCGAGCGACCAAGGTAAAAAATGCCTAATGGCAAAACATGAGGTATCTTCCTCCTCTTCCTCCTCTTCCTCCTCTTGCTCTTCAAATTCCAATTCTTTAAATCATTTATCTTATGAAGAACTCTCATTTGCTAGAGACCAATTAGAAAAAGGTTTTCATGAATTATCTTCAATATTTGTTTCTTTAAAAAAGTCTTTCAAAAAACTTTCCTCCGAAAAAGACCAACTTCTCAAAGAGAAGGAGGAACTCTCCCTTAAAATCCAAAATTTTCCAAATGTTGATTCCATGGAATCAACCATCAAAGACCTTAGAGAGACCCTAGCCAAGTTCACCCAAGGTGAACAAAATTTGAACAATTTGCTTGGTTCACAAAGGGTTTCCCGAACCACCAATGGACTTGGCTATACCAACCAAGCCTCCTCCTCCCATGCACCCACTGTTTTTGTAAGGGGGAGCTCTTGCTTTAAATTTTGTAACTATTGCAAAAAACCCGGGCATCTCATTTATGAATGTAATTGTAAAAACGCCCGGTACGGCCAACCCAAACCGATTTTCTATTCCGATGAATTCTATAGGAGAAGACCCGCTATGAGACAAGTATGGATTGAAAAATCCCTTCTAGCGAGTCTCTCCGGGCCTAAAATTGTTTCTTTTCAAAATCCCTCTCCCCGGTGATTCATTGTTTTTATTTAGGGGGAGTTAGGATCTTTTAAGCTTTTTTTGTGTTTTCAAAATTTTTCATTTCATTTTCAACTCTTGGTTTCAATTCTTTCAATTCAAAATTTTCTATTAAATTTTCTTTTCTAAATTTCCATCAGTTGGTATCGATTTTTTTTAATTCAAAACTTTCAATTCAAATTGTTCTTCAATTTTTGATTCAAACTTTCAAAAATTTCATTTGGTTTCAAATTTCAAATTTCAATTGGTTTTGATTCAAAACTTTCAATTCAAACTGTTATTCAAATTTTTCAATTCAATTTTTCATTTCAAAATTTTCAACAATTGATATCATTTTCAATTGATTTAAAATCTCGTTTTTTATTACTTCCCTCAATCAAGTTTTATGCCCCACTCTATTTTGATAATCACAAAGGGGGAGAATTTCTTGATTGATTGGGGGAGAAACTTTTTTGATCATGCTTTGCTTTACATTTCATTTTATTTAAGCATTCCTTTCAATTCATGTTTTTACTTTAATTGTTTAAGTGATTGTGATCATCAAAATAGGGGGAGATTGTTGTACATCTCGAACCTCTCGTTGTTTGATTTTCATGATCACAATCACTTTCATTTTTATCTAACATTGTGTTTTAAGTGTTTGTGTTGATAGGCATTTGATTGCTAAGAAGTTGACCAAGGAAGAGGCAGAAATGGACTGAAATTCAGTCCACCGGCCGACCGGTGGCTTCACCACCGGCCAGCCGGTGGCACCCAGACTCAAGGGGTAGCTACTGCCTCCCCACCGGTCGACCGGTGGCTCTGCCACCGGTCGACCTGTGGCACCCAGCTCAAATAGTGTTTGCTACTGTCTTGCCACCGGTCGACCGGTGGCTCCGCACCGGTCGACCGGTAGAGCCTGGATCAAGACTCTTCCTCTCTACCAAGGCACCGGCCAGCCGGTGGAGATGTACCGGTCAGCCAGTGGCCCCTGGACAAGAATCCTATGCCTTTTTGCACACACCGGCCAGCCGGTGGGACTGTACCGGCCAACCGGTGGATCCAGTCAAACTAGCCGTTGGGCTTTTGACCAGCCTGTCCACTTGGCTCCCAACGGCTCTCTAAGCCTCTCCAACGGCTCCGAAGCCTCCCCAAGGGTTCCATGCCTATAAATAAAGGCCAAGGAAGCCCCGGACACGAACCGGAACTATACGGAAGCCCACGGACACCTTGTTGATCATTTGGCGTACCTCCGGTGCATTCCTCCAAGGGAACCCCAAGTGCTCCATCCAATTCCACATCCAAGGAGCTCCTCCAAAGAAGCTTGGAAGCGGCCTTCAACATCTCCATCCAATCAAAGGCGCCCAAGTCTTCTCATATACGGTTTTTTATTGTATATTTATTTTGAGCTTTAATTTTGGGTTTGTGCTTACAAACCCCAACCTTTTCTTCATCCCCTCTTTCTTTGGGTTCTCACACCACCACTAAGGTGTGAAGAGGTTCACAAGCCTTACCTTGTAAAAGGCTTGAGATCGGTGAGCTAGCCTTCACCCGTAAAAAGGCTAGTGGGTTATTGCTTAACCACTAAAAGCATTGGGTTCTTGCTCAACCACTAAAAGAAAGCTGTAATAGGTCCTAGTGCTACCTCAAAGCCTAGTGGGTTTCTTGCTACAACCATTGAAAAGCAAGCGGTAGGAATCTCTCAACGGTTGAGTTGGGAGCGGAGACGTAGGCCGGGTTTTGGCCGAACTTCGTTATCAATTTCTTGTGTGATTGCCTCTTTACTTTCCGCTGCATTTATACTTTGATTTTTAAATTGTTAATCAATTTTTTAAAAGGCAATTCACCCCCTTCTTGCCATCACTCTCCTGGGGTTTCTTCCGACCCAACAATATTTTCATTGTGGCATGCATGATAAATGATATTGTTATGATGTGAGAGGTCCACCCGGAATTATATAGCGCAATATGAATGATTCAATGTAACTGATGCACATAGAATTAAAAAATGATCCAATGCATTGGGTAAAGTGATGACTTTCATGATTTAAGTGAAATGATGTGTGAAAAAGATTCAAGATTTGTTCACAAGTATGTGATGTATTTAACCACTAAGGCATGATGTTTCATTTTTTATGCATTGACCCATTTCCAAGTCTCTTATTAATGTTTCCTCTCATGTTAATTATTCTTTTCCTATGTTATGGTTATGATCACCTATTGATATATTGTTCTTATCTATCCACTTATTGTGATTTTATCTCACCCCTTTTTGATGTATATCCTCCGGTGACTACATGTATTATGGAGAGGTCAAGTGACATTAAGAATCTAGAGAAGAAGGAATTAAATAAATGTATATGATTGATGTTTTAAATGTACTGTCTAGTTCTTATTGGCCCAAGAATCTAAGCCTCTAGATCATCATGGTGTAATACAATTATGTTCTTTATCTTTAAAATGACGTAATAGTGATGTAAGAAAATGATGGGTCTCAATAGTTGGTATTAGAGGCAAGGTTTAGTTAATTTGGGAATTAGGATTTGTGAACCCTAGAGAAAACCTCTAGTATGATACTATGTAAAAATATGCACACAAGGATAATTACATAGGGATCCCATATGTTATTATTTAAGTATAAATCGTAAAAATGAATATTTTATTCATAAATTTTGTACTAATGTTTTTTTCTAACCTTTTCTATTTTACAAAATGGTTGGAACTAGGATAAACCAAACCAACAACTCGTGCAAAGGCCAATGCAATGATTGCCCAAATGACATCCCTAATGATTTGAGAGGTGGAGTTCAAAACATCATGGAGATGCTAACCAAACTATCTTAGGTTTTGAACAATAACCACAGTAATGGGTAATGTCCTCCTTTACCAAAGAGTGAGGAACTAACTATCGAATGTTTTATGTGGAAACGACCACCGACGTTTAGTGGACCTTCTGATCCACTAGTTGCAGAACAGTGGGTAAAATCCATGGAGATGATCTTTTTTGTGATTCACTGTTCTGAGGCAGAGAAGGAGACACCAGTTTTTTATCATCTAGTTGGATAGGTCGACCAATGGTGGGATTTTATTAAAACCCCAATCCAAGGGAGGAAAATTTAGAGACGGAATGGGAATACATTAAGACATTTTTTATTAACAAATATTTCCCAAGAACTCTTCACATGAAGATGGATATATAATTCATAGAGCAGAAGAAAAAAGTAGTAGAATCTATCACAACATACGAAGTGAATTTCCCAAGGCTTTCAAGGTAATATTTGGGATTTTTTATCAACAATTATTGAAAAATTGATATATTCTTTAGTACATTAAAACCAAACCTTAAAAAGGCTCTTGAAATTCGAGAATTTGGAAGTTATGAATAAGGTTTTTGATGTGATATCATAGTGGATATAGAGTTTTGAGAATGGTTCCATGGATATGGTGATAAGAAATGAAAGATGGGGTTTTAGACCAGTGGATCTAATGTCAAAGGTTGGAAGAAAACTCAACGATCCACATGCCAAAAATGTGGGAAGTTACACCATGGGAACTATCTCAAGGAGATGGGGAAGTGCTTCAAGTGTGGGAACGAAGGTCACCATTCTCTAGAGTGTCTAAAAGAAATGAAAAAGGAAAGAGAATGTGGGGTAAGAAAGAAGATAACCACCCATGGCTCAATGCAATAAATTTTGGGATCTAGGTCACTATGCAAGCTAGTGCACTAAACCATGAGTTCTTGAGTTTAATCACTGTTACCTACCACCAAGGAAAATGGAACAAGGGAAGGTTTATGCCATCACTACTTCATAAGTGGAGAAAGAAAATGATTTCATAAAAGTTACACTTCCTATTAACTAAATAATAGAAATATTCTTTTTTAATTCTGGTTCTACGGATTCCTTTATATCTTTCAAGTTTGATAGACCTATAGAATTGATGCCCTGAAACATTGATGTAGAGATATATGTAAAAACACCAAGTGGTGAAATCATTACAACCCATGTGTTTTACTATTCTCTTGTTAGCTTATGTGGAAGGATTATTCCAATTAATCTCGTAATACTTCTCTTGGTATAATTCGACTCTATAATGGGAATGGATTGGATATCGTTTTATAGAGCAGGTATCAACTGTTGAGAAATGGAAATATCATTTCATATTCCAAAACATCCTATGATTCTCTATAAATGAAAGGAAGATCGTGAATCTCCTTTGAAAAATTATTAACTGGTGTGGGTGTAGATTCCCTATGAAGAATCATACCTCTCCCAAATGGTTGAGTCAATGGACAGTAGAAACCTTGTGGGAACACCCCTTGTGAGTGAGTACAGTGATGTATTTCCCGAAGAGTTACATGGAATTCCCCCAGATCGTGAGGTAGAGATCTCAATAGAAATCATACCTAGAGTAGCTCCTATATCAATGTGTCCCTATAGGATAGATCCTATCGAACTAGAGGAGTTAAAGAAGAAGTTGCAAGAGAATCTGGAAAAAGGGTTCATATTCCCTAGTGAATCACCTTGTGGTGCGCCAGTACTCTTTGTGAAGAAGAAGGATGGAACAATGCGGTTGTGTATCAATTATCAAGAACTCCACAAGATCACCATAAAAAAATTATCATATTCTAAGGATTGATGACATATTCGATATGTTAAGAGTTATCAATGGTGGATATTTATTCTTAATATCATCTGCTAAAGGTGAATAAAGAAGATATTCAGAAGACTACCCTCTGTAGAAGGTATGGGCTCTAAGAGTTTCTGGTGATGACCTCTAGACTTATTAATGATCCTGCAATCTTTATGGATTTTATGAATAGAGTCTTTAGAAATAACCGTGAAATTTTTTTGGTAGTGTTTATTTATGATATTATTATCTTCTCCAAGAGCATGGAGGAACATGAAAAACATCTAAGACATGTGTTGGAAACACTAAAAAAGGCAAATTTTTATTCTATGTTCAGCAAGTGTAAATTTTTGATGAAGAAAGTAAATTTCTTGGACATGTGATAACAAGTGAGAAATGTTTTGTAGACCCTTAAAAAAAGTGATTGAGAAATGGTCCAGGACCTCTAGTGTCACAGATATCCGTAGTTTTCTCAGATTAGCTCAGTATTACCGACATTTTGTGAGAAATTTCTCAAGACTGTCGATCCTGATAACTAAGTTAGCAAGGACAGTGATAATATATGTACAAACAGAAGAACACGAGAGAAGAATCCAGAACCTAAAGAGAAGGATTATCACTGCACTTGTACTCACACTACTGAAATGTGGAGAATGTTTTGTGGTATACAGTGATGCTTCAAAGAAATTATTGGGTTTCATACTCATAAAAATGAAAATGTGATAGCCTGCGCCTTGTGGTAGTTGAAGATACATGAGAAGAACTACCTGATGCATGATCTAGAAAAGGTAGCCGTGATTTTTTCCTTGAAAATCTACCGACACTGCCATTATGGAGAGATGTATGACATATACACCGACCACAAGAACCTAAAGTATATATTCACACAAAAGGATATCAACAAGCATCAAAATAGATTGATAGAGCTTATAAATGATTATGATTTCTCTATTCACTACCATACTGGAAAGGCGAATAAGGTAGCTGATGCTCTAAGCCAAAAAGAAGATGCTACACTATCCATGATATGGATTGAGAAAGACCCTATGTTCTTGGATATGCAATGTATGGTTTTAGGAATCATAAGGGCATGGGATAAATCCTACCTTTCTCAAATTATTGCACAACCATCCATCCAAGAGAATATTAAGGAATCATAAAGGGATGATGTAAAGATAAAAAAGAGGGTGAATACATTAAAGGAAGGGAATATGAAGAAGTTCTATATCGACAGTGAAGATGTGATTTGGTTTGGAACGCGTCTTTGTGTGACTTCATCACCTGGGATAAAGAAGGAGTTATTGGAAAATGTATATATCTCAACATTATCTATCCATCCTGGGAGTACCAAGATGTATCATGATCTCTAAGAACACTTTTGGTGGGATAACATGAAAAATGAGATCCTCGAATATATATCTAGGTTCTTAGTATGTCAGCAAGTTAAAGAAGAGAAACAAAATTCCAAAGGGATGATGCAACCATTTACTATACCCATGTGTAAATGGGATAATTTAATTTTGGAAATTGTCATGGGTCTTATAAAGACATCAAAGGAAAATAATGTGATATGGGTTGTGATTCACCAACTCACCCAGACTGCTCATTTAATCGCTATTCGGGAAGATCTCTCCCTTGAACAGCTTTAAAAAATATAAGTGAAGGAATTAGTGAGACTTCATGTTGTTCCACTCTCAATTTCCTTTGATCATGATCCAAGATTCACATCTAAATTCTGGAGGATCCTTCAACATGATTTGAGCACTGAATTAAATTTCATCACGACCTATCACCTCCAAACTGATGACAAATCTGAAAGAACCATTTGTATGCTTGGATATATGATAAGAGCTTGATCTCTAGAATTAAAAGGTGGATGTGATAAACATCACCCATTGGCTGAGTTCTCATACAATAATAGCTACCACTCATGTATTCAGATGGATCCATATGAAGCTCTGTATGGAAAACGATGTAGAACTCAAACCTGTTGGGATAAAGTTTGATAAATAAAGCTACAAGGACCCGATCTTGTGAATGAAATGACAGAGAAGGTTCAAGTCATCTAGAGACACATCAAAGCTGCTCAAAGTTGAAAAAGGAGATACACTGACAACCATCTAAAGGACGTGGAGTTTGATATTTGAGATAAAGTCTTCCTTAGAATATAATCGTGGAAGATAGTCATGTGGTTTGGAAAGAAAGGGAATCTAAGCCCAAGGTACAATGGCCCCTTGGAGATCCTAGACCGCTTAAGATCCGTGGCCTATCAGCTTTCACTTACACCAAATATGGTTCGCGTTCATGATGTGATTCATGTATTACTCCTGAGGAAGTACATATCAGATCCCTCACATGTACTGAACTCAGAGGTGGTACATCTAGAAGATAATCTATTCTATGAGGAGAAACTAGTAGAGATTTTGGACTGGAGAGATAAGGTTCTACACAACAAGACAACCCACCTTGTCAAAGTGTTGTGGAGGAACCATAAGTTTGAAGAAGCTATTTGGGAACTAAGAGAGGCAATGAATGATAAGTACCCTTACAAGTTTCTGTAAAGTGAAATTTCGAGGGAGAAATTTCATAAGGGGGGAAGAATGTAATGACATAATGTTTTTCAATGGAAATTTACTTCTTATAAATATGTCATAAAATCACATGAAAGAATAGAATAATTAAATACTAATATTTAAGTAACATTTAAACATAAGTTTTTCACTTCTGTGTTTTGAATTTTGAAAATATAACATATACGGTTGCGATTAATAAGTTATTTGGAGTCCAATAAGAAAATCATAATTTTTTTGTGAATTGTAACCTAACCTTAAAGATATAAACATACCCTTATGAATAGTTATATACCCTAATGAATAGTAACTTTACCTATGATAGTATAAAGAAAATTTTTATGTGAAATTATGATGAACATATATTTTAGAATAAGTAAATGAATGATTTAAAATAGTTTTTAATAAATTATGAGTTAAATTCAATATTAAAATAATCATATTTTGAAAATAATTTTTTAAAAATGGACTTCATTTTTAGATTATACACGTTGAAAAATGGTTGGGGGGAATTTTTTGGATTTTTCTGAAATACATGAATTTTTTATGACTAGTTAAATACCATAATTTACAGGATATGCTAAATAAGCTAATTATAGAGTGATGCATTATGTTCTGCTGATGTAAACCCAATTAGTTCAGGTTCACATGATATAATTACTATTATTGGTCATGGAAGACTCACTATTCCTTGTCTATTGCGGAAATAATAAATAAATTAATTGTATATTGACAAATTCCCTCTCCCCTCCAATATAAATACCACACTTCGCACCCTCATTTCCTCACACCTCTCAAGCTTCAATAATTGTCTAAACTCTACCCAATAATCTTCCTCATCCCCTCCCCCACATCCTAGATCTTTTGGTCTCATCAAAATACCAATCATTGGCCCCTTAAAAGGGATCTCAATAGGAGGATTCAAGAGATAATTTCTCTTCCTCTTTCCTTTAATTTCCATTCAATCTCATGTTCTTTTCTTATTCTATCCCCACCTATATTCATCTACATGGTATGGTAACTCCAATATCCTAAATATTATATAATGTTATGATACTAATGGGATATTATACCATCCAATCCCCTTCCCCTCTTCCATTTATTTTATAAAAGAAAACGTTGCTCATGATGTGTTAATCTACCACCTTCAAGAATGACATGTTTTCTTTTTTCAATTTCTACTTTCAGATCATTTCATGAAACCATTTTTATTGTTGAACCATAATATTTTATATGTATTATGTCCTTTTTAATGTTATATAAATTAGTAATGTACATATTACTAAATTATTAATCAAAATAAGTTCATTGTGGTCGAAAAATCTCAAATATTAACCCAAACAATGATCATTTAATTCTTATCTTATGATTCATCCACATGTTTTGTAATATAATTCATTATAATATTATTTAATCTTTGGTAATATCATTAGTAACATGAAATATTAGTTAGGTATATTTATATAAGTTCTATATGAACTTTCATTTGTGAAAATAATTGAACACTCATGAAAACTATAAAAACTAACATTCCCAAACAATGTTTTTTAAACGCTATAACTCATCCAAAGGACTATTAAATAACTCAATGAAACTATAATGAACCATATTCATGTAAATAAATCTTTGTACTTATATTTTAATGAATATAATGTGGTTATATAGGACATTAATGTGAAGAAAGCATTCAGATACAAGGTAAAGGGAAAATCTCAATTCCAACTTTATTTTTTCATGTTCTCCATCTTTTACTCCATTTTTGATATGATCACTCCATAAAAATAATCTGTTCATAATTATCTTTCCTTTTTGGGATATACATATTTTCAACGGATGTTTATGTAAAACAAATGTTTTACCAAAATAACTATTTGTTAAAAAACACACTTTTTACTTCTCATTCGAGGATAACAGTCCTTGTAACTTGTATGTTATTTCCACTTTATTTTGGGAAACCAATGTTTATGAAGGTTTTATTGTGAGATGAAAACAATTCCTTTACATGGAATTGTTATGTTCATTTTTTGATATATTTTTATTGTGGCGTGCATGATAAATGATAATGTTATAATGTGATGGGTGCACCTAGAATTATATAGCTTAATATGAAGGTTTCAATGTGATGGGTGCGCCAGAATTATACAAGGGACCAATACATTGGGTAAAGTGATTAATCTGATGAGATAAGTGAAATGATGTCTGAACAAGGTACTATCTTTGTTCAAAAGTATGTGTGGTAGTTAACCACTAATACATGATGTTTCATTTTTTTATGAATTTCCACATTTCAAGTCTCTTATTATTGTTTCTTATCATGTTCATGATTAATTTCCTATGTTATGGTTATGCTCACACATTGATATATTGTTTTTATCTATCCACTTACTAGGCTTTTAGCTCACCCTGTTTTGATGTATATCCTCAGGTGACTACATGTACTAAGTAAGGGTCAAGTGCCATTAAGAAGATAGAGAATAAGGAATTAAAAAAATGTTTATGCTTTATGTTTTAAATTTAATGTATGGTACTACTTTTCCCACGAAACTAAAACTTTATATCCTCATGGTTTAATACTATTATGTTTTTTATCTTTAAAATTATGTAACAGTAATTTAAGAAATGGTTGGGTCACTATAAGGAGAATGGATTTTCTTCCATTATTAATTGTCAAGGAAGAGGTTATCATCTAGTTGAGGGATAAGTTGGTGGAGGCTGAGGACCAGGCGAAGAATGAGATATATTAGATAGCTTAGTACTGTGATGAGAGGGGATGGGTGTTTATCATGGATCTTGATATTCATCTTATGGCTGGTGAGGAGGAGTAAGATATTGGGAGGGAATAATAGGTCATGAATCCACAAACTAGAGACTGGAAAGACTGAAGTACTCAATATACAGGGTGGAATCATAGAGGAAATGTTTTGAGCTAGGACATAAGACAGGAACGAGTATATTAATTACCCTCTCCAACTTCAAATGTTTCATTATTTAAATCATTATTAATACAGGTAATTATTCCTTCGTTATATTTTATTATTTTCCTGAAATAAAATTTGTGATAAATACAATAACTAATCCCTAAAATCATTCGAGTAATTATTAGTGTGATAAACAAGGGACAATCATGTGATGGATCATTTATATGAGAGTTCTGGGTGACTGTCACTTAGGATATGCATTTATGAATTGACTACAAAGAGTATTCTAGCTTATAAGAGATATGGATAGAATTTGGGTCTCTCTAAATATCCCTCTTTGTTTTACTACGTGTTCTACTACATGAACTGGGTAATGCCAAGGGTGTTGAATTCTTCTGAACAAACGGTTAATAAAGATCGTGAATCTTGATTCCAAATATCTATAAAAAATTGGTGGTGTAATTATGACATAGGATAAATTTTGACCATGTTTGAAGCACATCAACTATCATCATTTATAAGGGACGAGGAAAAACACACGAGGGTTGACCGCTAACCATGTTCTAAACACAAGACTTAACTCCAAATGTTTTCCAACATCTTATAGGGTGTACCCCCAATATGGTAGGTAATCCATTGTTTCTACTAACCATTTTCCATTAGGGTGACCCATTTGGACATTGAGGAGGATGTGTATCCACAAAGAGTAATATAAATCAATTTAAAATGAAGTGATGGAACGTTTGGATACATGAGAACACTCTTGGAATTACACCACCATGTCTTTATACTAAATGGATAGGAATATTTGTCTAAACACTAGTAAAACTCATCTTCCTGGGAGCTTTCTTCATAGATGATGAGTTGCATTTGAAGGATATAACTGATGTGGTTCATGATCGACATTGGAGGAAACAGATTATTGGAAAAGGGACTAAGACACCTCAGAGTTTTACTTCTTATTATAAGATATTTCCACAAAGTCTAACGTCATATGTTGAGAATTATGGACAAGTAGATTAATATCCTACAATGAGTATGATGTAAAATTATTTTAATTTCATACAATTATGAGGATGAACATCCAATTTAACTCTATATGGTATGGATGATCACCACATAGTTTATCATTGTATGGTGTGAACAAGGACTGGTAGTTTTTTATATCATTTGACAAGAATAAAAAATTCGATGTGAATGGTACCCACCCATACTAGGTGGTGGGAGGCATATGAGGGGATAAAAATGGATGTTATAAGACTCTATGATAAGAGAAGAAATCTTGGATGAGTCAAATAAATTTTAATGTCGTGATTCAGGGACCAGATGGATTTTTGGGTTGAATGGATATGTGTATCATGGAAGATTGAAAAACCTAACGTGAATTGAGGGCCAAGGAGGACCAATTCCAAAGAAACAATTCCTGATACCACTTTCACATAGTTTTTAATATAGATTCATATCATTGGACTCCTATTTTAAGTTCATAATGTTTGGACCATGGTCTCTTATCTTTTAGTTTAAGGTTATAGAGTTAGGACCATGTGATTCAACCTCATAGTTTAAGGTCAAACAATTTTGACCAAAGTGCACCATAACATTTTTGCCGTGATATGAATGATTAATAATTCATCATGAAAGGATGTTGAAGGGAATCCCTATACTATGTGAAACATAAGGGGTAGGTTGAAAACACATTAAAGTTGTGATGTCGAGACTATGTATTTTAGTTTGTGTACATAACCTTTTGAATGATGGTGTCCTGTCTCGACTGTACATACATGGCATCGAAGTAAGATTACCCGATGTGAATAGGGGGGCCAAGGAGGGCACATGATGTTGTAAAAAATGTCATAGAGACAACTTACATGAATTTTAAGGTCATAATTCTAGGATTATGAATGAAGATATCATGTAGATAGGCTTCGTGTGGTGGGGTAACATACCTGATGTGAATTGAGGGACTAGAAGTCTAAACAGTACACTACACATTCACCAAGAGACATTAACATAGTTTAGAGTCATGATTCTTGGACATGGACTCCTATTATAAGGTCATAGAGTTCAGAACATAGGAAAAAGCATAGTTTAAGTTTATATAGCTTGGACCATGTGCACCCTAAAGTGTTTATCATGGCATGAAGGTGTTATAATCTGATGTGAATAGAGAAAAGGGAGGCCCTGTGCTACAAAAAACCTAAGGGGTGGGTTGAAAATATTTTCAATACATGATTCTTGGACCAATCATCTTTTTGGATAATAGAAAATAGTTTAGGGTCCAAATTCATGGACCGTACAATGATGTGTTTTCAAAATATACAAATGAAATCAAAGGAAGGTTACCTAATAAGAATTGAGGGACCTGAGGGCCACCAGATGCCACCAGAAATGTCTCTAAGACAATTTTCACACAATTTAAGGATTTGATACTTGGAAGAAAGGAATCTAAAATGAAAACTATTCATGATGAAGAGTGAAAACCTAGACACGAATTTGGGACCAAGTAATCCCAATTCCACACAAAACATCACTCCTAGAATGAATTGCAAAAAAATGAGAGTCATGATGCATATAATTGGGATCCAGTTTTAAGGTTATAGAGTTTGGACAAATGGGGTGCTCATGATTCTCTACCATACTTTAAACCCCCCTGACTCATAATCCCACAAGATACATGCTCTTTTCGAGAAACAAGGATCGGTGTGGAGTCCATGTTTCTTGTAGGGGATAACACAACAAGAGTCGAAAGTGATAGACAAATCCCATGAGGGTGATTGTGAATTTCAAGAGATGGATAGTGAGATAGGAGACTAACTAGTGGATTGGGAATAAATTTCGATCATGTTCCAACTAACTTTTTAATACCCATGTTAGTTAGAGATGGGGTAAAAAGTTCAGGGTCAACCGTTGGCCGAGTTATAAACCCATGATTTGTTTTTTTATACTGAAGACCTTTTAGGTGTTATCTCAAGAAGGTTAGCGAGCCAGTATTGCATGAAAAAACTCTATTAGAGATCATGTTCAGATCCGTAGGATTTTAATTTTCCAAGTTATTGAAAATTAAAATTTTTGAACCAGATATAGGGAATGTCCTAGAAATAATTTGATTAAAGGGATGCCCCAGAGATGAAATATCTAGGTTTCATTATTTATACATGAGGATGTGAATTGTGTCGTATATATTTCGGAGAAACGAATTGTAGGATACTGATGTTGATAGAGTGGCTTACCCGCTAATAAGGGAATATGATCAACACATATAAGGATATCTGGAATCCCATATTTATATAGGATATTCCCTAAAATCTCATATTATTCATATGAGGCATACTAATTTCAAATGGGGTAAAAACAATTTACCATCATCCCATATTTTCTACATGATTCATCATATGTTTGTTTCATAGGGTAAGTCAATAGATTGACAAAATTTCCTAAGTTTTTTGGGATTGAAAATTTAATATTGTCCAATTTTGACTATGCATACTACTAGTTTAATTTTATAGAGCTTATACTATAATGGATTTTTCTGGTTTAATTTCATGTAGATTTGACCAGAAAAAATGGATGATTTGTGCCTAAAAAGAGGGTTCGAGTGGAATATAAGAGTGGTAAAATTATGTGAATAGTGGTTTTAAGTGACCACATTCCATAAAAAATTCAACAAACAATACCTTGGGTCCACAACATCACATTATGGAAGAAAATACCCACAATAAGTTATTGGTGGAGGCTATGTCTAGTATAATATATACGAGGGTCAATTTGCATCCCATGATGATGGGAATGCAGATTCACATAGTTTTGGAAGAGGATGGAGGAATAGGCTTGTTTAAATAATAGATATGAGTCAAACCATGTGAATGAGCGGTGACGACCCATAGTTTAGGTTCATAATGCTTTCACCAATTGAAAACCGTTTAAGATCTTAATGCTTGGACCAATTGAAAAAATATATTTAATAACTCTCGGACCATGGGGGACAATTTGGGGATGCTCATGTGGTGAAAGAGTTAAAAACCAATGTGTAAGTTTTTAAGGATTCACCACACCACATGATGTGGTCCTGAATCCATTTTCACATATTTTATGATCTTACATCCAAGACCATGAATAAAATATTAAATTAATGATTTTTTGACTACTGGAAAAGAGTCTAAATCCATGATGCTTAGAAAAGAGGAAAGGATTTTTTTGAATAAATTTTTGTAGCACGAAAGCGATAAAAAAACATGAAGGGTGGTTATGTTAGCCCACATACCACAAAATTACTATTAAACAAATTAAACATAGTTTAAGATTGTAATTCTTGGACCCAAGTAAGGTGGAAATTTTTTAAATATGTGATGCTTCGTCTAATGGAGATATATTAGTTTCAATAGTATATATGTGGCATAATAGAGGTAACACCCAACATTAAAGGAGCTGAGGAGGCTCATGTACCACACACACACCTTGAGATGAACTGTACAAAGTTTAAGGATGTAATGTTCGGACCATAAATGGTGCTAAATGGGTTAAGGGTTGATAAATTTGTGGATAATCCCAAATATAAGATGTACGGGAATTGAATCATACCCCATGATGATTGTAATAAATCCACATGTAGTTTTATAAAATAGTTGATTTGGGTATTGTCACTGTAAGTTGGACGAAAACATCTCCCATGAGGGAACTAAGTTATCCTATGGTTTTTATGGGGCATCTCATGATTTTGATATGAGGTGAGGCTAAAGTTCAATTCCATTTACTGAGAATTTTACTTTGTGATCATATCATATGCTATGAGGAATCATGATTTTAAGAAGGGTATGGTTTTTTACTATCTCATAATTATTACATGAGGATTCACTATTTTGTATAAGATAAGACCATCTCTCACACTTATCACATGATTCATCCTAGTTTTATATAGGGTAATATTATAATTTAATACCATGTAATGATGAAATTGGTCTTTTTAGTTTAATTTCACACAAATCAGACTATAGAAGCTATTAGTTTGAATACATAAAGCTCTTACTATTATGGGTGAATATATTTTAGGGTTATAATTCTTGGACAAATTGAAAATATAATAATTTCATACTAAATGGAACCTTCAAAATCAAATTATAGTCCTGATTCATGGACCACGGTGAATAGTTTATGTTTGTGCCTCCTGGACCACTGATAAATAGTTTAGTTTTTTCATTCATGGAATTTTTGGGTCTTCATACATTAATTACAACTTAAAAACATTGCGTTGGTGGTAGGTATGATAAGATCTCTATCCATTTTGATCCATGAATGTTCTACATTGAAATATACCCTATGTATGATGTAATGTCTGTATAACATTGGATCTATCTTTGGTGGATTCTTTATGGGCATCATTATCATCCTGAGCGAAATTAACCTTTCACCATGGTTAAAGGCACTGATGAAGAACCTCTTTTTGAATGCCCTCACTATCCGATTTTGGCCCCACTATAGATTTTTCATGTTCGGGATCATGTTTTCCTCGAGGAATTCGAACTCTGCTAGATGGATGTTTTCCATAATTTTTGGTATCTTCTAGTCATAAAAAACCATTTATAGAAGTAGAATCTAAACCATGATGGGAAATAATTCCTAGGTTCGATATACTAGGGAATATCAAATCCCCTTGGTGGAATTCCAAGTCATCGTGTGATAGGTACAAAGGGAGTTGAGGAGCTTCTCATACAATTTTTTTTATTTCCCCCTGTTTTATATAGGATTTTGGAAGTGGTATTTTTGAACAACCCCCCTCATCAATTTCTCTTAAACATCATAGTGAGAATTATGGTTGGAAAATATGTTGTAACTTGCATAAAATTTCTTCATCTCGGTTGCCCGGATGTTGGTTTAATTGTCAGTGAGAATATCATGAGGAACTAAAAAATTGACGGATGGTGTGAGAGCCCATGAACTCGATCAAAGACCAAGAATTGACGTCCCTAAGGTTAATCACTTCTCCCCACATGGAGAAAAAATCTTTTGCATTCAGAATAATCCTACACAAGAAATCTGTCGCTAGCGGGTAAGGTCCAACAAAAATGAGTCCCCATACTGCAAAGGGATAATAGTGAAAGGTGGTGTAGAGAAGATTCACTATTCAATTCACAAAGTAATAATGAATCATAAAAGCATTAAACCTTTTGGAAAACTAATTTTAGTCATTGAAAATGGTGTCCCAAAAGTATCCCAAACTCTATATTTTATGGGATAGCTTTAATCACTCTTAATGGGTGCCACTGAACCTCATATGAAACTATTTAATGACCGGAGTTATTTTATCTCCTTGAATGGATTAGAGATCAATTACCTAAATCCTACATCGATATAGAGTATTCTAAATATATTTCCCACTCTGGAGTGTGAATAGGGTTTCATTCCAGTAGACTCTATCTCACGTGGCTCAATATGATGAGAGAGTGTCATGCTTGAGATACTCAATTATGGGATTTTTCCACTCTGTAATTTCCTCCACTATATGGGTGAGGGTCCTAGCATAGATGCCCTGATAACTAGTTCTTTAATTGTTCTCTTTCATCATCATCTGTAATGGGTGGAGAAATAACCCTCTATCGTGACACAAGGATGATGAGATCATCCTAGTTAGGAATAATGAGTGATGTGTCCAAACATTCTAAGCCATACGCTCGACCAGTAGATTACTAAGGAATGTAGATCACCTCTTGATTGGAAGGGAATTGGGCCATCAAATTATAGTTATCCTCAAGTAGGGGTATGAGATCTTAATTTATGATTATTTTGTCACCGTTGATCTCTTTGATGAATAAATCATATTATAATTTCCCATGAAATTTGGGGGCATCAATCTCGAGGGAAAACTCAGGACAATTAATGAGATACTGATACACTGCCACATTTTTGGTGTATCCTTATAACCATAAGAATGAGCCTGGAAATAGAGATTATGTAGGAGTGATAAAGAAAATCCCCTGAACAACTTTGTTTGAGCTTGGGGTTTTTGAGACTTTGACTGTTCCGTCTCCAGGAGGTACTATCCAAATAAATCAACCACTGTAGAAAGTCTTAATCAACTAAGAGGATAGCCTCATCTTCGAAATATTTATCCCTGGTTAGTTTTTCAATGGTTTTATGGGTGGATAGGAGATATTATAGCTCCTGCACTTTGATGGATTTCTGTGGAACAAACCTAATGTCAAACTACAGAAGAATATCTACTGAATGTGTAAATTATCCTAAAAAAATGGGTATTTTGAGAATATACATTAGTAGATCCACTAAGTAAACAATCTATATCTCATGATTTTGTAGACAATGTCTCAATTTATGCACTTTGGAAACCAGTAGAGGGCATTACTTCTTGATTATGGAGTATCCTGTAACTTTTTCAATGAGCATGTGACTAAGATAATAGAAAATTTCTTATCTTCCCTCATTTTTTCCTAGGCTAGAATGGATCCTAGGGAACAGTCCCACGGAATCCAAGATGAGGAATAGAGGATTCCAAAAACAAATATCATCAAAAACAGAGTTTGTAGCAGGTACTGCTTGATTTCCTCAAATGTGGTCTATAATTCCTCATACCACTATTAGACAGTTCCATTCTTCATGATCCTTGAGAAGGGATAACATTTACTCTATAGATTATTGATAAAAAAATCATATGTAATGGTTCTAATGTTAAAATGATTTGGCCACATTGATATCCACATATAATTCCATTATGTTCTCAAGAATGTTTTTGAGTATGTGTTGAATTGATCACTGATAGGTGGATCCTGCATTCTTTTGGATTACAGGAATCACCTTATAAAAGAAATATCCTTGTATAGACATTAAGGTGTTAGAATCGTCATCCTCTCGGGCTATCCATATCTGATTATAACCAAAATATATATCTATGAAGGAGAAGGCATGGAACCTTATTGCGGAATTGATCAAAAAATATGTCACTAAAAGGGAAGATCACCCATTAGACAGTGGAATTTGAATTCCAAAAATTTAACACAAACTCTGGTATGAAAATTATTTTTCTTGCGCAGGGTAATGTTTTCTATCCATTTGGGATATTTTACATTGATATCAAAGTTGGATATAATAATCTTGTCTACTTCGGCCTCACCAATTGTACCATAATAGGGTTACTTCTTTCTTATAGGATACTTGAACCCATTATGACACATTGGGTAACTAAGATAGTGAATGGTGAAATTATGCTCCCGCCCCATCATCTCATCTTTACATCAATAAAAGACATGGTGGTGCCATTTTAGGATGTCCACGTACTACTGCATCCACTCCTAACTCATGACTACAATGATCAAATCCAACCACAAATCATCCATGGTACCATGATTCACATGAGTTATCCCATGAATGGTCGTTTATACACCCTCATAAGAAATAGTAGGGTTTTTTCCAATTCCTCATCATCATTAAATACAATATAATTAGTGGGACGAGTCGTCTCTTCTAGTCCATATGATTCAGCAGGATCCCTAAGGCTGGCTTGGGAATACACATAATATATGCTAAGGGGATACTACTTTACTAATAATTTATAAAAGATAACAAACCAATTTTGTGTAACCTTTAACCACAGGGTCCATCCTTGATGTCAAATCAACGGTGGTGGGAATCCCTTTACTGATTAATCCTTTCTCTACAAAATTTTTATTTATTATGTTAAATGGTGGTCATAGGAAAAAATCTATAGTAATAAATAGGGGTGGTGGATCTTGGTTTCGTGTGATCTTATCCAATATAAGAGTATGTTGTAATTTTAGGGTTCCCCTTCATCTTGGTTACTCCAAACCATTTTGATTAGAATAAAATCCACCCAGTTCTGGAATTGTAGCCCTTAACTAATGAACCGAGTGAACGAACATGTTATCCTAATCTACCCATGAATTAAACATGGTGGATTCCAAATCATTCGGAGCATTGATACTCCCAACTGCATCGGTTTGAATCATATTATATGTTCTCTGGTAATAGATCATTTCCATTTATCTAGCCTCACAAGAGTCAAAGGTGGACACATCACCCAAGGGCACCCGTTATTGACCGTTAATGGAGTATTTGAGGAACTAGTGATACGAGGTGGGGACCACTTCATGAAAATAAACCTAGGTTCATCCCAAAAATTCAATATAGTTGGTATACAATTAGCCTACCATTAATTTGTCACATGAAATCAATCCACCAAACATGTTCTTGAGAAGAACATCTCCAGACTGTTCCAACTCTCCATTATCATTACACTAAATCATATGGTTAGAGGGAGTCAAATATTATTTTGTAAGTACCAAAGGATGGTGTTTCCCAGTCATAATCAGGTTGATCCCTAAACTAGTGTCCCTCGGTTAGTGGAATACTTCCACGCCATTGAACTGTATAGTGATATACAACGGGAAGAAGTAACCCGATATTATAATTCCCTCATCTTCCTTATAAAATGAGATGAGATCTTAGAATAACCCTCTCTCTAAATCCCATTTATATTAGGAATCTTTGATAGCTAACATCGATTTAAACAGTAGAGGTATTTTCAATGATTTTGTAATGGCGTCAGGCATTTCATTTGAAAATTGGAGGACCTCAAGGATCATAAGGATTGTGGGTATGCCTACGAGGTTCTTAAACAAATTGTACTTCCATAAAAAAGAAATATTTTTTCCCATAGAGGGTCGCTCCTTCATAGGGGGAACAGTGTATTGTGTTGGTTGGGCTACTAGGTTCTGGATTGTTCTAGAAATGTATTATAGCTGACTATCTGGCCTAATCTAAAATTTTGGCTGACTATCACTTGGATATGGTTGAACTCTGGCTGGACAAGGATGATCATGGTGAAATCATGGTTGAGATTCTCTATCAACTGATGTGGTCGACTGCAGCGGATTACCTGATAGTGTCTGCTGGGAAGATATGTTTTTTATCTATGTAAAATCTATTTCCTAGTATCAGCAGCATGGATGGCTTAGTTTGAGACACTGGCCTTATCATCCTGGGGGCTCACATGTCCTTGTGCATTAATTTGATGTCATTGACCAGAGGTACCTAAGGGGTTTGGGTGTTATTCTTCACTATCAAGAATCATGAAGCACCCCACTAACTATTTGATTTTCACGTGGGAATATTATTTCTAATTGTCATTGGTATAGTCTATAATGGGATATATAGTAGGTGTATATCATAACCCAAGAGGAATGAATTTTCCAAGAGTATGAGATGGATTTAGAACCATAAATGGAATTTAATTTCCCTTAATTCATTGGGGACTGTTCTTATGGTACTTTTAAGGATGTGATTTGTATGTCGAGGTAGTGGCTGGAAGAGATGCAATGAACAGATATGGTGTGGTCCTCCCTAAGCAACAACAGATGAGTCCATGAGAATGGGAAATTGCCTTACGGGTCAAATAGTCCACATATTTCTATTTGTTATAGAAATTATTATACTACCATTCATTGAAGACTTCACTATCACTGTTAGAATCGGCATATACATATTCAAAATGTTCGAGAACACCACCCAACATGAAAATTCAATGATCCACTTAGTCCCATATCCAATCATTGAACATCTAACATTCCTTGATGATGTGTCTTAGGAATCTATGGTATGGGTAGGGATCAATATGGACAGTGATCCCGGCCACTTGGGGCCTTCTACACTCTAGAACTTTTAGGATTCCCTTCTATAAGGAATAGATGAATAATCCTGGGACCTACATATCTTGAAATTAATAGGTCTAGTTTCTTCTATCTAAGTAATGAATTCTGGGAAATTGGCCTCTATGGGGGTATTGAGCCACACACTCTCATTAAGACTATTTTTCTTGGTAAGGGGGTTGTTAGAAGTTTTATTGTGGGAGAGTCGATGCATCATCGGGATATGATGGGGGAGGCACTTTTAGTAAAGGTACTATCAGTTTCACCATCTTAGAAACCTATTTTTATATAGGAAAATAAATATCTACATGTTTAGGTCATCCTTCAAGGGACAAAAAAGGAAATGTGTGCGATTGTGGTGTATTATGATGAATGGATACCTCCAAAAGATGATCCTTTTTAAATAACTCTTAGAGTCCTCCAGGTAATTTAGGGCGATTAGGGTAGGGAATAACTAACTCTTGATGTTCTTTATGTACATTAATAGTATCAGGTCTTGGGATAATGTAGTATGGAGTGAATACATGAGGCCCTTACACTGGGTGATAATGTCTTTGAATCACTCATTAGGATTTTTCATTCACTATAATAGTTGTTGCACATGGTATACCTATAATGATACAGGAACTAGTATTAGAGAACATCCCAATAATCAATGGACCTTTTGGGAATTGGACTGTACAAGATGATTGTGGATCCTTTAACAATCTGAACAAATCATCAGATCATAGTAGCCTCATACTATTCTGGGGTCCCCAACATAGGTCTAAACATTAAATAAATCTGGGATAAGGGATTTAGCAGATCACATATCTCATTGAATAGGGAAAATTTAGGGTTTTCCAAATTTTGGCTTTAATTCATGCTATCCACCCCTATTGGACATCTATTTACATAAAATAGTATTTCCACCTTTCATGTATCAAATGTCTCTATGCAAGTAGTGATAGAGGTTATCAAGTAATCTTTTTGAGGATATCTGGCCAGTAATTCATTGAAAGGTGCGTAAACTCAATGAGTGGACTCATAATCTTGTGAAATAGCATTTCATGGATTTTGAGGTGTATAATTACACTAACAATGCATGGTCAGAGACTCATAAATCAGTAAATTTTCATATCCCATGGCTTTCAATCGAATTATATGTATAGTGATACCATGATCAAATAGGGGTCTTGGGAAAAGTGGGACAAGGTTATCTGTCAAATGAGTAATGGGATCCCTTAATGAAATTCAGTAATCTAGGTTCCACTCTGTAATGGGGTCAATAATGAGTCATTTGTGCTGAAAAAGTGGATAGTGTAGGAAGACCACCACAGTTTTTGGATCATTTTTGGCCACAAACCTGATGGGTTGGATGGTATGAAATGTTTGTTTCCTTTGTCGATATGCTGACAGGTAGGAAGTAATGCACCATTGATGGGATCTCCGAGAAAAAGTGCCTAACTATGTTGATGAGTGATGACACCTACCAGAAGGTCTTCCTGGTAGTACATCACCCCTTGAGGTAGATTTTCCCTATCATTGCCCATTTCGGTTCTCATATCCCCCTTATTCTCATGAATCTCATTTAAAACCATATTCAACATAGAAGTAATGGAAGGGTAACTCTTGTTATCAGTAGACAGGTCAAACTGTCAACAGATTGGACTATAATAGAGAGCAGCATATTGTCCCTAGCCTTTGATTTGAATGTGCAGAGATGTTTCTTCTATCATATGGGGGAGCACTGTGATACACATGACATAGGTATATTTAAGGATCTAGTAGTAGTCATATGGATTGGGTGATTTTATAATAGTATCACTACAATATCTAAATTTATTCACTAATATTCTATGGTATTAAGGTGCTTCTGACTCCTTATGTAGGTCAACTGATGATCACTGAGTCAGTGATATGTTTCCCAAATATTCTAGAAGAAAAAAAATACTTATCCAACAATTAGGGGCTCCATGATGTCATTATCTAAACGTGAAGTTGGATAGAACACCAAAGTTATATGGTCAGTGGCTAGGACCTCCCATATCCCCTCTTGTTCTGAGGAAGGTTCATGTACTTGGTCCTCCCAAGACCTTATTAGAGTGGGTAGAGATATGTGTGGTACCACTTATGTATATCGGTTATGTTACTATTTTTCTCGAAGAGGATCCACTATATAAGTCATACATATACTACAGGATGTAATGCCTATTGGGGGTGGTTATAGCCTCATCATCCCATCCCTATAAGAGTGGGTGTTCCCCACCGCCTCTTGTGAAAGTGAAGTGGGGTCTATATGTGGATAGAGGGGTTGATATCCATCTTAATGTGTTATCTGAGGCCCCAACATCTCTAAAACTTCTCTTTTGTAGGTAGAGATGAGGAAAATTGGTGGTGATGATGTTCATTATTCTATAATCCCCATGAAGGGAACCTGAATATCATGCCCCTTCAAGTACCAATATGGGGATCTGGATATCATGTGGACCTCTAATTTTGGGATTCTGAATCTGAATTAAAACACCTTTTCCCAGAATATGGCTGTTGGGGTGGAGGCTGCATTATCAACTTTTCCATCACCTCATAATCTGATTGGACAACAATTTTAAAGATGCCTTAGTGATTTTGAGGTTTCTACCTTCGATGGAGTTTATTCTCCATTCTTCCCTGTGTAGGTTATTCATTGTAGGCTATGTCTTCATCGCAGAGTGGAAATCTTGTTGGTTGGTGTTGCATAAGGGGGACCATCACATTTTTTGGATGGATCACATTGAGGACCACGACACTGGTTTTCGATAGAGTGGGAAGGGCCTCCGCTCTCTCTTTAGTAGGATTATGAAGAGGACCTCCACTTTGATTAGTAGTTTAATAGGGAATACCTATGTACGTAATTTTAAAATATTGGGGAGCATGTATACTCTGGTTGTTGGTGGCTCGGGGAGGATCCATGTGTTTACCAGTAATAGAGTGGGGAGGACCTCCAATCCAATTCTCATCATCATGGGTTTAACTATAACAACTTTCTATGGTGATAGGTTTTGAAATAGTTAACTTGTGATTTCTATGATGTGGTACTATTCTCTATACAAATAAGGAAAAGACATATCCATGTTCTCCTATCATAGGGGTCTTTCTAGATGCTCTGACGGTGTAAGGTCCTATAAGATCTATAGAAGATGCCCATTTTATGAAATTATATGGGGTCTACCCTTGAAATTTATTCCTAGTACATCATCTCATGGATATCAGGGTGTGGATTAAGTATATTTTCTTTCTGGAATGTGAGAATATTCATTACTGGAATTGATAAGGCACAGTGGGTGCTCTTCAAAATGTATCATGGAGGATAGTTGAAGTCAGGGTGACTGGAACATCCCCTAGCTCTTCAGTGTAGGTGTGATTGATTATTATTCTATGGGGTGATATTACCAAAGTGGTTTGTAATCAAAACTAGGGGTTGTATCCTACTATGTGACCCTCCAGGTAAGTGTTATGATGAGGCTTCATTGCCTATTGGTCCTAACATACCATATACCATTTGGGAAATACACATTCTTATTCATACCAACATATGAGGAAGTCAGTCACCATCCTATGGATGACTTATGAAGTTTATATGGGGTGTGGGTGCTTAGTAGCTAAAGGTGATGTCTATGTCATGGAAAAGAAGTATTTGTGTGGGGTTTCAAAATCAATGTTTCTACTACCCTAGAACACATGAGTGTTAGGTTGATAGATTCCCAAATCATGGTTTTGTAATGAATACAGATTTTTACATCAGTACAGGTACATGGAAAGCAATAAATAATTCCCCAACAACGTCCTATATTATGTAGGTGAATAAGGATCCATGTTGATATTTCATAGGCCAAGGATTCCCAATTATAACAACCCCAGTACACTAATTTGATTTATACTTGGCACACTACTTACGTGATAGGTATTCAAACAAAATTTAATAATTCAATTACCTGAAAATCCATTGTTTCCTCATATTCAAATAGTTTCCATGGTTGAGGTGAATATATTCACTTTGGTTTCACCAATTATATTTCTAACGCATTCACCACGGGCCACTTGGCACATCCCAACAAACTCATGGATTCTTGTTGCCTCACATTCGTACTTTTAAAAGGAGGAAGTATTTCATCGCATTCATTGGTGATACCTAATCATTGATCTAAAAGGGGTCATGGGATGTTGGTTCCTCCATCCATGGATCCCTCCTTGGAGATCGTTTCCATGTTTGAGTCTCTCTCCATGATTTTTATCATCTTCATGGGACACATTCCTGATACCATATATATATATATACATTGAATAATTATTCTCTATCTGCCACAATTGAACAACAACCATTGTTTTAGAGAGTAGTCATTTTTGGAATTTCTGGGAATGTCCCGAAATTTAGTATATTGGGATCCAATAAATCATCCCCTTTGGAGGGAATCTCATAAGAGGCATCTTAGGAACGGAACCCAAGGCATCCTATATTTATAAAAAGGTATTTGACACCCAGTTCATAAGTCTTATAAAGATTATTAAGTTATTTACCCATTTTTAATACATTTGGTATGTATTATAGACCTTATCACATGTATAATGTCATGTGGAGACCGGAATAAGGTTAATGTCTTATGGGAACATGATGGGAATAAGTTTAAAATCTTGTAAGGAGGTGATGGGAATAATTTTATTTCCTCTGGGGGATATGTTGGGTGATGGTTTAATTTCTTCCATGGAATGGATGGGTTTATGCTTATTATATTTTTTTGATAGGATCAATGTTGTGTTAACATCTAGTGGGGACAAGTCGGTCGTAGTTTTAACTTCTTTTGTGCACATCATCAGAGTAGGTTTATTATCTCATGGGGACATGATGCATGTACGTTTCCTGCCTTAAGGATATTTTATATGTTAAAAAAACTATTTAGGTAGATCTATAGGTGAATCCCTATGAGGTATGATTTCTCACCTAGTTGGATGGATTAGAATACCTGTGGAGGTGGATCTGAAGTGGATGGACCAGAACACCCCATGATGGTGGATCTAAGAGGTGTATCTATATGATGGAAGATGTGACACTATAGTTTTCCAATGGATTAGAACAACCCATAAAGGTATATCTATAGTATATGGATCAAAACTCCCCATGTATGTGGATCTAGGAGGCGTGTCCCAATGAGGAAATATGTCCCCCCTGAGATTACCGATGTGTTAGAACACCTCATGGTGGTGGATCTACAGTGGATGTCTCAGAATTCCCCATGGAGGTAGATCCATGTGGTGTTTCCCAATGAGAGAAGATTTCACACCTGAGTTTACCTACATCATGATTGAACCTCAGTGTGGCATCCAACAAATCTTATTTAAGAGATTTGAATAAAAACCCTTTTTTCAATTCCATAGTTTAAGATCACGTGATAATAAAAATCCTTTAATTTTAACATGATGATTTAAGGACACTTGTGTTGAGAAAGGAAGTATCATTTTGGGATGGGGTAGGGCTTACACATGGATGTTTCTTATGGTAAAAGTAAATCCCATAAGATTCATACATGGGGAGCATGTACTCACTTCATTGGTTAAGCCTACAGTTTTAAATCATGTGATGAGGACATTTTCACGATGTTTAATGAAGTATGACTAGGACATGGAGCATAAATGTTTTAAGTCTTGAATATCAGATATGTAAGGATACAATATTTAAGGGTTCATGATAAGTGAATAGTTTCTTTTGAAAACTACACCTTTATGGATTACGTGACCACTTTTCATGTGTCATTGGGAGGAACATCGAATTGGAACTACCTTGGAGGATTAGTCAATTAATACATTGACATTAGGATCCCTATACATATAAACAATGGGGATTACGGTCTCAATTCTTAGAATAAGTAGTTAGGTTAATAGATGATTTATAGGAACATGGGATGTTGGTTAGGGGGATAAGAATTTTTTTCATGAAACAATATTGGGTTTCGTGTAAATATTGTGAGAGTATGGGGTATAACATAAGGTAAAATGATGGATTCAAGTGTCATTGTTTTATGAAACAATTAGAGCTCCACATATGTGTATTTTCATTGAACTCACCTGACTATAATTATTATTAGTTGTTTGAGGATCAATCCACCATAGTGCAAGTTAGGTTTGGACCCATAGGATGTCTTTCACAAAAATGTTATACCATTGTTGGTCCAGGATCACTAGTCTTTTACACTATTGTAGAAGAATATAAGTAGAACATAATAAAAAATTTATTCATTTTTCTAAGGGAATCCTAGAGGTTGGTGTGATCTTCTATTTATATTTGAAATACTTAGCTACTGGGACACAACTCATGGGATGCAACACAAGAGTATCTCACTTGTCCATGAATTCCCATTGGGGATTAGAGGCACAAAATGTTTGGTTCTATGTCTCATTTTCAATAAAATAGGATGGTTTCATGCTGATATTGCATGAAAATTTTCATTCATGTGTGAAATGAACCATTCTTTCACACATGGTCCATAGACCATCCATCGTCCCAAGGAAAATCTACACAATCATATATCACCTTCAACATGAAAGTTGTTTTCGTGTGTAACCATATCTTTTCATGTTTCCACTGAATCTTTCACACAACCTGTTCATTGGCCCTTGTGTGATCCATCGAGGTGGTCCTCATGTCATGCTCTTATAAAACTGTCCATTTGATTTCTAAGATGAGATTTTGGGGAAAAAAATTTCAAATGCATTTGGGGTTTCTTTTATGTTCATGCATCTAGGAATATGCTAACCATGATGTGAACTAATATGACAAGATCATATGGGTAATCCTTTACCAAAACATCTAATACCACATGATCCATGATTAGTGTTAGAAACTATGAGGGGTGAAGGTTTATTTTATAACACATAAGAAATTAAAATAAATCACAGGGGAATTTTGATCATGTGGTGGCTATACCTTGATGTAGGATACAAGCATCCCTATGTATCTCATTAGAATATGAACTAAGACTTAAATAGTTCTCGGAAACCATGTAGTTTAACATCATGAAAACAAGGATTACGATCATACAATATCATGTATTTGATGAGTGATAGAAGTTCTATTGGTCCAAGCATATCCAAGTACACATCAGACGTGACAAAGGAGATTATAAACCGACGTCAAGGGGTTTTTATGTTAAGAGAAGTGATAAGGGTCATGCATTCTTATAATTACTAGGGACTATGTTCAAAAAATATTTTATAACTTATATTTTTTGTGGATTATGAAGATATAAGTGCTATCTCAGAAGGAACAATGTTTATCAAGTTGATAGGAACATTTTTGGGTAACTCATGCAAATCCAAACATGGGTATTAATGTATATTCAAACAATGATTCCTGTGAATTCAAAATTTTATTACCTATAGATAAGGAATGTTTATGGGGGTTTAAAATTTCCCAATACAAGGAGTATGATGTGGAAAAGGAATGTGTCCAACCACAAAGGAAGAATTTGGGCCATAATTGGTCGTAGAGGGTGAAGTTTCATGTATAGATTTTTTTTTGTATACTGGAGTTGGGGTATTTAATTTTCTTTATTTTTAGACTCATATAAAAAAACTAGGAATCACTATGTATCCCATTAATATGAGAATCAAGTCACATGTAGTGCTAAAACCGAGGTGTGGTGGGCGACCAACCCCAAATATTATATAATCCTCTCAAGAAGGAACTGAAATGTTATATTATTTTATGTCATGAAATAAGGACATAAACCATGTAATTTTACATCCTGTGGTGATGATGTTGTCATAAATTTTAAAATACTTTAAATAGTATATTAATCTTTGTAGTTTAGATTCATACATCTCATATGATGGTGTCTTGTATTTTTAGGTCATATGACGTAGATCGTAAGACATTACTTTTATGGTCAGATGAAGAAGAACATTATGTGTGCCATTAAATTTTGTATATCCCTTAAAAAAATATCATTAAGCTAATCATCATGTGATAAGGATGATATGATGTTCCCTTTAATTTCATGCATCCAGGACCATGATGCTATGTAGTTTAACGTTATGAAATAGAGACAAAGGAGACCATCCATTTTAAAATTATCTGGTAAGGTAAATATGCCTTTATCACATGAAGCAATTCAGGAGGAATATTTCATTGTAAGGGGCCATAACAAGAACAACATCCATCATGATCATGGAATACGCACCATTACATGGGACCTTGTGAATGGAATAAGGTCCCTCCAACATTGGACAAATACTTGGACAATTCATACTTGGTATAATTGGGGTTTAGATGAACAATTCTATCTCTCTTATATGAAAAATAAGAGGTATAATATCTTGATAAAATCTCATGCTATCCATTTTTATGGAGCTCTAGGTGTTGGAAAATATGCAATATATTTTAATCACATCGATCTAGTTCAACCAGTAGTTCTGGGGATTTTTCATTTGGGTATATTTGATCGTAAATGGAAACATGAAGTGAGTGAAATTTGACCTGAATGGGAAGGACCCCTTTTATCCCATGTATAAGTGAATACATATTCTCCCATGTGGAGGTGTTTTTTGTAGTATGGTTGGCCCACAAGTCTTGCAAAATATTTCCATGCAATATTTTTTATTTTTATCCACCATCTTTAGGAGTATGTTTGATATGTTAATTTCAAAGGCCCCTATATTTACATTATACATTTAATGATGGTGATACGAAGGGTAGGATTTGAAATTAGACTTCGGATATAGCTTCTCCAAGTCAACAGAATACAAATTGGGGTCATTTTTCATAAATATTCATTGAGGGACACCAAATCTCGTAATGATGTTGTTTTTCATGAAGATGAACATGAGTTTCTTCATGAATTCATTAAGGGGTACTATTTCATCCCATTTGGGGAAGAAGTAGGTAAATGTGAGGATGTATTTGAACTATTTGGTCATAACTTGAGGATATGGCCCTACAGTATTCATTATCCATAAAAAAATGTCTAGGAGTATATAGCTATGAGTAAAAACACTGGGGGTTGAGGGATGAAGTTGGAACGAACACTGAATGAATGACAAATCATTGTAAATTTTTAACAATTATATATCATTGAAGTATAAAAATATACAATCCCTTGGATATTATTAGAATTTTAAGAACCCTAGCCGGTGGGAAATGCAGGCTCCTAGTTGTAATTGTTTCATGAAAACAACAAACTCATTACCTCTAATGTAACTGATAATTAATGTATCAATGTGTTATTTATAGAGGACATTTTGGTGATTTGGACCAATATAAATAGTAATGTTGGTCACTCATAATTAGGTTTTCTATGTTCTGGCATTATTTGGTGATCGAAATTCAATTTTAAGGTTATAAAAATAGGAATCATCCAACTAGTTTAAGAACTGTCTAAGTTGGGGATGAAATTAACCTGACTGATTTCATCTATTTCAAAACACAAAAAATGATCCCATTAAACGATGCACAATGTTCATGACTATTTCATCCTAATCTGGATATTTCAAATCCATATCTATATCACTAATATAACTTCCTAGGAATTATGGAATTGTGGGACTTGTGAAAATGTTGACTTTGAGTTGAATTCTACAATTATTCCATAAACACATAAAAGTATGGGATGATCCCCTCCTTTATAATGATATAATCATTGTTTATCTTATTGATTGTCATATTTGAATCGCCATTCTCCTTCAAGTGGTCCAATAGTATTTTAAGTTCATGTTTATCCCTACAATGAGGCCTTGATATTCTATCTCATTGTTTGTAATGACTTCTAACAACATGAATGATTTAGCTAAAACATCCCTTTCTAGAGATGTGATATTGACTCAAAGTATTACTTTACTGAGAAAAGGGACTTTCATTAACATCCCTATTTGGATTATAGAAGAACCTTCAAAATTAATTTCCTATGTATATGGTCTATCTTGGATAGGTAAAATCTATTAATTATAAATTTCAGTATTCAATGTCATTTATCCTTCTGATGGTTGTTTTGATAGTAAGTATGCCAAATCATGTCCTTTTACTACATTCTATGGAATGAACCGAATGTAAACCTATTGAGAAATCATCTCCCACTATGCCAAACATCCATACAACATAAAAAATCTGTGGATACATTTGAGAGGCTTGATATGAGAGACCATATAAACCTCAGGGTGAAGCAGCTGGTGCCTCATATTTTCTGCCATAATGATTAACGCCAGACTTATCTTTTAGATATCTAAATAATGTGTCTTGGTATTAATCATGGTTTGACTAAGATATTATATTGTTTTATTATTACCGATGTAATAATTTTTTGTGATGAAAGAACCCAATGATTATTCTAGGGCTATCAAATTCTGAATGGGAGGCTTCCCTTGAACATGTGGCATTAAAACTAATGGGATCAATAGAAATTTATTAAGGCTATAAAATGATTATTAGAAGGTGTAAGTCCACAGATATGTGACCCACTTTATCATCAACCTATTGAAGGGAAACCACATTCCTATTAATATTTATATAAAGATCAAAATTTAGGAATGGTTTCCTTATAAACCTAACATGTTCTATCATGGGAGCTCTCAAATTTTGTTCTATTTCAGGTTATTTAGGTTCAGTAGAGTGGTTGATCAAGGTCATATCTCAAAGGAGGATATAACATAAAACAACATATTGAATGTATTATTAAAATAACACAAACACACTACTTAATATTATTTTTTATTTTTAATTGTTCATAAAACTAGAAGAAGTATTCTAAAATAATAATTTATTTTTTCCCATTTCAGTTTTGAAATGATATTGAGAAAACGCAATGAGAATATTTTTTTCGAATAATTGTTTTTATAATAAGTAATCGATCTTACTTTAACTATTAAAATACATATTAATCATTATCATTATGATTAATCTCCACCTAATTATAATACATGGATTTTTTAACCCTTGAACCCTAAAATTATTATCTTTACCATAAAGATGAAATGAATTAAATCCTTGGAAATATTCCTAATGTGAAATCATATAACCCTACTTCTATTGATTTTATATGGATATATTAGGTTCAGTGGTAAATTAGGACACATACACACTATGGAAATTAGGATGAATTGAGATTTGGGATTATTTTTTAATTCTAAAAATTTATCTTTGTCATTTTATTTTACCGATTAAGATTGCACTCTCAGAATTTAAACATTACTCAACCTCGTGAGTCTTTTGTAAATTGTTCAATTCATTGATTAGTTTCATTTAATTTCAAAAGTAAATTAGGGGATAATATTATGTGAATTACATTAGCTGTTTTATTCAAAACAAAAATATGAATAATGTGATTAATATATAAATTAATATGAAAAGTTACTCTTCCTTGGGTGGTGTAGCCATTATAAAAAAATTTCATTCAAAAAGATTGTGGAAGGGGTATAACCTAATCAGGTTTCTACTATTTATTTTCATCCCAAATATGCTTAGTAGAGAAGAAGAAAATTTAACAAAATAGAAGAATTTGAAGAGTATCTAAGAAGTTTATTACACAAACACAAATAACACAACATGGTGAATAAGAATAACAAGAATGCTTCAATGAAGTGATACTTGCTTCATAATATACCCTTTTTAAAATGCATGGATAATTTGATTGTAACCACTTATAATATACCATAAACATACTCATTTATGTCCCAAATCCCTAAAAATGATAATGATACTTGTTTATCAAGTGTAGGGGTGGCTAGGCTAATAAGAGTTTTCATGTGTGGAAAAGGAAATTCTTAAAAAATATTTTAATCCTTCTTTTTGAACTGTGTTTTCCACAAAAATGTGTGGACAAACTATCATTCCATAAATAATATTTTTTATTTGGTTTTTCTATTTTTTTTTAATTAGGATAGCAATGAAATAATGTATATAGAATATATGGCGCAAATTCTGAAGTATTTTCAAATCAAGTGAGTGTAGTCTATCTTTGACTACATGGCCCATTTTTTTCAAACAAATACACAATATTTCTCATATTTCCTTAATGAAAGTTGTATCCTATGGAGTTATTAACATTTCTATAAATATTTATGTACAAATAATATACAAAAAAATATTTGTGGTATAAATACTATAGCAAACTCTAAAGAGTCAAAACTAGAATTTTCATCAAATTTTCTAATGAAAGATCTAATCCCAAATATTCCCTAAATAAACTTATTTAACACAGTGTGAGGAAATTATGTAATTTATTATGAATAATATATTTAAAATAATGTTTTTTATCAAACTCCTTAATGTTACCTGTTTATACACTTATGAAGTTCCTCATATTAAGTTTTCTAAAAAATATTATGAAAAAATATGAATACTCATATTCCTCAATCCATAGTGGAAATATAGGAAATGTTAGAATCCCATCAAGAGTCAATATCAATAATTTTTATATTAATTATCATAATAATTTTATCAATATAAAATCCCTTGAGATTAATGACACTAATCATAATGAAACAAGTTATGGATCTACCATATCATTAATTTTATACATGTGTGTGTGACAACCATTTCAATCTCATATCTTTGCCTTTAATTCGGTATATTTAGGTCATGTAATAAAATTTTTGTTACCTGGTTTAATTCACAAAACCTATTCAATATTCCATTGAAATCAAATTTCAAGACACAATCACTTAAACACTCTCGAAAGTCTAATCGTAAGATTCTGGCAAAGATTTTCGTACGTGTTGTTCATTTCATCACTCCCCTATTTATGATTATTATTTTTATTTGAGTTATTATTTTTTATTTTTTATTATTTTTAGGTTATATACCTATCAAATATTTTGTACATATACATTGGTAAATTCTATACATTAATGTAATTTATTGGAAGAGAAATTAACATATGGACCAACCACTAATATAATATAACTTTTTTTACTAAATTTGATATACCATAAATTTAGTAGGAAAAGTTTCAGAAGTCTTGGTTATCTGAAAAGTAATGTGAATAAGTCAATGATTTAATTTTTCATGAAAAAATATCTCAAATAAAGGTTTCAAAATCTAAAAGGTTATATAATGGCATGACCAATCATATCATTGGTGACTTCTATTTTTAGAAAAAGTATCCCTTGATGATAAATATTTTCTCATGGATATCATGATACAAATGAATTTTAAAAATAGGAATTTTTCATATGTACGACATCTAAATCATTATTTTAAATTATTATTTTGTTCTATTTTTATTTTTTGGGTTTGTTTTTGAAAATTTAACCGAAAAATAGAAAATACACTCAAGTCACATAAATGAAAATTCTAAATAGCTACCCCGAAATATTCCCCCTCCCCCACACTTAAAATAATTCATTTTACACAATTTGAAAATATTATATGATATGTACCCTTGAAATTTATAATTTTATATAGTAAAAATAATATAAAAGTGAAAGGGTTAGGAACATCCTAACATTCTCAAGTAAAGATGGCATTTTGCAGTGTGATAAAATTAGCTACAAGGTTTGGATGTCCCTCAGTGTATTTATTAAAATGTTTCCCATTTATTTTAAATACCCTACCTATGTTGTTGTGAATTCTCTCTACTACACCATGATAAAAAAAACATTACATAAAATATAAGGACCTAACCATCTATAACACAACTTACCTGGCATCAGCTTCATTGGTGAAATCTAGAGTATGAATTCCTTCCCAACAAAAACTCACTTTTAGGGACCATTCCATCATGATATTAATTTTATATTTCTTTTTAGATCCATGGTTTCACATATTATTATTATTGAATCTCCTTAAGCTCTTGAATTTACAACTTTGTTTGACTTCCATATTGGGCCAAATCCATGTTTAATTTCATTATATCCCAATATTCTTAATGTTAAACCTCAATGGGGAGATGATAGTCTTTCCCAAAAACAATATAAATGGTAACATACTAGTTTGAGTCTTGTATGGTTTCGTATAATCCCACAACATGTCATCAATGAACTTTCTATAATCCTTCCTATTTGGTTACATTTTTTTCTACAAAAATTTTTAACCTACTGATTTGAAACCTTTTCCAAGACATTTGTTTGTGGGTGATATGGAGTATAATTTTTATGTTTCACACCATAAATTCGAATGAGGGGATCCAAATTTTTATTAAAAAATTGTGTCCCCTGATCATTAATGATAGCCTTTGGTACACCAAACCTGTAAAAAATATATTCGATGAAAATATCAACTACAACATGTGAATCAGTTGTCCAAATGGAATTTTACTCAACCCAATTTATAAAATAATCAACATAAACCAAAATATAAAAAAAACATGAACATGTTAAAAAAGGACCCGTAAAATACATTCCACTAAAATAATAAATCTTGCAGAATAATATTGGTTTTGGGGCATATTATGTCTCCTAAAAATATTTCAACTGTATTGGAAATGTGAGCATGACTTAAAAGACACATGATCATCATGGAATAATCCATTCTAATATAATATAAGGTATAATACATTCCTTGCTACCATTGGGGTCCAGAGTGTCCTCCACATGAAATTGTATAGCAAAAATATAATACAGACCCGAACTCATGATCTGGAACACACCTCCTAATAACTTGATCACTAAACATGTTCTTGAGGTAGGAAACATACCACACATAAAACCTAGAATCAAAATTTAATTATTGGGCTATATTTTTCTTTGAATTTAGAGTAATTTCATATTCTTCATGGTAGTTCACTAAATCTACATACCAAGGATGTGTACCAAAGAGTGAATACATATTCTCATCTAGAAAAGTGTCCCGAAGTTGTACCTAATCCATGGTGTCAGCCTCTAGTGTGTTATTAATACTACTAATGTGCTCTTCAACCACATTATCTGACCCCTTCTTTTCCTTTATCTCAATATAAAATTCATGAAGAAGGAGTAGACATTAGATAAGCATGGGCTTCAAATCTTCCTTCTTCAAGGGGTACATCAGAGCTACAAGGTTCGAAAAAATATGTACATTAGAGCCCAATAAATATGAATGGAATTTTTCTAAAAAAATATGACGTTATAAAAATAATTATTTATTATTATGTATTTTTTATAGTATTAATCCAAATTCCTTGATATATATGAAATCATACTAGGCCTTCTTTATAAGTTCCCAGCCTTAGACATTACAAAATCTTGAATTAAGTTAATAATTCACATTGAGGATATTTTCATGTTAAGAGTTTTAGAAAATTAGGTCATAATATATACATAACAACATGAATATTAAATTTAGACACTTCTATATAGTATCAATTTGTTTCATAAAATAAAAACAGTTGAAAAAAAGAGTCATGTCTAGTTTCATGTTTTTGACAGCATGACTTTTCATTGATACCATCCATGAACCTATTCATATTTAGGTCATGTGAAAAAAATTCAAAACATGGGATGGGAATTAAAAAGCTCAGTAAGGGTTATTAAATAAAGATATAAAACATTAGTCCATGAAAACATAAGATTATTAACATACCTCATGAAATCATAATATTTATGAACAACACCTAGAAAACATAAATCATAAAGGTAACTTGTGGATTCCATAACACACTAACGTTATCGCTTTCACATATATGTAGAGAGTTACATTTGGAATACCAATCATAGTTTATTCCATAAATAACTTAGGAGAAACATTAACCTTTACCTCCATCATGTTATCCAATGCATTGGAGAGAAATCTCAGGCTCACCCGCCCTAGGTTTACCACGAAACCACCATAATATGTAAACAATTCCAAAGAACCAAAACATAGTAATAACATGTAACACAAACATAAAGGAAAGATAACATTTCCACATTTAAATAAAAATATATCATTTAAATATATTGACATATAAAATCCATTATCAAAAAAAATTTCAATACCAAAATACGTAAAAAGGGATAATGGTATTTATTTTCCTCTTAAATACACTACGGCTTGTTAAGGAAGCCAATAATCAAATAATACCTCTGGCGGCGGAAAGGTCGTTATCCCCGCGTGTGTTAAAAAAACATTACCTTTTTTCATTTAGAAAAATTCTTCATAGAAAAGTATTCTCTTTGAATTAAATGAATATTCAAATTTATTATACATCATATAAATTAAATTAGTCTACAAATCAAAATATGCCTCACCGAAAGGTGATTGAGACGAAGTCCCTTACCTCGGGTCATACATCACCCATTCATTCTTTAATCTCTTGAATAATAAACTAAAGTTAATTTATACTTGATTAATACCTTTTAAATGTTTGTTATTCCTATTATATTACCTATTACCATGTTATAAAAATTATGTAATCATTTATGTTAATAATTATGGTTTTGTCGTTATTTGGTGCTTGAGTCAAAAATGAACTTCTTATACCTACAAGTTGTTCATGTGGTTAAAATTTAGTTACATTCAGAACGATATTAATGATTTAGATATCATATATATCATATATAACCAGTATATAGTTTTGTTTATAATAGTACATAACATTTGGAGGTAATAAATGAAATGCACCGTTCCTGGAGATGGTAACTCATACGTACACATGAATGCTACTTTCATTTGTATTTCGTATTTAATAGAATGAAAACATAATTATATATAGGTATATTATAATTCTAGTATAATATCATATATATAATTTCAGTAACTCCATCCTTTATATGTTCCACATATGGCATGGACGAGTCATATAACTTTGTGGGGGTGGCAGTCTGCACTTCCTTAAATGAAATTATCGCTTTTACCCATTATGGAAACCATAAAGTATGATATAAATGAAACATACAGAAGTATAGAGAAAATATAAATATAATATATATAACATATAAATACACTTCCAACATAATGGCCACCATAATAGGTTGTAGGAGAAGATGGAACAATCATTGTTTCATGAGGCAATAGTTCGCCGTACACAGAAACAATATGTTCTTTACCCATTAGATGGAGGTGTGTGTATGTTTAGTTCCAATAATTCTCATAAAAACAACCTAGAATAATTATGATACTGTTTTTGTTATAAAATAACTTAATAAAAAGAGTTTAGGGGTTTGGAGAAGTAAAATAAAAGAAAATAATTTAAGACAAGACGTTACCTTTAAATCGGGTAACTACCTTTGGTTTGAACCAAAAGGATTTATTGAAGTTCCTTCTACTAAAGTTAAGGATAATAGGATGGAGATATTTATATTGAGAGATTATTTGTCTAGAGTTTGGTAAAGATAAGGGGCTTGAGACGTCTGAGTGATGGGTTTGAGGTGAGGGCTTTTATAAGGGGGAGGAGGGGCTCTTTAGGAATGTTTGAAAATATTATTTTATTATATATTGATTTTCAGTTTATAAAGGTCCCAAACATATTATAGCTTAAGATAATATGTAAATTTATCTAAATTAAATCATTAAATAAGAATTGGATTGGTTTTGGATATTTTTTAAATCCTTATAATCTTATTTATTTAAATCATTCATTAATGAGGTAAACACTGTATCATTATTGTGTCATAAATAATTTGATATATTTTATGTCTAAAAATTGTAAAACAAATACCATGATGTAGGAAATATTTTTATATTTCTAATTATTATTTATAGAAAAAGAGATAAATTATATAATCCCATGTAAAAATTCATTTACTAAAAGAGATATGTTTATGTCATTTTACCTTTACTTTAAATAAATTAATATAAAGTGTCATTGTCACTCTTAAGTGGATCCATTGGGTCCCAAAATTGATCGAATGCTGCAAATGGTCAGAAAGGTATAAAATAATAAGATTAGGACACATGTTCGGGTAATTTTAATATTATTATAATATTATTTTTACCTAGAATTACCACATTTACCTTTAACCGCCGTAAATAAAAGTCAGAAGTCACTATTCACCAAAAATTATTTTCATCTTATTGAACAAAATTTTACTAACTAATAACAACCATATATGTCATATTTTTTAAATGAAATTCATATAAGTGGTAAAATTTCATTTAAATGAAGAAGTTGGTTTTTTAAATACTACTCAGTGTTTTCACTATTCAACCAAAAGTTATGTTTTGCAGGAAAATACCAAAGATTCGTCCTAAGATATATTTGATATTATGAATTAAAAAATTTTGTATACTTCACCAAATTAAAAACATATAAGTTTCATTAATTAATTTAAAATTAATTCCCATTGTCAAAATAAAAGTGCGTTTTTATGATATAATATAACACAAAATATTGATACTTGTTTATGTTCAATTTCAAAGTGAAATTACTTTCAATGAACAACAATGGATTAAACGGTAAAAATATAATCTAGTTAAACTTAAAAACTTATAAAAATATAATATAACCACAAAAATAAATTAGATTAAAGGTAAATTATGAATTAAAATACTGTATTTTTTCACTATTCATTAAAATGAATTTTATTAGAAAAATACCAAAAAATACACAAAGTAAAATTTGATGTCCCAATTCTAATGAAGAATTTTATTTTGTCATATATAACATATAAATTTGACCAAAACTATATTTAATGAGGGTTCTCCATCAAAAGGTCGTAAATTTACCTTTTAATGAATATTATAGTACTTATGCATAAAATCATATTCATTCTTATTTTAAGCCTCTAAAATTTATTCGATAAATGTAAAAAAATTTAAAAAACATGTAAAATCATATTGTAGTTAGTTATATTCTTTCTTTCCAATAGAAAGGCTTGGCATTAACTACCATTTAAAATAATAATATTAAATTATTATTTTTCAGTATAACTCAACATTGTGTGCAACGTAAGATTTCAAAGAAACTGGTTGTTGCGTATCAGGTACATAATAAAACATAGAATCCTATTTAATGTAAAATTTAAAATTTAATTAACCAATATTAATAAATATGAAAATTTCATGTTCTTTATTTAACTATATTTTTAAATCCTTCCCCCTTTTGGAAACTGTGTCCTTGAAATTTTTATTCAGTTATCAAATAAATTGGGGTATTTATCCATCATATCATTTTCAGATTCCCATGTTGCCTCTTCAACCATATGGTTTTTCCACAAACCTTTTACCTAATAAATTACCTTATTCGACAACACTTTCCCTCTTCATTCATGAATCTGGATAGGTTGTTACTTATAAGAGAAATTCCCTTCCAACTGAACTACCTCTGATTTCAAAACATGATATGGATTCAGCATTTACTTCCTCAACATTGGAACATGAAAAACATTGTGCACATGGGATAAATGTGAAGGTAAATCCACTATGTATACAATTGATCCAACTTTCTCTGAGATTTTATAAGGTCCAATGAACCTCAGGCTCAAATTTCCCTTCTTACCAAAACACATCACACTTTTCCATGGAGAAACATTGAGAAACACATGATCACCAACCTTAGAAGAATGATCCTTCCTCTAGTTATCTGTATAATGTTTCTTACTACTTTGAGATGTTCTAATGTTCTCCTAAATCAATTGAACTCTTTCTACCATCTCTTCTACCAATTCTGGTCCCATCAACTTCCTTTCAGCTACTCTATCCCAAAAGGCTGGAGTTCAACAATGCTTCCCATATAATGCCTCTAATGGAGCCATCTGTCTACTGGAATTAAAACTTTTATTATAAAAAATTTAACCAATGAAAGATGTTGTTCCCAACTTCACTGGTAATCCAGTGAAAAATAACATAGCATATCTTCAATGGTATGACTTTTTCATTTTGACAGCCCTTCTGACTGAGGATTAAAAGCTGTACGAAAATATAATTCATTACCTAACGACTTCTAAAGTAATTTCCAAAAGAGAAAATTAAACCTGGGATCATTATCAAATACAATAGAGAAGGTAACTTCATGATACCTGACTATAAAATTAACATACAACCGAGAATTTTGATCTAGAGACAATGTATCTCTGATAGGAAGAAAATGAGAAGATTTAGTCTGTGAATCAACAATAACACATATTGTATTATTACCTCGATATGTCTTTGGTAATCCCATGATAGATTCCATGGATATATTTTCTCTTTTCCACGCTGGCACTAGTAAAGACTGAATCATCCCTTTCAGTAACTTCTACTCTGATTTAACCAGTTGATAAGTCAAACACTTCATAGTAAAGTCTACAATGTCTCTTTTCTTTCCATCTAACCAGTAATGCTCTCGATGATCTTTTTAAATTTTAGTACTGCAAGGATCAACTGAAAATGGAGAACTATGATCTTCATATAACAAAAATTTATTCAACTGTGAATCACAAGGTAGACATAATCTCTTCCCAAACCTCAAAAAACAATCATTATCAATGATAACATCATGAAACATACCCTTCTAAACCAACTCTATATTTTTCTATAACTCGCTATCTTCTTTTTATGATTTATCAATTTTTCCTGATAGAGATGATTTCACTGACACGTGAAACAAAATAGAGAATTTTCCTACACCAAAAACATATATTCCAACGTTTATCTAATAAAAAACTAAGGGATCTCATTCCAAACATAGCACGGTTAATGAATAATTACTTTTTCTACTCAAAGCATCATCCAATTTATTTGATTTTCCTAGATAGTAATGGATCGTGCAATCATAATACTTGATTAATTCTATCCATCCCTTATATATGAAGTTTAATTCCTTCTGAGTGAATATTCAATTCAAACATTTGTGATCAATATATATTTCACAAATTACCTCATACAAATTATGCCTCCAAATTTCTAAATCAAAAATAATATCATCTAATTCCAAATCGTGTTTAGGGTAATTTAATTCGTGAATATTCAATTGACATGATGCATAATAAATTACCTGATCATTCTGCATAAGGAGACAGCAAAGTCCTTTCAACGAAGAATCATTTTAGATAACAAAGTCATGCTTTATGGAAGGTAGTTCCAAAATTGGATCATTAACAAATATTTTTTCCAGTTCATGGAAAAAATCATCACATTATTTTTTCCAAATGATATTAACACCTTTTGGGGTTAGCTTAGTTAGTGTTCTAGATAACTGTACAAAAGCTTCAACAAACCACCAATAATAACCTGACTAACCAAGACAACTATGGATCTCAGTTATATTTGTGGGTCTTTTCCATTCTTGATCAACATTTGTTTTAGCATGATAATCAGTTAGGCCATTTTTTGAAATAATGTGACCCGGAATGATTTTTTTGTAACCAAAACTCTCACTTTCTCAATTTCCCAAACATTTTCTTTTCTTTTAAGGTTTTCATGAAAACCCTTAAATGACCTTCATGCTCCTCATTACATTTAGAATAATCCAAAATATCATCAATAAACAAAAAAACCAGTTATCACCTGAGTCAACTGAGCCATCACTACAACAAAGTCTTAAATTCTATTTCTGACCATCTCAAAATGCTGATTTGGAAGGACATTTCCCTCGATATTCCTTCCCATCACAGTTGTCCTTTTTTCCTTTAAGAAAATCAATTTTTAACACAGATATATCTTAGGTGAAGCAACATGGTAATCTGTAAATTCAATATCATTTAACATTGACCATAAAATAATTTATGGGCATTAATTTAACAATATTCTAACCCCTAATGTTTTCTAAACTGACCTCTAATACCAACTATAAGGACACATCCTTAAACATTACATAATCTTGAATTAAGATAATAATTCACATCGAATATCTCTTCATGTTTAGATCTTTATAGAATTAGGTAATAACATATTCATAACAACTTTAATATTACATGTAGACCCTTCTACACAATATCCATTTATTTCATAAATAAGAACTCTTAAAAAAAGAGTCATGTCTAGTTTCATGTTTTAGACAAAATGAATTTTCCTTTATTCGATCCCTGACCGTATTCATCTTCAAGTCCTATGAAAAACAATTCAAAACATGGGATGAGTATAAAAAGACCAATAAGGGTTATAAAATAATGAAAGAAAACATTAGCCCATTAAAACATATGGTTATTAACATACATCATGAAATCATAAAATTAATGAATAACACATAGAAAACATAAATCATAAAGGTAACTTCTGTTATCTATAACATACATGCATTGTACCTTTCATAGCTATGTAGGGAGTTACATTTGGAATACCCATCACAATATATTCCCTAAATCTATTAGGAGAAACATTTACATTTACCTCTGTCACATTACCCAAATAATTAGATATCTATCTTGGGCTCACTCACCCTAGGTTTATCAAAAAACCACCAGTATACATAAACAATGCCCAAGAACCATAACATAGTCATAACACATAACACAACCATAATGGAAAGAAAACATTTCCACATTTCTATCATAATATATCATTTAAATATATTGACATAAAAAAATCCAGTATCAAAATAATTTTCCATACCAAAATATGTAAAATGGGTATATGGTAATTATTTTTCTTTTAAAAAACACTACAGCCTGTTAAGGATACCAAAGATCAAATAATACTCGTGGCGATGGAATGGTCATTATCATCGTGTATGTTAAAAAGATACATTCCATTTTGTTTTTTAGAAGAACTATTCATAGAAAAGGAATCCCATGGAATTAAATTAAAATTCAAATGTTTTTGTACACCTTATAAAAGGAAGATGTGTACAAATCAAAATATGCCTCCATGAAAGGTGATTGAGTTGACGTCCCTTACCTTGTGTCCCACATGACCCGTTTGTTCTTTAATCTTCAGAATAATAAATTAAAGTTAATTTCTATTTGCATAAGAACCTTTTTTAGTTTTTTAATTCCTTTTATATGAATTATTACCATGTTATTTACATTTTGTAATCATTTAAGTTAATAATTGTCATTTTGTAAATATTTGGTACTTGAGTCAAAAATGCACTTCTTATAATTACAAGTTGTTCATCTAGTCAAAATTACATTATCTCTCGAATGATATTCATGATTTATATATCATATATATTATATATATATATATGTATTTATAATAGTACATAACATTTGGTGGTAAGAAACGAAGTGCACCATTCATGGAGACGGTATGTTGTACGTACACATGAACGCTAATTTCATTTAAATTTCATATTTAATGGATTAAAGAATTAATGATACATAGATATATTATAATTCCATTATAATATAATATATAAAATTCCAGTAAATCTATCCTTTATACGTTCTACATATGGAATAAATGACTCATATCATTTTGAGGGGGCGTTAGTCTGCACTTCCTCAAATGAAATTATCGCATTTACCCATTATGAACACCATAAAAGTAATCTATAAAGAAAAAATAAAGATTTATAGAGAAAATGTAAATGTAATTTATATCACATATAAGTATAGTTCCATTATAATGGCCATCGTAAGAGGTGGTGGGAAAATATTGAACAATAATCCTTTCGTGAGACTGTAGTTCGTCGTCGAGAGAAACAATATATACATTTCCCATAAGTGGATGTGTGTGTAAGTGTAGTTAGAATAATTATCATAAAAACAACCTAGTATATTTAGGATAATGGTGTTATAAAAGTAAATAATAAAAAGAGTTTAGGGGTTGGAGATGTAAAATAAAAGAAAAGAATTTAAGAGAAGACGTTACCTTTAAATAGTGTAACTCCCTTTTGATTGAATGAAAAGGAATTCATAAAGTAACTTTTACCTAATGTAAGGATTTTATATCAGAGATAGGGATATTTAAAGATTATTTGGTTATACTTTGGATGACCCAAGGGGTTTCATAGGTTTGAGTAATGGGATATAGGTGACGTCTTTTTATTAAGGGGAGGAGGGTCTCTTTAGGAATGTTTAAAAATATTATTTTATTATATAATGATTTCCGGTTTCTAAATCTCCAAAACATATAACAGTATAATATAAAATTACTCTTTTTTGAAATAAAATCATCCAATAATAATTGGATGGGTTTTGGATATTGGTTTAATCTTTATAGTCTTATTTATTTAAATCATTCATTAATGAGGTAAATAGTACATCATTATTGTGTCATACATAATTTTATTTATTTGATGTCTAAAAATTATAAAACAAATACCATGATCTAGGAAATCATTTTATATTTCTAATCATTCTTTATAGACTAAGAGATAACTTATATAACCCCTTGTAAAAATTAATTTACTAAAAGATGTATGTTCATGTCATTTTTGTCATTACTTTAAATTAATTAATACAAAGTATCATTATCAGTAATAATAGGCTCGATGGGGTCCCAAAATTGACCCCATTACGCCAATATTCTGAAATATATCAACAATTAGGATTAAAGACATGTGTTATGGGAATTTTAGTATTATTATAATATTATTGTTACCTTCCATAAACCTATTTACCTTTAATCGCGGTAAATAAAAGTCAAAGGTTACTATTCACCCTAAATTATTTTCATCTTAGTGAACCAAATTTTACATTATAATAACAATCATGTATGTTGTATTTTAAAAATTAAATTCACAGAAGAATTAAAATTTTATATAAATTAAGAAGTTGGTTTTTTTAACTACTACTCAGTGTTTTCACTATTCGTCAAAAACTCGTGTTTTAAAGAAATAATAACTAACAAAAGATTGACACTTGTTTATGTCCAATTTCAAAGTGACATTACTTACAATGACCAAAATTGGATTAAATGGTAAAAATATAATATACTTAAACTATAAAACCAATAAAAATTATAATCTAACAATATAAATAAATTAATCTAAAAGGAAATTTGGAATTAAAATACACTATTTTAAACGATTCATTAAAAATGAATTTTATCAGAAAAATAACAAAAATTTACCCAAAGTAAATATTATTTTCCCAATTCTAAAGAAGAAATTTATTTTTTCAAATATAATATACAAATGGGACCAAAACTATATTTAACGATGGTTCACCATCAAAAGGCGGTAAATAGGCCTTTTAATGAATATTAAAGTATTAATGCATAAAATCGGATTCATTCTTATTTTTAGACTCAAAAATTTATTGGATAAATGTAAAAACATTTATGAAACAAGTGTATTCATATTGTATTTAGTTATATTCATTTCCTCCAACACAAAGGCTAGGATTTAACTAATTTTTAAAATAATAATAATATATTATTATTTTTCAGTATAACTCAATGTTGTGTGCAACATAATATTTCAATGAAACCAGTTGTTTCTTATCAGGTGCACCATAAAACATAAAATCACATTTAAAGTAAAAAATTAATATTTAATTCACAAATATTAATAAATATGAAAATGTCATATTCATTATTTACCAAGGATGTTACATTCGTTCCACCCTCTGTGATAATACAACTCCAAACATTAGTTGGATGTGTTACAAATTTTCTCAAAATGACTCTCTCATAATAGGGTTTGTATGATTGGTGGAGTGGAAAAATGATTCATTATTTCATCAAATGATACCCTACATGAATCATAAAAAATGATTTCAATCTCTTTTAAAATAAATTGAGATAAGGGTTTTGTGATCTTACTGAAATATGTGATGAAGAGTCAATAAAATAATGTGTTCCCTAGGAATGATCTAGAATATCCCCCAAATAGAGAATATGGAAAGGATGAATAATTATCTAACTTATATACCAAGATCTATCACATTTTTTACACTACTTGACATAATACAATTCTGTGATCTTCTATGAAATGACATTTTTCAAGGTTCAAAACCAGATAATTCTCAATAAAACTTTTCTAAAATATTCCCAAACTAGATATTCATTCATAAAATGAAGATTACAACCCTATAAAACCATTCATAAATAACTATATGAAGGTCTCAATGAAATCTGAAAAGAATACTCACCATGAATCTCTATAAGTAAATTGGGTCTTTACTATGTCCAAATGTTATCCTCTAGTGGGAAAATATACCTAATGGTCTAGATAATATTGTCTTCTCCTAATCCTATATATCTATAGTTACCTAAAAATATCGATAAAATCCATCCATGAAACAATAGTGTGTGTTACCATCTATTTTCTCAAGCATTCCATCAAAAAATAGGATGGTAAAATAGTCCTTGTGAGTGGATTGATTTATTTTTCTATAATCAATACACACATGCCAACTATTTTGCACCCTCATTGTAATTAACTCTTCTCTCTAATTCCTAAAAATAAAGAAACCAATTTTTGTTGGCACAATATTAATAGGACTCACCCACTGGGAATTCTAAATAGGATAAATGATACATACCTTGAGTAATTTTTCAAATTCTACTTCAAAATATTCTACAAGAGTTGGATTAACTATCATTTTTGGCTGCCTAAATGGTTTACCTCATCCACCAAAAGAATCCTATGCATGTAAATAGGTGGGATAACACTCGATATGTCATCCAAGGTCCATAATATTTCCCTAATCTTCTCCCACAAATGATTCAAAAAAAATTCTTATTGTTCAAAAGGGATATTGTTAGCAATGATAACAAGTAATATCTCACCACTCAAAAAGTATGAGTATATGCTATTTTTTTTAAATTTATTTAGTTCCAATGAAGGTGGTGTTGTATAGATAGAGACATTAAAGGAACCGGAATATATATATAATGAACATCACTATTAGAATAAACATCATCAACATCAGCTAGGGATACATAAAATTCATTAGTATACTCAACTGTCATTTTATAATCAGAGTTAACATGATCAAAATGAGAGCATGAATTCACATCCACATCTAATACAAGAGAGTTTTCTACATTTCAATTAGGTTTTGATGTGATTTTAGACATCAGACTACAACCAATGAATATAATCTCTCTCGGTATGGGAAAATAAAAACCCATGGGGTTTTTTGTGGGTCGTTCAAAATGGGAGATAATAAAATTGGTATGGTAGTCTCAGGGGTACTTCATGGAGTCCATAACATTAAATATCACAAAATGTTTTCCAAACTCTATGTAAAGTGTAACATCATTGACATTAATAATTTTTTTATAGTATTTATGATGAGACTACCCAAGGTAATGGGAGCATGAGAATTTACCTGATCATATTTCATGTTAAGAATGTATAAATATAGTGTATGGATAATGTCTCTAACTCAAACAATTAAATCCTAAAGGAATCTTATTAGATATTTTGTAGCTCTATTCCCCAACTACACCACTACACTTTTCGGCTTCAACCCACCAACATTAAATAAAGAGAACAAATAGTGAGACATCAAATTTATGGAAACTACCAAATAAACTAAAGAACAATAAAAGTATAAATTCCGTATAGTGAATGGAGTGGTGAATGTCTTGGGGTCCTTTAAATTTGATCTAATTACTTGAGTTGGTGTAATGAATGATTTTACATTTCTTCTAAGATAGATCATCTAACATCCCTTGACCCTATTGTATTGGTACAAAGTTCTTTTAAGAGTTTGTAACACTTTAGGATTTATATAATTGACTAAATTAGAGGGATGCTCATCTTAACATGCTTGAATATATCCAAACCTTGTTATGGAATCACCTCCTCAGTAGTAATCTTGGTTTCAAAAAATCAATTTTGAAATGGACGGGGTTTAAGAGGATCATCATCAATATTTTTTTTCCATTTTCTTTCTCCATAGGTTGTTTTTCAGTTGGTCTTGAAAGGGGATTCTCTGGGGTTGAGGTGAATCCTGGTTAAATGATAGATGAAGATGTTTCAGTGATTAACTTACAAATTATCAATGTGATGTAAATTACATTCCCTTGTAATTTGGAGTAGGTTGGGAAGGAATGTGTTTTGTAGTTCATACTTACCATATCTTGGAGGGTGGTTGCAATCTGGATCATTTGTGTCTTCAATTCCATAAAATCCAAACCATTACTCTTCCACTCATTCATTTGATTAATAACATTTTGTTTCAAATTATCCATAGTATTGAAAAATTAATTTCGTTGACAATTCCATTTTTATTGAGTTATTGATTCTTTGAATTCAAATATCGTTTGGGGTTGTTAAAATCCCTATTGGTAAGGTAGAGGCTACTAGAAATTTGTTGAAAAGGGGTCCTTTGTGGTGATCTAGACACATTTCTCATGTCTGATTAATCCATCAACCCTTGGATGTTTTTTGCTGTAAATGAATCACACTTATTATTTGGATGTATTTATTATTTCTGTGGATAAAGTCTCCCAGAAAATATGGATGCATAATCTTACATTTCTTTTAGTTGGGGAAAATAGTGATTTGGGTTGTCTGTTCTAGTAAAAAATGACACAAGTCCTTAAAGGTGTGGGTTGGGATGTCTTTTGAGCCAAAGAAAACTGTATTTCCATTATGTTCAATAGTTCCAATATTTTATCAATTAAATGATTTTGAAGAAAATATGAAATTACCTAATTTACTCCACTAACATGTGGGGTACCATGATTTCCAAATTGTACAGAATTTTGTGTCATCTTGTCAATCAACACACAAGCATCTGATGGTGTTTTGTTGACCAATTTCCCTACAACTGTGGTATCCACTATGCTCATATCCATAGGTTTTCATACTTTAAAGAATTACTAGATATGTTGTTTCTAACTGATTTGGTGAAGTGGGTATCTTTCACAAAACTTCTTGAATCTTAACCAGTAATCATGCATTAACTCCCCTTGTTAATGCTTGATCCCTAATATCTCATTTTGAATATAAGTGGTCATCGATGCTGTAAAAAAACTATTCAACAAAATATGTTTCAAATCATATAAACATATTATGTATTTAGGTTGTAAATAATACATCAAATCCTTCATTTCCATCACGTGAAATGGGGATCCTATAAGTTTGATTTGATCTTCAGAGAAGTTTCTTAGTTTCATTGTTTAGAATAGAACATTTAATTATATATATTTTTTGTTTGGTTCATCACTAGATGATCCCTAAAATTTTGGAAGAAGGTGAATTAACCCAAATATTAGTTTTATATAAGATTCGAGAGCAGGATATGCAATGAGTGTTGATAGATTATTAATATCATGTTTATCCAACACTCAAATGGTCTAATTGAGTTGATTTTTTTATTTTTAGCTACTTGAAATGGTTAAATATTTTTTTAGATTGTATTCTTATTTCAAAATTCCAAGAGTAGAGGAATTAGCTAGTTGTGAAAATGTTGAAAACTTCCTTGAAGAAAAACTGTTTGATTCAAGATCTAAGGTTGCGTTATATTATGGGGACTAGATTAAAGAGATCCTAGAGAAGGTATAATATCATAAATCATAGAAATTAAGAATATTATACCATAAAATCATTAATGTAGGTTTCAATTGATGGTTAAACAAAGAAAAAAATAGGAACGAAAAGAAAAAATTTCAGAAAGGGGAAAGACAATAGAAGAAAGAAGATAAAATAAAAACATAAAATTAAATTAAATATATATCTCTCAAGAGTTGGAGTAAATAATTTCCTCCCTAGAAATGTTTTAAATTTGATAGGTTCTATCGTGGGTGATCTCAAATGATGTTAGGTTTCGGGTTATGTTGGGGTATTAGAGTGGGTGACCATGGTCGTCTGTCAAAGTATGATGTAACTTAAAACAACATGTTAAAGGTATTTTGAAAATAATATAAAATAACATAAACAAAATACTTAAATGGATGTGGTTTTTTGTCTATCATTTATAAATTTAGAATAAGTATGCTGGAAAAATATTTTATTTTTTCTTAGGGTTTTTGAAATGGGATTGTAAAAACTCGACAAGAATAAATTTTGTTAAAATTATATTTATAAATCATTATATATCTAAATATACCTATAAATTATCATTTATATTAATTTACAATTAATTATAGTCCCCTAATTTGTTAACCCTCGAACCCTATGAGAAAAAATTTTACGACAAAGATGAAACAAATTAAACCCCTGCCAGATTCGAAATGTGAAAACAGAGAATCCAACTTTGATTGATGTTATAACGCAAGATTATGGGTATAGGTAAATTAAGGAATATTTACACTCTATAGTTGAGTATTAATTTAGATTAGGGTAGATATTTCAACTGTAAAATTTTATTTTGTGTGGTTCTCTTTTACCAATTATGATCATTCCCTCACAATTCACACATTACTCGACCTCACTAATTTTGTGTTATTTATTACATTTCTTGTCTAGTTTTATTTATTTTAATAAATCAAAATACTATATAAAATTATTTGAATTAATTTTTATCAATTATTAAAAACAAATAGGTGAATAATGCACATATTATATCCATTACTAAGAAAATTTACTCTTCTATGGGATGTTTATTCATTGTTGAAACACTTTACATTCACAAAGGTTGTGGAAAGGGTATAAAATGAATGATTTATCTCATATATCCTGAATTTAAGTTCTATACCATGGAATTATGATCACTTTTAAAAAAATTTATGATAAAATAATAAATAAATAATATTAATTATAAAAATAATATAGTGAATTGGAAGTCAATGTTGTGGGCGCTCTCAAATGATGTTTGTTTTTGGATTATTTAGGTGCAGCACAGTGGCTGACCAAGGTCATATCTCAAAGGTGGATGTAAATTTAACAACATATTAAATGTATTTAAAAAATAATAGGTAAGAAACAAACTATATGAAAGTATGTGGGGTTTTTTTATAATTTGTAAAAGAAGATGAATTATGTTGGAAGAGGATTTCATTTTTTTTGTTATTATTCTTGAATGAAATTCAATTAATTAGAAATAAGAGAAGATATTTTTTTAAAAAAATATTTCAAGAATGAAAAATTGATCTGATTTTACCAATTAAATTAATTATTTATCATTATAATTTAAATTAAAATACACTTAATTATTATACCTTAATTTTTTAACCCTCAAATCCTATACGAGTTAACTTAACCACAATGATGAAATTGATTAAACCCTAGGATAACTTTCGAACCTGCAATCGCATCACTCTGTTTTGATTGATGTTATAAAATATATTATGGTTAGTGGAATATTAGGGCACACATCCACTTCGTAAATGAGGATTAATTATGTTTAGGGATTATATTTTAACAATAAAAATTTATTATGTGTGGTCTTGTATTACCAATTAAGTTCATGATCTCACAATTCACACAATTCTCGACCTCACATGTATTGTGTTTGTTATTAAATGGAATTATTAGTTTAATTTAAATTAAAAATTCAATTAATATATCATATTATTATAGTAACAATATCTCATTGACTAAAAATAAATTAATGGTGAAGGTAAGAGGTAGATCAATTTCGAAATAAAACTACTCTTTAGTGGGCGATATAGCCACCATAAAAACATTTTTCATTTATAAAGGTAGTAGAATGGGTATAACTGAATCACATTTCTAATATGGATTTCAATATGAAAGGGTAAGATTAAGTGAATAGGAAAATTGGAAATATGACCAGGAATGGAAGATAAACTAAGAGTTTTTTGAAATCACAATAATATTACAAAGGGAAGAACAAGAAGAAGAAGGCTTCGATGAAGGGATCCAAGATTCTAGAGATATACCTCGTTAAATGTTTAGAGAAATGGATTGAAACCAATTTTACTATACATTAAAAATCTTAATTTATGTTATAAAACCTCCAAATTATAAAAACACTAATTTATAGAGTGTAGGGGAGGCCATATTTTAAGAGGTTTCAAGTCTGAATGGGGAAATTCGGCCAAATAAATTTATCCCACATGAACTATCTGTTTGATCACAAAAATTCAAGAACCACCTATCCTTAAAGAAGGTTTATTTTTAAAAAAATGGGTCATAGATATTTTCAAAAAATTGTGGCCCAATCCATGTAATTATGAATTAGTTATATTTAAAATACTAAAGTGGTGTCTGATCTGGTGATTACAGTCCATCTTTGATGTCGTTTCACATTTAGTCCAAACAATTCATTATTTTGCTCAGAATTCATGAATGAATGTTTTACAAAAATAAGTCAAAAACACAGTTACAAAATTTAATGTTCAAATAAGTCAAATAAAAATATTTTTGTTTGAAATAGTATAGTGAATTTTAAAGTGTAAAACTGGAATTTTCATGAAATGTTTAAATGAATGATCTAATCCCAAATATTTTATAAATAAACATATTTATCATAATGTGAGGGAATTATATAATTTATTATAAATAAAATATTCAATAAAAATATGTTTTATCATTAACTCTAAAGGGTCAAAACAAAAATTTACATCAAATTTTTAGACAAATTGTATAATAAAAAATATTCCTTAATTGTATAGTGAAATTATGTCATTTATTATCAATAAAATATTAAATAATAATGTGTTTTATCTAAACCCATCATCTCAATGAAGTTTCAAGGAGTTTACATGTCAGGGATATGATTTTTTCTCTCGGGATCGCCTTTGATTCCCTGATGGTGTACCATGAAGATGAGAAACATTCCTGAGGTATCTCGCAAAGCACATTTCAAGGGGCTTATATTTAGTCTATACTCTCACAGTTCTTTTAGTATGATCTCAACATCACCCCCGTGGTCATAATGTTGTCAATTATTAACCAATAATTCATTGATGTGCATTCGAAAACCCTTCCCAATAGGTGTTTGAAGACGCAATGCATGACTCATTAAATTGTATCATCAATATTCCTCCTGCCAATGGGAATCACCTATAGACGAATACACCCTGAGGGGCCATAAAGGAATTGGTTTCTTCATATTCATAGTCCTTCTTAATTTTTTTACTATAAGTAGCCCCGTATGATGGATAGGGATAAATATCTGATAGTAGCATCAATCAGTAGTTCAATGATCAAAACCATGAAATTTCCTTCCAAACATTGACAATAGAGATCTATGAAGTCTATTAAGATGCTTATTTTCCCATTATTCTTATTTATGGGAAAAGTTCAAATGTGCATTTGAGATACTATACTTCCCAAAACAAATTATCCTTGAATAAATATAAATAAGAAGATAGATAGTTATAAGACATGGTCACACTAATAAAGTTAGGTTCTGGTTCTTATTCTATACCCATTTTTATTTTCTTTTGTTCATCAATAGTGGTAGATACTACATCTTGTAATGCATGATGGGAATACTTTTTATATTCATCCTCTATATTCTTCATCCACATCTAATTTACTTTTAGGGGAGTAGTTTATGAGTGACATTTATTTTATTTTTGAGAGGAGTTATCATTTTGACATCTGGTAGGTGGAGTAGATTCCTCTAAACCAACTAACAATGTGAGGTTTCTCTAGGGTTTCATAGGGGATCTGAGGGACAAAATATTATCTTCACCCTTTCATGGTGGCATTAAATAATTTTCTAATTCATTTTATGAGGTAGTGATCTGTTGAAATTCAAGTATGGAATGATAAAAGTTTTATAAAATATTCTACCATTACGTAGAGAGTCAATGACCTTTTAAGAACTACATGACTTAGTTTTCGAGACTGATATCATGAATTTTGATAAATATGTTCTAAAATTGGGTCACATTCCTTCGAGATGATTTATGTGAAGCATATATTATTCATTTAGTTATTTGAATGAATTAACTGGGGTCTTTTGTAGACCATTTGTTGCAGTTACCCGAGCAACATTGTTAGCCACAAGTTATATCTATTACCTTTTATTTAGTCCTGCATAATGATATTATGATTCAAAAGATTAAAATGGGTCTATATCACCATGAAACATCCCAATTTGACCATTAATTAAATATTTGATAAATTTTTTGCATGATAATGGGATATCTTTGTGCTGATGCAACAAGGTTCTTCCTAGAAGAATGTTGAAAATCATATATTGTCGAAGAAATAGAAATTCTGAGTTAGACATGAGGTCCCCAAACTACGCCCTTATATTGATAATATAGAGAAATCCCTTTTCACTCTTTTCATAACCCTTCAGGTTTAGAGAGAAAGGGGACAAGTGAGCCTCAATATAACTCAGTCTACAGATTTTTTATAAAATAATGAAGATTACTCATGATCCAATGTTAATGAAAGACCCTAGAACATAAACATCATTTATCCTCCCAGATATAGAGTCAACTCTGATTTGACCCTGTATAATGACATCATTGTCTTGTTCCATGAAATATATGATACGTTTTAATTCCATATGATCTATCTATGGATGATATATTTTAGTATTAAAACCTCATATTCACTCTCTACAGGTCTTACCAAATCATATATTACAGCTCCACAATGGTCTTTTGATAGACATGGAGAATCCAATATCCACAACTTATCCAAAAATAGGTACAATTAATTTATAATTTCATAATTTTGGGCTAGAGAACTTATCCTTCCATCGTGAGGATGCTCTCCCAAAAACGCATTAGTAATTGGAGCACTTGATGTTGGTATATCGTCCCTTGTAATATGAGTTGAAGATTCTAATGTTAATTGTTGGTTAGGTTGACTAGGTCTGCCTCCATGATAAGGTTGATTTGATGAAAATCCCCCCTTTAATATTCTTTCCTATATGATCAGACTTGGGAAGCTCCTTGCATATGTATGAGAATATTCCTTCTCTTTCTGTCCTATTGCGGGGCTATTTCTTGAGTTTTGGTATCATAGTCATTCTTAGATGGGATGTGGCTGGAGTATTGATTTCATCCATGACTATTTCTTACCCTATATCCTCATCCCATATGAAATATTCCTATGGTTCCCATGATGGGTGTTGGGATCTTATTTTCCATTCATATTCATTATTATAGAGGGGATACATTAAATTAATGACATTTATGGAACTGAAGATAAATTTATTATCAGATGAAGACATTGTCTGGTGATTCAACTATTATAGTACCATTTAGTGTGGTGGTGCCTACACTTTTGGAACTAAAAGAATAAAGTATAAAAGATTCAAAGACAACTCTTTCCATAGTATGGGTTCATATTCCTATTTTTTTACAACCATTTCATCCATGTCATTTTTATAAGGCTCTATTTTAGAATACTATGGTGTTGATGGCATCAGGTGGGCCATAACAAAATTGGATGGGGGTATAGTTGGTTGTTTTGACTATTCATGGTGGATAGCATGAGTATAGTTGGTTTTCTTTCAAATCATCTAATCAATGAAATTCTTCACATTCTTTCATGTAACTTACTAAAATTATCCCTATTCCACTAAATTGGATGAAGACACACATGATACATGCGTGAATGGTTTCTCAATATTTTTATTCCCAAAGTACACCATTTTATAAAATATTTATTGAAAAAATATAATCACTAGATGGTTTTACCTAGTTATTATTGATAGGTTAAATAGTTTGTAATATCATCAAGAACATCAAGATCAATCCCCTTGGGGTTTTACAAACATAGCGTGTTATTCTCTAAATACAAGATGAAGTAACTTGGGAAATTCTTATATGAGAATGAATAAACATTGATATTTAGTTGCTGAAACTAGTTTCAATTCATTGTCCTTTTCTCATCCTGATGAGTAATCCATTGTTGTTGTTGTTTGTGTGGGTTTCCACATGATATCGTGTTGTATTTGGAGTTATGGATGGTGCATGGGCTGGATTAATCATTACCATAGTAGATTCAGATTTCCCTATTATATTCCCTTAAGATGATGGAATAACATGGGAATTAGCCTTGGTTTGAAAGATAGATTCTTCCAAAGTTTAAAAAAATATGGAGAGATCTCAAAATAAACTTGTATATTACACATGTAAGAGTGGTGTTCACAACTCATTATGAAGATTCTCTATGATGATGGATAATAAATATTCTGGGGAAACAATAGGTATTAGAAGAAGGTCAACCCCTTTTACTGAGTAATGAAATATAAGACCCTATAATTCTGTTTATTTTTTCAATTTTAGTGGTATATGACTATTTTCATCTTTATAATTGTGAATAATTTAATGAGAAATTGATGACAGAGATATCCCCATAAAACTACTGACTGAGATGGAAAATGGTCATGCTAAACAAAGGTTGCCGCTTGAATTTTTTTTATAAATCACCTGAGTTACAATGCTTCTCATTGTGTGAGGTATCCCTTCATGGGTTCAAAATTGGATATGGAATGCATTAAATTTTTCTCTCATTCCCTTGATTCATTAAAAATTGTAAATATAGTGTTCCCAAAATTTTGTATCGATGGAGTTGGATCAACAAATTCATGGTAAGGATTCATTTCAGGATGTCGTAGAGCATTCCATTATTCTACATATTCCAATAATTCTTTCAATGCCTTGATGGTCTTGATAATACCTTGTGGGATATCTATTAAAATATGATCTTGAGTAGGTGAAGCAATAGGTAAAGTCATCTATGGAAGATCCGTTTATACTCTTAGTGGGTATCCAGCAAGGGTTGGTCCATGAGGATGTTTCTAACCTAGCCTTAGTTTTGTATCATATTAAGGTAAATCTTAATATCTCACTATCATGGGTCTAAATACATTGTTTTTGGTACCATATGTTGAATGGATGTTCTGGATCCATTTTAGCTATTGACAAAATCACACTTTGTTGTGGTGTGTCGACTCAAAGTGTTGGGTGATGTTCTTCTCATAGAACATATCTGGTAGATTTTGTGCCTTTGAGTAGTTATTCATAGTGTTTTATCAAATCCTATATCAATTCCTCATTCTGATCTAATATTTCCTTATGTTTCCTATGTTAAACCTCTTTGGAAGGTTGGTTAGGTATGACCATTCCTTCACCTTTTCCATTATAATATGCTCGATGATGAGGTTGTACATATGCGGTCGAAGAAATCCTCCAATTCATTTAAATAATATAGTTTTAGTTAAGAACACATCCTTAAATAATATCATTATGGATGATATTGTGTACATAAACTTCTTACTCTTATTCATTTGTATCAGTCATGTTCTATGTAGCATATACAAGGGATAGAGCTAATGAAATTCCCTAATGTATAATTAATTGTAGGTATTGTAGAAGATTCTGGGGGTCCTTATTTTTGTTTTTCCCACCAAGAGTCCTCTTCCACTCATTCTATGGTCCACTTAGACTTATTTTACGAAAGATGATCTGAATATATTCTATGGCCAATTTTTTCATGTGTGTTCCCCATGAGGACACTGGTTCATTTGGTAAGAAAATTTTAGAAGAAACAATTTATGGCATTCCCCCTATTCTGTTTAAGACTTAATTTTATTTAAATTAATGTGGAGATAAAAAAAATACTCCATCCCAGTGGTCTGAGGTTATTCTCATTCCATTTCCACAAACTTTTGATCATCATTTCACAAACATCAAATTTTGTTCAAAAATATCCCAACCTTTAAGATTTAAAAGGATAATACTACTCTAGATACTCTCTATACTTTAAACATATTATTTCTAACATGTAATGTGTTTGTTTTTTTCACATGATCCACCTTCTTCCAATGCTATTGGAGAAGCCAAAATATTGGCATCTCTTCAGTGAGTGGATTTCCTAGTACTCTCTGATGCTTTATGGAAGATTTATTCAATTGTGAACTGTATTATGGTTTGATTTTATTGAGTGATTATAAGCGATAGTTTTTTCTAATCATACCATCTTATGTGAATAGATTCCATTTCAAGAATCTATCCTTAGGCTATGACATTGTGGGAAGTCATCTTTGGAGGGCTTTGATGATTAGTGATTGAAGTAAAATACAATGCTTTGGGATCTCTGCATCCTTTAATGTGAACACCAGATATGGAAATTGGTGATTATATTATGCAACATTATTAATGTTTTGAGATAGCCATATTGAAGGGAACCTTAATATTTTTCCAATTTTAGCTGTTGGGATGTTTGGATGGTCACCAAGTCGATTTTATGGTGTATAGCTTCTACTACTGTGAACGAGCAGGGATATTCATCATAATGTAATAACATTGTCTTTAATTGATGAATATGGATCCATATTTATAGGATTATTTCTTCCACAAACTATCCTAAAAATGTATTTAGAATAATGTATTGGGGAATAGCTAAAGACCAGAACATGATGGGTACATTATCTTTACCCAACTATCTCCTCCTGAGAAACAAGCATTCTTCATCACTGAAAAGAGGTTCTTCAACCTAATCTAACCAAAGTGGATGTTCCTCCACTGCATTAGTGTAAAAATCATGATTTATAGGAGTTCCCACTATCATATTGTAAGGAAGAAGATCTAAGTGTAGTTCAGAGAATGACCATTTCCTTGTGATGTCTTGAAATTTAAAAATGATGTCACTTTTCCATGATAAGGAAACTAGCATGAATGGACTCATTTTTACAAGTTCCATGTGATATGTGGAATCTGTCTCAATTAATTTGATAATGGCAGGACCATCTTGATGGGATACAATGTCGATATGGGGAGGGCCTTTGTAGTGAATGTGACCATCAGAAGTACTACCATCATGGAATAGAATATAAATGTATGGAGAATTAATACAACATATACCAAGGGGAGAACCACTTAGGAAGATGATAGTAAGGGTATGACCTCTATTCTATTTGATCTTTTGTCCATTCTGAGGGCTATCGGGGAAATCATCTTGAGATAGGCTCTCATGGTTGATTAGTTTTTAAAAATGAGGTTAGCCTTCATGGAAAGATGATTGGGGGGCCTTTAGAACAATTTTAAGTAAGGTTACATGAATACCAATTTCAATTGAAAATAATAATTCTATAAGTTTTTAATGTATGATTAGTATCTTGACATTCCATAGTTAAATGTATGGGGGAATAAAAAAACCTATATTTAGTAGAGTGGGATTTTTGACCCTCTCTTCACTTTTAAATCACCTTTGTTGAGGATTATTTTTTGATTCCTTACTGTAGGCTACAAGTTCCACATGTTTAGGGTAACATATTTAATATATGGATTATTTTTCAATATCACCTTATACATTGTCATAATTTTATGATAGGTTTCTAGAATTTTGGATAGGATATATGTCATCCCTAGAGAGGTATTGGGATGCATTGATGGCCTCTATGTGTAAATGGGGTATTGACCTAATTGCGTTGTTTGTATGTTATGGGATTTGGCCCGTGACACACTTTTATGGTAGAAAAAATTTGATTCTTCTCTAGAGTGACCCTCTTCTTTTTGTTGATGAGTCACCCCAATTGTGGGGATGAAATAGTTTGTTTTACCCTATGCCACTTACACTATTCTTATTATATCTAAGCAATTTTGTATAATGTGGGAAAGAATTTACATCTAGCCCATTAACATTTTCAGTATGTGTTGGTTGACATCAGTGGATGAAACAAGGATATACACCAATTCCATGGTAAAAGGAGGGGTGTGGAACATCTTATGTCCTGAATTTCCTATCAGCATGTATTGATAGTAATCATGTGATTGGGAGAAGAGATGAGTCTTCCAACAATTTTATTCTATGACATACCAGTAGGATTCTATGAATGGTACAAGTTTAGGATGGAAGGCTTGGTCTATGTGTACATGTTTTTTCAATTTCTAATTAATTTACACCATATTTGTCTGGAAATATTTTATATATTCTACCAAATTGTGCTATTATTTCTATTAAGAGGGTGATGGTGTTTCATCCAGCTCACAGTTTTCCATTGTATTTGGTTGATGGGCTTCTCTAGATGCTTCCAAATTTCATTGGAAGTTTAGGCCAGTTTGGGTAGGTGTGTGTGTTTTCTCTTATTTTTACACCATATTTGGTTAGAGATGTTATCTAGAAGAGATATATGTGTTTCCATATTATATGTTGTCTGGTCACTGCCCTTGGTGGGTTCTCCGGAGTTCATGAGTCTATGTGACATGGTCTGGACTCTTGAGGGAAAAACCCTCATCATGCGGAAGGTACATTGGAAAATGTTGTTGGAAATATAGAATGATGGTAGGAGACATTTTCCAGGACCAAGGTGTTGTTTGGATGAGGTTGTTAGTGAACTCTTGATATGAATCCCAATGATATGGGATAAAATTGTTGCTATGTTATAGGGATAGGCTCTTGAAATGACTTTAAAAGGTGATTGGTGTCATTTTCTTTTGGGATACCAGCCTTTGTTGAGTGGATGGGTAGTGGGGATTTGTGACATAGATCAATTTTCATGTGGTTTCTAGGATTAGGATGACACCATTTAGTTGGTACTCCCAAACTAGTTAATTTGAGTCCTAACATTGAAGGCACGGGGTGGGAAACGGTTTCCTCAGTTTAGATGAGGACCCAGTCTTTGTAGTAGCTGAATAATATGTTTCCTAAAACTATTAATACTTCATATGGATCGAAGGGAGTACAAGTTGAATGCACATGGACACATATAAAAAACAAAAATAAGAAAAACTTATCAAATTAGTATCTCAAAAAATAAAAAAAATGAATAATTTGTTGATTTAGATTAATGTTTGGCTATCTTTTATTTCTTTTGAGATCATCAAAGTGGCCTCGCATGTGTGTGACATAGAAATTTTGGTTAAGAATTCATATCAGGTTCACCATTTTTATGTTCAATGAAAAAATAATTTCTAAATTATGGTTTATTTTGGGGTTTTTAATGTTTCATAATATTTCATGTTAGGTTTACCAGGTTCGAATAGATTCCAATAGGTTTTGTTTGTGGATCTGAAAACACCCAGTAGATACCTTATTCAAGACATCGCAAAACCCTACTATCTAAATGTTGGTGGTCATTAAGAAATGGTATAACAATTCTTATAGACTCACATTGGTAAAGACTATGTAATTTAGGGCTCATCACATTTTTTTGGTTAATTATTACCTACTCTTGGACTCTCTTATAGATTTAAGACATAATCTAGAATAAGTTATTAAATCCCAAATATAATATAGGTCTCCCTTGAGTTAATAATCTATTATTGGCTTGTATATACTTTAGAATCATTTGTATGTATCTGAGGTTCTTCATTAATGGAGATATCTATATTTATTCAAGTACCTCCATCAATGGAACCCTTTTGGGTACATATTTGAGACTCTCATGTCATTTATTATTATGATTTTTTAATCCACATAGTGGAGCACACTATAATTTTTCATTATCGTGGAAGATGGGAGTTTTCTATGTCAAGATCAATCCCATGATACGAGATTTATATGTATCCCTATCAGAGGAACTAGAACCAAATATATTTAGTTCCACGTAAAAAGAAACATCAGGCCTTTTAAGGTTAGGTGATGAGGACCAGGTCAAGAAGTTTAATATTATATGGTAGGTACATCTAAGTGAAGGGTTCCTAGTTAGGAAAATGTGTGGGACTTATTATGAACAATCCCAGAGGACCAATAAGGGATATAACCTCTAAATTAAGTTTTGATTCTACTGCATAGATGGACTAGTAATAATTAGTATGATTTTGGGTTTTGGGGTTTAACCTCCAGGAGGTTTCCTTTATGTCCTATTTGGATAGGAATAAAAGCCCACATAGTTTGAAAGGTTGGGTATTACACCTTTGTCGTAGTCCCTTTAATCTACCATGTCATGAATATAACTCTTTTAGGTGGCGATGAATTATTTTTGACTTGTATTTAATATGAGGATCTCAAATGTTTTGTCTCCTTGGGGATATGGACCTTTGTGATGTATACATATATTTGAGGACCCATGCCTATAGAGGACCTCTGAATAATATAATGAAAAATTTCTAAAAGGGATTATTGATAAAAAATATTATATATGATAATTTGTTTGTTATGATCGCCACAATCCTCTAATCTCATGTGATTATTGCTCAATATGAGAAATAAGAGGAAGTGGATGATCTAGATAACCAAAAAATCATATTAATCTTCACATAGATGAGGCTATTGATATGGGAGAGGGAAAGGGTATTCTGTTTCTCAACCCCAATAATTTTTTCACAATGAGGGTTGAGACTAATGAACCTCATATAGATACATCCTACAAGAAAGATTGGGGGCACACTCTAAGAGGGATTCCATATTCTAAATTTAAAAGAAGATAATAGTAGGATCATATACTAATCCACATATAAGGTAAAGTTAAGTGTTACCCCTCACTGCCGAAAATTGGATAGTCCTAATTTTATAGACAAATAAGGACATAAAAATATCCATCTTTTTATAAAATAGGCTCTCCCAAGAATGGAAACTAAGGTTGGGGTCATCGTTGCTAAGGGGATGCATAATTTTGATCTTCTGGAGGACCTAAATCCTTATGTTGAAATATTGTGGGAAAAATAATAACAATTTAATAGAAAACTAAATGGTAGAAATGTTGGTGTGTCTTTTATATGATCGGAAAATATTTTTTCCTCTATATAGGATTGAATTTTCCCCCTTCACATGGGATTTCCAAGAAAGGAAGATCCCTTCCATTAGAGGATTCAAAAAGGGGGCCAAAGTATGGTTCTTGTAGGAAAGGACTTGGTGATTAGAAGGAGGATTTCATAGTTTATTCCTAATAAAACAAAAGGGGTCTCACATAGGGTATATATGGGCATACTATAAGAGCGTCATGTGTGGTGGACCTGTACGAGCCATAAGTGACTTTGTGATGTTGGAAATCTGACAAAAAAACTCTTTTTTTAGACCGTACTCTAGGATACAAGAGTTTCCTCAAGTGTCTCAAGAAGGTTATCGTGAAGGTTCCATATTTGGGAGGAGACCTTCATAAAATTACTTGTCAGCTAGGTGGAATTTTCTACTCTCAAAGACGCTGTGTGTTTTCACACACTTGAGGAATTATAATCCCATTATTCTCTTTTAGTTATCTATTCTATGGGGTTTTAGAGAGATAAAAAGATGTCTTACAGGGTCTTGGAGAAGGGATAGAGTGATAAGTGTGTCATGGATTCTTCTGATAATATATTAATTACAAATGAGGAGCCCAAGGTTCATATTTGTAGTAATTATAAGGACCCTTGGAGAAGGATGAGGCTCAAAAATGTGGTTCCTATTGGTCATCATTTAGGAGTTTCATGCCAGTTACTCTGCAAGCGTATTTAACTATTCAGGGTGAAGCTGAGACATAAGAAGTTCTCATTTTCTCACCTATCTAGGGCCTGTGTGGGGTCAATAGGGCACAGTTTGGACCTACACCATGTCGTAGGCACACAGGCAGGACCTACATGGTATTAACTAGATTATGAGTACATCCCTTGACATCCTTCACACCTATTTCCCAAAAAAGTATTTCCTTTTTAAACTCATCATTATTATGTGATTGAAAAGAGTGTTAATAGTGGAATAACCAATCAGTAATCTAAAATTCCAATTCATTCTATTATTTTAAAATTAACAATGTACCTAGTGCTTAACATTCCATTTCTACCAAATCTTACAACTCCCTTTAATAGTGATATCTTCAAGATTACATGATCCCTAACTTAAATTTTGATTTATTTCCTTCAAATAGAATCCTATATATTTTTTCTACTTTGGGATGTTTTAATGTGACCCTCAATTGTCTGTACATTAACTATCATCTCCTTCACAAGCTACGGGACAACAAAAATTGTTTATCGATCAAATTCACAAAAGGATGGAGAATGACCCATATTACTTTAAAATTACTTATATGATTCCATTTTTATGCTCAAATGTAACCTATAATTGTATATTAATTTTACCAAATCGAGTTACTAATCCAATATACCAAGGATGTTAGGATAACTTGATCTTAATATATATTCCAAAGTATTGACAGTTCTTTTATACTCCTCATCAAGTTGGTGATGGTAGATGGTCCATAAATATATATTAATGTTGAGAGAATTTTTACTATTCTTCCTAAATTTCATTGTCATGAGAGGGTCATGATATAAACTAATCAATAGACCTACCATGTGAAAACATATGATTTCATTGATATATAGTCATGGATTGTAATATAGGGGTTGATCTTCTCTTATCACTATGAAATGAGAAACGTTTGTAAGATGATCAATGATGAACCATAAAACATAATTCCTCCCAAGTGACATTGGGAGTCCAATGACAGAGTCCAGTAGAATATTTTCCCACTTCTATATAGGTATGGGCATAGGTTTTATGACACCCTTAAGGTGGTTATTTTCTTTTACGAGGTAAAATATTAATAATCTGGACACGTAACATATAATTTTCTACATCATGTCATCCCATAATAAATTATCAATTTAAACCCTATATATCATTATTATACCATGGTTTATAAAGAATTTAGCTATGTGACTTATCTAGAACCTCCCTCTTAAACTATGGAATGTATGGAAGCCACTACATTTTTATATGATTCAACACTCCATCTCTATATATGTTAAATATCTATTTCCTATCATTAAATGAATTAATATTAATAAGTATGTTCTAATCATCATGTTAGTACCTATATATCATGTAGAGTGAAGTTGGATTAGGAATATTTTGAAATGGAATGATGTCTCCCCTTTCCTATAAATCACCATATCAATCTTTACTGCAACATTATATATGGGGCCTTGTTAATCATCATCATGGGTAGAAATCCATGTTCCATATTACTCAATGCTTCAACCACCTTTTTTTTATTTCAATGGTAGTAGTATATTTAGAATAATCTTTCCAAGCATAGTTCCAACTATCTATTTTCCTTATGTTTAGATCCCTCATAGGGAAGATATACTAAAAAAAAATGTGCTCCATATATATCTCATATATTTCACCATGGTGTTAACATATATATATATATTTTAAAGAAAAATATAAATATTATTGATAAGTTTAATGAGTTTCATAGCTCCATTTATGGATTCACAACTTTCTTGATGCATATGAAATCAATCTATGATTATCTATTAGGACATAACTAGTTCCATTCGATGATTAATTGTTATCAATTAAAAATTATTCCTTACAGGATGGTATATTTGATTCTAGTTAATTAATAAATCTCATCTATATTTTATAAAAACATTCCTTACATTCCCTTGAACAAGGTAATTTAACCATTTTACCTGTTAACTAGGTTAACATGCAGGTAGACCGAGTGAAGTCCTAAATACACTGTAAATAGTAACATATAAACCCTCGGAAACATTATTTCTCAGTTATATCCATCGATGAAGGGTATTCATCGACTAAATTTATCTTTGAGTGTTCAAATAATATCCAATCCTTGGAGACTACATGACTAAGAAACTAAACACTATTAAAAAAATTCAATCTTCTTATACATACCAAATAATTATTTTTCATCAGTGGGTCTTCTGAATTATTTTTAGATGAATCTCATGATCTCTATATCTGTTAGATTATATCATGATATCATAAATAAATAACACCAAACATTTATCTAGATACTCATATAATACTCTATTCATCATATCCATAAAAAAATATAGTGAATTCATCAGTCTAAAAGGGATTATTGTAAATTCATCATTTCAATACCTTATTAAGAATTTTAATATTGTTATATCATTCTTATTAACCCTTAATTAATGATAACCAGAGTGATGATAAATCTTTAAAAATATTTGGGATCCTTTATGTGGATTAAATAATTCATCAATGAATGTCAAAAGACACTAATTGATTATAGTGATGGCATTTATATCTGTATAATTTAGGGAAAATCTCATATATGTTTCCTTATTTTTCATGAATAAAAAAGGGTATCCCACAATTAATCACTAGAGAATATAAATACATTATCACCCAACACCGTAAACTATTTATTCAACTCCACTAACTTCACGGGATATATGTTATAATAATTTTTACATATCATCCTCCTGATCTTAGAGGGTAACTCAACTTCACACTTAATTTGATGATGGTTCAACTCTACTGTAAAAACTTCAATGAAATTTTATTCCATGGGTACACCCTCTATTCATTCGATACCATCCTTATCCATAGATAACCATTGATATTTATTTTACCAATAATTTATCAAGGAGATGTTTTGGGGGTGGGTCATGAAAAGAATCTGGGTATGAATTCTCTCCCTAAAAAGTTTTGGATTTTATTCTCCCATTATAGATAGTAATCTTCTTTCACTGGTAACGATATCTAAAAATCCATATACATAATTTCCTCATGATATTCAATAGAAAATTATAATTCCTTCTATGTTTCAAACAATGTTCCATTGAAATCATTATCTATTTTCATAGTACTTGGATATCATATAGGGTTCATTTAAATCTACTACCCATGGATGCTAATAAAATTACCCTGATACTAAGTATAACATCTCAAATTATAAAAACCTAGAACCAGTAGTTATATTACATTATTGGAATAAATTACAAGAGTTTTGAAGGATTAAAAAATTTTGTAGTTTTGGAAGACTACATACATATATCCATTACACATGAAAAAAAAATATTCAGCATGAACTTATTGATTGAACATGATTTTTCCTTCAACCATAACCATGAAAATTTCTCATACTCTTATTATAGGATTTCAGGGGAAAAGAAATCAAATAAGGGTGAGTCCAAATGCTTAGAAATGAGTAACATATTGTAAATACATATATAAAATAAACATGGAGTTAATGATATCATAATTATATTAGAACAATATGATTGTATAATCAACTAAAAATTGTATCATGCTATATCCAAGATAATAAATGTAAATATGGATAATAATGATCATTTATCTCATACTGATGGAATTCATAATGTAAGTAATCACAAAAAAATCTGTCAATTCTTTTTTATAGGACCCTTTACTTGTCATTGAGACCAAATTCAGAACATTATTTTGATACATGAATAAAAATACATCTAAACCCAACCTTTTTTCCCCACTATAGCTATCGACACATCAAGGGGATATATAATCATGGGCCCCACCCTTCACATAATTAATCCCAATGCATTGAACATAAGATTTATCAATACCATTCATGAAGTTCCTTAAGTAACCTCTTATTGAATAATATATGGCTATTATTATATTGTTCGACAGTAATAGAAAATACTTCCACATTCAATTGAATAATATAGATTCTTCAGAGAAACTCCTTTCATAAACATGGAATATATGGGTTGTCATCAATGTAAGATGAAGTTCCCTAATCAAATAAATATAGTGGTGAGGGGTACATAAATTGTGAAAGATTATACATGGAATTTATTAATTCGATATAGTCGATTGTATTGGTAGGATACCAAGGAAATTATTGGAAAAATCATTTATCATGACACATCAAGAGCACGTAAATATTCCATATCATTTTTCTAATAATGTCTCACTAGTCATAGTCCCACTCGTTATGCATCAGGATGATGATTGATTAAATTCTAATTGGTGGTGTTTACCCCTATGTGCATCTATTTTATAGCTTATCCAATGGCTAGTATCAAAGTATGGATATATTTTCTACTGAATTACACAAATATTTACTTTCAAAAAATTTAAGCTGATTTTTCCACAATGGAAAAGGTAACTCTTGAATAAATAGACTATTAAATAGTGAAACCAATATATACTTTGAAATCACTATAATTATATAATTAAATATAATGAAAATTATGTAAATTTATTCAACACACAAAGAAATAGGTGGTTATTGTAACCTATGTCCCAAATAATGACAATTTATATGGAAATACCCACTTGTGGTTTGGGTATAAATTCAATCATAACATCTTGAAAAAATGTTGATTAATCTTAATATTAAAATACCATGAATAAATTAATTTAACTATATTAAATCTCAAATAGGTAGTATATAAAACTACATAAAGGATTTTAGGTTTATATTAAAAAACCTATCTCAGGGAAAGGAATTTTAGAAGAAAACACCTTAAATATTATCATAGAGTCCTCAAACGTAAATTAACCACCTATATCATAAACATAGTTAAATTAATCATTAAATTTTGAACCATAATCATATCCATTTTTATTCACACGATTCATAAATATTCATTCTCTACATGTATTCTTTTGGGTTTCCACATTAGTGTTTATAGTTTTGATCATTTATATAAGTTTCATAATAGATGTTTTAATATTCATTGTTATTACAAATTAAAATATTAGTAATTAATTAAAGAAACATTTATGGGATGATTATAATCATATATTTTGTTTCATGATCCTTTCAGGAGTGCTTTATACTTTATCCATGACGATAAAGTCAATAATAAGAATGTTTTGGTGATTGTTATGGAATGAGGGTGTTTCCTAATTTCATTAATTATATTATGATATAATATATAAAGAATGAAAGCAAAATATTTATACATTTATATTATATTATACCAATAATTATCTTCTCATAGTCATTCTTGATGTATATTTATAATATAGTTCAAGTTGGTGGTTCAACCAACCCAAAAATGACCATACCATTCCTTAATGAATGATTAAGAAGTGGGTTGCGGTGATATAATTATAATAGAAGAATAATATTATTATTTAGTTTTTATTATATTTAAATAATAGAATAATAATAATTTAAAATAATAATTAATTCATATGAAAACATTATAAAATTACAACATAAGATTATCCTCTTAGTATGCCTATTTTTTAATGATTGAATTGACGATTAGGGGTTGTTGATAATATCATTAACATTTCATCAGGTTTATCCAAATAGAACCTTAATGATATTATAAACATAATATTATTCTTTAAATATATAATCAGATTCCCCATTGTGATTATGTTGAGGAAAATGAAACTTGATTCATCATAGAGGTGGCAGCTCCCACAATGCACGACCAACAGTTTTTTCTTAACATATGGGTAATATGAATACTTAATGATATCAACATAAATATAGTAAAATTAATGAAAATATAGTCATTATATTAGTTTGGTTAGAATAAATTTTTAATATGATAATTAAAAATAAAACTATGATTAATACTCATGTTAGGGTATCAAATTTTACATGTATGTCTGCTTGGATTTGAAGGGATTGGGATAAAAATGAATGAACATGATTATAAATGTGGAATTGTTTTATAGGAAGACAAAAATAAAACATTATAAATGATAAAATATAATTTTTAGGTTTCTATGAATTGGTGAATATGTTCCGCTTTTATATGTGAAGGGAAGCATAGTTTTGGTAAAACCATTATTTTTTTCAATAATTCTATGGAACAATTCAATGATAGCTGGATAAAAATTGAAAAAATATAGAGGAAACATTTATTATTCAATCAAGAGAAAAAAAATTCAATTCTAGAAACGTTTTTTAGATGTTTTAGGAATTTTACACTAGTTTGATCTTAATTTATCTCTTTTACTTTTTCCTTGGTGATTAATTTATAATATAAGTAATTAAATTTAATGAAGAATATTTATAATGAAAATTTAACCTAGTTTCATACATAAAATGTTATATTTTTAAATAATTTTATAAATTAAAATTTATAAATGTGTGAAATTATAATTTTAATATAACTATTCTACTCTGCCTAAAAAATGTCAATGAAATATTTTTTTAATGCTTTAAAGATATATATAATCTAAAATATTATTTTTAATCATTTTAATGAAATAATTGATTTATTATAAATTAAATAAATTTTATGACTCTTTAAAGAAAATCCAAAAATGAATAACCAATGAAAATATTTCATTCAAAAAAAAGACTAAAACCTAGTTTTTATACTAAAGTGACATTTTAATTAGTTATAAAACTACCTTCCATACTTTTTATAAGTTTATATAATATTATAAAATTTACAATGATATTATATAAGTTAACATTTTTTATATAAAAATATTTATGTACTTATATGTCATTATTATATAATTGAATTGTAATGCAAATTATAATTTTAATGAAACCCAAAATTTCCGACTAAAAATTGGCCTCTTCATGAAAACCTCAAAACATCGTACTTATATAATTTTGATATGATGAATTCAAACATAGAATTATTTTGGTAAATTTTATAATCGAAAATTTTACATTTAAACAAATTATTGTGTAAAGTATCTTTAAAGGGTTCATTTTTTCAATTGTTCATAATACATCATGTACCTGCTATAATAGAGTCTCAGGTGTTACAAGGGTGTAGAATATAACAATCTGTGAATTTTCATTTTTTAATTGAAATAAATATTTTATTAAATTGATAACTCCAATGGAAACACTAAAATAAAATTAATTATGATATATTATATTATTAAATGTTATTTTTATAGTATTTCCAGTCAATTGGAAAGTATATATTTTAGTAACCACATTATAAAATCTATATAGAAAGGATAATAAATGGAATAAAGTGGACAGAGTCTTCCATATGAGGTTCATTTATCTTATATTGTGAAGGATTGAGTATCACTAGGGTTTTTCATAGATGATTATGAATCTCAAATTTAATAAGTATTACTTGAATGAAATTCACAATGAGAGAAGTTCGAGCTTGTGTAAATCACAACAAGATCCATTCTAGCTAAATCACCTCCCATATCTTCTACTGTTACATATTTTAAACACAGATATAATAGTGGTGTCTTTAGGGGCCCTGTAAGCAAGAACATGGGATGATATGAAAATATAATTATTAATGTAAAATATTTTCTCATTATTTAATAAATTGAAAATGTGTAGATTTGTAACATATATATTAATTAGTTTCTATTAATAAGTAATCAAATTTTGAAATTAGTAATGGAGTCATTTAATGATTAAAAGACGTATTTATGAATGAAGTGTATTATAAATATATATATTTCATTTTTATCATAATAAACTAATACATATTATTGAATTAATTAAATTAATTAATAGTATCTATAAGTATGAATATGATAATATAATTCCATTATAGCATAATTAATTCATCAAAGGGTAGTAATTTGATCATGTCATAAAATTAGTATTTTTTATTAATGACTATTTTATTTCAAAATTAAATTTATTATTTTTAGAAATTTATTTTTATAAAAGGGGTGTTGTTTTTAAAATTACTAGGTTGAAATTGGCCTATTGTGCATTTTTTGGAAAATTTCAAATTAACACATCTTTTTATTGAATATTAAAAATAAATTATTTGTAAAGTATTTTGAAGTAGTATATATGAATGAATTTTTTAGGATTATAAATGTTTTAATAATATTTAATTTTCTCTATTCTTATTTATTCAAAAGACCCTTATAATTTAATTTTCTATCAAAACACTATTTGATGATATAATATTTAATTCTAATATCTTATTCTAAAATGTTGTATATCCTTCCGTAAAAATTAAAACCACCTCCACCCATGTCTCTAAATTTTGAAAAACATCATAGCTTACCAAAAAATTATCCAAATCTCCCCCATATTTCGCCCCATATCTTATAATCCTTATTCTAGCCAAAAGGCCTCATTAATGGTCCATAATATGTATCATGCTAGTGAATATCCAAATGGAAGAGGTAATATTCTCACCAATTATATAAATTTATTATCTTATTGCACCTCATAAAACATAATCTATCCATAATAGTATAATAAGTTCTGTATTATTAATAAATATAAATATTTTTAAATTCATCTAACATCTATTATCTGACTTCATCTTTCCTAATATTCTAAAAATGAAAACATAGCCCATATTTTAGTAATCTCATTACCTCTATAGAACATGTAATTAATTTTTGAACCCGCCTTATGTATATGTCTATAAAAATTTATTCAATTAATAAATAAAATATTTGTAACATGATTAAAATTAATTAATTACAAATTTATTATTACAATAATTATAATATGAAATAATAGGCATAGTGATTTTAAAGGCCCAAAATAGGAATACTGAGAGAATTTAAGTTATTTATATCTATTTTTACAACACATTAAACTATATAAAATCTATGTTCAATGAGTAATAATGTAATAAAAAATATAAAATTATAGAGATAAGGTAACTATTTGACCACACCTTCAACGATGATTAAAATTCGAAAACAATTTTAAAGAAATTAAACTATTAGACTTTTGTTTCCAATATGATTAAAAATTATACAATGAAATATGATAATAAACATAAATTAAAAAATAAAATATAAATGAATAGGGATCTATATATATTATTTAATAAATTCAATTTGATTATTCTAGACCTTAGATGATCGTTCCAAGCGATTCAGTATTTGAGTTAATCGTTTTCATCTAAATTTCTCTTTCTAGAGGCACATTTTCATTTTATGTACCTATACTTATTTTATATGGTGTATTTTTGGAACCATTGGATTAATTTATCACAAATAACTTTTAAATTATTTCATTTACAAGATCATTTTATATTGTATCTATCACAAATATTTATTCATATCTTTTAGAGTTTAAGGGTCTATCAGGTCAAATTTTCTTCATTGAGACATGTTTTTCACAATAAATATATTTTATTTTAAATAGTGTGTATATGGTCACACTTTAATTATATATCTTTTTATCTTTTTATTAATTATATTTATTTTTTATTTCATGTTATATCTTTCAAGGGGTTTTAATTGAAATGTTACAAATGTCAAAAGGGTGTTTCTAACTAAAATTTCTTCTCCTTTGGTAAATAAAATTCTCCCATGATCATAAAAATATAATATTATTATATGAACAAATATTATTTAATATGTGTTCTCATATTTATCTATTCTAAATTTATATTTTCCCTTCAAAATGTCTTTATTATATTCATTACTTATTCATAAAAACAATTCTTATTCTTTTTATCTTCTCATTATGATCCATGTCCATATTTATTCTTTTTAAAAATTTATGTATATTCAATTTTAAAACAAAAATATGTATTATCACATTGTATATTTCCAATTCACTATAATTATTTAAAATATAATATTAATCATTGTTTTAATGATATGGGTTTTAAAATTGATATCCTGAAATATTTAAAAAAATATTTTAAAATTCATATTTTTAGTTATCCTGTAAGCTTGTATTTTTTTAATGTCTTTTTTTTATCCAAGTTACATTATTTAGGATTAAATTAAATCATTTTTCTAAAAACTATTCCCTTCACCTTCTTAAAAAAATTATTTAAAGGAGATAGAAAACTGTCACTTTTATAATAATATCAAAAATGTTTTCTAAAAACGTGTTTTTTGTTATATCGTTAATTTTCCACCCTATTTAAAAATTTATATTTCCTTTAGATTAAATTTCACTCATATAAATTATGTTATTTCATGATTTAAAAATTTTGGGATATTAGATTTTAGTGTGTATTGATCTACTGTTGATTCCATCCTAAGAGATAATGTTTGAAACCCATTTTATTTCCATGGGTTGTTCATAATATAATGAATTATTGACTTCCATGGGAATTTGAATATATGTTATATCAATATTTCATTTTTGTAGTCTTTTATATCCATCCAATTCACATATTAATGTATTATGTTTCATGATATAATGATGTTAATGTGGGGGAATACATGTGGTCTCTCACATCATAATTCTTGAACAAGATTAGATTTTTCACAACATAATGTGAGGGAATAATTGGGATTTATAACAATGTTATGATTAATTATTATTATTATTTTTCTAAATTTATATGTTATTGTACATTTAAATGTTATTTTTACTTGGTTAGGATTGTCATCGCATTATTTTAATCCATGTTAAATTATTTATGCCTTCTAGATGGTCATTTTTGAACCTATGATCTCATCCCTTGATCTATAATGTTCTATCATTAATATTTAAAATATATTAATTTCACATCTTGAAGTCATTTTTATTTATATTTACTCATTTTTTTATCATATTTTTTTGGGAACCGTTTATGGGGTTTTTTGGGTGAATCTATGAAAATTTTAGTGTTCTATATGATAATTTACGGTTATGGGAAACTCTACAACATTTCCAGGAAATGGTACAGCTTGTGGTTGTTTAAGATAGTTTATTTTCATAAGTTTTGTGTATAATTAGTAAAACATATGACTAAACAATGTGTTTTATAAAGTGTAAAGAAGCTTGTGTATAGTTAGTGCATATTTTTCCAAACCATGCTGCCAAAATGTGAGATAAGGGTCAATTAATATAAGAATTCATTTTTAACCTAATATACCTCCCATATATCACATTCTTGTTGGAACCATGGTCTTTTATGCATCAATTGGAGTATGGTTTGTGTTTTTTTTCAATCCTCAGTGGATGTTTAGAATGTGTACCAATAATGTGATCATACAGTTCAAGTAGACAACAGTATTGAAGGTGCTGTCGTTTCCCAGAGACTTGGAGATTTGTAACGAAGTTCAATACTTAGTGATTTTTTGAGCTCTCGTCACGTACGTTGTTGATTCGCTCAAGTGGTAGTTGGGTCGCGCAAGCAGAATTTGTGCGCTAGTTGTTGGCTGTGCAGCCAACACGGTTTTGGAGTTAAAGGTTCAGAGTCGTAAAAGTTTGGAGTTGAAGGAGGCAGTGTTGCGCAAGTGTGTTGGTGTCACATGCGCGCCGATTTTTTACCACACAATTGACTTGCATGCTGTTCTTGACACTTGTATGCCGGTCTTGGAGAAGCGCCTCAAGTGAGGTTGTTGTACGTTGTTCCTTTTGGAGATGCACGAAAACTGGAATATTTCCTGATACCTTCGTTGTAAAGTGGGATTAGTATACGAGTAAAAGTTGGACTTCAACAGAGCATCTACATTCAACAGAGGATTCATTCTTTTGCAATGATGAAGAGACATTCACGTATATAAACTGAGTGTGACTTCACCAAGGGTAGTGAGCTAGGGGGAATCAATGGGAGTGACCAGAGGGAAGTAGTTATCCATCCCTAAACCTTTGTAAAGGTAGTGATACTCGAACATAGTGACTTTTCCCAAACAATTTTAATCCACAACTAGTAAAGATTAGTGGAATTTGGTACGATCGAAAACTTTTCGGCATATGCTCCTAGGATGTATCCCTTAGTGGAGAACAGTGTAAAAATTGTTGTGTCATCTCTTTGCATGTGAATGTTTCATTGCTGATCATATTCATCATACAGTATTAACTAGTTCCTAAAAACGTGGGAATAAGATACTTGTTTTTAAAAGAAAAATTTGACACCCTGATTCACCCCTCCCCTCTCATGGTGTCCCGGGGTCCTATAAGTGGTATCATAGGGTAATGGTTACGGGTATTGAATATTTCATTTGACTTCATGAATAATGTAGTGAATTTCAGGGGAGTCCCTCTCTTCGATGGAAGTAATTTCCAGATCTGGAAGAACACAATGAGATCTCATTTAAGATCTCTAGGAATGGAAGTCCTCTTTTCTACTGTGCAAGGAATACATGTTACTAATCCAACAGGTCTGGCTAGGACTGATACAGACAAGAAAGTTCTTGATGGAGATGCTAAAGCTCAGAATGCTATCACTGCAGCTCTTTCTGATCAAACATATCTAAAGGTGATGAGTTTTACCTCAGCAAAGTCTATGTGGGATAAACTTGAAAATATCTATGAAGGATTCAACAAAGTGAAAGGGGAAAAACTTCATGTTATTCACAATAGGATTGATGATCTAAATATGCATCCTGATAAGAATACAGATTCATTATTTAACTGAATCACTGAAGTAGTGGGAGCAATTCGAGGGCTTGGAGAGTAAATCAAAGACATTGATATTGTAAGGAAAATCATGCAAAGACTTCCTCCTATGTACAATGCAAAGGTATCATCCCTTGAAGAAATAGATCTATCAAAACTATCTCTAGATGATCTACTAAGTAGTCTAGTGGAATATGAGATGAGAGTCAAACCTGAAGAAGCTACGAATCATGTTAGAAAAAAATGGCATTAAAATCCAAGGAAAAACTGAAAATTTCATAAGATAGTGGTGATGAAGATGATGAGGAAATATAAGTTCTTTCTTTTATTTCCAAGAGGATGAAGAAGGTAAAAAGTAATTTTATTTTTAATTTTCCTCTAACATGATTTCGTTGTGGGAGAGTTGGGCACATTGACTCTCAGTGCCAAATAAATTTTAATGATGAATAAAGTGAAGAATAAGACATTGAGAAGCCACAGAAACAGTTTTTCAAAAAGGGTGATTTCAAATCTGGAAATAAGATACAGAAAAAGATTTTTTTCTATGCAGAGGAAGAGGATGATATTGAATTCGTTGAAGGAGAATAACCCAAATTTAAAACTGGAAACCACACTTCCATGATGGATACCATTGAAAAGTTAGAACCTTCTCTCGAAAAATATAGAGACAATCATATGACTCATAATTGTGATCCAAAGTTGAAAATTAAGGATTCCTTTTCAAAGATTGATAAAAAATTCAAGAAATGTTGTAAGTGGAAAGAAATGTTGAAATAATCATCAGAATATGTGGATGAGCTTGAAGCTGAAATTGAACAAATAGAAGAACTAGTGAGAGTTCAATATTGAATCCTTGAAAGCACAGATGACATTGCAGAATTGAAGCTTAGAATTAAAGAACAAGAAAAGGTCATAAATGACCTTACATCTAGACTGGAAGAGAATTCCAAGACTGTTGAGGGTCTTTAGAAAGAAGTTGTTATTCTTAGAAGAAAACTAGAGTTTCTATCAACCACATATGATGGTAAGAAGAAAATTCATTTTGGAAGATTTTCATATGGAGAGTTACTGGAAAGAGCCAAGAGTGGTTCAGATGGTGTTGGAAAAATCTTGAGTGATCAAAGACCCGCTTGCATAGAAAAGAGTGGAATTTGATGTGAAGTTGAGACTTAAACAGCTAGAAGTAAATAAAGCCAAAAGAAAGACAAGATGAAATTTGGACTTGTTGAAACGTTTCCTGAAGTTATGAAAAAGAAACCCTCAATACAAAATAAATGGAGAACATAAAATTATCCCTAGACATTCAGAAATGAAAGGCAGTCCAACTATTCACCCAAGGAAGAAATTATGAGGAGAAACTCAAGTGAGAAGACATTTCTTCTCATGAAGTGTCAGTTCTATGGCTATCTGGGTCGTACCATGTTATATTGTGAAGAGGCTAGGTGTTATCTGAATGGATAATATCTGGGACATCAACAATGGTGACTGACTTTATATCCTCCATCTTACAGAAGAATTTGTTTCCATGGATACAGTTTTCATTGCTCTAACTTTGGTCATAAGTCTGTTAATTGCAGGCATAGAAGGGACATGGACACCTCATACCGGAATTCAAGACAAGTCAAATCTTATCGACAAGATAGTGTTTCTCTTTCAAATTGGTTTTCTCCTCTCGAAGAAGACATAAAATATGAAGAACCAATGTAAACATATGATATAATTGAAAGTCCATCAGTGTCCTATACTCAATCCAATATCTCATGGAAAGAAAAGAAGAAGATCGAGAAATCCAATCTTGTAGAAGTAGCCCTCAAAGATACAAAGAGCAGGAACACTTAGATTCTTGATAGTGGATTCTCTTCCCATATTAAGGTAAATGATGATCTTTTGAAGAAAATTAAAAATAAGGTTTATGGAATAGTGAGGTTTGGTAATGATGGTGCTTTGAAGATTAAAGGTAGTGGGAATACTTCTCTCACCAATGGAGAGATAAGGAAGAATTATGTTCTTTATGTGGACGGTCTATGTCACAATCTACTTAGTATAAGTCAACTCTGTGACTCAGAGCTCAAAGTAACTTTCAATCAAAAAGTCTGCACTATAATGGGAAAAATAGGGAAATCTCTTATGAATTTCTGTAGAACAGATTGAAACTTATATCAGGTCGACAACAATGTGAAATCCTGCTATTTGTCTGTTGAAGAAGAAAAACATTTTTGGCATCGAAGGCTAGGGAACATTAACCAACAAGACATGGAAAAGATATCTAAGATGAAGATAGTCATGGATATACCTATTTAGAAATGTTAATGGGAAAAATCTTGTGCTTCTGCATTCCTGGGAATTTGTTCTGTAGTTCTTATCGGCCAAAGAAGAAAAGGGAATTGCATCTTCTTGATCTCATTCATACAGATGTATGTATCCCAGTAAATGTTGCTAGACCACATGGAGAAAGGTACTTCATCCTTTTCATAGATTATTACAACATAATTTCATGTGTAAGGGTTATACATATGAAACGAAAAGTGCTTGACTACATGAAAATGTATCGTCGAATCGCTGAGAATGATACTGGATGAACAATCAATGTGTTGCGATCAGACAATGGAGGGGAATACACATGCATTGAATTAGAAAACTACTTAGAGAAGCATGGGATAAGAAAATTAGGTAGCTACCATGATAACTCCATAGAAAAATGGAGTTGTTGAGTGTAGAAATCGACAGGTTAACAATATGGCCAGGACTATGCTGATTGAGAGTGGTATCTCACGCCATTACTGGAAGGATGTTTTTGAAGCCGTAGTGCACATTTAGAATCGAATATGGATTTATATGGGAGAAAAGAAGACACCATATGAATTGTAGCATGGAAGGAATCCTTTGTTGAAATACTTTCATGTTTTTGAAAGGAAATGTTTCATCCAGAACAAAGAAGGAAATCAGGGGAAGTTTCGTGATAATGTTGATGAAGGATTTTTTTTCTTGGTTATGCAATGAACAGAAAAGCCTACAAGTGTTTCAACAAGCGATTAGGAAGGATTTTGTTAAGCAGTTATGTTAAGATAATTTAAAAGAAACCCACAAATGCTTCTAGGATTTCATATGTTGATGTAATAGAAAGTGAGGAATAAAGTGAACGTGGAGAAAATACCACTATATAAATAGAGTAAGCCATACAAAACACTCAGCAGTCACATCATGATGTTGACTCAGAAGAAGAATCTGAAGAAGTAGCTGTGGCTGGAGAAAATGTGACTAAACCGCACAGGAAAAATCGTAGAGCTAAGATTGATCCATCTAACATAATCAAGGATAGCAATTCACCCACTCAAACAATGAGGATGAGAAATAACACGCAATCTTCATTTCTGTCAGTTCTGGATACATCCTCATATGAAGAAGCTACAAAGGATGAATCCTGGGTGAAAGCCATGAATGAAGAGTTAGATCAGATTGACAAGAATCAGACATGGGATCTTGTCTAGAGGCCTGAAGGTCACAATGTGATTGGTACAAAATGGATCTTCAAGAACAAGTTTTATGAGAATGGAAGTGTTATCAGAAACAAGGCACGACTAGTTTGTAAGGGACATTCCCAGATTGAAGGTGTTGATGTTGAAGAAACCTTTTCTCCAGTGGCTAGACTGGAGGCAATCAGGCTATTCCTTTCCATGGAACTCCACAGAGGATATAAATTTTATCAAATGGATGTAAAGAAAGAATTTCTAAATGGTGTACTTGAATAAGAAGTCTACGTTGAACAACCCGTGGGTTTTGTTCTTGGTAGTGATGAAACAAAGCTCTTCAAACTGAAGAAAGCTCTATATAGTTTGAACCAGGAACCACGAGCATGGTACTCCTGGATGGATTCTTATCTCAATAAGCAGGAATTCAAAAGAAGAGGAGTAGATCACAATCTATATGTGAATAATTATCCAAAATATCAATTCATGGTTCTTGTCTACGTTGATTATATCATATTTGGTGGTAGCAGGCAGAAATCAGTGGATGAATTTTCCAATCACATGAAATCATAATTTAAATATCCATGATTGGGGACATCACATATTTCTTGGGGCTACAGGTAATTCAAAAGAAGGATTACAGTTTTGTTTCTTAGGAAACATATGTAAGAGAGATGCTGAATAAGTTTAATATACAAGACTCTAAACTAATGTCAACTTCAATTATAGTTGGAACTAAAGTTGGAAAGCATGAGGATGGGCCTCTGTATATCCCACCATGTACAGGAGGATCATTGTAAGCTTAGTGTACCTGACAGCAACATGACCATATATTGTCCTTGCCACATGTCTTGCATCCCACTTTCAGAGTAGTCCAAAAGAGGAACATATGGCAGCAGTAAAAAGAATCATGAGGTATATTCAAGGAACTCAAAATTATGGCTTATAATTTGCTGCATGAAGGAACATTGAATTATCAGCATTTTCTAATGTTGATTGGGCTGGCGATGTTGTGGGAAGAAATTACACTAGTGGTGGATCTTTCTATATTGGAAATAAATGTGTTGGATAGTTAAGAAAGAAATAAAAAAGTACTTCTCTTAGTACTGCTGAAGCTGAGTATATCTCTACCACAAAGGCATGCACTCAAATTCTATGAATGAAGTAGCAATTAATATATATTGGTGATGAGGTGAAGCAACCAATGGTGATTTACTGTGACAACAAGAGAATAATTGGTCTTATGAAGAATCCAATTCAGCATTCTCATACAAAACATTATGAAATCAGGTATCAATTTATCAAAGAAAAAGTTGAGAAAGGGGTGATTGGAATGGATCATGTGGGAACTAATGAGAAAGTGGATGATATCCTGACCAAGCCACTATCAGCATATGTGTTTGAGAAGCATCAGTTGAACCTCGGTGTTCATCCACCTCCCAGTGCATAAGGAGGTTTCACAATACCCCTCTCCCGGAATATGATAACTATGTTTATCTGTTTATGGATGCGATGTAGGTTTGTGGGGGAGATACTATCTAGGAGGAGAATGTTTTGAGTTGTACATTGAATAAATTGCTGTTCTTTGGGTTTATTTTCAATGGGGGATAAAGGAATAAATTAAGGCATGTTCATGCATTTAATGCTCCTGTGACACGATGTGAATTCAGTGTCAGTGATAGGATGAGAATGATGAGAAGGAATACATTGGTCATGTAATGATTCTTGGGTGTCATTGATAATTCCAAAACACTGGAACCCAATTAAATCTTCCTATATTGTTTTCTACATAGAGCATTGCTCACATAGACTTAGAGTATTTGTTGAGTTGATTCATCCATTTTTGGTTTGCACATGGATAGGGATCTATTGAATTTATTTTCTGATTGCCAACAAACACAAAGGGGAGATTGATGGAACCATGGTCTTCTATGCACGAATTGGAGTATGGTTTGTGTTTTTTGTCAATCCTTAGTGGAAGTTCATAATGTGTACCAGCAATGTGATCATACAATTCAAGTGACCTGCATGCCGAGAAAGGACTTGCACGCTGATGCCTATGAGGAAAGTAGGTCTCGCAATTATTGGTTGGGTCGCGCATGTGAGTTGCGCGACAGAGGCTAGGGCGGTTGGAGATGCGCACCAGGACTTGCGCGCCGTGAGGACACTTTCACGCCACCGTGAAGAGGGTCCAGTTTGCCTATAAATAGAGGACCACCCCACCTCATTTGTAACGAATTTCAAGACATAGAGATTTTTCAAGCTCTCTTCGCGCAAGTGGTTGAGTCTCACAAGTGGTAGTTGGGTCATGCAAGTAGATTCTGCATGTCGGTTGTTGGATATGCGACCAAGGCAGTTTGGGAGTTAAAGGTGTAGAGTCACGCAAGTTTGGAGTTGAAGGAGGCAGTGTTGCACAAGTGTGTTAGTGTCACCTGCATGCCGATTTTGTACCGCGCAAGTGACATGCGTGCCATTCTTGAAACTTGTGTGTTGGTCTTGGAGAAGTGCTCCAGGTGAGGTTGTAGTATGCCGGTCCTTTTGTAGATGCACGAAAACTGGAATATTTCCTGATACCTTCGGTGCAAAGTGGGATTAGTATATGAGTGAAAGTTGGACTTCAACCGATCTTCTACATTAAACAGAGGATGCATTATTTTTCAATGACGAAGAGACCTACCTGTCTATAAACTGACTGTGACTTCACCAAGGGTAGTGATCCAGGGGGAGTCAATGGGAGTGACCTGAGGGAAGCAGTGAGTTATCCCGGAATCTTTGTAAGGGCAGTGATCCTGGGATAGAGTGATTGTTCCCAAACCATTGTAATCCACAACTAGTGAAGATTAGTGGAATTTAGTGCGGCCGAAAACTTGTCAGTGTATGCTCCTCGGATGTATCCCTTAGTGGTGAACCACGTTAAAATTGATGTGTCGTCTATTTGCATGTGAATGTTTAATTGCTGATCATATTCATCATACAGTTTTAACTAGTTCCTACCAATGTGGGAATCTGATCCTTGTTTTTAAAAGAAAAAGTTGACACCCTGATTTACCCCTCCCCTCTCAGTGTGTCCTAGTGTCCTACAATTATTTCTATTGGATATTTATATATTAATAATAGGGATTCCTATTACAAATTTTAGATATCCAAAACCTTCATTGATCAATTCTTACGGATCAAGAGAAATTTGATATAAGAAACATATGGAAATAGCCCGTTATTTATCATTCATCATCATTATTTGAGATATCCCACCTATTTCGTGGATGGAATCATAGATTATAGATTTTAATGTTAAATATATGGGATTTTTATTTGATATAACTAATTTTGTATAGATTATTTGTGATAAAGGTATTTAGATAATAGATCTACCTAGATCTTTGTGTGTTTAGATGGGAATTGTCTTGGTAAGTGGTTTTTATTATTTCTGTTGACCTATAGTTTATTGAATACAAGCCTCTTGATATGTATTTCATGGTTTTGGGTATTCCGTTTCAATATAAGATCCATATTTATATTCTCAATATATATCCCAATCAATATTTTTTATATTCTATGTGTTTGATGTTTTTGGTTTCATGAAAATCATTTTTTTACCCACTCTTTTGTTATCAATTTAAATTGGTTTATAAATTACATAATTTCTTGATTTATGACTATTGAAAATTATTTTTTATGGTATTTTTAAAAAAAGTGTATTTTAGATTTGGTATTATTGATTAATATTCATTTGAAATCATATTTTACTATGAATGTTGATAATTTTTTTAATAATGTTTGATATTCACTTAAATGATTCTAATAATTTTAAATTTATCCACCATGTTTTTTTAGATTTGTGGAATTCAAGGAATACTAGTGCGGGAAATGTCACATGGGAACTTAGGATATATACGTTATCGATAAAATGGTACAAACATGCTATGATGGTTTGTTTCTACATATAGTTGATTTATACTAAAACTCTAACTAATGTTTGTTATTATAGTGGTTTCACTTATCATATTTTTATAGGGATATGTGCATACATAGTCATTTGGACACTGAGGTGTGAGGATCACAGTTAACATAGAAAAATCTACCCTAGAAAATAGATTTCTAGTTCTACATTTTGGAATTGGTTATTTATAAATGCTTTGAAAAATGGTATGATCAAATGTCTACTAAAAAATTGTTGATTTATTTAGACAGGATATAAAATTCAATGTGATCAAGAATTTCCATGTTTTTTATACTATGTAATTCTATATTTTTGGAGTTTATATTCATTAAATAATCATAATTATTTTATTTATTAAATATTTTTTAGGAAACACTAAGTGGGAAACAATTTGGATTGTTTTTCCCACACCCTAAACATATCGTCGGGTGTGTGTAGATTTTCTTCTCTGACATAGGTAAATGAAGTGAACCTCATAGAGGATGTGGGTATCCATTTTATAAGAGTCTTATATTCTAGAAGTGACATAGTGGGATATTATCCCTTGTATCACATTGATATGGGTTGGTGTTGGTCTCTAATACACTAGTTTACCTATTTGTGATTAGTGCTCATTTTCCATTGCAATTTTCCTCTTCTAATATCTAAGTTCTTTTATAATATATACATTATTTTATATATTCTCTCAATTTATTTTTTTTATTATTTTTAGGGAATCATTCTCAATGGTAGTTCATGATGCCCAGGAGCTTTTATCCAACATATGGGAATTGGGATCTCCCTTTATGACATTTCATTGACTATGTTAGATGAGTGGACCAAAGAAGAACCACTTTAGGACATGAAAATTTTGAATCAAATGGAGAATTAATGTCCTAGTTATTCTTATCTTGGGATACTTTGAAATATAAGAGATATGATTTTTATGACATAAGGGGTAAGTTATGTGAAATATTTTAGCTGGGTCTCAATAAAAATAGACTTATGTTGTAATGGGAGATTGGGAAACCTGTATCACATGTACATTTTTATTTAATCAATGTTATTTAGTAATGTTTCCTTGTTTAAAACTAATATTTATCAATTTTTGATATTTTCTCTTCTTTATTTGATGTAATACCATTCCCCCCATAAGGATCCTATAGTTCACTGGTATGGTTTCCTAGATGATTTTTTGTATGAAAACCCTTTGTTCAATCATAGTATTTTTTAATGTCGTAGTAAGAGATGATCGTTCCAAAAATAGGGTATTTTACCTACCATTTATCGATAAAAGGATGTTAATCTTGGGATTGGAAGAGATAATGATTGATCTCGATAGTTTCCCTTAAAATAATCATCATCCTTTTAAGGAATAAATTTTCCCCCTAAAGTGGACCAATTGGGTAATATCATAAGGTTTTTTATATTCTAAGAAAAATATAGATTCTATTAGGGTAAAATGAACTAACTTTAATCTATAATATTATAGAGTATAATGTGAGACACATTAGTTCCAGAAAAAAAACCTGAAGGTTTGGAGTGGAAAGACATCATGACATCTTTTAATAGTATTTATCCTATGTATCATTAATGATGGTTAAATCCTTAGAGTTTCTCACATTACAACAAGGTTATCACACTATGATAGTATATGCCAACCATTTTTATGAGTTAGTATAATTTTCTATATATGTGTTATCTAATGATAATTAAAAGGATTTTGTGTTTTAGAAGGGATTGCATCGGGATGTTCATTATCAGGTTTAGATGTTGAAGCATACCTCCTATGATAAATTGGTTGATGGGGATCTGGTCGATGTAATTGTCTAGGATAGAAAGGAAGGGTTGGATAGAATACCCTCCACAACCTAGTGGAAGCATTAGTATCTCCAAAACATGTTTATGAAGTGGTCTGGTGTCTTGTAATCATGGTATCAGTAGAACCAAGTAGAGGAATTATACCAAACCTTCAATAAAATAATTATATTTCCTATGCATTTTTATCAATTTGGAAATATATGATTCAAGGGAAGTACTTTTCCCCACACATACTAAATATATAACTCATGTGGACTCTTAGGTCTCCTATAGATTTATTTTCTACATCCTTATAGTCCCAATCTATAAACATATGTTCTTTAACCCCTAGAGGGTTTTCAATGTGGTCTAATGCATTATGGATAATATTGTTACAGCCTTAGACGTCTAGAATGAATAAAATACATGTACTGTAAGACTCCCTTGTGGATGGAGATGTGGGTTCTACAACTGTGAGTGGTACTATATATATATCTTCATATTTGGAGACTAATTTATCTACTAATGGGGCCTCTAATTCCATAATATAAACCAATTTCCAAAATTTTATAAAATGTTCAATTGAACACATTTCATTTTTCATATAGTTTATTATACCACATTGAAAGAAAGATTTGGGTTTTTTATAATCCTCAGGTAAAATATTGATATCTTAAGTTGATATAGTTTTGGATTTTTGGGTTCTTTACTTGAATCAATTTTATGTTATTATCTATATGGATTGGTTATTGAAACATAAAGAGAAGAATTATTTCTATCATCAGCAGGTGATGCTTTCTTTCTTTTATGGAAACTCATGAGTGTTTTATGGAGAAATGGATATGTGATCTACTCAATAAGGGCACTATTTACTAGATAACAGGGTCTTAATATGTGCATTAGTAGCTGAAATGTAACCTGATTCCTCGGGTTGTGAGTTTATGCCAGTGGTCAGGGAGTATCCTTAGGTTTTTCTTATTGTTTATTTTGGTCATCCATATGATAAATAATTATAACCCTTGATTTATTTAGAATTGGGAAATAAGATTATTTCTATTGTTTATTTTCCTAGAGAACCAATAACATTGACTGAGGAAATTATTTAGTATAATGACTTATATTTTTAAGGCTTTATTCATGTGAGTGTGTCGCCTTAGGAAGCCTTTACTTTTTATATCAAATCAGACGTACCTCTCTTTTTCCATGTTGATTACTATAATGTTAACTAATTATTGATTAATAATAATTATACATTCCTTCAAATCGATAATTTTTCGATTAATTAAAGGGATATAGTTAGTTACCTAAAATTTACCTTCATTCTAGATTTCATACTCTTAGGGTAAATGATTTTGATATTTTAAAGATGGAATTTAGGAATATGTAAAGAAAAATTTAATATGTTTTGATGATTTTTGTTCTGACTGTTATCTCCAACTATTTTTATTTACCTGAGGAATAATGTGACTGATAAGATGATACCTTTCCCAAAAATGAAAACCTTGTTTATTAATAAAAAGGATAGTATGACTTACATAAATATGAAAATGGGACATTTACCATGATCCCACCACAATAGATTTTTGAGCCCATCAGGTAACTGATCATACCATAAAAAATAAACATCATTGATACCATTATTTGCAAGACCATATTCCACCACATTGGTTTCCCTATAGAAATGTGTGATAATATGTTCCATAGAGGAAAGATATTCCCGGAAATTGATCCATCCATTGGTGAGCCTCCATGAAAAATGATAAGATCCCATCAGGATGAGTAATGTTTATCATCGGTACCTTGATTCCAATATTCGGTTACTCATGGTTGAAATTATAGTTTAATAGAGGAATGAAAATTGTATAAACATCACATGATTTACATTTTAATAGTATTGAAATATCGCCACCTTGTTTTTAATTTTTCAGAATTTATTATATGGATTTATGAAGTTAACTTCTCAAAATATTTTATTTTAGAATATAATATCTCAATTGATATTGGGAAGGTGAATTTTTTTTTCATTAACGGACCAAAATAATGACTTTGAGATTTGAATATTATTTGGTTTCGAATGATATTGTCATTAGTTTTTTAAATAATTATCGAATTATGAATTACCAATGACTTATTTTACATATAAATTGGGGAAATTATTTTGGTATTCTAATTTTCATAATTCCATTAAAGGACTGAAGAGACGGCTGACCTCAAACCCTATTCTAATTTTTCTAGATGCATGAAAGGGTTATGTAGAGTATTTATCTTATTTGGGTGATAGTTTGGTATATGTTCTTATAGAATAAGATAGTTTATTTGTTTATGGATCTCATCAGCTATAAAAACATGAGAATAATTACCCCACTCATGATTTAGAACTCATATCAGTTCTATAGGACAATAACCAGTGAGTTACATTACCTCTCTATGGAAAGGTTCAGTATTTATTCAAACAATAAGAGTTTTTATTATGTATTTTATGATAATTACATAAACCCTATTCAGAGGTGATTGATACAGTAACCTCGGTCATTCATCTCTAAAAAAACTTATACCGAAGGAAATGGTAATGTTGTTGTTGATTCTTTGAGTTTAATTTTTTCCTTCTTAAGTAGTGATGGAATAAAAATATGAATATAAATTCATGATAATATTTACTCAGATGACCCTAGATTCAAATAAGTAATAGACTTGTATGGTTGCGTATAGTTCTTTGTTGATTTCCTCTAATTTAGGGTTTATTTTTCTGGTGAAACATACGAACAAATATATCAAGAGTATCAGAAACTCTTTATATAGTTGTGATACCATTTATGAGTTGTCTCTATCTGGGGAAGACAACATTTGTTACAAAAACTAGTCTCTAGTCCCTTCATCCATGAGGAAGTTTGTATTGTAAATTTTTCAATATTCGTAGTGTTTTTTTCAACTAGGAACAATTAATATATACTTTGATATAAAGCTTTAGTTTTGGTGGTGGGTTTTAAAATAAAACATTAATGATTTAATTCCACATTGTTATACGTGTCAGTAGACTCCATAAAAACACCAAAAACCTTATTTATTTTATTAGGGACTCCTGGTAATCATTTGTATATGGGACGACATATTTTTATAATTCATCATTAGATTATGATGGACACTATGAGGGAATAATTCCATACGGGCGATGATTGACCAACAAGCCATGTCATCTCTGTTATTGTTGATTCTAGACATCACCATGGGTGTGGTTTTGGTAAGGTTTTAGGATTAAGATATTATGAGGTTTCATGGGGTATCATCTGCTATTATTTGATATAGGGACCTCTGGTTTACGTATTATTTTTATAATGGTCTCTAGGACTTGATGGGTTCTAAAGCTAAGTTGAGCATGACTTACCCTCCAATGATGAAAAAAAATATAGAGAAGGAACTATAGATAAAAAAGGATATTCTCAATGATTGATTCATTAACATTAGAGGCTCTTTAGAAAACTATTTAGTGATTGTTGAGTTACCTTATAACAATATATACCTTTCATACAAAAAATAGATCCCTTTATGGACTTGTATGTTTGACCATGTAAATCCCATCTTTGTCGGTCAGAGGTGGGAAAATTTATCTTTTAAGAAAAAGACTTGTCTAGGAGACATCAATAGTGTTTTTATTATTCATCGGTGACTAGATACAACTCGGTGATTGAGAAAATATTTTATGGATCTTCATTTCTATCCCTGGTAATTTTTGATAGGTGAACAAGTGTTCTTGAAGGTGTCACCTCACCTGGATCACTACCAGTATGGAAGGCAAGGGAAGTTAGCAGTGACATAATGGACTTTTTAAGATCACTAGTTAGTTCAGAAATGTTGCTTATGTTTTAGATTTACCATCTCAGTTTCCTTTTATCCAAGATGTTTTTAATGTGCCTCTGATAAAGAAGTATCATAATGATCCATATTATATACTAATATTTGAATAATTTATTTGAAATAAGATATGTTAGCAATTGAATTACTAATTTACATTTTTGAGTATCAAGAAAATATTCTTCATGGGAAATATATTCCATTGGTCTAAGGTTTGTTGTATAATGGAATAAAATATCTTGATAAATGGTAATGGGAATTAAGGATTTGAAATGAGTGGCCTCATCTTTCCTTCTTTCCACCTTCTACTGCTAAAATATTTAGGGATATAAAGTGATTCAGTGGGGACATGTATCGCATATTGATGTCACTTTAAGTCATGTTTAGTCATTCTTTCACTGTTTTTCATTTGTAACATATATTGGTTCATTTTGGATGATTGATGGAAAAAGTTTTAGTTTTCTATTCATGATCACTATTTGTGCATGGTTATGGGTATTGATGTGGAATTATAGGGAAGACATGAAGATTTTGTGGATTTAAGATAGTGGAGTTTCACATAGTTCATGCATGATTAGTCAAATTTTGTGAAAAAACAATGAAACATATTTTGTAACGCCCCATGATTCCACGATAAATTTCTCTTTGAATAATGTAATAACATTCACTATACGCAACTTCGAGTTCTAGAACACCCGACCAAATAAAATATTCATTAAATGTAATACCCAATTAATAAATTTTTTAAAATTTTATTTTTCAAAATATAATTCATTTTTGGATTAGAAATATCAAAATTTGATAGGAGTTAATTTTTTGTATTTTTCTAAATACATTTAATTTTGATAAATAGTGGAAAACACTGCATTATTGTTTAAAACTGGCTTTTAAATTAAATACTTTTTGTTTATATTTAAATTTATATTAAGTCAAAATAGATAAATAATACCTATATTAGTTAAATTTAATTCAATGGAGTCATTTTTTAATAAAAGTATTTGTATAAAATTTTATTGAACTTTTAACGTGTTTTACCCAAATTCTAGGCACATTTAAAATTTTGCATAAAACATAATTTTACCTCTTTTGTGAGTTGAATTTCCAAAATCTAAGAGGTGTTGTTAATATTATAATGTAAAATGTGGTTAAATAGGATGAAAATAAGTTTTGGTGAAGAGAAACGTTTAACTTTTTTTACCATAGTTAAAAATAAATAGGGTAATTAAAGATAAATATGAAATTATAATTACCCTAATACATGTATGAATTCTATTGGATACATGTTTTTGACCAAATTCAAACTTAGGAATAAAATATGATCCTCTTTTATCCACTTAGATTTTATTAGAAAATTTATAATTATTTTATTTAAAGAAGAGTAAAAAGTGTTAAATTCAAAACTTCATAACTAAATTTTTTTTCATATAGTGTAATACATGAAATAAGTTAGACTATAAATATTAATTAGAATGATAAAAATATTTCCTACATATTGGCATTTTATTTATTGTATTTATAGATTATATAATTAAATATATTTACGACACAATGATGACGCAACAATTACCTTATTAATAAAAGATAAAAATAATTGATAATATTAGTATCAAAATAAATGTAAATTTAGACTTACAATGAATTCCAATAATTTTATAGGTTAATAATACATGTTATCATTGATTTAATTTATTTTTTTTAATTAATCAATTTTGGTTGACTTTCAGAAAAACCAACTACTGAATAGTTTTAAAATTGTCACAAATGATTTTTTAAAACAAATACTATATTATTAATTGATATAATTTTCCTAAAAATATATGGTTAGGATTAAAGGATTTAGATAAGGTTATATATTTCAATAATAAACCACTTGGGTTTCTCTTTCCTTTTTATAGGTAGTTTATTAAACATTTATTCTAATAATAGAAGAATATATATTAAAAGTTAAACTATTTAACTAAGAGTTAAATCTAAAATAAAACGTTAATATGGTGACATAAACTAGTATAAAACCTATTGATTGAGGATTTATAGACCCATACCCACCTTATCGTTGAAATAAATCCTATTGGAGCCATTATAAATAGAATAATATTGTATAATAAATTAATATTTCAAGCTTTTCCTGAAGGGAACCCCACCTCTCGTATAAAAGGGTATTATCACTTCTCTCAAAATCACACCCCAAATCCATTTGGCTCAGCCAACCCCCAATCAAATATCTTACCAACTACCCTCAATTTAACCCAAAGGCCTTAATTTGATCAGAAAGATGACTTATGGAGCCCTATTGATCAAATAAAAATGAAGAACCTGAAGAAGAGGTAACAATTTCATCACCTCTTTCAATGTTCTTTTTTTTCATACATTTCCACTTTCTTTGTATTTTCCCTACCAAAATAGTATCTTCATAACCTTATACATACCATTATTTTATTATAAATATGTTACAACCAAATTCATTATTATATTCATCCTATTAATGAAAATGTCACCGTACATGAGTACGTACGGATTACCATCTCCACACCGTGGTGTAGTTTGTTTTTCAACACTTCATTATTTGGATGGGTATAATAATGAGTATAGTATATGTAAATAATAAATATAACATGTTAATTATTCTTTATATATGATATTCCATCTAATTACATAATATTTCACCATCAATAAAAAGTTATTGTCGCTCGTGCGTATTTACGGATTACTGTCTCCACGAACACGGTGAGATTTATTCCCTATCATAACCATTCAAGAAAATTTATTTTATTAATTAAAATAATGTTTTGTAACATAATATCATTATGTATATGAATCAAATACATCATATCCATAACAAATATGACTTACGTAGTAAGACATATAAAAAACTCAATCAGTTAACACCCAAAACAATGATACTATTGAAATATTATTAACAAAACAGTATTAGAAGATCATGTATAATATCATATTTATGTATATGGTTCTTTTATAATTTAAAAAAAATTAATTAAATATTATTCAGTAGGTTAAAGTACCCTCGACCAAGGAAAATTTTAGGTAATGGTTAATTTTACAATATCTTCGTTATTTGTGGTTGTTTATACGTGAGTATCTTTTGGGACCACTTTATCATCCATATCTGTGTTTCATAAAAATGCATTTCAAAAAAATTTTACTACTTCCTAGAATATGATTTAAAGTAATGTATTCACTTTTTTGAAATTTTATAATATTTTTTAAAGAAATCTTTCTGTCCTTTTCCAAACAAGGTACTTTATGACCTTTTCAACAAATTAAAGTAAGAATGTGTTTTTAACATATACAGCCGGTGGAGATATTTTCCACCGTTGTAACATCATTAAATATTTCCTTAAAATCTTATAAGAATATTTCCAAAATAAATTATTCCTTTTATAATTATGTCACTTTTAAATTATTTCACAGTAAAAAGTGATATTTCACTCAAATAGTTCTGATTTCATCTATGTTAATATACTTTGATAGGTTTTACACTTGTTTGAAGTTAATTTATTATGATACAATATTTGATATTGTATTGAAGTTTTTGTGATATGTTTGACTATGGATGTGTTATTTTTATACCATTCATAGTTTATGGTTAAATTATTAACATTTTGTATTATTTTTGTTAATAGAAATGTTTATGTTGTGTTTCAACCTTTTTATATAAGGAATGCACTAGACGTAGTATGTGATGGGTAAAGACCACTATACCTCCATGATGCATCAGTAGGTCCCATGAGACAAACTATTTTCTTGGCACAAGGCCTTGAAAAAAATATTATTTGTAGTCTTGGTATAAATCCTTGACTATGTGGTTATGATGTCCGACATTTTTCATTCTATCATTATAAAATTAGCTATTAATATTACATGTGATTATTCGATTAGTAGAATATCCATGTGAATAGGTAAATGGAATTATTTGATTTATATTCTCAATATTATATTGATGTTTAACTTTAAAAGGATTTTCTTTTATTCTTATACATTATGTTGACTGTTTATGCTTCTTTATGAAGGTTTCTAGTATATTTTTATCCTTACTGAGCATCTGAGCTCACCCTTTCTTATGTTTTTTTTTCTAGATGTGAAGATTTATATTATGATTAAACTGATGGAATAGGCTAACAGATATGATTGTGTTCAAAAGGGACACAATTTTGTTGTTTTTTCATTTCTTAATGTAATGTTAAACTTATGTATTTATCTAGTACTTACAAGGCTACTAATCTAATTGGTCTTTTGAGACATGATCTATTGTGATCATGAAAATGTTATGTAATAATGAATCGACCCAGGGTAAATAGGGTTGGGGCATTACAGTTGGTATTAGAGGATGTTTAGTAAATCCCTTAGAATCTATATTTAGAAAAACTCATATTAGATAACATTACCCTAAGATAGAGTTTGTGGATTAGTATACAAGAACTTTATATAATTTTTGTAATGTAGATATTTTTTGTATTTTCCAAGAAATACATCCCTGTCTGGATAAGAGCAGGTAGAGGATGCTCTGGAACAGATGTACCTAGGAGTGAAAACTCTGACAAGGAGTTTCAGGCTTGACCTGAGGTATCCTGGTACATGACAACGATCCTTGCATCAGTCTTGTTTATGACACTCTCGAGGGATATTCTTAGGATAATTCAATTTTTTTTACAACCCATTATTATGGATTTATGAGTAAATACCTCCTCAAAGAAAACATTTTTTATTATTATGGATTATATTCATAAACTGTTAAATTTATGTTAGGTATTTTACTAGTTTGGAATTATGTATTGTGATTCATAAACTAATCTAGTGTATGCCATTGTTTAGAAATGTGGCCTAGTGGATGAAATAGAAACCTTATAAATGAAGGTAATCCATGTATGAATTCCCTCTTATCCATGATAATTATAGTGAATATGGTGATGCAACTAGTGTTGAACAACCTATAACTATAATAGGACAACTCACTCTGGTTATGAATAATATCCTTATCCATATTGAGCACCCTAATCCACAACATGGAGGGTCAGTGTTATAACTTTTTATGAGGTAACACCCACCAAAATTAAACAAGACTACAAATCCATTTGTAGATGAGAAAGAGATAAGTTCTTTAAGGAAAATATTTCATGCATTGGGGAGTAGCGAAAGGGAAAACGTTTTCATGGAAGTTTATCACCTCACGGGAGAGGCAGATCAATGGTGGTCATTAATTCAAAACATAGAGGAGGACGAATAAGTATCAAATATGGAATTGAGGGAGTTTAAAGATATTTTAATAGAACAATACATTCCTCATTCCTTCGAGTGGATATTTAAAGATTATTTCTGAGTCTAACACAAAAGGAGGATGAGAATTTCACAAAGTATGAGGCTAACATTACGAGGTTAGAATGGCATGTAGCAGATTATATATGAAAACCATGGAGTAAGATAAATCCATTTTTTAAAGGGTTAAAATCATTTATCTGTCGATCATTAGTCTCACAATCCTTCTCATCATTCAATGATATTTTCACATGTGCTATCATGATTGAAAAATAATTATCTACGTCCTACGACTTAAAAGAAAAACGTGAGAATAACAGATCTTCTAAACACTTTGGAAATGAAAAATAAGGGGAAAAAGGAAAAAGTTGAATTTTCTTCCTGTAGTAAATGTGGGAAGAAACACACTAATACTTTCATGATGGGAATGAGAGTTTGTTAGAAGTGTGGTAAAAAAGGCCACCAAGCTCGTGATTGAAATGGAATGAAATAGGTTGTCAATGTTGAATGCTATAATTGTAGAAAAATGGGGAATTATGAAAATAAATTTCCTAAGAGCCGACGAATCTTACCTCAGAAAAGGCTAGGGGAGCATGGCCAAGCTTATGCGATCACTACTTATAAAGTTTATGCTCTGAATGATGGGGTGGCGGGCAATTTAATGTTTTCCTTAAATTTATCCAACACTGTAACGCCCCGACCCTAGTTGCCTAGAGTCGGTGCATTAATTACATAACATTGGCATGATCACAAGAAAGATCAAATCTCGAAAGACTGATTGGTTTAGTAGCCTTGGAAACACTAGATATATTCATATGTTTTACATTACATTTAAAAGTGAAAAACTACTACTACAACAAAATGTTTCCACAGTCCACACTATTAACCCCTCATAAAATCCCTGCAGGTCATTCATAACTTACTTCTTCACATCCTGGGAAAAATAAAACATAAAAAAAAGGGGTGAGCTCAAATGCCCAGTAAGGATAACAATAAAGTGGAAACTTTCATAAATAAGAATAAAAATTTAAGGCAATATATAACTAAAACAAAAGCCTTTTAAGTACGAACTTTCAACATGGTATGGCATAAATAAAATGAAATAATTCCATTTACTTATTCACATGGATATTCTACTAAATGAATAATCACATGCAAAAATCAATAACCACTTTTATAATGTTGGAATGCATAATGCCAGACTATCATAACCACATAGCCAAGGCCTTGTGCCAAGACTACAAATAAGATTTTGTCAAGGCCCTGTGCCAAGACACTAGTTTGTCTCATGAGACCTACCGATGCATCGAGGAGCTATAGCGGGCTCCACCCGTCACTTATTAAGTCCAATGCATTCCCATATGAAAAGGTTTAAACATAACATAAACATTCGTATTAAAACTAGCATACGAAATGTCAATAATTTCACCATAAACTATGAATGGTATAAAAATAGCACATCCACAGTCAAACATATCACAAAACCTTCAATACAATATATAAGTTTTGTATCATAATAAATCAACTTCAAATAATCTTAAAATCCATCAAAGGATGTTGACATAGATGAAATCAAAATTCTTTTTAAAGAAGTATCTCCTTTTATTTTGAAATCATTTAAGATCCATATAAAATAAAACATTTTCTTTTAAAATATTCTTATAAGCTTGTATGGAAAGCTTCGACGATTTTATAACGGCGGAAAATAACCGCACCCGCCGTATAAGTTAAAAAAAAACATTCTTACCTCAATTCTGTCGAAAAGGTTAAAAAGGACCTTGTTTTGAAAACGACGGAAAGATTCCTTTATAAACCTCTTATAAAAAGTCAAAAAAAAGTATAAATGACTTTAACCCATATTCTTGTAAATAGTAAAAATGTTTTGAAATACATTTTTAAGAAACATGGATGTGGATGATAAAGAGATCCCTGTAGATTATTACATATAAACAACCTCGGATAATGAAGAGATTGTGAAATAACCCTTACCTTGTACTTTTCCTTGGTTGGGGTAGGTTAACCTCCTGTATAATGGTGAAATAATTGTTATTAAATTATACAAGAATCATATATATTAATATGATATCATATATGATCTTTTAACATTGATTTATTAATAATATCTTAGAATTATCATCGTTTCGGGTGTTAACTTACTCATTTTCTTTTATATGTTTTGTTACATAAGCCATGTTTGTTGTATCTTATTCATATCCAGAATGATATCAAGTCCTTAAACATCATTTTTAAATCATAAAATGATAATTATACTTGAATGGATACGATGGAGAATGAATCTCATCGCGTTCGTGGAGACGGTAGTCCGTACGTACGCACGAGCGACAATATCATTCTTTTGATATTAAAATAATATATAAATGAATGGTATATCATATATACAGAATCATTAACATGTTATATTTATTATTTACATGAGTTACACATCATTATTATACCCATCCAAATAATATTATATTGAATAACAATTACACCACAACGTGGAGACGGTAAGCCGTACGTACGCACGTATGGTGACATGTTATTCAAAGGGTGGATAGAATACTGAATATGGTTGTACCATACTTATAATAACATCACAGTATATGTGAGATACTGGAGTTATTATTTTATAATGGTAAGAACAAAGGAAGAAGAAGTGGAAGAAGAAATGAACTTAGAAAAGGGTGGTGAAATCATTACCTCTTCTTCGGGTTCTTCCTTTTGATTTGATCAAAAGGGCTCCTTAGGTTGGCTTTCTGATCAAACTAAGGCCTCTAGGTTGTAGTGAGGGATGTTGGGAGATTATTTGGGCAGAGTTTGGCCGAACCAAAAGGCTTTAGAGGTGTGAAGAAAAGAGAAGGAGGAGTGCCCTTTTATAAGAGGGGTGAGGGGCACCTTTGGAAAAGCTAGAAATATTAATTTATAATAAATTCATATTCGGTTTCCAAAGGCTCCAAAGTTGACTATTCAAAGGATGAGGTGGGGATAGGTCGAAAACAACTCATCCAATATAATTTAGACAGGTTTGGGTACTTATATTAACCTTATCTTTAAGTATTAACTCTAAGTTAATTAGTTTCACTTTTACAATGTCTCTTTGTATTTTTATATAATATGGTTAATAAACTTACTATATACATCTAAGAGACCCCCAAGTGGTCCATTAATGATTAACATATCATAATATAAGTCTCTTGGCCGAACCTTAGATTTTTAGGAATTTAATATCAATTAATAATATAATATTTGTTTTAAGAACTCTTTTATGTCAATTTTGACACTATTCAATAGTTGATTTTTGTGAAACTCATAACAGATTGATTATTTCGAACAAAGTCAATTAAATCAATCCTAATATATCATATTATCCTAGAAACTTAGTTTAATTTATTAAAAGTTTCATATTATATTTATTTGGGTATTTATAATATCAATTATGTTAATTTTTTACTATTTTAGTAATTACTGCATCATCATTGTGTCATAAATAAAATAAATTATTTAATGTCTAAAAATTATAAATAAAACATCATTATGTAGGAAATCTTTTTATCTTTCTAATGAATATTTATAATCGAAAATCCAACATGTATAACCCTATGTAAAAATTGTTCTTATAAAAGATGTAAGCTTGTGCCATTTTTATTTTTATTTTAACTTTATTAATATAATGTGTCCCTACCACATACAAGTGGCTCCAAGGGGTCCCCAAATTGACCCAAGGATGCCCATGGTCGGTTATGTGTCCACCAATAAGGTTAGGACACGTTTTAGGGTAATTTTGTATTATTATAATATTATTTGTTAACCCTTATTTACCGGATTTACCCTTAACCATGGTAAATAAAATATTTACCGCAGTAATTATTCAAAATGTCTAAAAATAAAAGTTACCTATTTACACAATTTGAACATCCTGATTCCAAATATGGAATCCATTTTCCTAAATTCAAAACACAGAAGTGGCAGAAATTAATTTAAAATTAAATCCCGCTGCCAAAACAAAAAGCGTGTTTTTAAGAGATAATAACTATCAAAAGATTGACACTTGTTTATGTTCGGTTTAATTATAAAATTATGTCCAATGACCAACATTATATTAAATGGTAAAAATATATTCTAAATATACTTTAAAACTACTAAAATTCATAATTTATCACTATTAATTATTTTGATTAAAAAAGTTGTTTTTAATTAAAATTTAGTAATTTTCACTATTCATCAAAATATGAAAGTTATCCGAAATGTACCAAAATTTCACCCTAGGCTAATTTTGATATTCCGAATCCAAAAATGAAGTCCATTTTCAAATATAAAATATATATAATTTCAAAAAGTAGGTATTATTATTCACAACGGCTAGTTTAATTAGTTGTGGTGTGTGTTAGAACTCGAGGTTGCGTACAACACACGCTATCGCATTATTCGAAGGGAAGCGTACCGTAGAAGCTTGGGATGTTTCATTTTAAATTTTTGATGTCCCCATTTAGTCAAAAAGTTTAAAACATAGTATTTAAAAAGGGTTCACTATTAAAGTTGATAAAAGTGCAATACTGAAAATGAATTTGTTCTTGCATTATATCTAAGAAACTCATAATATGGATTCTAAAATTATAAGGATTATATAAACATTAAAATTTATCTAATACTATTCATAACCTCTTTTGAACGGCTTGTTTGGTAAGTTATGGTGTGCTTGAACTTTGTGTTGCCTGTAGTGAAAGTTATTGAATTATTTTGAAGAACTAACACACTATGAAATCTTGGGGTGTTACATTCTCCCCTCCTTCAATAAATTGCGTCCTCGCAATTTGAAATTGTTCTTCGAAAATAAAAGGTTGAAAATATATAATATATTTGTGGGAAACCCCACATCGGAAATTGGGTTACTAAAATTTAGTCTTAATATGAGGAAAAGAGAAATGAAAGGGTCACCACCAAATTATGATCTCGATTAGGAGAACATTGGTGGCAATTTGAGACATATAATTGGAGGAAAAACGTAAATATTTATAGGTAGTAATTGAGGTCATCAATTACAAACAAGTATAAAATTGAGGTCCTTAAATTCATCAATCTATGATGATTTGAAATACCATCGGTTCAACAAAACATAGGGTATTAGGATAACACATTTTTGACGTTTCAAAATATCTTAGTTGAAATCCCACATCGAAAAATGAATTAATGAGGCCTCTATTTTAAATAAAGAGTCGAAAGTATGAAGATTACCGAAAATAACACATACTAGGGTTCCATGTAGTAAAATATGGATATGGAAGAAAAATCTAACCATCAATTACCTGATGGAGAGTGGTAGAGAACATGGCTATGAAAAGGCCAACAATCCCAAAGCCATAAATTAGTGATGATTTAAGGTACCATCTAGGAAAACATTTTTGTTCTAATTTGCTTTTCTTAATATTGAGGAATTTTTTATGAGATTGGCTAAGATCATATAGAGATATACTTACTTTATAATTAGAGTTTTATCCATTAATAAATTTCTACCACATACTCATCTTTCACTCTAAAAGATAATAGAGTGTAAAAAAAATTCTATTTACACTATTTGTATAGGGTTCCAAAATAAACGAATTATAATTCATCTAAAAAATCTTTTAATAAAAACTACATTATTTAATCCAGGACATCTCGTGGGCCAGTGGTAGGTGATACACCCTTGTCGCCCTTCGGTTGCGGGTTCAAGTCTCGCAGCCTTGCCGGACGCGACGGGTTGCCGCCCGACCTCCGGGTTGTCCTTTTATGGAAATCCAAAATAATCCAAACTAGAACTATCCAAAATACTTCTATCCAAACTCACAGTCCAACATTTATAAGGAAGTTAAACATAATATAGATCCTTTTTACCCCGTAATAGCATATGAATACCTTCATCATGTATTACCATATTCCTTATTGATTACATTCATGTTCCCTTATTCCATATAGAATGCTGGATATACTTCATTAATCCAAAAATGTTTTAAAACCCAACAATGATGGAATATAAAAATCATTAATCAGCTTCAAGGTAGTCAATAATATCCAATATAATTTATCCAAATCAATCATGTATTATTCTAAAATAACTTCCTCAGTATCAGAACTATATTCTCTCAACCATATATTTTCCAAAAATTTATCCTGCTATTGAGTCACTTTTCTTTGTTCCACACAATCTCAAGTCCTTAATGAAATAGTACTGCAGTACAATCCTTATATACTCCATGATTATTCTAACAAGTACATTGTTGATACAACACTCAATTGACATAATCAACATAAGAACTCTAATCATTCCTCTTCATCTGTGGTAGTATCATAACTTGATTATTATCCAATAACATCATCTGCGGCATAGTCTGATGACTGGGACATAGGTTCGCGTAGTGTCCAAACTCCATGCAAATGAAGCATTGTACATTTAAAACCATTTTCTTACCCTTGCAGTCACGTACTTTGTGCCCTTTTCCTCCACACTTATAACAAACTCCCATTCCTTTCAGGCAAATTCCAGGGTGTTTCTTTCCACAGTTACCACATATGGGAAAATTCTTCTTTTCCCTTTTCCCTTTACCCATCTTTCTTTCTTCCATCATTTTCTTCTCTTGATTCCCTTCAAAGACATAGGACACAGTAAACTCTTTACTTATCTTATCAACACATGATATTATTTCTTCATATGATGATAATACATGGGAGACTATTTCTCTTATAAATTCTAGCTTAAGACCATGAAAGATATGATCCTTCCTTCTCTTTGGATCATGTGCATTTCTGGAGTTCTCATTCCTTCTACTGGGCGCCATTTCTAAACAATGGAATACACTAGATCAGTTTATGAATCAAAATACATAATCCCATACTTATAATACACTTAACATAAATTGAACTATTTATGGATATAATCCATAATCATAAAAATGTTTTCTTTGAGGAAGTATATACTCATAATCCCTTCAAAATGATTTGTAAAGAAAATGAGAGTTATCCTAAGCATATCCCCCGGGAGTGTCGTAACCAAGAGTGCAGCAAGGCCCGTTGTCGTGCACCAGTTCCCATTCGAGTCTAGCTCAAAGCGGTGTTTTCGGGTTTTACCCCTAGGTACATCTGTGCCAGAGCCGCCTCTACCTGCTCGTATCCAAACAGGGATGTACTGCTCGGAAAACTCACAAAATCTCTACAATACCAAAATTCTAGGAAGTTCTTCTATACTAATCCTCAAAGTTCATCTTAGGTCTACGTGCTCTAATCAGAGTTTATCTAAATCTAGCTTCCAAGGTTTGTACTAAACTTCCTCTGATACCAACTGTAACGCCCCGACCCTAGTTGCCTAGAGTCGGTGCATTAATTACATAACATTGGCATGATCACAAGAAAGATCAAATCTCGAAAGACCGATTGGTTTAGTAGCCTTGGAAACACTAGATATATTCATATGTTTTACATTACATTTAAAAGTGAAAAACTACTACTACAACAAAATGTTTCCACAGTCCACACTATTAACCCCTCATAAAATCCCTGCAGGTCATTCGTAACTTACTTCTTCACATCCTGGGAAAAATAAAACATAAAAAAAAGGGGTGAGCTCAAATGCCTAGTAAGGATAACAATAAAGTGGAAACTTTCATAAATAAGAATAAACATTTAAGGCAATGTATAACTAAAACAAAAGCCTTTTAAGTACGAACTTTCAACATGGTATGGCATAAATAAAATGAAATAATTCCATTTACTTATTCACATGGATATTCTACTAAATGAATAATCACATGCAAAAATCAATAACCACTTTCATAATGTTGGAATGCATAATGCCAGACTATCATAACCACATAGCCAAGGCCTCGTGCCAAGACTACAAATAAGATTTTGTCAAGGCCTTGTGCCAAGACACTAGTTTGTCTCATGAGACCTACCGATGCATCGAGGAGCTATAGCGGGCTCCACCCGTCACTTATTAAGTCCAATGCATTCCCATATGAAAAGGTTTAAACATAACATAAACATTCGTATTAAAACTAGCATACGAAATGTCAATAATTTCACCATAAACTATGAATGGTATAAAAATAGCACATCCACAGTCAAACATATCACAAAACCTTCAATACAATATATAAGTTTTGTATCATAATAAATCAACTTCAAATAATCTTAAAATCCATCAAAGGATGTTGACATAGATGAAATCAAAATTCTTTTTAAAGAAGTATCTCCTTTTATTTTGAAATCATTTAAGATCCATATAAAATAAAACATTTTCTTTGAAAATATTCTTATAAGCTTGTATGGAAAGCTTCGACGATTTTATAACGGCGGAAAATAACCGCACCCGCCGTATAAGTTAAAAAAAACATTCTTACCTCAATTCTGTCGAAAAGGTTAAAAAGGACCTTGTTTTGAAAACGACGGAAAGATTCCTTTATAAACCTCTTATAAAAAGTCAAAAAAAAGTATAAATGACTTTAACCCATATTCTTGTAAATAGTAAAAATGTTTTGAAATACATTTTTAAGAAACATGGATGTGGATGATAAAGAGATCCCAGTAGATTATTACATATAAACAACCTCGGATAATGAAGAGATTGTGAAATAACCCTTACCTTGTACTTTTCCTTGGTTGGGGTAGGTTAACCTCCTGTATAATGGTGAAATAATTGTTATTAAATTATACAAGAATCATATATATTAATATGATATCATATATGATCTTTTAACATTGATTTATTAATAATATCTTAGAATTATCATCGTTTCGGGTGTTAACTTACTCATTTTCTTTTATATGTTTTGTTACATAAGCCATGTTTGTTGTATATTATTCATATCCAGAATGATATCAAGTCCTTAAACATCATTTTTAAATCATAAAATGATAATTATACTTGAATGGATACGATGGAGAATGAATCTCATCGCGTTCGTGGAGACGGTAGTCCGTACGTACGCACGAGCGACAATATCATTCTTTTGATATTAAAATAATATATAAATGAATGGTATATCATATATACAGAATCATTAACATGTTATATTTATTATTTACATGAGTTACACATCATTATTATACCCATCCAAATAATATTATATTGAATAACAATTACACCACAACGTGGAGACGGTAAGCCGTACGTACGCACGTATGGTGACATGTTATTCAAAGGGTGGATAGAATACTGAATATGGTTGTACCATACTTATAATAACATCAAAGTATATGTGAGATACTGGAGTTATTATTTTAGAATGGTAAGAACAAAGGAAGAAGAAGTGGAAGAAGAAATGAACTTAGAAAAGGGTGGTGAAATCATTACCTCTTCTTCGGGTTCTTCCTTTTGATTTGATCAAAAGGGCTCCTTAGGTTGGCTTTCTGATCAAACTAAGGCCTCTAGGTTGTAGTGAGGGATGTTGGGAGATTATTTGGGCAGAGTTTGGCCGAACCAAAAGGCTTTAGAGGTGTGAAGAAAAGAGAAGGAGGAGTGCCCTTTTATAAGAGGGGTGAGGGGCACCTTTGGAAAAGCTAGAAATATTAATTTATAATAAATTCATATTCGGTTTCCAAAGGCTCCAAAGTTGACTATTCAAAGGATGAGGTGGGGATAGGTCGAAAACAACTCATCCAATAGAATTTAGACAGGTTTGGGTACTTATATTAACCTTATCTTTAAGTATTAACTCTAAGTTAATTAGTTTCACTTTTACAATGTCTCTTTGTATTTTTATATAATATGGTTAATAAACTTACTATATACATCCAAGAGACCCCCAAGTGGTCCATTAATGATTAACCTATCATAATATAAGTCTCTTGGCCGAACCGTAGATTTTTAGGAATTTAATATCAATTAATAATATAATATTTGTTTTAAGAACTCTTTTATGTCAATTTTGACACTATTCAATAGTTGATTTTTGTGAAACTCATAACAGATTGATTATTTCGAACAAAGTCAATTAAATCAATCCTAATATATCATATTATCCTAGAAACTTAGTTTAATTTATTAAAAGTTTCATATTATATTTATTTGGGTATTTATAATATCAATTATGTTAATTTTTTACTATTTTAGTAATTACTGCATCATCATTGTGTCATAAATAAAATAAATTATTTAATGTCTAAAAATTATAAATAAAACATCATTATGTAGGAACTCTTTTTAGCTTTCTAATGAATATTTATAATCGAAAATCCAACATGTATAACCCTATGTAAAAATTGTTCTTATAAAAGATGTAAGCTTATGCCATTTTTATTTTTATTTTAACTTTATTAATATAATGTGTCCCTACCACATACAAGTGGCTCCAAGGGGTCCCCAAATTGACCCAAGGATGCCCATGGTCGGGTATGTGTCCACCAATAAGGTTAGGACACGTTTTAGGGTAATTTTTTATTATTATAATATTATTTTTTAACCCTTATTTACCGGATTTACCCTTAACCATGGTAAATAAAATATTTACCGCAGTAATTATTCAAAATGTCTAAAAATAAAAGTTACCTATTTACACAATTTGAACATCCTGATTCCAAATATGGAATCCATTTTCCTAAATTCAAAACACAGAAGTGGCAGAAATTAATTTAAAATTAAATCCCGCTGCCAAAACAAAAAGCGTGTTTTTAAGAGATAATAACTATCAAAAGATTGACACTTGTTTATGTTCGGTTTAATTATAAAATTATGTCCAATGACCAACATTATATTAAATGGTAAAAATATATTATAAATATACTTTAAAACTACTAAAATTCATAATTTATTACTATTAATTATTTTGATTAAAAAAGTTGTTTTTAATTAAAATTTAGTAATTTTCACTATTCATCAAAATATGAAAGTTATCCGAAATGTACCAAAATTTCACCCTAGGCTAATTTTGATATTCCGAATCCAAAAATGAAGTCCATTTTCAAATATAAAATATATATAATTTCAAAAAGTAGGTATTAGTATTCACAACGGCTAGTTTAATTAGTTGTGGTGTGTGTTAGAACTCGAGGTTGCGTACAACACACGCTATCGCATTATTCGAAGGGAAGCGTACCGTAGAAGCTTGGGATGTTTCATTTTAAATTTTTGATGTCCCCATTTAGTCAAAAAGTTTAAAACATAGTATTTAAAAAGGGTTCACTATTAAAGTTGATAAAAGTGCAATACTGAAAATGAATTTGTTCTTGCATTATATCTAAGAAACTCATAATATGGATTCTAAAATTATAAGGATTATATAAACATTAAAATTTATCTAATACTATTCATAACCTCTTTTGAACGGATTGTTTGGTAAGTTATGGTGTGCTTGAACTTTGTGTTGCCTGTAGTGAAAGTTATTGAATTATTTTGAAGAACTAACACACTATGAAATCTTGGGGTGTTACAAAAACATTATTTTATTTTGGAGCATCACATTTTTTAATATCTTCCCAATTTTATATGAAAATTAGATATTTCTAATTTTATTTAACAAGGGAGTTGTCAGTAACAATTCATAAGGGGTATATCATTGCTACAATACTTTGTGAATCAGTTCCCCTTAGGGAATATAATCGTGTTTTAACTTTAGATCTCATCGTCATAAACGTGATTTAATTTGATATAATCCTCATTATGGATTGAATTTTAGACCATGATGTGAAAATTTATTTTAAGAAGAATGAGGTAATAATTTTCGATAATGTTAAGGAGTACCATATCTTTAGTGAAGAAACATCACCATCTGATTCTTATATAGATACACCCCCAGTAGCTCTACTAAATTCATTTACTTGGGAGGAAGAGAATGAAATAACTATGAGTGAGGAATGGAATGTTCACATATAGGATGTACCTATTGTGAAATAATATGTTGATGTGTTTCAAGAGGATTTACATGGACATCCTCCAGAATAATAAACTGAGTTTTCCATTGATTTAATTCATGGTTCAAGGCTGATATCTAAGACCCCATATAGAATGGTCACTATAGAATTAGTGTAATTTAGGAAACTACTAGCGTAATTGAGTAATAAAGGATTTATTCTCCCTAGTTTTTCTCCGTGGGGAGCCCCTATTCTTATTGTTAAGAAGAAATATGGATCTATAAGGTTGTGCATATACTACAGTGAGATCAATGATATAACTATAAAGAAAAAGTATCACCTACCTCACATAAATGATTTATTTGATCACCTTCACGGATCTCAATATTTTTCAAAGATTTACCTTGAATATGGATATCACCAGTTGTGTGTGAAGAAGGGTGAAATTATGAAAACAACATTTTAAACCATGTACGGGCATGAAGAGTATACAGTAATGCCTTTTGGACTGACTAAATCACCCTCGGTCTTCAATGATCTAATGAATCGATTTTTCAAAGAATATCATGATGACTTTTTAGTGGTATTTATTGATGATATCTTAGTATACTCTAAAAGCTATGAAGATCTTGAAAATTACTTGTGCACTACTCTAAAGATTCTTAGAATAAATGATTTATATTGGATGTTTATAAAGTGTGAATTCTAGATTCAAGAGATTTCTTTTCTTGACCATATTGTATATAAGTATGGAATCTCTGTTGATCCTTCTATGACAAGAGAAACATAAGAATGGCCATCACCAATGAGTATAACTGATTTACAAAGTTTTATTTGTTTAGCAGGTTATTATTTGCATTTCATCCAGAAGTTTTCACAATTGGCTAACCCATTAACCATGCCCACGTGTAAAGGGGTTAAATTTGTTTGGACAAAAGAGTGTGAAGAATGTTTTGAATAACTCAAGAGAAAATTATTCAATTATCCTATCTTGACTCTGGAATCAGGGAATGATGGTTTTATTATTTATAGTGATTCTTCAAAGAAAGGAATTTGTTGTGTCCTTATGAAAAATGATAGAGTTATTGCCTATGTATCACAACAACTAAAAACTCATGAACAAAACTATATTACTCATGATCTTGTGTAAAAAGTTTTAATCATTTCTTTAGAGATATAGAGAAACTATCACTATTGTAAAAACATGTGTGACTTATACTGATCACAATTTTTTAAAGTATATTTTCTCGAAAAAAATCTATATGAGAAAATGATGATGACTTTAACTACTCAAAGATTATAATTTCACAATACACTACCTCATGGGGAAGGAAAATAAGGTGGCAGATTCTTTGAGCAGAAAGGGTCATAAATTTTTGAACAAGAAGATAGTTTAAAGGGATATTATGTTCATAGATCTAGTAATGATGGATATGGGAATAATCATGGAAGGTGAAACATCAATATATTACAAAATCGTTTCCAAACCATATTTAATATAAAGGATAAAATGTTCTCAGACTAGTGATGGGGAGTTTAAAAATAAAATTAATGTTGTGAATGATGGGAGATTGACTATCTTCTAATATGAAGATGGAATTCTGAAATTTGGTAAGCGACATTGTGTTCCTGACATAATTGATCAAAAATAGAGTTGTTGGATGATGCCCAAAGCTCCTATTTCTCTATACACCCGGGTACCACTACAATGTGCACAAATTTTAAGGAACATTTTTGGTGGAACAAAATAAAGAGGGTGATTACGTATTATGTGCAAAGATGTAAGTTTTTTTAACAAGTTAATGCTGGAAGAAAATATCATAGTGGATTTATGCAACCTCTTAACATACCTGAGTGGAAATGAGCAGATATTCTGATGGAATTGGTTTGGGGCTACCAAAGACTCCTATAAGGAATGATGCAATATGGGTCATTATTGATCTTCTTACCAAGTCAGAAAACTTTCATGCTATAAGATAAGATTTAACACTTTAACATTTAGCAAGACTATATAGTAATGAAGTTGTAAGACATAATAGAGTACCCCTATCGATTTTTTCTGATAATGATACCCATTTTACATCAAGATTATAGAAAAGTCTTAAGAAGGCTCTGGATACTGAACTTCATTGGAGCATGGCCTACCACCCCCAAACTGATGGACAATCAAAATGGACTATTCAAATCTTATAATACATATTGAGATCTTTCTCACATGACTCTAAAGGTATATGGGATCAATATTTACCATTGGAAGAATTTTCCTATAACAATGGATTTCATTATTGTATTCAAATGGAAACATATGAAGCGTTACATGGAAAGAGATGTCTCACATCAACATTTTGGGATGATGTTAGTGTAAGGAAACCATTAGGCCCCAATATTATAGAGGAAACAATGGAAAATTTGAATATTATCCAAACCCACATCAATGTAGCTCAAAGTAGGAAAAAGAGCGATGCTGATAAACGAAGGAAGGATTTGGAATTTCAATTTGGAGATCATGTTTTCATGAAGGTCTCTCCATGGAAGGGTGTTATACGATTTGGTAAGAAGGGTAAATTAAGTCCTAGGTACATCGCACCTTTTGAAATTATTGAACGAATTGGATTTCTTTCTTACCATTGGGAAATGCCTCCAAGTCACTCCAAAGCTCTTGATGTGTTCCATATATCACTATTGACAAAATTCATGCCTGGACTAATGAATGTAATCACCTATGAAGAAATAGAACTGGAACCTGATATGTCTTATTGTGAAGAGTCTGTCAAGATTCTTGAAACCAGAGAACTAGTGCTGAGAAACTGGATGACTCGTCTGGTAAACTTTCAATGGAGAAACCATAAGATGGAAGAGGGAACATGGGAACCAGAAGAACATATGATGAAGAACCACATAAATCTTTTTATGCAATATTATTCGTGAAATTTTGAGGATGAAATTTTTTTTGGAGGGAATAATGTAACACCCCAAACATCCACGATACTTTTCTCTTTGATTAATTCAATAGCTTGCATTGTACGCGACTTCGAGTTCTAGAACAACACGACCAATAAAACTTTCCATTATGAATAGTAATACCTACTTTTTACAATTTTATAAATTATATTTTTTAAAATGGACTTCATTTTTGGATTTGGAATATTAAATTTAATTTAAGGTGAATTTTTGGTATATTTCTTAATACTTTCAATTTTTGATGACTAGTGAAAAAAACATTGTTATTATTTAAAACCAAATTTTTATATAAATAATTATTTATTTTATTTAAATGTATTTTAAGTGAAAATAGATACATAATACCTATATATGTTCAATGTAATTCATTGGAGTAATTTTATAACAAAATTAGATATATAAAATTTTATTGAAATTTTACCATCTTTTACCCACCTTCTAGACACTTTTGCAAATTTTCATAAAACGTAATTTTACTACCTCTGTGTATTAAGATTCAAAAATCAGAGAGATATGGTTTACATCAGAAAGTAAAATCTGGTCCAATAAGATGAAAATAATTTTTGGTGAATAGTAATCATTGAATATTATTTATAATAGTTAAAAGTAAATAGGGTAATTAAAGGTATAATGGTATTATAATTACTCTTACACATGTCCTAATTCTATTGGATAAGTAATTATCCATCAAAATATAACATAGGAAAAAAATACGATCCTCTTTGATCCACATGGAATACATTAGTACATTTATTATTATTTTATTTAAAGAAGAGATTATAGTATTAAATTCAAATTATCATAACTAAAACATTGTTAATATAAAGTTATAGATAACATAAATTTGACTATAAATATTCATTAGAAAGAAAACAATATTTAAAACATAATTTTATTTTATTTATAATTTTTATACATTAAATAATCAAATTGTTTTATTACATATTGATGATGTAGTAATTACTTTATTAATGAATGATTAAAATAATTGATATTTTAAATATCCAAATAAAATTAAATTGTAATTTTTGATGAATTACACAAATTTTTTATATTAATATAACATTTTTGGATTTATTTAATATATTTTTTTTGATTTAATAAATTATTTTTGACTTACTCAAAAACCCAATACTATATAGTATCAGAATTGACGTAAATTAGTTTCTAAAACAAATACTATATTATCAATTGATATAACATTACTAAAAATATAAAGTTAGTCCAAAGTAAATAGATAAGGTTATATATTTCCACAATAAACCACTTAGGGTTCTGTTTTTTTTATAGTAATTTTGTTAACCATTTTTTATAGTAATACAAGAATACATGGTAAAAAGATAAACTATTTAACTAAGAGTTAAATCTATAAGATAAAGTTAATATGGTGACTTAAACCTATCTAAAACCTATTGGTTGAGAGGTTTTAGACCCAACCTTTTCTTATCGTTGAAATAAATTCTTTTTGAGCCATTATAAACCGAATATGATTTTATGATAATTTGATATTTCAAACTTTTTATAAAGTAACCCTCACCTCTCTTATAAAAGGGTACTTCCCCTTCTGTCAAAATCATACATCCAAATCCATTTGGCTCGGCCAAACCCTACTCAAATATATTTCCATTTACCCTTACATTAACCTATAGTCCTTACTTTGATTAGAAAGATGACTTATGGATCCCTTTTGATCAAATCCAATAGAAGCACCTGAAGAAGAGGTAATAATTTTATCACCTCTTACAAAGTTCTTTTATTCTTCCACTTCCTCTTTATTGGTTGTTTCCATACAAAAATAATAACCCTAGTTCCTTCTACATATTGTGATGTTATTATAAAAATAATACAACCATATAAATTATTCTACCCATCCTATGAATGACAATGTCACCATATATGCGTATGTACGGCTTACCGTATCCACGTCATGGTGTAGTTTGTTATTCAACACTTCATTATTTTGATCAGTATATTAATGAGTATAATTGATGTCAATAATAAATATAACATGTTAATTATTATTTATATATATGATATACCATCCAATTTTATTCTATTTAACCATCAATAGAATAGTATTATTGCTCGTGCATACGTATAGATTACCATCTCCACGAACGTGATGAGATTCATTCCCCATCGAAACCATTCTAGAATAATTTTTATTTGATGAATAAAAATAATATTAATAACTTAATATAATTATGTATATGAATAAAATTCATCATATCCATAACAAACATGACTTACGTAGAAAAACATATAAAGGAAAATGAATAAGTTAACACCCGAAACAATGATACTACTGAATTATTATTAAAAAAAAATATTATAAGATCATATATAATAATATATTAATGTATATGGTTCTTTTATAATTTAATAACAATGATTTAACTATTATATAATAGGTTTACTTACCCCCAATTGAGGAAAAGTACAAGGTAAGGGTTAATTTTACAATCGCTTTATTATCTCAGGTTGTTTATATGTGAGTATCTACTAGGAAATCTTTATCATCTACATCTGTTTTTCCTAAAAATTAATTTCAAAACATTTATACTATTTCATATAATTTGGGTTAAATTAATTTATACCCTTGTTTGAATTTTTTTAAAAGGTTTTGAACAGAATATTTCGGTCATTTTCTAAACAAGTTACTTTATAACCTTTTCGACAAATTAAGGTAAGAATTATTTTTTAACGTATATGGAGGGTGCAGTTATTTTCCGCCTTTATATCTTCAAATCTTCCCTTACAATATTATAACAATATTTTCAAAATAATTGTTTTCTTTTATAATTATGTGTATTTTATATGATTTCAATATAGACAGTGATATTTCTATAAATAGTTTTGATTTCATCCATGTCAACATCATTTGATGGATTTTACACTTGTTTGAAGTTGATTTATTATGATACAATATTCCATATTTTATTGATGTTTTTGTGATATGTTTGACTGTGGATATGTTTTTTTATACTGTAGACGCCGGAAAAGTCCGTTGTTCCCAAACGAAGCTCCGGATGCGGAAAGCGAAGTGATATTTGGAGTCAGAGGCACGTTCCGGAGGGCCCGGAGGACTTGCGCGAAATTTCAGAGGCCCGCGCGCAAAGTTGAGTCGCGGCGCGCAATCCTCCCGGGATGCGCGCAATGCGCTGAGCCGGCGCGCTATTTTGCGCGCCCGTGGCCCGCGCGGCTCCCTTGCGCGCCGGGTCCTGATTTCGCGCCCGAGAAGAGAATTCCGCGCCTGAGACCGGATTCCGCGCCCAGGGTTGCCTATAAATATAAGGCGACCCCCGACGTTTTGAAGGTTGCCAGAATCCGAAGCGTCGCTCGTTCGCGCAATCCAACCCCTTCCGCGCGCAATGCCGATCTTCAGGTAACCTCCTTTCTTTCGCGCAATAGAGCCTTGGGGTTCGCCTTCGCGCGCAATCCCCTTGGCTCCTTTCCTTTGAATAATCCTTGACCCGAAGGCCTTCGCGCGCAAAAGAACCCGCTTGCGCGCAATTGCCCCCGGGTGCGCGCAATCCAGCCCGATTGCGCGCACCCCCCTCTTTAAAGTGGCTGTTCGTTAGAGAATGAGCCGTTGCCCCCGCGAGCTACCCGAAGCCCGGTGCGCGCAATCTCAATCATCTGCGCGCAAAGGGCTGGCCCGATTGCGCGCCAGCCCGACATTTTGCGCGCCGACCCGCGGTTTTGCGCGCAAATCCCCTCTTTTGCGCGCAAGCCTCCAGGGTCGCCCCTTTTGACCCCCTGAGGGTACTCGCCTGCGTGGCGCCCGATGATCTTCATCCTGGGTGCCCGCACCGTGCGTTGTCTTTCTGTGCGGCCCTCCAGGCTTGCGCGAAGTGACACGGGCCCATCGGCGGCGACATACGTCCAGCATGACGTTAAACTGCGCAATCGTCCAGCATGACGTTAAACTGCATATTCGTCCTGCATGACGTTAAACTGTACCTCGTCCTGCATGACGCTAAACTGCACCACGTCCCACACGACGTTAAACTGCATTTCGTCCCGCACGACGTTAAACTGTACTTCGTCCAAGCTACAAAGACGTTAAACTGTACAACATTCGTCTCGCAAGACGTTAAACTGCGCTTCGTCCTCAACACACGACGTTAAACTGTACTTCGTCCGGCAAGACGTTAAACCGACCGCTTCGTCCTCAACACACGATGTCAAACTGTACTTCGTCCGGCAAGACGTTAAACCGTCCGCTTCGTCCTCAACACACGACGTTAAACTGTACTTCGTCCGGCAAGACGTTAAACTGACCGCTTCGTCCTCAACACACGACGTTAAACTGTACTTCGTCCAGCAAGACGTTAAACCGTCTGCATCCTGATCCCGTGCTACGCACGCAGGGTCCCCCCGGTTTGGATGTGGCCCCCACCCACTCGTCTCTGCAGGGATGTCGGGATTGCCCCTCTTTAGGGACGATTTAATGGGAGCGGCTTTTCCCTACAGGGGTAGGGTATTACAAACCCCTAGTTTCTTGTGGGGGGCTGCACATGTGTATCTCCATTGTGCTCCCCCACTGCCGAAGCCAGTAGAGGGTGTGACTGGGATCGAGGTGTCTCCTACTTTCGGTCCAAGTCCCTTCCAACTGAGTTTTTCTGCATCCGGGCTGCCTCAAGTGCGTAAGTCCTGACAGAATGAACTACGTGGACTTTGATCCCTGTCTTCTACACAGGGTACGTAGGAAGCCTCCCTGAGGTTCAAGCCCACCACCTGGTCGTCCCGGTCGTATTCACGTCGGTACTTCCATCAGTGGACCCCTCCTGGGTTCACATTTGCGTCGATTCACCTATGAATCCGCCCCTGTGGGAGATTGCCCGTGTGTATCTCCACTGTGCCTCCCCACAGCCCCTTTTTCCATTTCTCCTTTTATCGTCCAGCATGACGTGAAACTGTGATCCACCCAGCCGTTCCATCCCCCTCTGTGCGAGGTGGTTCGGTTCAATCCTCTGCCCGGCGGCCTCGACCCCTTCGTGAGTCGGCTTGCCGACGTCCAACATGACGTTAAACTGTACATCCGAACTACGCTGACTTTGATCCGTGCTAACGCGCGGTACGTAGGAAGCCCCTACGGGGTCCAAGCTCTTCACTCCATCATCCATCCTGATCCTTACCCGGGCCGCCACATCCCGGTGGGGTCATGCCATTTCACTCCACTCCATATCACTTGGGAAGCCGCCCATGCGCTGGCCCCAGCGTCGGAGGTTCCCCGCAAGGGGTTCTGTCATCTGATCCACTCTTCGTGTTGATCAGTCTGAGGCCGTCCCCGCTGGACGTTAAACTCGCGGCATACCCCGTGTTAAACATGGGAAGCTGAGGAAAACCTCAGGGGACACAGTTCCCCGCACCCAGTGCGGGATGCCTCAGGCCATCACGCCTTCGAGAAGCCCTATTAGGGACGGAAGACAGATGTGCAGAGCCGCAGTGTTACGACACGCCCCCAGCACCCAGAGCCACCTGGTCTCCTCACCGCAGGTTGCTGCCCCGACCGGAATCCTTGGAACGTCTGGGCGGAAGCAGCGTAATTAACCGGTGTCCATGAAGATATGGCACCGGGAACGAGATTCACGAGCATGTCTTAAGTCTATGAGGGAGACCCGGATTAGGCGACGAGTTCCGAGGAGACGTCCAAGGAAGGAGGAGCCGACATCCCATCATCCCGGTTTCGATCAAGAAGCAGACGCCCCTGAATAAGGGACGGATGCCGCCCGCCCTTGGAAAGCGGGACTGCGGGACCACAAGCCGCGCGCCTATCCCCTCGGGTCGACAGGCGCACGTGCGAACGCGTCCTGGCGGAACAGTGTAACCCGACGCACATCCGCACCGAAACAGAAAAATGGTGAACCCGACGTGAATCTCTTCTCCTCGATACGAAGACCGATGGCTTTCAGAGGTGTTGGAAGACCGGCATGTTGCCCGGCCGAGCATTCAGTCTTACCCGCCAGGGGCTGGGGAAAGGACATCGGGCACTCCGTCTCGTGGCGTCGAGGGCCTGGGTTCCCCCCCACGGAAGGCGTCGTGGCGCTAGTGGTTGGTTGTCGATTCCTTTTTCCTGTCAGTGTTAATGGGTCCTTCTCCCTGCTTTCAGAAATCAGGTCGCCCGATCCAGTGCCCGATCGCCACCCGCCCACTGGCGCAGGGGTAGGGGAAACACCGACGCGGCTACTCCACGCGGTCCCGCCCGTTCCACAGTTGTCCCAGCAGCCGCAATTGCGGGACAACCACGCCCTCTCTCCCCCTCGGAGGTCATCCAAAGAAGGGTGATCAACAGCTTGGTGCGGAGATACGAGGAAGAGAGAGTCATCCCCACTAGGGACATGGCTCGCCTAGACCTTGAGGAGGCTGCACCTCACCGCCAACGCCGCCCCCGAGGGCCGCGCAGGGAGGCACCGCTGCCTACCTCAACGTCCAACCGTTTCGGGAGCTTATCCCCGGAGCGCTCTGACAGTTCCATTCCCTATGCGGATGAAGTGGAAGATGCCTGGGACTACCCTATCCGAGGTCCGCTCCAGGGATCCACGATAAGGGCTCCCGCCCGGCCACGGCGACACCGCCGCCAGGCCCCTCAAGTCGAGGAACAGGCTCTCCACCTGCCCGCGCCGCTCATCCCGACTCGTCTGTCTCGACGCCAACGTCGGGCACGAGCGGAAGAGGATGCCCACCTTGGGGCCCTAGCAACAGCGGCCGCACTGGCCCGAGCCACTGTTGGCTCCAGTCGCCAGGCCCCTGCGCATCCTGAGCAGGGGAACTTCTATGCCCGACCCGGATCGAGGCCCCGACCGCCCCAAAGGCAGGTTGGGTTGACTCTCCCGGTTGCTGGTACAGACAATAGCCACCGCGGACCACCTCGCGGTAGCTCTATTCACCAACAGGGGCTACTCCGTGTGGCCGATCCAAGAGGCATGGGTCATCCCACCTCCCGATCTCGGCCAGGAGGCCCGCCCGGAATCATCTCTCCCCGGGTCCCCTTTGATATCTGTCCCGGTGCCCCTCGCACCTTGGTTTCCAGTCCTCTTGGCCCCAGCACCAGTGCGGCCGGAGGACGCCAGGACAGAGATCAGCCCTGCCCCGGAGAACTGCCCAGGGGCAGGAAGGCAAGGCGTCGACGCCGAGGGAAGAATGTTACAGAATTCCGGACAGAGATCCGACCGGTTCGCTTCTCTGATTCAGAGGCGGAGTACGATTCGGCGACAGAGCCCTTTCCCCAATCCCGCCAGTCAAGGTCAGGGGCAGGAATGCGGCACGTCAGCCTCGTGCTCCCCGAGAGCGAGATCGATGCGATCCCTTCTTCTCTCCGAAGGTATATCCGGAGTAGTAAGGGCCTGGTAGACCCCCAAGGATCAAACTTGCGGTTGGTACCGGCCCCTCTGGAAGCGCCTTCTGCCTCGATCGGAGAACCCGGAGACTTTTTCTGGGGGCCGACGGTCGAACCACGATCTGGTGCACCCTCGGCGAGCACCGACGCTACGGCGGGATGTTCGCTCGTCGGCCCGTCCTATCGTGATGTGGTAGCCAGGGCACCGCCACCCTCAGAGGGCGGCCCGGGATATGGAGGCCAATCGGCCTGTTCGCCGTATTCACCGCCGGCCAGCCCGTCGGCCCGGCGGCCCGCCTCGGCACCACTGCCGGTTCCCCGTCCGTTCCCAGCCATTGAAGAGGACCAAGGAGATCTGGGTCCCGAGTTTGAGTCGTGGAGCTTCTGGACCGTCCTTGCAGAGGGCCACTTCCCTGAGAAGTTTTGGCCAGTCGCAGGACCGGACTTTGATGCACCCGAATCGCTCACCCCGGATGAGTTTGAATGCTTCCGCCGAACTCTCCGGGAGACTCGCTCCTGTCTTCACCGCCTACAAATGCCATACCCCGGGAGTCACGCGCACCTGGAGGATATTGGTGAGCAGTGTCTTCAAATTGACCTGGCCATGCTCCCCGCGGTTCGGCACCCCGGGTCATTTGGGCACCACGAGGCCCTCCAACAACGATGCGTTGAGTGTTTTCAAGTACTCCGCAAAGTTATCGAGGAAGCCACTCCCCACGTGTATATCCGTGGATGGGGGAAGTACGCTGCCCTACGCTTCAGTGTGATTCGCCGACAGCCCGATTCGCTGGGTGGCCCTGAGGGTATATCCCCAGGGACAGAAACAGTCAATATGGCTGACCTGTCGGGAGAGGGGAACGACTTGGAACTTCTCGACGGGGGCTTCCCCCCCGAAGACAAGCCGTAGTCAGAGCCATCGGTGAGAGTCACTCGTCGTCAGAGGAACCTCCTGGGGCTCCCCGCACCCACTGAAGCACTGACGTTGAGCCGAAACGTCAGCAAAGGAAAAGAGCACAGCGAGGCTATAAAGCCCGCCGACCCATCTGCCTCCATGCAAAGGGCAGAGGAGGATCCCGAGAAGGCTACGCTACGTCAGCAGCTCGCCGAACAGAAGAAGCTGGTTGACCAGCTCCTCGCCGAGCGCGCTGCAGAACGGCGGCCTGACTACGGTGATCCTAGGCCAGGACAGCAGGGACCGGAACAACCGCTCCTCGACGAGACTCTCCCGGGCAACCGTGATTACGCCGTGTTCGCCGAAAGGAGAGAGGCCATTGCCTACGGCAAGAGGGCGCGGTATGTTTCGCCACACCCTCCCGAGCGGCGTGACTACCTGAGAGACCCCGCTCGGATTCCTCCCGCTGCCCCAAGGGCCGCTCCGCCCGCCATCCCACGAGCTTCCGAGTTCAACGACCCGGTCGACGACCCGATTGAAGGGCCATGCAACGCGCTCGTGGTTAGAGATCCCCTCCAAAACTGGAACCCATGTCCGGACGATCCGATGGCGGCGCTCATTGCCCGCTTGGAAGCCTTGGAGACTCGGCAAGTGGCAATCCCACCGGACGGCAAGCCATACCCAGCATGGGTGGATGACATGCCGGCGCCTCCGGGATTCGGGAATCCCACTTTTTCCCCCTTCAACGGGACTGGAGATCCGCCACAACATTTAGCCCACTTCAACTCGAGGTGCGGGCCTATGTTGGGGACTCCGGCGCAGCAAGAGGCCGCTAAGCTTCGCTGCTTTGTTCAGACACTGGAAGGGCCAGCATTTGTCTGGTACAGCCAGCTCCCCGTCGGGTCGGTAACCAGCTGGGAGGACCTCCGTAGACAGTTCCTCTACCAGTTCAGTTCCACGACCCGGAAGACGAGTATCGCAGACCTCTTCAAGTGCAAGCAGAGGCCTGATGAGCAAGTCGCGGACTTCGTCGCCCGATGGAAGGGTCTCACGTATTCCCTTGACATGCCATTGACTCAGGAGAAGTTGCTGACAATGTGCGTCGGGAACGTCAAGACCGAGCTGGTCCCTTCCCTGATCACTCAGAATTACCCCGGAGGGTTCAGGGACTTCTCAGACAAAGCTCAACGTCTTGAGGAAGCCCTGCAACAGGCCAGCCAGGCACAGCCGCTGCCTCCTATGATTCCTGCACGGAGAGCCAGCAGGGCTGAGCCTGCTGCTGTGGCCCAGATAGAGGCTCCCAGGCCGTTGGAGCTGCTGCCGGCGAGACCAGCTCCACAGCCTCACAGGAATCCGCCTCCACGGGCTCAGTTCCCGGCCCAGCAGCGACAGCCTCAGAACCGGCCGGCCCCTCCGCGTAATGTACCGCCACAACCCAGGCGAGATAATCAGGGTCCACCTCCTCGGCAGGCCCCTCAAGGCCCTCGTCAAGACCGCGCTCCTAGGGGCCCGCGACACCTGACATACTCATTCCATGAGGATCAGGTCCCCGGTTATTTCTGGAGTTCCCTGGAGCAGAGGATTGTGCGACTGCCTGAGTGTTGGAAGCCAGAGGAGGCACATCCCACAGATAACCCCCGCTACTGCCCCTACCATCGGGCCCTGGGGCACACCATCCAGCGGTGTTATGTGTTTAAGGATTGGCTCCAAGACCAGATTAACAACAATGTAATCAGGTTGGGCCCCGCTCCAGCACAGGTAGCGGGCGTGTTCGTGGGATCAGATGACGATAGTGGCAACGAGGACGAATGGCAGCTGGTCTCCGACCGCGGGTCCCAGAAGTATAAAAACTGGATGGCCCGCAAGACGATCATTCGCGCCCATGGAATCATCCGTGCGCGCTTGAATCAGCCTGAGCCCCCAGAAGCTGTGGGTGCTGCTTCGGCATCGTCGTCCCAGCCTGCCCCTTCCAAGAGGAGCAAACGGCGGCAGCGCAAGAAGGAAGAGCGTGCCCCGCCAGTTCCGCCACTATCCCGTACTCTCGGCGATTTCATGCCCCCGGAGATGGGGGTCCCTCCTCGGACCCGCCCGGTGATGGATGAGTCGTCCGATGACGGTATTGGGTACGCTTCGGTTAATACCGTCGAGCTGGTAAATCCCTTCTCGGTTCCCGACGTTGAAGAACACCAGGTGGACCTCCCTAGTGTCCCCGGTCGTCGCCACCGTCGGAAGAACCGCAGCAACAGGAGTCGCCGGGGCACCGCAGTTGGTACCTCCAGCCAGGCCGTGCACGCCACTGAGACTAGGCAGCAGGCTCAAGATCGAGCTCAGCGTGCGCAGGCCCCTCATCTGGGGATGACGGATTCGCCTCTGCCACTGTTTGTGGTGTGGGACCAGGCAGAACCGCCTCGGCCGCGTCGCGATCAGCTCCGCCCTGCCACAAGTCCATCCCGGCCTCCTGACCCCAGTACGGTGACCATTTCCCGGGCTTCAACTAATGAACAGCGAGACGCGCCAAGTACCAGTCGGCCGCCGATCCAACCGGCAAGGCCCGTCATGCTTCCAACCGCAGAGCAACCTCCTGCAACCAGGGGCTCGCGCTTGGCTAAAAAGTGTGATGTCCTGAAGCACTTGGCCGACATCCCAGCGAGACTCTCCATCCTTGAGGCTCTGCGCATGTCATCTGAGATGCGCGAGGCACTCGCTGAAGCCCTGAAGATCCCCCTCCAGTTTGAGACAGAGGTTGCGGCTGCAGAGGCTTTTCACGCCGAAACGATTGAGGACGCCGAATGCCCGGCAGTTATCTCGTTCTCTGGTAAGGATGAAGACCCTCCTATACAGGGGCACATTCGTCCGCTGTATGTCACTGGCCAGTTCAATGGCCTTGAAGTCCGGCACTGTCTTGTCGACACGGGGTCCGGGATTAACCTGATTCCAACTCGGACGCTCCGGAGATTGGGGTTGTCTGAGGATGACTTGATTCCCTCCGACCTCAGGATCCAGGGGTACGACCGCACCGAGCAAACCCCGGTCGGCAAGATACGTTTGAAGACCCAGTTCGGTGACTTGGTTGCCAACACCGAATTCATGGTGGTCTCTTAGGACACGGCGTATAACGCATTGATGGGCAGGCCATGGCTCCACCTTCACGCGGCGGTTCCCTCATCATACCACCAATGCCTCAAATACTCCCTTAACGGTCGAGTAGGCGTGCTTCAAGGAGATGCCTCTCCTTTTGCCTCAGGTGAAGCCCGTTATCTGGACGCGGACTATTACAAGAGCAAGGATAAGAAGATCCTGGCAGGTGAGGTCGATCCTGTCGCTGTTGCAAGTGATCCCTGGGCAAGTCTGGATGACGCTTATGTCCTCCCGATTCAACGGTTGGACGTGGCCATGGTCTCAACGGCCCGCGTGTCTCCTAATGAGATGACCGCAACCGCCCGCGCCAGCACCAGTGGCCCAGCAGGATCTGGTAGCCCCAATGCATTTGTCGGCGCAGTCTCTCCCATGGACGATCCCTCCCCGAGTGGAGAGGACGTGGAAGATGCACCCCCATCCTTTGAGGAGGGCGTCCCCGCCACGGTCGATGAGTTAGTACAAGTGAACCTTGGAACCGAGGCCGATCCAAGACCCACATTGGTTAGTGCCACCATGCCCTCTGAGGAGCGGCAGCAGTACGTGGACTTTCTCAGGCAGCACCGTGATGTGTTCGCTTGGGGTTATGACGAGATGTCGGGGCTGGATCCTCAGGTAGCCGTCCACCGCCTTGGTCTCCCGGCGAACCACCGCGGGTTCAAGCAGCCTCCGAGGAAGATGCACCCATCCCACGGTGCCATGGTTGAGGCCGAAGTTGACAAGCTTATCAAAGCCAACTTTGTGAGGGAAGTCCAGTACCCCAAATGGCTGGCCAACATTGTGCCGGTCAGGAAGAAGAACGGGCAGATCAGAGTCTGCATCGACTTCCGCGATCTCAACCGCCACTGTCCGAAGGATGATTTTCCCCTTCCAGTGACAGAGCTGTTGATTCACGCCACGGAAGGGTTCCAAGCCCTCTCCTTCATGGATGGATACTCCGGATACAACCAAATTCGGATGGCCCCTGAGGATGAGGAGTTCACTGCCTTCAGGGCCCCCCAAGGTACCTTTTGCTACTGGGTCATGCCTTTCGGCCTGAAGAATGCAGGTGCCACCTATCAACGGGCGATGCACCGCATATTCAAGCCAATCCTCGGCACACTGGTGGAATGCTACGTCGACGACTTGGTTGTCAAATCGCGCCAGCGTCAGGACCATCTCAAAGATCTTGAGAAAGTGTTCGGCTTCCTCCGGTCTCATTACCTGAAGATGAACCCGTTGAAGTGTGCCTTCGGGGTCACCTCCGGAAAGTTCCTTGGATTTGTGGTGAGATACCGGGGTATTGAGATCGACCCAGAGAAGATCAGGGCGATTAGCCAGATGCCTCCCCCAGGTAACATCCGGGAACTACAAGGGTTCCAAGGCCACTTAGCCTATATACGCCGATTCATTGCGAATCTGGCCGGCAAGTGTAAGCCCTTTTCTCGGCTCATGAAGAAAGGTGCCACCTATGTATGGGATAAAGAGTGTCAGACCGCTTTCGAGGAAATCAAGCAGTACCTGCTTCAACCTCCGGTTCTGATGCCGCCTGTATCCGGAAAGCCGCTGGTCCTTTATGTGACCGCCCTGGAATGGTCCCTTGGCGCCCTTCTCGCCCAGAAGAACAACGAGGGAACAGAGAATAGCCTCTATTACCTCAGTCGCATGCTCCTCGATGCGGAAGTCAGATATTCCCCCATTGAGAAGAGCTGCCTGGCGCTCGTATTTGCCGTACAGAAGTTATGGCACTACTTGCAGCACCATGAGGTACAGTTGGTTTCTTGGGTAGACCCGTTGAAATATATCCTGAGCCGGCCTATGTTGACTGGCCGTCTAGCGCGGTGGGCTGTGATTCTCCAGCAGTTCGACATCAGGTATGTGTATCAGAAGGCCATCAAAGGGCAAGCGTTGGCAGACTTTCTGGCTGCTCACCCAACCTCCGCGGATCAGCCGCTGGATCTAGGCTTTCCTGATGAGGCCATCCTCTCGGTCGATCGAGCCGGTCCATGCTGGCAGATGCACTTTGACGGTGCCTCCCGGAGCCCCACCGGTAGAAGACTCGATAATCCTAAGCTCAACAGAGTGGGCTTGGGCATCGTCTTCATTACCCCGGAGCAAGCCGTACTGCCATACTCTTTCCTGTTGTCAGAGGGCTGTACCAACAATGAGGCGGAATACCATGCCCTCATCACTGGCCTCGAGTTAGCTCTCGAGATCGACGTGCCCCATCTGTGCGTGAAAGGGGACTCCGAGCTGGTTGTTAAGCAGATCAATGGCGACTATGTTGTCAGGAAGCCGGAACTTGTGCCATTGCTGTAGTGCACCCTCCTGCTGATGGCCCGGTTCCCTTCTCGGCCAGAAATTGTCCATATTCCCCGGTCGCAGAACGGTCGAGCAGATGCTTTGGCCAGCCTGGCTGCGTCACTTGCAGAGCCTGAACAGGATAACCTGATCGTCCGCGTGACGCACCGCAGGCTCATCGCTCCCGTTATCCCGGAGGGAGATCGCGGCCCGTCGGTAAGTAATCTCACCGCGGTTGCCCCTGTGCCCAGAACCCCGAGTACCCCAGATATGGCAGTCGAACCAGCCCCTGATTGGAGGACGCCTTTGGTTGAGTACCTCCAACATGGCATTCTCCCGCCGGATCGGACCGAGCGCGAATGAGTTAGACGTCGCGCATCGCAGTTTGTCCTCCAGAGTAGTCCCGGCTTGGAGCAGATCCTCTCCAAACGCGGATTTGATGGTGTTCTCCTCCGTTGCCTTCAGGGAGTTGAGATCCCGCGAGTCATGCAAGAGGTTCATGCTGGTTCAGGCGGCGCCCATCAGACCGGGCCGAAGCTGTCCCACCAGATTCAGAGGTTGGGATACTTCTGGCCCTCCATGATCCACGACTGCATCGAGTATGCCAGGAGGTGCCATGCGTGCCAAGTTCATGCGAACTTTGTGCATCGGCCGCCAGAGCCTCTCCATACCACTAGGTATTCCTGGCCCTTTGCAGTCTGGGGTCTGGACGTTGTGGGACCGTACCCACCGGCGACAGCTCGCCAGTGCCGGTTCATTCTGACCGCCACGGACTTCTTCTCCAAATGGGCAGAGGCGATTCCTCTCAGAGAGGTCAAATCCTGTTCGATCGCTGACTTCGTGACCTCCAACATCATCTATCGATTTGGAGTGCCTCACGCTATCCTCACGGATAACAGAACCAATTTCCGAGCAGCCGAGTTGAAGAAGTTGTACGCCAAGTATAACATTCGCTCGAACCATACATCTCGCTATCATGCGCAGGCGAATGGACAGATCGAGGCGTTTAACAAAACCCTCTCTAACATTCTGCAAAAGATGGTTGGTCAGAACAAGAAGAGTTGGCCGGACAAGCTCCCCAACGCCCTCTGGGCTTATCGGACGACGACTCGCAATTCCACCCAGATGACCCCTTATTCCCTGGTGTATGGAGCTGAGGCCATCCTGCCCATCGAGATCCAGTTACCGTCCTTGCGCACTGCGGTCTACGACCAGCAAGCGCCGGACAGAGCTGCTGAAGCCCGTCTAGCCGAGTTGGAAGCACTGGATGAGAATAGACTTCGCGCCTTGCACAACTTGGAGAGGCATCAAAGCAGGATGGCTCGAGCTTTCAATAAGAAGGTTCGCCTCCGCTCCTTCCTGCAGGGTGACCTAGTGCTAGCCCTAAGAGCACCAATGATCCCCGGCAGGAAGCCACCCAAGTTGGAGCCCAAGTGGGAGGGACCTTTTGTCATCCACAAGGTCTATCCCAATGGCGCATACTCCCTAACGACTATGGATGGTGAGCGTGTCACTCCTCCCACCAACGCTAGGTTCCTCAAGCAGTACTTTGCCTGAGTGTGCATTTCGTCCCGCAAGACGTTAAACTGCACATTCGTCCCGCAAGACGTTAAACTGCACATTCGTCCCGCAAAAGGTTAAACTGCACATTCGTCCCGCAAGACGTTAAACTGCACATTCGTCCCGCAAGACGTTAAACTGCACATTCGTCCCGCAAGACGTTAAACTGCACATTCGTCCTGCATGACGCTAAACTGCACCACGTCCTTCACGACGTTAAACTGCATTCGTCCAGGCTACAAGACGTTAAACTGTTCAGCATTCGTCCAGGCTACAAGACGTTAAACTGTTCAGCATTCGTCCGCGCTGCAAGACGTTAAACTGCCAAGTGCCTCGTCCTGCATGACGTTAAACTACACCACGTCCAAGCTGCACGACGTTAAACTGCCCAGCGTATCGTCCCGCATGACGTTAAACTGCACCTCAAGAACTACGTATGGCTTGATTCCCATCCTTATGGGATACGTAGGACCGCCTGAACATTCATGTTTCAGGCCCAGCCCCACCCTTCGGGAATTTTCATCCCACCTCGGGCCTTTGGCCCAGTTGCCTCTGGGTATGTGGCGTATGGTGTTGACGCTGGGCTACGCCCTCATTCACGTCGGTTTGCTCGCCACGCTGTACGCCCCCCACGTTTGGGGATGCCTTCTGCTCCCCTCTTTTTTTTCCCTCTCTTTTCGTCCTGCATGACGTTAAACTGCACTTTAAGAACTACGTATGGCTTGATTCCCATCCTTATGGGATACGTAGGACTGCCTGGACATTCATGTTTCAGGCCCAGCCCCATTTCTCGGGAATCTCTATCCCGCGTTGGGCCTCTGGCCCCAGTTCCCCTCCTTTTTGTGCGAGGCATATCGCGTGAGCGGGGGATTATGTCCTCATTCGCATTGGTCTACTGGCCGCGCCGTACGCCTCCCCCCGTGTGTGAGACTACCTCACACCCCTCATCGTCCTGCATGACGTTAAACTGCACTTCAAGAACTACGTATGGCTTGATTCCCATCCTTATGGGATACGTAGGACCGCCTGGACGCTTGTGTCTCAGGTCCAGCCCTGTCTTTTGGTTGATCACAGGGATCTGCCCTCTTTTGGTTGCTCTTAGGGTGAGTCCTCCGACCCTTTCCGGTGATCTGTTAACATGTTTTGGGTACTTCGGTCTATGACTCATAGTGTCAGATTCAATCCCGACAAGTCCTGTGTTGCTTGTCAGGCCTCGCGCTTCCTCTTGTTTGAGCCTTCACTCAAAGGGATCCTCGTTAGCGGTTTGGGTACGATGCCTCAGTTCTCTCCCACCGTTCCGTGTCGATTTACCGGCGGGTCTTGGGCCGCAAATCGATATGAATCCTGCGATTAAGCGGTCGATGCTCGTTTTCTTGCCCCGTCTTAGGCTGACGCGATCGGATGTTGTGTTGCGAATGCATCAGCAACATCCTTGATCGCCATGTCGGCTCTTTCAGGCTCTGAACATTGGTTGCGCAGTCCTCATCACACTCCGCCTTTGTGCGTTGTAGTGGAATCTCGACACCCTCTTCATACTGACCTTCAGTACACCTCTACACGTTAGGCAGACCAACCAGGGTAATGATGTCGTTCGAGGCTCCCATGATCTGAGCACCAAGGATGTATGCGGATGTCCTCCCTAAGGGCCATGCGTAGTTGGACCCTCGTCCCCATAAGGAGGAAGGAGTCGCCCGAACAATCGCGTTCTGGGCCCAGTATATCTGGAGGTTAGCATCTCTACCCCTCGGGTGATGGACATACGCAGACCCCTATCCCAGGACTCTTCTCCTGGAATCGTGCGTGACCGCAGGGCTGGGTATGTTCCCACCCCCACTGTGTCCGCCGTACCGCGATAAGCGGATTCCTCCATGGTCCGAACCACACGACCTTAAACTGTGTTGTCTGGTCCTACCACACGACCGTAAACTGTGATCGTCTTGGCCGCCCGATGAGAAACGGCACTGCATCGTGATGTCCTCCTCAGGGGACACTCATGTTGGGCGCTGGTTAATAACCACGCCATTCATCAATGCCTTCCGTGGCTTGATTATTGTGGCGACGCTAGAGATTTCTCAATCATAGGCATGTCGCCGCACAAAGAAAAACCATTCATCTTTAAGGACAACCAAGAAATATCAAATGCCGCTCCTTCTGTGTGCGAGGGTCAGACCCGCACTCTTCCCCGCGATGGTGCCCGATTGTGTTGCGCCGCGCTTCAAGAACTACGTGTGGCTTGATTCCCATCCTTATGGGATACGTAGGAACGCCCAGATGTTTGAAACTTCGGGTCCAGCCCCCCACCTCTTAGAGATTCCCCCTTCTCTGGGGAATCCGCCGCCTTCAGGTCACCCTCAAGGCGTGTTCCCCGACCCCTTGCAGTGGTCCACCGGTGTCAAGAGTACTCTGGTTTATTGCCAGGAGGGCCAGGATCCGCTTGGTCAGGTTTCCTCCACTTTTCAGGCTTCGTGCTCCCTTTCATTCGGACCCATCATCTACGCCCTGGGTGGAGCCCCCGTGAACGGTTCGGACACAATGCCTCAGTGCTCTCCCACCGACTCGGGCCGGTACCCCCAATGGCCTCGGGCAGCAAATCGATATGAATCCTGCGATTGAGCGGTCGATGCTCGTTTGCTGCCTCATTCCACCAACGGTTAGTGCGATATTGATGCTGCTTTTCCGCCACGGTCGGCAGTACTCCCATATCGTCACGCCGGTGCCCCCAGTCCTTGATTGAATGGCCGCATGATTCACATTTTCCACCTCCCATTCTGACCAGGCGAAACATCGACACTCTTGACACTATCCCTCAGTGCATCTTCGCATATCCAGGGGATAGGACCACAATGTGGCGTGCTTTGAGGTTTCCCATGGTCCGAGCTCTAAGACCTTAAACTAAGATCTCCCCTTATGGTCCGAGCTCTAAGACCTTAAACTAAGATCTCCCCTCATGGTCCGAGCTCTAAGACCTTAAACTAAGATCTCCCCTTATGGTCCGAGCTCTAAGACCTTAAACTAAGATCTCCCCTTATGGTCCGAGCTCTAAGACCTTAAACTAAGATCTAGCCCTATGGTCCGAGCTCTAAGACCTTAAACTAAGATCCCCCCCTTATGGTCCGAGCTCTAAGACCTTAAACTAAGATCTAGCCCCATGGTCCGAGCTCTAAGACCTTAAACTAAGATCCACCCTTATGGTCCGAGCTCTAAGACCTTAAACTAAGATCCACCCTTATGGTCCGAGCTCTAAGACCTTAAACTAAGATCTACCCCCATAGTCCAAGCTCTACGACCTTAAACTAAGATCTCCCGAAACGGGGTTCTACGTCCCGCATGACGTTAAACTGCACTCTCAGAACTACGTGTGGCTTGATCTCCAGCCTGATGGAGTACGTAGGAACGCCCGGGCATTTCGACTCGGGTCCAGCCTCAGGGATCACTAAGTCCCGCCCCTCCTCGTCGCCGGCCGGCTGGCCTGACTTCGGGTAGAGTGGTGCAGTTGTGATATTCTCCCCGACCCAGCTCGGGATGCCCCGTTGCAATGATGGGAAGCGACCGTTTCCTCGTCAAAGAGGTTCTGTCTGAGAACTGGGGTGATTCACGGCCAGATTAGTGCATCCGCCTAATACGCTTTCCCCGCGGTGGCGCAATTTTGAGAGCGTTGGATTCTATCCGAACAAATCGTCACTTCGCCCCACGCTTCGCATGCCCTGTTGATCTGGATTTCCACCCTTGTGTCTGAAGGAATCCCCAAAGCGGCATTCATGATGACATGTGGTCCGCCTCCTGCAATATGAATGATGACCTTTTTCGGTCCATCTATTGCAGTTGTTATGGTCGATCCACTGTCCGCCTACCGTCTTGGGCATTTCCTGGAAGGCCGACCGTTGTGGATGTCTGGATTCGGGACACGCGATTCACCCTTTCTCATTTCCCTATGTTCGGATAAAATCTCAATGCCCCTGGCATTGTCCCGCTCGTGTGTTGGAACAAGTTGGGGGGATGATACATTGATTAGGCTTGAGGTCTCCTTTCTTAGGAATGACCTCCCTCTTTTCTCCAGAAATCCAGGCCCAATTATGGATGCCTGAAGCTTGGTTAATGCTCCCGCAAGACAATTTGTGGTTGAGCATGTTGAACCAAAAGACGCAGATAAATATAGCGATTCATACAAGTGGATCAAAATATTAAGTGGCGGAAGCAAATGTTCTGGGAATGGCAAAAAAACAAAGCCCCTAGGGATCAGCGTGCTGGATAAGTCTTTCTAACGCCGCTACCCTTTGGCTGGCAGCCTCCAGAGCTGCTTCTCGCTCTCTGCGTGCCCTCTCCTCGTCGGTGGTCACAGCACGCAGTTCGTCGATTCTGGCATGTGCACGCTCCCGCTCGACTTGAATGGTGACCATTTGTTGGCCCGCCTCCATCAACTGTACCTGGGCGTCAACCAGCTGGGCTGCTAGTTGCTCCACAAGCTCGGTGCACGTTGCGACGAGGGCCTCCTTCTCTGCTGCCTGCCCTTCGAGACGCCGGACTTCCTGATCCGCCGCGAGGAGCGCCCGCGTGTTCTCCGACACGTCCCGACATTGTGCGACGTCGGCACGCCGGCAGCTCTCGCGCATCTTTTCGGCCATGAAATCACGGACCGTCAGATGGAGGCGTTGAGCATCAGCTCCCCCGGCACACAGGAAGCGCAGCCAGGTTTGGAGTGATCCCATGCGCCCCAGCCACTCCGACGGGTCTCGCTTGAGGAAGCGCTGGATGCACTTCCACCCCCTTCGGCGCGCTATCCGGCTCTCCTCGACCGCCTCCGCTTCCGAGTCATCCATCTCCTCGGGGTCGGCAGGCCGGTAGGCAGGGAAGGCAGCCAGCAGGTCTGCTGCAGGGTCCGCCCCTGGGATGTCCTCACGGGGGATAGGTTCCCCAACATCTGGGCGACCTTCTTCTCTCTCCCCAGCGGCGCTGGCACCCTCGTCAGCCCCCGACACCTCTCCGACGGCAGCACCACCGACGTCCGTAGCCCCCTGATCAGCAGTTGGTGGGGCCGGCTCGGTTTGGGAAGTCTGTTCCGGAGCAGGCGGCATGTCCACCACTGGTCCACTCGTGGATGGCCCGGGTTCGGCAACCCGACGAGCCTCCAGTCCTGAGATCACTGCGCATGGCATGCCGTGGTTAGTCACGGATCGTCAATGGCAAGCACCAGCAGTAAAGTAAAGAGACTTACGGGGGTTCAAAGCGTCATCTTCCGCTATCCCGGTCGCCGCAGGAACAGTTGCAGCAGGGGACCCCTCAGCACTCGTCAGTTCAATGATGGGTGTCTGGCCCCCGCCTTGTCCTGCCTGCGCCTCTCCTACTCCCGCTGAGGACGCTTGACCAACATCCGTGTGCTCCTGAGAAAGGTGGAGAAATGGGTTAGAAGCTGCATAAGAGAATGGATGAAGCAGGTTGAGTAGGGATAGAAGCGGACCTCGAGGAGCTCAGTGACGTCAACATTGTCAGAGCCGGCCACCTCGCCGCTCTCCCGCGGGCTCCCCCGATGGGACCTTCCCTCGGAGCCTTCATCCTCCCCCGTCTCCTCCTCCTCCTCGGAGTCGTTACTGTCATCTTCTCCCGGCGGCATCTGTTCTGGAGCGGGCTCGAGATCGAGCATCACCTTCACCAGAAGGGATGGCTCCGCACACTGACCATGTTGGCGCGCGTACTCGTCCATGGCCGTCAGATACGCGTACTGCCGGTTGAAGTCCACCCTGTCGGCGATCTGGAGGCGCCCGACCTCTGGCAGATAGATTCCTTCTCTGAGTATCTTTCTCCAGATGACGTCGGTCCCCAGTGACTGCCGCAGGGTCATCCAGGCCGACCACAACGCCGGGAAGACTGCATCGTGGGAGGGTTCGAGCAGACGCCTTACCTGCTTCCCGGGCCGCTCTTCGACCACCGCACACGCCCCCTCTCTGGGCGCCGAGGTCGTAGCGGCAGCCTGCGATGTACCCGCCGCCGAAGTCCCTGCTCGCGCCGGCTCCGCTACTTGGCGCGCCTCCGTTCTCCCCCGTGTGGCGGCGCCTCGCCTCCTTCCTTGACGCCCGGTCTCCGCACGGGTGACCTCGAGCCGCCGAACCAGCTTCCGTAGAAGCCCCTCGGGGTAAGCGATGGCCCAGTGTTCGGCGTACTCGGTTTCCAAGCCTGCGTCAACTCCGGTAGGAGGGAGGGTGATGACGTCGCCAGAGCCGAAAGCGGCAAACATCAGCCACATCTGACGAAGGACGCCAGGGTTCGTCTCCTCCCGGACAGCAGTGAATACCCTCTTCGGCATCCGTTGAAGGCACCCGAACTGCCTGGCGAACCGGGTTGGCACGTAAGGCTCGCAGATCACCTTCCCGTCGATCCGAGCCACGAGCACCCCGTCCCGCATGTTCAGGAAGTACTCATGATGCTCCAGCGGACCCTGCCCGTTGTCGATCATTTGGCCAACGGGAGTGGGGAACAGGCTGAAGTTGAAATTGGCATGATTGCCAATCCGAATCCTCACGCCCTCCTCACTTAGGGTCATCGGAGCGACCCCCGCGATGTTCATCAGGGAGGGTCGCAGGCCGTTGCCCGGAGGAATGATGGCGTTCGGAAACGTGTACCCACCGAGGTGAGCAGCCACCCAGCCGTGGAAGAACTGAAAGGGCCCACAGATCCTTTGTGGTGACCCCCCTCGTGAGATGCGTCCCAGGATGGCATACAGCTTCGCCAACACTGGGACCCCGAGGTTGTATCTCTTGTTGGCGGCCATAGCGCCCGCCATCGCCAGAGTCGCCGGGCGAACGCCCATTCTCGCGTCCCGCACCGGCAGGAGCCACCCACTCAGAAAGGCGGCCAGGAACGCCGCGTACCGGACATTTGGGTCCCGGGCCTCGATGACGCGATACCCCCATGAGCGATAGTCGCCCGTCTCCAGGACCCGCCAGTACGACCCGTTCTGGCTCCTCTGAGCTGCGGTCGGGCACCGCTTCCCCCTACCTGGCATCTTGACCGCCGGGTCATGCTCCAGGAACTGGCCGAACCATTCCTTGTAGGCTATGACCTTCTGGAAGTCTTTGATCCCGAGCTGCTGCGTAGCCAGGTCATGCAGATGCCAGGTCAGGATGGGAGTCCGTGACCTGTCTTCCCAGGTGTTCTTCGGTGGCAGGAACTCATCGTACTGGTAGCCCTCCAGCGGGATACTTCCGATGCAGTGGATGTCCCACAGATCGATGCCGACCTCCCCATGGTGAAGATGGAAGGTGTTGGTATCCGGGGACCATCGGGTGAACAGCTCCGGCCCGAGCTCGGACTGCTGGTAGAAATGGAACTGCGACGTCCACACCGCCTCAAACAGGCCGATGTACCGCAGCTCCTCCGCGAAGTGATCGCAGGTGTGGCGTACCCAGAACGCCCAGGCCCACTCACTGGTGAAATTGCCCCCAGACCGCAAGTCCCAGTCCTTCAGCCAGCCCTTGGTGTCGTCCGTGACGCTCTGGCGATATATGCTCGAGTAGAGGGCTGGAGAATTCTCCGCAGTAGGCTCACCCCCGTCAATGGTTCGCGTCCTCGGGTTCAGGACATAGACGACCAAGTGCCTGGTCTCCCTGGCAAGATGCCCGTTGTTGGTGATGTTATAGCGGAGAAGCTCGTCCTCCCGGGTCACCCAGGTCCGCGGCGCATCAATCTCGAACCCTAGCACCGGAACCTCATCCAGGATGCCGAAGTTCCAGAGCGGCAGGTTGTCCGACAGTGGATAAGTCTTCTGGGCCGGCGTCAGCAAGTCGAACAAGGATTGATTGTTGGAAACAATCTCCTTGGCTCCGTAGACCTCCTCGTTCGTCGCCATCTCAGCTCTGCGAGTGGCGGCATCCCCCTCATTTCCTTGACGCGCGGCCATCTCAGAAGTTTCGGGAGTTGTGCGGATAAAGGGATGAAGCGTGCGGGATCGGACGAGGCTGGTAGAGAAGTTTGAGAGTTGGCGCGCAATCCAAGTGGACGGCGCGCAATTGGGAAGAATGTCGCGCAAAGTTCCGGGTTTTCGCGCAAAGACAGGCGAATTCCGGACGGTTTTGGGCGCCGATCGGGCGAATTTCGCGCCGGAAAAGGCAATTTCGCGCACGAGAGCGTGGGAGCTTATCGCGCGGAAGGCCTGAGTACGGAACGCGGGACCCAGGGCCCCTATTTATAGGCGAGGCCGGGGTCCGCGCTGCGCGGAAAGCGCTTTGCGCGACCGCAGCGGCGAATTTCGCGCCCGACGCCCCTTTTTGTGCGCCTAAGTCCCGCGCAGCCCAGGACTTCGGCATTCCGGCGTCTCCCTCGGAACCCGATCGTTGCGACCTCTCGCCGATCAGATTCCGAGGGGGGGCTTTTGTAGACGCCGGAAAAGTCCGTTGTTCCCAAACGAAGCTCCGGATGCGGAAAGCGAAGTGATATTTGGAGTCAGATGCACGTTCCGAAGGGACCGGAGGACTTGCGCGAAATTTCAGAGGCCCGCGCGCAAAGTTGAGTCGCGGCGCGCAATCCTCCCGGGATGCGCGCAATGCGCTGAGCCGGCGCGCTATTTTGCGCGCCCGTGGCCCGCGCGGCTCCCTTGCGCGCCGGGTCCTGATTTCGCGCCCGAGAAGAGAATTCCGCGCCCGAGACCGGATTCCGCGCTCGGGGTTGCCTATAAATATAAGGCGACCCCCGACGTTTTGAAGGTTGCCAGAATCCGAAGCGTCGCTCGTTCGCGCAATCCAACCCCTTCCGCGCGCAATGCCGATCTTCAGGTAACCTCCTTTCTTTCGCGCAATAGAGCCTTGGGGTTCGCCTTCGCGCACAATCCCCTTGGCTCCTTTCCTTTGAATAATCCTTGACCCGAAGGCCTTCGCGCGCAAAAGAACCCGCTTGCGCGCAATTGCCCACGGGTGCGCGCAATCCAGCCCGATTGCGCGCACCCCCCTCTTTAAAGTGGTTGTTCGTTAGAGAATGAGCCGTTGCCCCCGCGAGCTACCCAAATCCCGGTGCGTGCAATCTCAATCATCTGCGCGCAAAGGGCTGGCCCGATTGCGCGCCAGCCCGACATTTTGCGCGCCGACCCGCGGTTTTGCGCGCAAATCCCCTCTTTTGCGCGCAAGCCGCCTGGGTCGCCCCTTTTGACCCCCTGAGGGTACCCGCCTGCGTGGCACCCGATGATCTTCATCCTGGGTGCCCGCACCGTGCGTTGTCTTTCCGTGCGGCCCTCCAGGCTTCCGCGAAGTGACACGGGCCCATCGGCGGCGACATACGTCCAGCATGACGTTAAACTGCGCAATCGTCCAGCATGACGTTAAACTGCATATTCGTCCTGCATGACGTTAAACTGTACCTCGTCCTGCATGACGCTAAACTGCACCACGTCCCGCACGACGTTAAACTGCATTTCGTCCCGCACGACGTTAAACTGTACTTCGTCCAAGCTACAAAGACGTTAAACTGTACAGCATTCGTCTCGCAAGACGTTAAACTGCGCTTCGTCCTCAACACACGACGTTAAACTGTACTTCGTCCGGCAAGACGTTAAACCGACCGCTTCGTCCTCAACACACGACGTTAAACTGTACTTCGTCCGGCAAGACGTTAAACCGTCCGCTTCGTCCTCAACACACGACGTTAAACTGTACTTCGTCCGGCAAGACGTTAAACCGACAGCTTCGTCCTCAACACACGACGTTAAACTGTACTTCGTCCGGCAAGACGTTAAACCGTCCGCATCCTGATCCCGTGCTACGCACGCAGGGTCCCCCCGGTTTGTATGTGGCCCCCACCCGCTCGTCTCTGCAGGGATGTCGGGATTGCCCCTCTTTAGGGACGATTTAATGGGAGCGGCTTTTCCCTACGGGGGTAGGGTATTACAAACCCCTAGTTTCTTGTGGGGGGCTGCACATGTGTATCTCCATTGCGCTCCCCCACTGCCGAAGCCAGTAGAGGGTGTGACTGGGATCGAGGTGTCTCCTACTTTCGGTCCAAGTCCCTTCCAACTGAGTTTTGCCGCATCCGGGCTGCCTCAAGTGCGTAAGTCCTGACAGAATGAACTACGTGGACTTTGATCCCTGTCTTCTACACAGGGTACGTAGGAAGCCTCCCTGAGGTTCAAGCCCACCACCTGGTCTTCCCGGTCGTATTCACGTCGGTTCGTCCATCAGTGGACCCCTCCTGGGTTCACACTTGCGTCGATTCACCTATGAATCCGCCCCTGTGGGAGATTGCCCGTGTGTATCTCCAATGTGCCTCCCCACAGCCCCTTTTTCCATTTCTCCTTTTATCGTCCAGCATGACGTGAAACTGTGATCCACCCGGCCGTTCCATCCCCCTCTGTGCGAGGTGGTTCGGTTCAATCCTCCGCCCGGCGGCCTCGACCCCTTCGTGAGTCGGCTTGCCGACGTCCAACATGACGTTAAACTGTACATCCGAACTACGTTGACTTTGATCCGTGCTAACGCACGGTACGTAGGAAGCCCCTACAGGGTCCAAGCTCTTCACTCCATCATCCATCCTGATCCTTACCCGGGCCGCCACATCCCGGTGGGGTCATGCCATTTCACTCCACTCCATATCACTTGGGAAGCCGCCCATGCGCTGGCCCCAGCGTCGGAGGTTCCCCGCAAGGGGTTCTGTCATCTGATCCACTCTTCATGTTGATCAGTCCGATGCCGTCCCCGCTGGACGTTAAACTCGCGGCATACCCCGTGTTAAACATGGGAAGCTGAGGAAAACCTCAGGGGACACAGTTCCCCGCACCCAGTGCGGGATGCCTCAGGCCATCACGCCTTCGAGAAGCCCTATTAGGGACGGAAGACAGATGTGCAGAGCCGTAGTGTTACGACACGCCCCCAGCACCCAGAGCCACCTGGTCTCCTCACCGCAGGTTGCTGCCCCGACCGGACTCCTTGGAACGTCTGGGCGGAAGCAGCGTAATTAACCGGTGTCCATGAAGATATGGCGCCGGGAACGAGATTCACGAGCATGTCTTAAGTCTATGAGGGAGACCCGGATTAGGCGACGAGTTCCGAGGAGACGTCCAAGGAAGGAGGAGCCGACATCCCATCATCCCGGTTTCGATCAAGGAGCAGACGCCCCTGAATAAGGGACGGATGCCGCCCGCCCTTGGAAAGCGGGACTGCGGGACCACAAGCCGCGCGCCTATCCCCTCGGGTCGACAGGCGCACGCGCGAACGCGTCCTGGCGGAACAGCGTAACCCGACGCACATCCGCACCGAAACATATACCATTCATGGTGTATGGTTAATGTATTAACATTTCGTCTGCTAGTTTTCATATGAATATTTATTTTATGTTTCAGCCTTTTCATATTTGGAATGAATTGTACTTAGTCAGTGATTTTTGGATCCTGCTATAGCTCCTCGATGCATCGGTAGGTCTCATGAGACAAACTAGTGTTTTGGAAAAAGGCCTCGACAAAATATTTTTTGTATTCTTTGCACGAGGCCTTGACTATGTGGTTATGATGTCTGACATTATGCATTTCATCATTATAAAATTAGTTCTTGATATTACATTTGATTATTCAACTAGTAGAATATCCTTGTGAATAAGTAAATAGACTTATTTGATTTATATATTCCATATTATATTGAAGTTTATGTTTTAAAGGCTTGTGTTATAGTCTTATACATTGCCTTAAATGTTTATGCTTATATATGAATGTTTCCACTTGTTGTTGTCCTTACTGAGTGTCTAAGCTCACACATTTCTTATGTTTTATTTTTCCAAGGATGTGATGAATTATATTACGATTAACCTACAGTAATCGGGTATGGGATATGAGTGTGTTCATAGGGGACCCAATGTTTTTGTTTTTCCATTTCACAATGTAATGTAAAACTTATGTATGTATCTATACATCCAAGGATACTAAACTAATTTGCCTTTCAAGACTTTATCTATTGTGATCATGCCAATGTTACGTAATAATGCACTGACTTAGGGTAACAAGGGGCGGGGCATTACATATTCAGTGTATAGAGACAAGTGCGTATTTGGATCATAGTTTCTCTAATTATTTGTCCAAAAAATATGAAATGGATTGATTAATATTGAAATTATTACTTGAACCTGAAATTCCACATGTTGATCTCATTCTTCATATTTCTTATTGTAAATTAATATTGTATGAGTTAGGTGGTTTCTTGAAAATACTTTCATAAACCATGAATTCTTACTCATTTTAAATTGGTTTTATCAAATGGTTAATTAAATGAATTATGATTCCTAAAATATGATGGTTTTGGGTTTTTAAATGTATTCTATGACTATATAAGATGATGAAAATAGATTTTAATGAATTTTTTTATGTTCATGAGAAGTTTTATTATTTATGTCTGATGTGCCATTAAATTATATGAAACAGTGAAAGTTAATACTCTCGATGTGATCTATTTTTTAAACTGAACACCACCATATGGGTCCGTTTATGAAATTAAATGCCTCTAAGTATGGGTTATGTTACATGGGATCCTTACTAATGGGATATAATCATGTTATGATGGTTTGTGGATACCTATCATGGATTTATGGAAAAACTCTAACAAAAAATTGTTATGATAGGGAGACAGTTATTAGGGTGTTTCCCTCAACCTTAGGCCTATATTCTAGGGATATAAACTCATATTTTATTATGATCAATGATGTGTGAGGATCCGAGACAAACTAGACCTAATCTACCACATTACTAGTTCTCATGGTTATCCTTTTATAATTGGATATTTATAAATACTTTGATAAATTTTTTGATCAATGTTTCATTGGAATGAAAATTGTTGATTTACTTATCAACACTTTTTAAATTCCAATGAGAGGGTTAATTTCCATGTTTATTTGTAAATACATATAAATGTATATTTAATTCCATTTTTAATTGTCATAATTATTTTATTTGTTAAATAATTCATATCTGATAATTATTGGGATCCTACTAGGCTTATTTTTCTCACACCCTACACATACATTTGGCTTTGTTTAATCACGATTTATCTAATGTAAGTAACAGTAATGTGCCTCATAGGGGAAATGGGAATTTATTTTAGTGGGGTGTGGGTGTCTGGTAGTGACATGGTATAATTATGGACCTTATACTACAGTAATATGGATTAATTTTTGTCTAAGAAACTGTAATGACCCCAAATTTGATCAATTAAATTTTCCATATTAATAATAATTTGATTTAGTGTAAAGTGCATACATCACATATAGAATCCAAAAATCATTATTCTCATAAATTTAGAATGATACATTAGTTATAAAATAAACAATTAATAATTCTAAATATTACAAATGGATAAAACAATTAATACAATACTAAAAGGATACTTATAATCTGCCTGATCCACTAGAATGCATGTACTCATGAATAGAGAAGTATAAATACAAAATACAGTTAATAATAAAATAGACACTCTAAATATTAAAGTATAGATAAAAATAATTGATAATATAATTGAATGAATACTTCCTGAAATTATATGTATTTATAGGATTTATGGAACCTAGATGATGGATATAAATTTGACCATTGGATTAAAAATTTGATGATGGGAATAGTAATATAACTTTTAAAAATAGAAATAAAGATTCTAGAATAATAACCTAAACTATATAAAAGGAATATATTATTTTAATATCTTATTAAATAAAAATATGATATATTTATGTCATTTTACATGTAAATAAATGATTAAAAATGAAACATTAAGTGCCGGTATTTTTGAAAAACGTACCGTCTCTATTTGAAATATTTTAATGAATATAATAATTTGAATGAAAATTTATATTCATGAAATGGATTCATGAATTTATGTTACATTCTTTTATAATTGTGTTATAATTTTATTAGACTATAAATAATTTCTCTGATGATCATAAAACTGCTTACAATATTACAAGAAATATTTTTAGAATTAATGAGGGTTTTATTTCGAAATTAAATATATAACATTTAGAAAAACCATTTAATAAAATTTATTCTATTATTAAAATAAATATCTAAAAAAACTTGTTGTTATTTTTTAAGATTTTTTAAAATAGTTAATTTTTTAAGTGAATTGTGAAATATAGTAATTTAATATATTTTACATTATAATACAAATACATGAATTTATTAGTTGTGGATGATGTAATATATCATTATTTTTATCTAACATGAATACTTTAGTGTATATAGTATCAATAGTCAACATTAATTATAGTCTTCATCCAATATAGTAAACAAATGAAGGTAATAATTAGAGACACCCCTATCCACCCCTTGTAAATTCCATCCCACACACACCCTTTTGTTCCCACACTCTAGTTATTGAATCCAAAACTCTCCTCTCCATTCTCCAAACATCAATGTTTTTATTTACTCACCAAAAACCAATTATAAGATCCTCATGTGGTTTTTCACGGAGGTGATATTCAATAGGTAACATTCCCAAACTACCCCTTTTAATTTCTTTTCTTCTTCTACTTTCATCTCACCTCATTCATCCATCAACTCATAATAAGTTATTTATCATTTATATACATTAATTTTGTATTTAGAGTGGAATATCTTATATAAAACCCTTTTTTTATCTCTTCTTATTCAAGGAAATTAAATCATTGTCTAAATTATGGCCGTTAATCATCTCCATGGATAATGTGTTTTTATTTTCCATTACCACCTTCAAAGAAAGTCATAAAATTATTATTATTGTTAAATAATATTTTAAAAAGTATATTATAACATACTTCATGTCATATAACTAATATATATATATAATATTAAATAAAATGGAAGTAGTTTGTGATGGTCTGTAAAAACATCTAAATGAACTAATCACATAATGATGATGTTTTTACAAAAATAATTATCCCGATATAAGAAAAAAATGATATATGGGACTATTAAAACATAAGAAAGTGTATTTAAACCAATTAATTTCTCTTATTTAGAGGAATTCCAATTTTACAAGAACATACATAGCTACACAAAAGTTAATTGACCATGAAATCATGAAACAAATTCTCCATGGACAATGAAATTGAACATTATAACTCATAAAAAGTGGTATAAATGAACATAACAAAATTATTATTAAAGAAATATATGTGGATGAAGTTATTAATTATTTAATTTACAAATCTATTCTGATTATCCAATATATTAATTTCATGTTAACAACTTATTCAAACATAATTTAAGGGATACTGATTCACTGCTATGCATAAGGCATTTAAACTTGGTTTAATATCTATAAAATTGTCTTTGTGTACGATTTTGTATGAATTTCACATTTTTGATGTACCTTGTTCTTTTTTTTGGTCAAAAATGGATAAATAATGGAGTCTATGAATTTTGGAGATTCATAAGGGAATTAGAGTCTTATGGACCCTTTCCCCCTAAAGATGCTGGAATGGGGTCACCAGGATCAAGCATTAGACATGAAGGATGGGTGAAATCAGGAATTTCAATTGATAGAGGAAACTCGCATGGTGTCCACACAGTTATCCAAACCGTGTGCACACTGTGATGGGGAAGATACCATTTATAGTAGCATATTCATGGTTGGTGCATGGCCTACCCAAACCATGCGGCCCATCCAGGAAAACCGTGTGGTTTATGGATTTGAGATAGTAGCATCTGTAGGGTTGGCTCACGGTCTACCAAATCGTGCACCCTAACCGTGCAGACAAATTTTTCCTTCTATTTTTTTCTTTTTCACTTTTCCCCCACTCCTTGACCCAAGATTCCCTTTTCTACCTTCTTTTGGACAACTAGAAAAAGATATTTTCTGAACAAGAATACTTGGGGGGGAGGTTGGAAAGGAGGTACAGAGGCTTGGGGGGGGGGAATGTTGGGGAGAAGGAAGGTTTTTGGGAGGAACTTGTTCTTGGAATTCTATTGTACTTCTGATTATTCTGTTTTTTCCGTTTTAATGGACTCTCTGATGAATCTTATTAAGTTTCTTATCCTTTTCATTATGAGTAGCTAAACCCCCCTGTGTTGGGGCTAGGGAAAATGTGGGTTTGTTAGAACCAATTTCTCAATTATTGTGTTTGTTCATCATTTCTCACCTAATTATCCCAACTTCCATTTCATATTTTGCTGGAAACCCCATATCAGACCAAGAATGGAGTTTCTAGGGATATTTGGTAGAATTAAGACAAGGAAATCCATGACCATTAGATATAATTGTCATTTCTAGAGGGCAGTTCCTAAATTAAGAGTCTGTAGAAATCAATTTCTAGAGTAAGGGATTGATTCATATCGACATGATCGAAAATCACCAGAACAAGGGAGTTCCGACACAAATGAAACCCATAAATGTGGGTTATTATGAACAACACAACACAATAGGGAATGTGGTTTAACGTCCCACATGAATTTCCATCCCAGACACATTTTCATTAAAATCCAAAATCCAGTTTTAAATTATTTTTAGTTTTCAAGTTTGATTCGTAGTGAATTAGAAAATTCCAAGTAATTAGTTATCTTTAGAGATTCAAACCATGATCCAAAAAATCGTATTTAAATTCAGCATCTCCACTTAAGTGGTTTCAAATCAAGTGACATAAAACGCCATTACTGCTTCCCTGTGGATCGATCTCGTACATGCACACTATACTAGTTACAAGTTAGGGAAATTAATTTGGTGCTGAAAACAATACCTCAGGTAAATGAAAGAACAAATTTTGGCTTTGTTGCTAGGGAGTGGGTGTCATTTTTTGTTAATTTAATTTGAGTCATTGAGTGAAAACAAAAATTGAAAAATTCCTAAGAAAAATTAAAAAATTAAAAAATTAAAAAATTAAAAAATTAAAATTAAATAAAATTAAATTATTTTCATAATCTTAATTTTGTTTTTCAATATTTTTTATCTTTTATGACAGGTGTATTGTTTGTGTTGTGTAGGCATGTAGGCATATGAATTTCCAGTTCACTCGTTCTCATATTATCGAGTCATCGGAGTTATACCCGATATATCAAGAAATCGAACGAATGTTGTCTAGGTGACATCATTCACTTATGGGTGATCCCAATGTAAATGACCCATTAGTGCAGAAAGAGGATAAACCAGGAGTTGTCCAAAAAGTTGGGAAGCCATTCATCATTGAAAGAAATCCACCACTTGGTGGTGAGGTAGAGAAGCATCTGAAACAACCAGGGGATTATATGGAATAATTACCAAGGAACCAATAGAGGCCACTGGCTCATTTTTTACCGGGGTTCGGGCAGCCACAACCATTACAATATATTCTGCGAGAGCAGCCTCCCTTTTTTCTTCAGAACCAGTAGGCTTATTATCCTCAGGAGCAACAACCATTCATTCCCCAAGCACCTCAGGAAACGATGTCGTCACGCCGTACGCTTATGGAATATGGATTACCCTACATTTAGGGAGTGGACACTGGAATAGTAAGACCACCAGTGCAGGGCCAACATTTTGAGATCAAGCCGGTGATAATGCAGTTAATTCAAAATACAATTCAGTTTTTTTTCCTGCCAAGTGAAGACCCCAATTCTCAACTCTCCATCTTTTTAGAGATATGTGACACTTTTTGGTATCACGGAGTGTCATAGGATGCAATACGCCTTAGTTGTTTTTCCTTCTCATTAAGGGATAAGGCAAATGACTGGATCAAGGGGCTACCTCAGAGATCTATTCTTACCTGGGAGGCATTGGCCCATGCCTTTTTATCAAAATGCTTCCCTCCCTTGAAGACAGTTACCTTATGGAATGATATTCATAACTCCCAAAAATATGACTTAAATTAGTTGTATGAGTCGTGGGAATGGTTTAAGGAGATGCTGAGGAAATTCCCACATGACAGACTTCCATTGTGGATGCAAGTCCAGACATTCTATGGAAGTCTGACAACTAATACAAAGTCTGTAGTTGATGTAGTTGCTAGAGGGACAGGCATGAGGAAGTCTCCGGAAGTGCTTTTTGAATTGTTGGACGACATGTCAGCCAATAGTTTTCAGTGGAATTCTGAGCAGGGAACTCAAAAACGAGGCATGCATAATATTGATTCCACCACCATGCTTGCGGCTCAACACGATTTCATCTCAAAGAAGATCGAAACTTTGAATTTAAAACATCCACATCAAGTTCAATTTGTCAGTCCACCAGCATGTAGTGATTGTGGTGACAACCATGCTATGGGAGAGTGCCCAGGGGTAAGTGTGGGAGCCTCTACCAGTGAGGTAAATTATGTTGCATAGAACAGAGGACCCAACAACTACCCTCAATTCCAAAACTAGGGGTGGAAAGAGAATCAAAGTACCGGCTGGGGGCATCAACTACAAAATCCTCATCCACGACCACAAAGAACACCTGGTTACGGGCAAAAATAGTTTCAGATCTATATTTGAGGTAGAAATAGGGCAACCAATTTCAGCAAGGATCATATCAGCAGCAAGGGTATCAAAACCCTCATCCTTCTCAATGATTATGATGGCCACCTCCCCCCAAGTATACTAATAACCTTAGCAGGAACCCCCCTCATGGATGGAGGAAATGATGTATAAATTTATAATTACTGCTGAAACATGGTTTCAAGACCAGGAGGTGTCAATAAGAATACTCAAGAACAAAATTGTGCAGCTTTCCAATCAGCTTTCTCACAGGCATCCCGATACACTACCAGGAAACACTGAAAAAATCCATGGGAGGAGGCTAATGCTGTTATTCTCCGTAGCGGGAAAGAGCTAACATCGAAGGTAACTACTAGTCGGGGTGCTACACAATCAGAGAATTCCACATTATCCTCAGGTGGGGAAGTTCCAGTTGTGGAAAATTCCCCAAAGCATGAGCTGTATAAAGAACCGGAAGTCCTAAAGGGTAAGGGAAAAGAAGTGATTAAAGCGTATAAGCCTCCCTTTCCATTTCCAGCAAGGTTGAAACAACGGAATCTTGAACAACAATTTTCCAAGTTCATGGAAGTATTCCGGAAGCTTCATATCAACATCCACTTTATAGAGGCATTAAATCAAATGCCCACCTATATGATGTTCATGAAAGAGATCATTTCAAATAAACGGAATATGGAAGACTTGGGCACCGTTCCCCGGACCAAGGAATGCCCGGTGGTGGTCCAACATATTCTCCCTCCTAAGCACCAAGATCTGAGAAGTTTTACTATCCCATGCACTATCAGACCTTGTGAGTTTGGAAAATCCATTTTTGATTCAGGGGTGAGTGTTAATTTCATTCCCTCAGGAAGTATTCAAGAAGTTAGGGATGAAAGATCTCAAGAAAACCCGAGTGTCATTCCAACTAGTTGATCGTTCTATTAAATACCCAAGGGGGTTGTTGGGGGACGTGTTGGTTAAAGTGGGGAAGTTAATTCTGCCAGCAGATTTCATTATCCTTGACATGGAAGAAGTCCAAGAGGAACCTTAAATTCTTAGAAGACCCTTTCTGGCTATCAGGAAGGTGTTAATTTATGTGCACCAAGGCGAGATGGTCTTCTGTGTTGGTGGTGAAAAGGTTTCCGACAATGTCATGAAGGAGGTGAAACAAGTTTCACTGATGAAGCAAGAGGATTTTTTTGAATTGACAACAACGGATGAGTGCTTAGGCATAGAGGAAGATGATATACAATATTATTAATTTAGCAATGAACCTGTTCTGGAGGAAAAATAGCTTGAATAAAACCTAGAGGAATTAAGATTTATTTAAGTCCAAGGCGTCCATTACTGGAAAAGGACGATTGTTCTTGATTTATTAGAGCGAGCCGAGGTTTAGCCAATCATACATTCCATTCTCAAGGCTCCCGAACCCAAGTTGAAGCCTCTCCCCTCTTCTTTTAAATATGGATATTTGGTATAGGAGTAGACATTGTTGATGATCCTAAATGCCTCGCTCTCGGGAGATCAAGAGGAGGCTCTTCTGCAAGTCCTCTGAAGGTGCAAACAGGCCATTGGCTGGACGGTCACTAACCTTAAGGGTATAAGCCCCATGGTCTGCAACCACAAGGTACTTATGGAGGAAGGAGAAAAAGAAAATTTCCAACCACAATGAAGACTGAACCCCCCATGATAGAAGTGGTCAAGAAGGATATGATTATATTACTCGATGCTAGGATTATATACCCTATCTCCGACAGCCCGTGGGTGAGTCCTCTTCAGGTGGTTCCTAAAAAGGGAGGCATCATGGTAGTGACCAATGAAAAGAATGAGCTCATCCTGACCCGAACAGTAACTGGTTGGAGGGTTTGTTTTGATTATAGGAAGATGAATCATGCAACTAGGAAAGATCATTCCCATCATCCATTTATCGATCAAATTCTAGAAAGATTGGCGGGGGATGAATATTACTGTTTCTTAGATGGTTATTCGGGATATAACCAAATCTCTATCACCCAGGATTATCAGGAAAAGAGTACCTTTACGTGTCCTTATGGAACCTTCTCATACCACCGAAAGTCATTCGGGATACACAACGATCCATCCACCTTTCAAAAGAGTATGTTATCCATATTCCAAGATATGGCAAAGTAGATTCTATATGTTTTCAAGGATGACTTCTCGGTATATGGTAAGTCATTCAATACTTGATTAATGAATTTGGAGCTGGTTCTTGAGCGGTGTGAGCATTCCAATCTGGTTCTAATTTGGGAGAAGTTCCATTTTATAGTCCAAAATGGAATCATGTTAGGTCATATGATCTCAATGAAAGGAATTTAGGTGCATACAGCTAAAATGGAGGTTATCTCGCAACTTCCCATTCCCACATCAGTCCGAACGATTCAGAGCTTTTGGGGGCATGAGGGTTTTTATCGAAGGTGCATCCATGACTTCTCTATGATGTCCCATCCCTTAACCAATCTACTATCCAAGGATGCATTTTTTTAGTTTGATGATAAATGTAAAGCATCCTTCCAATTTTTTTGGAAACATTATTCACCACCCCATCATGATCGCTCTGAATTGGGAGGAGCAGTTTGAACTTATATGTGATGCGAGCGATTATGCCATGGGGGAAGTTCTTGGAAAACTGCGAGATCATATTTTTAGACATATCTATTATTCCAACAGAGAATTAAATGAAGCACAACTGAATTACCCCACCACATAGAAGGGAATTATAGACGTGGTTTTTGCATTTGACAGATTCCAATCCTACTTGGTGATTTCTAAAGTAGTGGTCTACATAGACCATGTTGCACTAAGGTATTTGCTGAAGAAGAAGGATGCCAAACCACAAATTATCCATTGGGTGATCCTCCTCCAAGATTTTGATTTGGAAATTAAAGACAAAAAGGGCAGTGAGAATGTGGTGGTTGGTTATCTTTTCAGGCTAGAACTACCCCACTTATAGAGAGAAGAAGACTGGGAGATCAAGAAAGACTTCCCCAATGAGAATCTATTTTCTATTGTCATACCACCTCGGCCATGGTTCGTTGACCCTAAAAATTACCTAGCCATAGGAGTTTTCCAACCGGACATATAATTTCAGCAGAGGAAGTGTTTCTTTCATAGGTAAAGAGGTATTTCTAGGAAGACCCCCTGCTTCTCCACTCATTTGGAGATGGGGTAATCTACCATTGCATCCCGAATGAGGAGAACCAAAGTATTTTGGTATTCTGTCACTCTTATCCGGTAGGAGGACATCATGGGCCATATTAAATAGTAGAAAAGGTTTTACAATTGGGATTTTTCTACCCATCCATGCATAAGTAAACTCGTCGTTTTGTCTCCTACTGTGATCGATGCCAGAGAACGGGCAATGTGGGATGTTGTGCTAAGATGCCACAACACCCGATACTTGAGTTTGATGTTTTTGATGTATAGGGAATTGACATTATGGATGTATTTCCCCCATACTATGGGCACACATACATTCTGGAATGTGTAGATTATATTTCCAAGTGGGTATAAGCAGTGACAACGACTCATAATACAGCTAAGGTTGTCATCACTTTTCTAAAGAAAAATATTTTTAGTCAGTTTGGGACCCCATGGGTGTTGATTAGTGACCGCAGTACAAATTTTTACCACACTCTTTTGAGAAATGTGCTCTTAAAGTATGGGGTCAAGTACAACCAAGGGACACCTTACCACCCTCAATCTAGTGGTCAGGTGGAGGTGTCAAACCGAGAGTTAAAGAAAATATTGGAGAAAACAGTAGGCGCATCTAGAAAGGATTGGTCCAAGAAATTAGATGATGTGTTATGGGCATACCTGACAGCATTCAAAACACAATTGGGTATGCCACCCTTCTAGTTGATCTATGGGAAACACTGCCATTTACTGGTGGAGATCGAGCGCAAAACATATTGGGATGTCAAGACTCTGAATTATGATCTCAAGGCTACGTAAGAAAAGAGGAAATTCCATTTAATCGAGCTTGATGAGATAAGGAGGGAGGCCTATAAGAATTTGAAACATTATAAGGGGAAAAAGTAGGTGGTCCATGACTGCAAGATCTCCAAAAAATTCTTTTCAGCCAGGTGATAAAGTATTACGTTTTATTTCTCGGATGAAATTCTTTCCAGGTATATTGAAGTCTCATTGGTTGAGACTCTTTACGGTGATTACTGTTTTCCACCATGGAGCGGTGGAAGTGGCCGACACAAATGGTCAAACATTCAAGGTTAATGGAAGTGCCTTAAGCATTACTTTATCATGGACATCATGGTGGGAATCATTTCCACCATGAAATTTGGGTAGCTCAAGGCCTAGGTAAGTCGAGCTTGGGAAATTAAATATAGCATTGACTGGGAGGTAACCCGACATTCTAAAAAAATTTCTGTTCCAATAATTTATTTGTTTTCGTGTGCCTAGGACTACAGATAGTGTGTTTTCTTATTCTTCTATGTTATAGTGTGGATGTATTACTACAATTTGGGGTATCATATTGAATTTTGTTAATGCATGTCTCACACTTCTTATGGAAAATCTCAAACGTGAGTATTCGGTGTGCCCCAAACCCCTCATTCCAGTAGCTTCTGCATGGTTGGAACACGGTTTACAAAAGCATGCACGCTAAACCGTGTGGCCACTTAAAACCTGAAATTTCAAAAAACACCGACCCCCCCCCCCTCTTCCAATCTGTGCACCTCCTCTACTCCACTCGGGCGAGTCCTCCTCTCCTCCTCCTTTTTGTTCTTCATCCAGCCACGTTCTCCTTCCCTCTCCCCCTCCAAGGTATTCTTATCCTCTTCTTCTTCTTATTTCCTCTTCTTCTTATTTCTTCTTTATTTTTATTTTTCTTTTCTTTTTCCCTCTTTTTCTTTAGGGTTTGGACGATTTGCCCATGTTCTTTTTTTCCATTCTATTTCTTCATCTCTGTTTGTGGCCATTCATTACCCTTCTCTTATTTTGTTTGTTCATTGTTTCTTCATCCCCATAATGTGAAACAATGATTTCCCAATGAACACGCATTTTCAAAACCTTCGTTTCCACATTTTAGATTTTCCTTAGGAAGTTGTACAGTTTTCCATTTCATATATTTCAATTGTTATCCATACTTTTAGTGACTGAATGCTATAGTTGTTTGTGTTTTATTTCATAAGTTCCCAAAATCCAACCCTAACCTATCATGTCTACCTCCAAGAGATCCTGGGGCTCCAGCTCAGGCTCCACTCATGGCCCACAGGTTAAGTTCACTAAGAAAGAGGAACTAATGCACTACCGCACCCTTTTGAACCATGGCGTGAGTCCCCATCATGAGTTTATCTTAGAAAAAAATGATTACATGGTCATTACTGATGATCTCCAGATGCATATTGTCCGGGGAAATCTCACCCAAGATTTAGAGGTCCACTGACCAGTTTATAATGAGCTTTTCTAAGAATTTGGGCTACTTTTCATTGTCGCGAGTGATACAATGAGGATGAGAAAGGATTTACAATCGAAGCAGTCGATGATGTCAATTTCCGCTTGATAAACCAGCGGTACAACCTCAGGCTGAGTGGGTTTCCACCTCCATTGGCATGTTTGACAGTGACTACGTGTAGAGTGATACTTATTTTCTGGAACCATTTCAGTGGGACCCGACCCCGGCCTGGATTTTCTGGCCCACCATTGGAACAGGGGCCCCATACATACCATAGACTTCCATAGCTTCCAGATTCATTAACCCCATCCACTGGGTCTTTCATCGAATTATTACCCCTGATTTACAGCTTGGTCAAATAGAAAATGAACTATGAGCACTTGGGACCTACTGATTTTGAACTCCATGGTGACGGAAATTGATTTCAATCTTACCTACCTCTTCACCCAGTATTTGAAGCTAATTTTATCAAATCCAAAGGGAAATGTTTTTGGTGGAATAATCATTAATCTCCTTGAATATTGGATACAACTTGAGTTTGATACCATAGAATTTGTGGAAATACTAGCGACACCCTTCTTTGATATCACTCTTATCCACTGGATGTGGATTTTGGAGCCAGATGATGTCTGATTACGTCTACGGGGTGTTCCCAGGGCCGCACCAGCTGCACCTCAACCAGCGGGCCCAGCTATAGAGGACCACCCTGTCGAGCCTGATGTTTCCTACCATTCAACATCCCAGGGGAACCCTAACTCTGCTGCTTCCCCCACTCACCCATCCATGCCCCCACCATTTTAAACACCCTATACATCCTACCCCACCCCCAGGGAACACCGTACACTGACCCCGACCACTTTTGGAAGTGGCAGAAGGACCAGTACTCTATGTTCCATAGCAGGCTTGAGCAGATGCACATGGAGGTAGAAGGCCTTAGCTTGGCCTGTGTTTAGCCTCCCACCCTTTATGAAGTTGTGCCCCACCATCCTCCCTCCTACTATATGCCAGGAGCTGATGCCTCAATGGGTGATCCCTCTACCACCTCTACTCTCACTGATCCCATGTACCTACCTCCACCTACCGCTGATCCGATCTGGGATGTCGCCGCTCAAGAATTATTTTTTGATCCATCTTCTCCCTGAGGGGCTATCGTTTCCTACTTTGTTACATCTTTCTTTTTATGTTCCCTTTTCCCTGTCATGTACCTTCTTTTATGGTGTGATATTTTGACTTCTTGGTGTGATTATGTGTTGTGTTTTTCTTTCCCTGCTGCTAATACTATTTTTTCCTGGTTTACTTGTATGGTTCATTTATCTCACCAGCAGACATTTTCATTTGTTCCACGCCAGCCACCTTTCTGCTCGTCGGGCTCTCGCACACAACCTGATTACCCTACTTGACCATCATTGAAGGGAGTTTTTTACTTTTTCACTTTTTCCATTCTTCATTTTTACCCTCCCTTTTCATGTTTCCTTACCCACCCTTCTCTACTTTATTACCTTCACGGGGGACTGTGCTCGGCTTTGTGTGTGGGGGAGGTAGACATTAATTTGCACCCCATATTGATTGATTTCTTTCCCAAGTACTTACGGTAGCATGTTTTCTTAGGTTCATCTAAAGGGTTGTTATAGATGTCATGGGTTTATATCATTTAGCTAAAAATGAATCGTAGTAATTATCTCTAAAGATGGATCATATTTCCAGATTGTCGAACCTAGTATGTGATGTGAATAGACCTTTTAATACTTGAAAAAGAGCATTTATCCATTCATTTAGAAAAATAGTTTGTTTAAAAATGATTTTTGTGCTGGAGTAATTCGAATTGAGGAACCCCTTAAAATGGATGTCAAATTGTGCATAAAGAGAGGTTAAGTTTTGGGAATTGTTATTGCCACACTAGTGGAAATTACGTGGTTTTAATGTCATGAAATCTTGACTTGATCAAACATTTTCATCATGTTTTTACATGAGCATATTGGGCCACATTTTATGCTAGTATCTCATTCCACTACAAAGGAGAAAAAATATTTTGAGATATGAAAAGGCATGCCCAATTATTTTGATGACCTTTCATCGTGTTCTAAATAATTCTAGTCAATGAGGGTGTGTGACCTATAAAAGTGATCGCCCGCCAATTGGTGATGAGGAAACCTGTGCTTAACAAATCTGAGTGTATAACGAGATAAATATGGAGGTAGGAACTCTCTTTGAATGAGGAAGGGAAATCTCAGTTTTAAGTAAAATTGATTTATGAATGAATGGTTGACTGTTTTGGATTAAGTCTACTTTGTTGGATAATTTCATAGACTTGGGAATCCATGAAGTTTGAAGGATGTATTTTTTATCGGTAATTAGTTCAAAGTTAATATTCATCTAATTGGTATAATCTGTGATATTTCTAGTTGTCTCTTTGATAACTCTTTGGACATGACTTTCTATTCTTTTATTTGAGGACAAAAAATCAATTAAGTGTGGGGGAGTTTTATGCACTGTTGTGCATAAGGCATTTCCTCTTGGTTTAATATCTATAAAATGGTCTTTATGGATGGTATTTCATGAATATCACATTTTTGATGAACCGTGTTCTTTGTTTTTCGGTCACCAAAGGATAAATCATGGAGTCTATGAATTTTGGAGACTCAGAAGGGAATTGGAGGATTATAGACCCTTTTACCCTAACTATTCCTGAATGGAGTCACCTAGATCAAGCACTAGACATAAAGGATGGGAAAATTAAGGAATTTCAAATGATAGAGGCAAATCACACGGTCACCACACAGTTATCCAAACCATGTTCAAACCGTGCTGGAGAATATACCATTGAAAGTAGCATACGCATGGTTGGTGCATGGCCTTCCCAAACGGTGCGGCCCATCAAGGAAAACTATGCGGATCAAGGATTTGAGACAGTAGCATCTACACAGTTGGTGCATGATCTACCAAACTATGCGCCCAAACCATGTAGAACAGTGCAACCTTATCCTTTTTTCTTTTTCACTTTTAACCCACTCCTTAACCCGGGGTTCACTTTTCTATGTGCTTTTGTACAACTATAAAAAGATCTTTTTATCCAAGAATACTTTGGGGGAGGCTGGAAATGAGGAATAAAGGCTGGGGGAAGAAGGCTGGGGAGAAGGAAGGTTTTTGGGAGGCACTAGTTCTTGGAATTCTTTTGTACTTCGGATTATTCTATTTTTTGTTTGTAATGAAATCTCTGATGAGTCTTCGTAAGTTTCTTATTATTTTCATTATGAGTAGCAAAACCTCCCTATGTTGGGGCTGGTAAAAATGTTGTCTCAGTAGAACCAATTTCTCTATTATTGTGTTCATTCACTGTTTCTCACATAATTCTCCCAACTTTCGTTTCTTATTTCACTGGAAACCCCATATCAGACCATGAATGGAGTTTCCAGGGATCTTTGGGAGAATTACGACAAGGATATCCCTGAACATTATATATACTTGTCATTTCTAGAGGCTGGTTCCAAAATTAAGAGACAGTAGATATCAATTTCCAGACCAATGGATTTATTCCTACCAACTTGATCGGATCTCATCGGACCAAGGGAGTTCCGACACAAATGAAACCCAGAAATGTGGGTTATTATGAACTAAAAAACACAATAGGGAATAAGGTTTATAGTCCCACATGAATGTCTAGCCCCAACACATTTTCATTAAAATCCAAATACCAGTTTTAAGTAATTTTTAGTTTTCATGTTTGATTCGTAGTGAATTAGAAAAGTCCAAGTAATTAGTTATCTTAGGTGATATGTACCATGATCCAACCAATCGTATTTAAATTTGGAATCTCTACTTAAGTGGTTTAAAATCAAGATACATAAAACACCAATACTTCTTCCCTGTGGATCGATCCCATAATTGCACACTATACTTGTTACAAATTAGGGAAATTAATGTGGGGTTGAATATAATACTTCATGTAAACAATAAACCAGATATCTTTGAACCTGCATATTTACATTGGGTAACACATTACCCAGATTTTGCTTAATTTACTTCTGAATTTTATTATAATTACCCAAAAAAATATATTTATGTTCCTCACATATATATCAATCTAAATTTCACATTATTTGATGGGAAATAAATTTTTAAAAAATTCTTCCTTATCAATTCCTCTCAAATAGAAACCCCGATTAAAGGGAACTTATCTATTTCTTATCTATTTCAAGTAAAATTCATATACTAATTATATCCATAAAAAATTTTATAATGTCAATAATTTTATAATGAAAAAACAATTTTAGTTCATTTATCATTTTATGGATATAATTTTTCCCTTATCCTATTTCAAGACAAATCTTTAAGAGGCATATTCCAAATTTTAGCCTTCCACTCTTTTTCATGTTTTCAATTTAGTTGGATTTTATTAGTTAGGATCTATTATTACATTTCCATTATAAATATCCATCAGTAATAAAAATCCATTCTTTCATGAATACGATTCTCGTATAACCATTTGTAATGCCTTATAACATGATTATAACGGGTGTTCCCATATATTTCTCTAATGCATTGGGTTTTTTGTCTCTTGAGAAATTAGGTATGGGGTAAGGGTGTAAAATTAATCCATTAAGGGATTTTTTTTAACCATGTGATATCATCTTGACCATTATCCATTACTTATGTTTATGTCATAATATTTTTTTTTTCCACATTCCTATATTTCCAGGATCATATGATTCCATGTTCTATATGTTAGGGCTTTATATATTAATTCATGACCCATGTCTTTTATATTATATAGATATTCCTAATGAATCATGTTCTATGATTATTCTCTATTTTAATACCATTACTAGTTTTTTAACTCATCCCTTCATTCTGTGCATTCCCTAGGTTATCTTATGTAGCTGTAGGAGCTCAAAGTGGGTTAGGATCTCATTACGGAAATTAATAAAAAATGTTATATCCTAGATTCATTTTTCCTATTTATGTACCTATTTTTTTAAAACAGTTGAAACTTCAATCACTGTTTTTTATTTGATGTACAATTATGTTTAAAATCGTGTAATAATATATTTAAAAGACTTGGTTCACTAGCACTGGTATCGTAGTACAAATTAGTTTTTTTGGGATTAGGACTAGAAACATTTAGTAAGAACCCTAGGGATAATACTATCACCAGGGGTAACCTATATTGAAACCTAGGTAATCATAAGTGCGAATATAATTTTTCATTAATATGATTTGTATCCTATAGTCATAGTTTTTTTATATGCTCGATAAATAATTATTCACCCCCTATAATTTTATATTTTCTTTTTTAGATAATGGATTAAAATAATAGAATCAATGATAACAACTAACATGATAGGAAATGATATTATTTATCCAATGATATATCATTCCTTATGGGAAATGGAGCTCAAAAAAATTATAGTATAATCTAAACTAAATCAAGTTTTGACTTATAACATGAAATGTGTGGAACGCCCTCTTCTCATAATAATGATCATGTTATAGTTGAATACCTCGTGTGAAAAAGGCATCTTGTATTTGGTGGACCATATGATCCCTTCATAATATAACTATGTATTTAATCCATTAGGAATATATTCAATGTCCTTTGATTATTAGATGAAGAGAAAGTTGTGCAAAAGGTCTATCATTTTGATGGGGAAGTAGATCGGTGGTGGGCATTGATCAATAACATGAGGATATTTATTCCATGGAATGGGAATGATTCCAAAAATAGTTTTCAATATAATTATTCCACAAAATATTTTTTGTAAGATGGTTTTGGTGTTCCTCTGACTGATGTAAAATGAAGATGTTTGTATCGGGGAATGTGAGGAAAATGTCAAAAGTATTACATGATGCAAATATAGGGTTTTAATGAACTCTAAAAGGGAGTTGTATCTATTATTTAGTGTATTAAATATGAGTCTACAAAAAAACATTATTCGATACAATGAATGAAATGAAATTATTTTACATTATTCCCATAAGGTTAAGATAATGATTGGATACTCTCAGTGGTCTCATGGGATCGGAGATAAAATTGGTTTTTAATATGGAATGATCAATAGATAAATAGCATGGTGGAAAGAAAAAAACATCCCATGTGTCAATATTGTGGGATAATGAATCATGGTAACTATCTAAATATAATGGGAGATGATTCAAATGTAGAAAATAGGTGAATCAAGCTAAGAATTATCATTAGAATATAAAGAATCATGATAATGATGAACAAGAAAAGAAGGATCCAAATTACACTCAACCTATAGTATAATGGTCCAACTACAAGTAACATGGGAATTTTGTGAGAGAAATCAATAAAGACAAGGGTTATTAAATACCATCAATGAAAACAATATCCATGGATTAATGGAACGACATATGTTATCACTACTACTGAGTTGGATCTTGAAAATGGTGTGTTGATAGGTACACTACTTTTTCATTCATGAAAAGAAAATAAGAATTTTTATTCTAAGTATACACATTCATTAATATTTTCCATGTTAAGTAGAACTATTCAAACAACTCCATATACATATATAGGTTATTTTATCTATGACAATAGTTAATGGTTAAATTATTGCATCTAAAGTATATAACCCCTCATAAGATTATTCTTCTAGAATAAACCTCCATTAAAAAATCTTCATAAAACATTTTTTAGCATGGATTGGTTGACTTTATAATAATATAACATCAACTATTAAGAGAGGGATGTCATTATTTACATTTGGAGGCATCACCCAATTCTGTACAAATGCAAGGAGGAGGATCGATATAATTTGTAATATCCTTCTTAAATAAGGATATTATTTCTTTATTAGAAACAATATATAGCTAAAAATATTGATAATATTAGTGGATCATTCTTGAAGGGATTCCCATTATGAGGGACAACACTGATGTGTTCCCAAAATAATTATTGTATCTTCATCATGAATGAGATATTGTGTTCACAATTGAAATAATTCCTAGATCACAACCCATATCAAATACTTTCTAAAGTAATTCCACCATTGAGTTGGAATAATGAAAGAAGTAGTTACAAGAGAACCAAAATGAGTTGTTTATATTCCCATGTACTTTACCATGGAGTGCATCATTTCTATTCATTAATCCTAATGATGGATTATTGATCCTTTTCCTCAATTATTGTGAGCTCCAACAATCATGATAGAAAACAATTGCACATTCAATTGATTGATTAATTGTTCATTAAATTATGTGGGTCCATTTATTTCTCTAAGGTGGTCCTTCATTCAGCATATCATCAGTTAAATATGAAGAAAGAAGATATTCTCAAGAATACATATCAAACGATGTATAGAAACTATGAGTTCATATTGACACCCTTTGGACTCACCAAAGCTCCAAACATTTTCATGAACATAATGAATAAAATATTTTGAGATTAGCACAAAAAAATTATGGGAGTATTTAAATATGATATTTTTATATACACCCTGAACAGGGAGGACCATGAGGAGCATTTGAATACTATGAAAAAGAACTCTCATGTGGAAAAACTATATGAAAATTATAAAAAATGTGATTTTTAGATGGAGGAAGTATCATTATAAGGGCATGTTATCACAATAAAAGGGATACTAGTCACCCTTCTATGACAAAAAAATTGATGAGTGTCCTAGAAAATTATCCATAATTAAGTTTCCTATTTTCCTTTCTCTATTTGCATATTATCGACGCTTTTTAAGGAACTTTTCACAATTTTTTAACAAACTAACCAAGATAACGCATAAGGGAGTAATTTTTGTTTGGAAAAGTGAATGTGAAGACTACATCATTGAATTCAAAAAAAGATTATCACTACTCCAGTACTTACACAACCCATAAGTGGGAAACTTTTCATGGTATACAACAATTTTTCAAAAAATTTAATATGTTTTGTATTGAGACAAAATGATATTGTGATAGCCTAAACCTCAAGTAAGATGAACTTTCATGAAAAATACTACCCCACATATGATCTACATTTTGTGCATGTGACATTAACATTGAAAATCATGAACCATTATCTCTATGAGGAGGAGTGTGAGATATATATTTGTCACAAGAGTTTTAAATATAAATTCACATGAAATAAGAATAATTGGTAATAGTTAATATGTTTAGAGAAAATTAAGTATCCGGACTACTCAATCAACTATCATTCAGGTAATGAAAATAAAGTTGAAGATGATCTGATTGAAAAGGATCATGCATCATTATAAATGATGAGAATTGAGAAGGATCCAATATTTCTTTAATTTAAAAGGGTGGTAATGGGAATCTTAATGGAAGGAACATTATCATTCCTTTATCAAATGATTTCTCAAAAATACATTTTAGAGAAGAAAATGGATGGTCAAAGAGTAGATGAAGAGACTCAAAAGAAGGTGGAAGCTATCGAATATGGGAAATCTGGGGATTCAAAAATTGATAAGGAAGGATTCATAATATTTGGTTCATGACTATTTGTACCCCCAAATCCATATATAAATTAGGATATTATTAATTATTCATATAGCTCAACTTATCCATAAACCAATAAGAACAAATATGTATCATGATCTTCAAGAGCTCAATTTTTGGGACAATATGAAGAATGAGATCATTGAATATACATAAATTTTTCGAGTATGGAAGAATGTAATGGAAAAAAGGAAAATTTCATATGGGAGATGAAACCAATACCCATACCTACATCGAAATGAGAAAACATCACTATAGACTTTGTCATTGGTCTTCCAAATGCATTTAGAGGAAATAATGATATATTGGTTTTTTTATCATCATGATAAGACTAATAAAATTATTTAAATTTGAGAGGACATATCACTTGATATACATACATGGATATACATCAGATAAGTGGAAGGGCTATAAGGAGTCCCAATATGGATTATATGTGATCAAGATATGTGATTTAACACTGTGTTCTAGAAAATTCTTAAATATTCCCTAAACACTGAGCTAATATTTAGTTTGTATTATCACCCTTATATTGATGTCAAATCTAAGAATACTATTTAGACATTGGAAGATATGTTGAGAGAATTCTAAATGGACTTCAAAGTAGGATAGGACAAACAACTTTCTCTAGTCGAATTCGTTTAAAACAATACATTCCACTCTAGTATACAAATGGATACATAGGAATACCATTATGGTAAAATATTAAGAACACCTGCATATTGGGATGAAGTTGGTGAACACAATCTGAGGGAACCATTAATGGCTGAGGAAAGAGTAGAAACGTTGAAGACCATTCAACAGAACATCAGGGATTCATAATATTGACAGAAGATCTATCTAGATAATTTTCAATGGGAATCAGAGTATGACTACGGAGATCATGTATTCATCCCTAGTCTCAAATAATTTCTATGAAATTTTGGAATAAGGAAATATAAGTTCTCGATACATCATCCCCTTTGAGATTCATGATCAAGTCAAAGTTTTGACCGATCAACTATCACTTACGCCAACCATGTCTCAAGTACAAGACATATTCTATGTATCCCTATTGAATAATTACAAACTAGATCACTCACTTTTATTTGGTTTAAAGGTGTTTCAACAATAAAATGATCTCTCTAATGAGGATAATCTAGTGAAGATCTTGGAGCATAGAGATAAGGTTTTATGAAACAATAGTATTCACATGGTCAATGTACTATAGGGGACCATAAATGTGAAGAGGTGACATGGGAACCTGAGGAATCAATGTAGAAGAAGTATCATCACCTATTTTCAAAAAAGTATATAACACTAAATTTTAAGGGAGAAATTTCATAGGGGGGAATAATGTAAAGACCCATAATTTTATCAATGAAATTTTTATTCATATAACTATTTCAGGAAGTATAAGGCACATACCTTACATAGATAAACAAACAAAACATTGTTCTCATAAATGAATAATGATACTTTAGTCAACAAATAAACCACTAATAATTCCAATTATTACATAAGATTAATAAATAGAAAATAAGAGAATAATAATTGTATAGTTTGGATATTCTTGATCCACTAGAATGACCACACTCAGAAATAAATCTTTATAAATAAATCTTCATAAATAAAACATAATTTAAATAATATAATATTCATTCTGTTAATAAATGTTTATATAAACTTGGGAGAAAATATAACTGAATGAATAATGAATGGAATAAGTGGTATTTATAAGAATTAGGTAACCCATGATTCTATTAAATATATGATTTTTGTAATATTAATCTGAATATTGTAATTGTAATCTGATTGTTGGAATAGTAATCTAACTGTTGGAATAGCAATCTGATTATTAAAATAATAATCGGATAGTTAGGAATAGTAATATAACCATTAAAATTTTAACCTCACCATTATAAATGTTAAATAATATTTATGTATCATATAAAATGAAAATAAGATATATTTATATCATTGTACAAGTAAATAAATTTTAGAAAAATAATAAATTATGAGTTGGTATTTTTGTAAAACATAACTAATTTATTTTTAATTTTATAATGAATAATATTTTTGAAATATAATTTATTTTCATAAAATGGATTCATAAATTTGTTTTATTATGTATTTTAATTATAATATAATTCAATTATACCATAAATAATTTTTCAAATGGTCACAAGATCGATTATAATCGTTAAATTATTATTTTTTGAGTAAATGGGGATTTAATTTAAAAATAATTTTCTTACATTTATAAAATCTTTTTAATTAAATTGATTCCATTTTTTAAATATAAACATCAAAAAATGGTTATGGTGATTTTTTCAGGATTTTTCTAAAATAGTACAATTTTGATAATAGTAAAATACTTTTATATACAGAATTTAACATTGTATGAATATATATGCATTTTTGGGTAATGTATCATGTTAAAACTCATTATTTATAACTTATATTCCCCATTTATTATATATTGTCAAAATAATAAATAATATTTATTGTATTGATGCCAAAAATTTAATGGATATAATAATAAAAAATACCCTTATCCCCACCTTATAAGTACCACCCCTCACAATATCTTCTCCTCACAACATATAAATCTTGAATCTTTCCAAATATTTATCAAATCATATCCTCCCAACTCACCCAATTTTCAAGTGATTATGGAGTCACCAAATAACCAATTCTAACTGTAAAGCCCCGACCCCAGTTACCCAGATTCGGTGCATTATTACATAACATTGGCATGATCACAAGAAAGATCAAATCTCGAAAGACCGATTAGTTTAGTAGCCTTGGAATAACTAGATACATTAATAAAGTTTACATTATAACATAAAATGAAAACTACAACAATATAGTATCCATAGTCCACACTCTTATCCCCTCATATTATCCCTGCTGGTAATTCATAAATTACTTCTTCACATCCTGGGAAAAATAAAACATAGAAAAGGGGTGAGCTCAAATGGCCATTAAGGATAACAATATAGCGGAAACTTTTATAAATAAGAATAAACATTTAAGTCAATGTATAACTAAAACAAAATACTTTTACACATGAACATCAACATAGTATGGAAGAAATAAAATGAAATAATTCCATTTACTTATTCACATGGATATTCTACTAATCTAATAATAACATGCAATTTCAATAACCACTTTTATAATGATGTAATGCATAATGTCAGACTATCATAACCACATAGGAAAGGCCTCGTGCCAAGAATACAAATAAGATTTTATCAAGGCCTTATTCCAAGACACTAGTTTGTCTCATGATACCTACCGATGCATCGAGGATCTATAGAGGGCTCCACCCATCACTTACTAAGTCCAATGCATTCTTCATATGAAAAGTTTTAAACATAACATAAACATTCGTATTAAAACTAGCATACAAAATGTCAATACTTTATCCACAAACCATGAATGGTATTAAAATATAACATCCACAGTCAAACATAACTCATTCGATACAATATAGAACATTGTATTGTATCAGATTAATCTCAATAAAGAATAATGAAGGATATTGACATAGATTAAGATAATCGTCAAAACTATTAGAGAGAAATATCCCCCTTTATCTTGAAATCATTTAAAAGTCACACTATTTGTCAAGAAGACATTTAAAAATATATTTTTGAATCAAAGTGTCCTATACCACATTGAAACATTTAAAATTAATTTTAATTTTAAAACATTAATGTCCATATAAATAAATTCTTAAAACCATTTTTAAAACATGGACATTAATGAGAAATATTTAGAAGAATAAATCTTTAAAACACTTAAAAATAAATTTTAGTTAGAGTTTCTAACCAAAACAGGGACACTAGAATACAAATAATTGATGTAATAAAAACTTTATAATATCATTAGAATAAATGGATTCATGATATACTATTTCAAAGTACATTATATACACCATATAAAATTGATTTGATGTATAACAAAAAAGAAGTATCAATGGAATGTGCATTGAGATGTATTCTCTTATAAAGACCATATCCTTAGGTTAAGGATAAATCAACGGCATAATTACGTTTGAAAAATATAAATACACTCAATATTATTGGATATTTAGTGTAAATAAATCAGATGACATTCACATGTATTCTTGTAAAAACAAAACAAATGAATTGGATATTTAACTCAACAAATGGAGATTGAGTTAAAATTACTCTTATCAAGTTCATACCGATGACTTGAGAATTTATCAATGGAGTGATTATGTGTATCAAAAGAATATCCACAAAAATGGGAGTGGAATTTATGACATAATCAACTGAAAAGTGATTCTACACATAATCTTGGAGTAAAATAATCAATGAAGTATGCGTAAAGCCGAATGAGTGGAAATTGAAATTTAAAATTCTCTTATTAATTTGGTAACATATAAAACATACACCCATGAAAGAAGTATCATAAAATGATGATTTAAATATACATGAATTAAATTATATTACACAATGAATACAAACATGGGCAGTACACACACCACATGTAATAAATAAGTGGTGAACAATGGCATTCTCACAGAATTAAAAGTGAGATAAGAAACCCCTTACTTTGTACTTTTTCCTTGGTCGACGGTAGGTTAAACTCGTGTATAATGGTGAAATAATTTTTATTGAATTATACAAGAATAATTTATATTAATATTATATAATATATGATATTTTAACATTTATTTGTTAATAATATATTAGTATTATCATCATTTCGGCTGTTAACTTACTCATTTTCCTTTATATTCATTGTTATGTAAATTGTTTTTGTTATGGATAGGTTTTATCTTATTCATATCCAGAATTATATCAAGTCTATAAACATTATTTTTAATAATCAAATGATAATTATACTTGAATGGATAAGATGGAGAATAAATCTCATCACGTTTGTGGAGACGGTAGTCCGTACGTACGCACAAGCGACAATATCATTCTTTTGATGTTAAAATAATATATAACTGGATTGTATATCATATAAGAAGAATAATTATCATGTTATATTTATTATTTACATGAATTACACATCATTATTACACCCATCTAAATAATAATTTATTGAATGACAATTACACCACGACGTGGAGACGGTAAGTCGTACGTACGCACGTATGGTGACATGCCATTCAAAGGATGGATAGAATACTGAATATAGTTTTACCTTATTTATAATAACATCACAGTATATAGAAGATACTAGAGTTATTAATTCAGAATATAAATAACAAACAAAGAATAAGTTGAAGAAGAAAATAACTTGCAAGAGGGTGGTGAAAATATTAACTCTTCTTCAGGTTCTTTCTATTGATTTGATCAAAAGGGCTCCTTAGGTTGGCTTTATGATCAAATTAAGCTCTCTAGGTTGTAGTGAGGGAATTTGAGAGAGTATTGGGGCAGGTTTTGGTCGAGACAAAAGGCTTTTAATGTGCGAATTAGTGAGAAGTGGGAGTGCCCTTTTATAAGAGGGGTGAGGGGCACCTTTGGAAAAGCTAAAAATATTATTTTATAATAAATTCATATTCGGTTTATAGTGGCTCAAAAGTGGATTATTTAAAGGTTAAGGTGGGGATGGGTCTAAAACCACTCAACCAATAGAATTTAGATAGGTTTTGGTCTTTATATTAACCTTATCCTTATGTATTAACTCTTAGTTAATTAGATTCACTTTTACAATGTCTCTTTGTATTTTTATATTATATGGTTAATAAAATTACTATATACATCCAAGAGACCCCAAAAGTGGTCCATTAATGATTCACCTATAATGATATAAGTCTCTTGGTTGAACCTTAGATTTTTATGAATTGAATATAAATTAATAATATAATATTTTGTTTAAAAACTAATTTATGTCAATTTTGAAACTATTGGGTATTTTGTTTTTGATAAATTCATAATAGCATTATTACTTCGAACACAATTTATATAATCAATCCTAATATGTCATATTAACCTATAAAATTATTGGAATACATAAAAAGTTCCAAATTAAATTTATTTTGATATTTATAATATCAATTATTTTAATATTTCATTAATTTTGTAATTACTGCATCATCATTGTGTCATAAAAAAATTAAATTATTTAATGTATAAAAATTATAAATAAAATACCATTATGTAGGAAAGACATTTATCTTTCTAATTAATATTTAAAATAGAATTTATCTTATGTATAACCCTATATTAAAAATGTTTTAGTAAATAAACTTTGATTTTAACTCTATTAACTCTTCTTTGAATTAAATAATAATAAATGTCCTAATCTAATACAAGTGGACCCAAATGATAATATTTTACACCTAAGATTGTTTTTGGTCGAGTTACACTTTTCCAATAGAATTAGGACATGTGTTTGGGTAATATTAATATCATTTGTACCCTTAATTACCCTATTTACTTTTAACCGTGGTAAATAAAAGTAAAAAGTTACTATTCACCAAAAATTATTTTCATCTCATTGAACCACATTTTACTCCTTAATATTAACTGTGTCTCTCAAATTTTAAAAATTCCACTCACAGAAGCGGTAAAATTAAGTTTTATGAAAAAATCAGTTTTTTTTAACTACCACTAAGTGGTTTCACTATTCATCAAAAAAAATGAATGTTTCCAGAAAAATACAAAAAATTATGCCTAGGATATATTTGATATTATTAATTAAAAAATTATGTCTATTTTACCAAATTCAAAACATATCAGTTGCATTAATTAATTTAAAAATTAATTCCTGTCATCAAAACAAATATCGTGTTTTTAAGAGATAATAACTATCAAAAGATTGACACTTGTTTATGTCTGGTTTAAATGTGAAATTACATCCAATGAACAACATTGTATTAAATAGTAAAAATATATTCTAAATATAATTTAAGACAACTCAAATTAATAATTTATCACTATTAGTTATTTCGATTAAAACATTTGTTTTTAATTAAAATTTAGTAATTTTCACTATTCATCAAAATATGAAAGTTATCTGAAAAGTACCAAAATTTCACCCTAGGAAAATTTCGATATTATGAATCCAAAAATGATGTCCATTTTGAAAGATAAAATTTATAAAATTTCAAAAAGTAGGTATTACTATTCATAATGGCTTGTTTGATTGGTTGTGGTGTGTTAGAACATGAAGTTGCGTACAACACACGCTAATGTATTATTCAGAGAGAAGCGTACTGTGGAAGCTTGGGGTGTTACACTACCTACCTTAATAGTACCTTCATAGTGATGATGAGGATTATTATAGATCGTGTTCTTTCAATGAAGAACACTCTTTCAGGAGACCATTCAAGCTTCCTTCAAGGATTCAATGATGACTCTCCTCAAATATGACCCTCTATTGAACCATTGATTTGTTACATCTGTAATGGGAATTCTCTTTCATGGATGTGATTAGTTATTCCTCCCAAAGTACGAAACTGTTGGCTAAATACCTAAATTGTTATGGCATTTCATGGTTAACGTGAGGAAAATCTATTTATTTTTTGGAGGATCTTTGAGGTATAGATATTATCAAATATAGTCTCTCCAAACATACATTCCTTAAAAAAAATACATTATTGTGGATACTTGGTGGTCACAAACCCATAATCCCTCTAATAGAGAATGGATTTATTCAAATTCTGCATTCTTAGGTGCATTACTTTTTCCAAGTGGGGAAAACCAAAACCTTTCGTTGACCTAGATTATATAATTGATATTTTTTGTGAAATAAATAATAGGATTATTATTCTAATCAGAAGATATTTTTTCCACATTATTATGAGGCACAAGGATGATCTGGATGTAGTGAGAATGATTCATAATGTTCAATTGAAAAATTGTCATCTGAGGCTATCTCAAGGGGACATCAATTACAATCCTTTCAACAAAATTAATTAAATCACACTATTTTTTGTTATAATAATGGTCTAACATATGTGTTTTGGAAACCTAAAATATTAAATTACCATGCCTCTTACATTATCATTTATTTTTATCATAATCAGCATACTCTTAATGGAGAACATGGATTTATTCCAGGATCTTGGTTGATGCCAACATTAACACAAATGTTCCTGATGTGATTAATTTAACAGTAATGATTATAATGATAAAATAATAGTGTATTATGAACGTGTTCCCTCATTTTTTTTTTTGAATTTTTAGACTTTCCATTTATAACTACAGTGTTATGCAGAAGAAATTAAATCCCCCAACTGATGAAAACGTTTGTAAATATGTAGACAGAAATTAAAAAAATATTCAAATCCATTATTTTTCATAATTGTGAGCCTAATAAAAAATGATTCTAATATATGGGTAAAAAAATACAAATACCTTTTACATAAATAAACCTACTAGAAATAATTGGGCTATCCTTGTTGAAGAGGAAGGAAAGATAATTACAAGAACCTTCTACAAATATCAACAATGACACAATACACCCTAATGGAAATGTGGATCATAATGGATGTATAGACACTGTGGATGCACATATTTATCTTGAAATTGTCCTAGATATTAAGATATTTTTTATGAAATGTTGGATGAATCAGTCAATGAAGTTTATTATTCGAAGAAAGGTTCATCAATATATAATTCGGAAATAAATAAATCTCTTATTCCAAATCTAGAGTGTATGAATTCTAAAACTAATTATTTCAATCTTTCTATGGAATTTGATTATGGTACAGGAATTAATCCTTTGAAACATCACGATGTAAGAACACCATATTATTACATATTGAAGATAGGTACAATAGTAAAAACCAATAATACCTCTTTTCTTCTTGACAAACTACAAAGGCCATTATATGTATATGTTTATAAATATTTATATGTAAATGTACACAAATCTCATGTGACTTCCAATGAATAAAACATTAAACACATCACATAATCTTGTGGGAATACCCATCATGATTCCATCACACCAGATCTTTATCATGTTACCATGGATTTAGAAGAGGATTGAATTTTAAGAATAACATCTTCCCCTGTCAGTAATTTCATTTACTATAGTTAAGGTAGTGCTGATGAAACATATAAGTTGTAGTAGTGGTAAATATGAAATCACAACATCATATGAACACCTTATCAAATACAAAAATACACCATTTAAGCTTGAATTAGATAATGGGGGCTATAAGGATGAAGGAATTACAAATATTGATTCATAGGATGATCAATCTGTTGTAGAAAATTCCTCAGATAAGAATGAAATAGGCTTCTCTAGTCGAAAAAATATAGAGTAAAATAATATTTCATAGAAAAAGATTGATTGAAATCGAATGTTATCAAGAATAAAATGGAAATAAAAATTATAGTATATATAAAATAATGGAATATTTTTCCAAGAATAGGTTTAAATAAAGGTTTTATTTTGGAATTGTTATGGTTTGGCAAACCTAGAAACAAATAGATTCCTTCAACTTTTTAAAAGTAAATAAAATACTGATATCTTAATAAAATTCAAAGTAAAAATTGATTTTCCCCTAGAATGTTTTTTATTTATGATATTTTAGATAAAATACTATCAAAAAATACTACTCCAATTATTATATAAAAATATTGTGGGTCTTATCTCACTCAAGAGTGGATGGAATCTCTTACATCAACCACACTAGGCATATGGTTACACTCAAATATAATTATATAGGGATACAAAAAATTTCTCTACCTTCTATGCTTACAATGGTTACCAATAATGAAGTGATTTGTGGAAGAACATTCAAATATTGAGCCGATTAATAATTGTTAATTGGACACTTATTGGTGAATTTAATACCATTCTTAATTGAGATGTTCGATTTTTCATGATATAATCCTAAACCTCTATATTATATTACAAAGAATATATTGATAATTAAAAAATTCATTGATTTAACTTGATGGGTGACAAGTATACATGGTATTGATGGAACATCAATTAAAATGGTTTCTAGTAAATTGTATAGGTTTATAGTCAATGAATCTTCCCTCATTGTTTTGGAATCTAACTTTTCCACCACTCTTGTAAAATTTAATTTTGATCATCATCCAATATAGGAAAATATTTTCTATGGAGTGTTTAAAAATACAATTCAATACATATTCAACAATTCGTGGGTCATGTACCCTGATTTTAAAGAGGTGGTTCAAGAAACCTCAAACAATCATAACTATATTCTTGTGCTTTATAAATCCAAATTCTTATGAAAAATCAAAAAATTTAGAGTCAATAGTTCTTTAGTAACATGGATGAGAGCATTTCTCATTTGGAATCATTATTTTACTCCATCAAAGAAAATAACATCATATATTGCTTTTATTTGTATCATAATCTATAAAATATAGTAATTGATCTCCTCAATACTCATCTTAATCTCAAAGATGAAATAAAAGTAGAAACTTTATAAATTAAATGAATAAAAAAGGGTATTTGAAATAAAATATTTTTTAACTCTATTCAAATATTCAAGAATATCATAAGACCCATGACAATTTTAAGTAACTGTTGGGTGTTCTTCGAAAAAATAGAAGACTTATCAGCTCATGTTTTTGCTTATTATAATATTCTATGTGACAGACCTAACACTAGAACTGATCTCATGGAATATATCATTACATAAATTTTTGATCATGAATACAATTAACCACTTTTCAAAATCCCCCTTGAGTTCTTGATAAAAGATGTTTTCTTTGGAATGAACTATAAAATATCTCACAACCTGGATGGGTTTACAAACTCTTTATTTTAAACCTTTTGCGAGATTATCTGTTGTGATTTATTTAGACATGTTACTAATTCTTTCAATGGTGGTCAAAAAAATTAAATAATTCATGAAAAATTTCATGCACTCATTCCTAAAGTGGATAATGAAAATGAGTTTCATACCTTCATACATGTGGATATAGTTAATACCATTTACAAAATTATTGGAGAAATCCTTCCCAATAGGATTTCTATGATTTATAATAGGATAGTTCCCCCAAAACAATTTTGTTTCATCAAAGATGGAACTAATGAGGATTGTTTCATACATGATTCTAAATTTTTTAATCTTCTTTGGAAATACCAAAGAGGAGGTGAAGTTTCCATCAAGTTTTATATTCAAAAATCATTTTAAATGTTACATTGGGGCTTCATTTGTAAGGTTTTAGCAAGTTGTTTTTTGAGGAATTTATTAAATTGGTTAAAATTCTTCAAATATCATTCCACATCTCAATAATTATCAATAGATCTTGTAAGGGATATTTTATAGGTTCTAGAGGTATCAGAAAAGGCAATTTTCTCCCAATAAATTTTTTATCTGTTGATAAAGATTATTTAAGTAAGTTCTTTCCCAAAATGGTTAATGTCAACAAAATCAAACCAATCAGAGATTATAGAGGCCTTGTTTCTCCTATTAACCATAAGTATGTCGATGGAATTATTATATTAACTCAAGGCAATGAAATAAATATAATAAACCTAAATAATTAACTCATTAATTATGAAACATTATATGGTAAATAGATCTCTTGGGCTAATTCATAATTATAATTTGAAAAAATGTCCCCACAAAAAGTGAGAATCATGAATGAGTTGGAAATCATAGAAATTTTGAATCCATTCAATTTTCTTGGTGTCCATAGTTTTTAGGAATTCCATATGTCATCCATTGTTCTCACATTGTGAGACAAATTAATAATCAATTATATTTTTGGAAAGTAAAAACTTTATCAACGGAAGGTAGGTTCATCCTTATGAAAGAAATAATTGTGTTAAAATTTACCTAATCATTTATGGTCTATAAATGGATATATTATCTCATTAAGAGTAGAAACACTTAAATAATGAATATTTTATTGAGTGGAAGTATCCTTTAGTGTATACATACCATTATTCATTGGGTACAATGTTTTCAACCTATTATTTATGGAGGAATTGGAATAAAAATATCAAAAAATTCAATCCATAATTAAAGCATTAACGTCATGTAGAGACTCATAAATAATAATTCAATGGAACTTCTCTTTATGAGATATTGTATCTTGAGCATTGTAAAAGTATGGAACATAAATTATTTGGATCCATCGATATGACCTTCCCTCAAATACTTTTATTAAAATTTTTTTTGAATTCTCACTAGCTTTTATGAATAAATTAATATCAGAATTGTTTTCAGATAATTGGATAGGTACACATCTTCCCAATATTTTTAATTCATATAACCATAACATGACTTTAATGTGTAGTTCAAATGTAATATGTATAAATACTATGATATGTGCTATGTTGAAGTCAACGAAATGGTTTTGAACTACAACTTAATCAATGGTTAATATTTTAGTTTGGGATCCTACTAATAATGGGAAGCTACCCACAATGTTATTATATTAGGATTATATACAAGGGAATGAAAAAATTTGGGGGAATATTTTTAGTAGAAAATATATTCTACCATCCAGAGTAACCAATGCATATATGGTGATTTATTCCAATATTCCTACTAACATCTTTCTTCAATTTGTTGGTATTAATTATTGATCATGATGTCCATATATAATCAATATTGAGATGATATGAATAATTTTTCTTCTTAGTTTTGTGACCCTTATAGCTCTCAGGATAGCCGTTACTGGTCCCGCTAAGGTTAAAATTCCCCACACAACTGCTACGGAAGATTACTTATCATCTTGAATTAATCTTCCTCTTGCCAATAATTTTTGGAACTTATTCCTGATGGCCTACACTGATGTTATTTTTCTAATCATGATAAGATGAAATAGAAAACTCTGTGATAACACGTCATTCTCTTTATGGAAGTCCATTACTCATAACACAAATGTTGTAAAAAATTAAAATACACTTCAATAATAGAATTGAGACAACTAAATTCTTGAACGTTTTGTACATAAGAATCATGGAATTATTGGTATCTTTCTTCCTCCTTCTATGGCATTAAAATTATTATGCCTTCCTCTATTTGTGGGATGTATTAAATTTAATTAAAATTTATCTTTAAGAGGACGTTCAGGTCCCTCTGTATATGGTTCAATATTTATAAAACAGAATAGTAATATAGTTGGATGTCACTAAGAAACATGTGGAATCCCTACTTCTCTTGATGCAAAAATTATTTGGATTGTCAATGTTGTTAAAATTTTAAATCACTATGGTTGGATCTACTTGTGTTTTAAATGTGATTCAACTACTATTATACATGCTATCTATAATATCATTATTCAAATCCCATGAAGGATGACTTCAATATGGGTTAATTTCATGGATTCTATTTTTTTCATGAATCACATTATCTAGCATTCTTATCATGAATCAAATCATTTTTTATTGGAATTTCTAATAAAGGGGTCACTGCTCCTGATTTGACTTGGCTCAATGACATTCTGGATGAGATTCCTTCTTGTATCAAAGGGATTATTATAAAAAAACATATTTCCATATTTTTGTAAATTTTATTTTAATTAATTAAGTTTACTACTCTTTTTCATCCTGTAATCATTCCAACAAAAAATATTCCTTCAAGGAGGAGATATTAAAGTAGTAACATTCTCAATCTATCAGTTTAGATTTGTTTTTTATTCTTTATTTCCTTCAAATCATTCATCCATAAAATAATAATATCTCATGTATCATGTTTATATAGTAATTTTAAATTTCTAATTGAATATATTTTATTTATCCCCTTTCTCGTCTCTTCTTATTCAATGAAATTAAACATTTCCAAACTATTTCTGTTAATTATCTTCATGGATAATGAGTTTCTCATTTTCCCTTGATTCCTTAAATGAAGGTCAAAAGTCTATTATTATTTTTATATAAGATTTTAATAATTATACTATAATGTATTTCATGTTTTATAAATAACATATATACATGATACCAAATATAATGAAAATGTTTTGTGATGGTCGATAAAACCTCCAAAATTAACTAATAAAAACAATAATGTTGTTACTGAAAGACCCAAACCCACTTTAGAAAAAGAGTGATATATGGGAAAATTTATACATATAATATTGTATGAATATAATTTCATTATACATATGGATAATTATTACCATTTGACAAAAACAACTATAACTATACACAGGTAAACCGACCATGAAATCTTGAAAAGAATGCTGTAAAAAAATAGAACATTATAACTCATAAACATTTATATTATTGAACTTAATTAAATTATAATAAATAAAATATTTTTTTAACAGTTTATAAGTTAGTTAATTAATAATTATAATTTTATTTTTAGGGAAATTTAGTAAAATTTCACAAGGAATTCATATATATGGTAAGGGATCTCTTTAAACCTCCGTATTTTGTTTGGGTAACATTTTCCTCTCATTTCCTCAATTTCCAACTTAATTATTTTTTTATAATTATCCAATATTCTATATATATGTCTCACACATATATATAATTCTCAAATCATCTTTATTTTTCCTAAAATACATGTTTCAAAAAGGTTCTCTTGTTAATTCTTCTCGTAAAGAAATTCCAATTAATGGGAATTTCTCTATTTCTTACTCATTTTCATGTACACTCATTAAATTATTTTCAGAAAACATCTATTTTATGAAATCATTAATTTAACCATGAAAAATAATTTTATATCATTTTTTGTTTCTTGTAAAAAATTATTCTTATACCCTATTTAAATACCCTTCATTCTATTCACTAAAGTTATGCTTAAGTGTCTCATTTCTAAAGTTAAATTTCCACTCTTTTTTAGTAATTTATATCATTTCGATTTAATTATTCATCATATATTCTTATATTTACTTTATGAATCTTCATTAATAATTTAAATTCATTATTTCATGGATACCATATGATACACCATTTGGTTACTACTTATGACATGGTTGCGAAACACATTAATTTCTATAGGAAACCATTATGATTATTCCTCATGTTTCATATAATTATGTGAAAAGACTATTCATGTACATGTGATGATGGGTTACACCAGTTAGTTATCCAATTCATTTGGTAATGATTTATTCCCATGAGAAGGTATGTATGGGATTAGGGAGTAAACCAAATACATTATGGGACTCTATCCACCATGTCATATCATCTTGGAAGTAATACATGACTCATGTTTATGCCATGAAATATGTTTTTGAAACATTAATATATTCCAATGATCAGATGATTCCATGTTCTATATAGTATACCTCTATATTATTAATCATGATCAATATCATTTCTGTTGTCATGTTATGCCTTCTAACTCATGTTATATGCTTATTTTCTATGTTTGTTCCCTTACTGGGATATTTAGCTCATCCATTTTTTATAGGAATTCCCACGGTTCTGTAATGCAGTTGTAGGATCTGAAAGGGAGTTAGTAACTCATTAACAAAATGAATAAAAAGATTTTATATTCTATATTTTTTGTTTTATATTAATGTACCTAGTCTCACAAAGACACTTGTATTTTCAATCCTTAATTATATTTTGATGGAAAATCATGATTAAGTACATGTAATAATATGTGTAAAAGTCTTGAGTTAGTATAGATACTCTTGTTTACATATTATTGATTGGTCTATTTTTTATTGTAATCCTTATCTTCCATTGTTGGAGTATCTTTTGTAATGTTTTATTTGTTCTATATATTCCATTGGTTGATCCTATGGTTTACTATGGGAAAATCCTATCTAAAGGTATTTCGTGATTCCTCGGTTCCAATTTTAAGCTTGTGGGGATTAAGATCTCCTTTTTAGCCTTATTATGGTTCAACATAGGTTTCTTATACAGGAATCGCCCAAATTAGGTCCTGAAACTTATGATTTTATGGTCTTTTTAATATGATATCTCTTTTACTCAATTGTTCCCTAATAATAATTTAAGATATATCCTTATATTGTTTTCGAATATCCTAGGGAATTAAGTATAGGTTTGGGTGTTCATGGAAGTCTAATACAGCAACATTTGTGTAGGATGTTGAATCAATAAAGTGTAATAATATGTTTCAATATCTATTCCACAAAGAAACTAAAACATTGGCACTAGGGATTATGAGTTTACATGTGAAATGTATTGTATAAAACATGAAAAAAATTTAAATTATATAAAAGTTTATTTTGGATCATATCGGTTAGTGACATATATAAATTTTTAGAATATTACTAATAATCTTTCTTCCACACCTACCAGAATTATATCTTTTCATGATCACTCAAAACAAATTCAATAAAATTATTTGAATAAACATTTTAAGAATACTATATATTGGTATCCATTTTTCTTATTTCTTCTAAACTAAATATATTTTGAATTAAAAATTCCTTATCAATAAAGGATTTTCTTTTCATAGGATGATATGATATGTATAAAAGTAAATTCATACACTCTCACATTATTGGATAATTAATTTTGGTTACTTAATGTTTTAATGTCATTTCAATAATTATGAAATTTGATTATCCAAAACAATAGTTACTTGATTTCATAGAAGAATCACTGAGTAACAGTGATAAAAAAACCTTGTGTATGGAAAAAATATATTCCATATATATGTATTGGGATAATTTCTATTTCCAAAATATGAAAATAGAGAAATTTTCACTTGTTATTTTTAGATACAACACAAAATACTAGATATTAGGAATGTGAGATGTTTCTATCTATGAAAATACATTGATTTTAAATATTATTTATTTTCTTGTTTTGATTAATAAATTTATTAATATAAATAAATCAAGTGATAATGGATTCTATATGAAAATTATGAATAATTAGTCTTCTATTGTAAATTCTTAGGTTGAATCCATTATATCAAAATATTTTCCTTATAATATCATTTTAATTTGTCTTGAGGGATTGACTACTAGAATATTCCATGACTAAATGTGTTAGAATATAATTACTGGATTTTTCCTATATGTTTATGATATAAAAACATTAGGACCATGACTAAACTCCCTAAAAAAGACATAGTGAATGGAAAATGGGTGTTTAGGATTAATTTCTCAAAATTTTAGCTACCTTTCCAATATTGAAATAAATTAAATGTCACCATTAACCATGTAATTGAAGTATCATCATCAAGACCTTATTAATTGGTGTATATATGTATTTTTATATTTAAACAATTTATATTTATTATAGTGAAGCACTTTTTTGTAATTTTTATTAATTTCACTTCATTCACATGGGTTTTATTTTAATTTCCATAATCACAATCTATTTTGTTATTTTAAAAAATCAAAATCAACTCAACATGATGAAAACCTTCAGATAATCACTATTTATAGTGATCATGGTGGTGAATTGGAAAATAAAAAAATTGAATTATTTTATAGTGAAAATGTTACTAAACACAATTTTCATGCACCTAGAACTCTAGAATAGTATGGGGTTGTTAGAAGGAGAAATATAACCCTTTAAGATATGTCCTGAATAATTTTTTGTCAAATCGAAATAGTTAAACACTATTAATATGAGGCTAGAATTAATTATTTATACACTATGTATCTCATTTTACTTTATCGGGTGTTAAATAAAACACCTCAAAAATAATGAAATGGAATGAATATAACACTTTAATACTTTAAGGTTTGTCAATAAAATGTATTAACTCAAAATACAAAATGTAATCTCTTAAATTTTGTTCCAAAATCTAAAGGACTCATCTTCCTTCTTTAATCCGTCACTAGTAATATTTATAAGGTCATAAAAAATTATCATAAATTTTATATGAATTGGTGAACAATAAGTATTGATGAAATATAACCTTTTTTAAAAAATAATGTTATAAAAATTGGAATGTTGATAACAATACAAAAACAATTTCCTAAACCCCCACTATATTACTAAATATTAAACCTATAAATTCAAAAATACATAAATGATAAGTTTAAATTACTGAAGAAGATGTATAATCGTGTATTTTACCTAAAAAATAAATTTTATTTAGAGGTTATCCTCGTAAAAATTTTATTATCGATTTTGATCAATTGAGGACATCTAGAATTTAAATATAAAATGAATGTCAGTATATTTTTATAAATAAGAAACTAAAATATTAGATGATGCCTTAGGTGATTAATGTTGGATAATGATAGAAGAATAATAACACAATTAGTTCTAATGTAATTAAGTTTGTTTTTATGAGAATAATAATAATAGTTTTATGGTTATAGATACCAAAAGATTTTCTATTATAGATGTGATAAGACTGAAATAATTATTTTTTAATGGACCACAACCTATTTAAAAAATATTTTATAGATTATTGATTGGATTATGTGAAATAAATTTTAGTTTCATGTCCTGAGAAAATCCAGATCCAAATTACTCATTTAAATTCCATTCTTTCAACTATATGTTAAAAGTAATTTGTTAAATGGGTTTTTAGGAGGAATTGTATATTGAAAAAACACTATATTTATAAAATATAGACCTATTGAATAGTGGTTTCAAATATTCCAAGGTTATGTATATTTAGAAACAAGTTTTGATAACCCAATATAATCATTTATAAAACATTAGTTATTATAAAGGTTTTAAAAAATAATTTTGGATCATTATATATTTATATAAAAAAAATTTAAGCATACTTTGATCATAAAGGGAAGGAGGGGGTTGTTGTAGATGGTGGCATGCAAAAAGGGAAGGCATGATCCATAAATGATTCAATTCCTTTCCCATACTATAGGACAAGTTCACTAAATTTGAAGGATATTTTGAATAGATCTAATAGTAAATAAATTTCCCATGAAATTTTTTTCATATTCAGAAATTAGGAAATCAACATTATGAATATGAATGTCACTTTTGATCGTGATACCTCTAAATTGAAAGATAAATTTTCTTATGGCATTAAGTATCAGGATGTGGATTCTTCAAGCAGGGATGGTTGGGATGTTACTTATAAATCCCCTAAGAATTAGTAGAGGGGAAACCATCTGATAGGTCATAGAGGATCCCAAAGGGACTGGAAGACATAGGATAGGTTGATTGGTGTTTTGTTTTGGTTTGGTGGTGGTTATCTTGACACACTATTACCTTTGAAACCCATTTCTCTTTTTTTATTATTTATTTTTCCTCAATGAATTTTTTGGTAAAATATATTTTAATACCTGGTTCAAACTTTTTGTGGTAAGAGTGTATTTTTCATGATGTTTTTTGTTATATTTGTGTGATCATTTGCATGATTACCCAAATAAATAACATTAAAAATACTTAAAATAAATTTTATGATATTTAATATGAAACTAAAATATATTTAATTCTATAAATAAATATGTTATTTAAGTCTAAAAATAAATTTGGATACTAACTTCAAAGGTAATATTCTTGATAAGAATACTACATTAAAAACATGTCATTTTCTATGAGAGTATCCAGTAACTTGTTATAGTAATAAGAAATAATCTATAACACTCTATTATATTAATTATTTATATCTACTAGATAAATTTTATTATGTATTGTTTGTATGGATGAAGATTATAGTCCAAGGATTTGATTTCACAAATTCAATAGTTCTGATCATGTGTGACAACACTTGTTACATTTTTATTTTTAAAAATCCATCACATCAGTCATGAGAAAAGAACATTTACGTTTGACAAAATTTTATTAATAATATAAAAAATGGAAATCACTTAGTCATTTTTTTGGATAATATGTTTGTTTATAAAATAAACAATCCTTCATATTTCATGATATGTTATTTCATTAAATAGATGGTGGGAATGATCATATAAAGGTTATAACTTTTAGTCATATAATATTTTAAAAAAACTGAAAACAAAATATCATTAATTAATGAAAAGAAAATTATTGAATAAAAAACTAATAATATCATATCAAACATAATATCAATAGATGAGATGATATAATCCATATAGATTTGGAAAAAGATTGTAAATATTTTTTAAGTAAAGTATAATGATAACTCCATATAGATCTTAAATTTTATTAATATCAAGTGTATACAAATTATTTTCTATTTATTTTTTATAAATAACAAAAAATACCATATTGGTTAGATCATTATGAAGTTTCACATTCATTCTTTATATATCAAGATTATGATATGCCAGATAATATGATCATGATCCAATGGTGAGGGTGTTTCCTCTATTTTTATATTAAATATATAAATCAGTTTTGACATAAATATTAACACCATTGATCAATTATTTTGATAATATATCTTGCAAAACTATATATATTTCATTTCCCTTAGAATCTTTGATCTTTCCTTTATGATTGACTAAATAGATCTTATTACGGAATCAAATCAAGAGATAATAAATACTGCTCACAAATTCATTGGATTTATTGGCTACGAATTATTAACAATTGATTCTTATTATTTTAGAAAAATTATTCAATATCACAGATACAAAAATATTGATTTAAGGAATATAATACATACTTTTTTCCATTAAATGTTCATACGCTAAATTTTTAACACTCTATTTCATCACCAATACAAATTTTTTGTGTATAATTAAAATCAAAAAAATATTTTTATTTTAAATTCACTTCATCAAAAATTATATAAATTTCATTTACTCCAATGTTTTTCAAATTTATTTATTATTAAATAAATTACACTGAAGATATCAATCCTTGAGGTTTTATCATGAATAGTTTGTATGTGGGAGGGGACACAACTCATTTAAAGAAAATTTGATATTGATACAGTAATGACATAGGATGTTTTCATCTTGAATTATTTGATAGTTATTAGATTATATATATTTAAGTTTCTATGTGGATGTATATTAATTAAATTAAATAACACACATTAAAGTTGAAACTCTTAAATTATGATACAAATTTAATTCATCTAATCATCACCAACTTCTAGATTTCTAATTGAACATCTACCATATTATTGATTAGTTTGATGGTTCATAATGAAGTCTGAATTAATGATGGAAAAATAAAAATTATGATGCTTTTGATTAATAATTGAAAAATGTTTCAATGTGATCTCATTAAATAAGAATCTTTGAGAGAATATTTAGAAACCATATCAAACATTTTCAATAATGTTATTAATGATTAAGAAGTAAATATTCCATATAAGATTCATGATTTTGGTGAGCCTTATGCTTCATGAATCTAGTGACTCTACCCATGTCGAATTTTTAACCTAATAAGAATAATAAATATGTATAAAATTTAAATATAAAATGGAAAAACATCATAACAAAAGTGAAGAAAATTAATACCATATTATCTTCTATGAAGGAATGTTAGATGACTGATTTCACAACATTTTCATCACTAAATCCTCTTTTAACTAGATAGATTACCCATAACATGTTCGAGGTTAAACTCATCTATAATTGAAAACCATAATAGATTTCAAATAATAAAAATAAATATATCAATAGAATTAATTCAAGTTAAAAGAAGTAATTAAATGTTGTGCAAAAATCCCACAAGGTGTCATTGAATCATTTTGGAGACGATTGTTTTTGTTGAAAAAGTGGACATCTATGTTGTGATTGTTGAGAAAGCAAACCATGACGTACAAATTTGTTGACAAAGGGGATTTCATGGTGGCATGTCATGTTCAAAGGGATGTGGTTAATGATCCATGTTTGATTCAAGAATGCTGACAAAGGAATGGATGATCTGGAGGCAGTACAAAAAGAGCAGATACAAGGTGGCACCGTTTTCCAAAGATTTCCAAATTTGTGGGCCTGAAAATTGACAAATGAAGAAAAGTGGTTTTTGGAAAAGCGACATGCACACCACGTATTTTAAGTAGACGAAACTGGTGCACCTAATTTTTTTAAAGATAAGAACATCAAAATATGGAAAAGGGATAAGGGTCGCCCATGTTTTGGGTTAGGTCGTGCAAGTGACTAGCGCGGCAGAGACAAGGGGTAGAGACTTGCGTGCCGAGACTTGCATGTCGAGGGGAGACTTACGCTCCATCGCGCAGGGTGTCCAAATTCCTTAAATATAGGTCGAACCCTCCTCATTTTGTGAAGAGTTGAACACTTATAAAAATCAGAGCTCCCATTGCACAGGTTTGGTGGTCTCACAAGTGGTGTGTGGTCACGCAAGTATAAGTTGTGCGCCAGGTGATAGTTTCGCACCTAAGGTAGTTTGGACGAGAAAGGAAGTGAGTCGTGAAAGTTTTGAGTTGTAAAAGAAGGTGTCGCGCAAGTTGTTTGGTGACACCTGCGTGCCAGATTTTGAAGAAGTAGGAAATTAGTTGGTTGCGTTCCAGTATTGGATTAGGAGTAAAAGGATGTGTGTCGCACAAGATTGGATTTGTAGAAGATTGTGTCGCGCAAGTGGTTGAGGAGGACTTGCGTGCCAGTTTTGACTTGTGTGCCGAGACTTGTGCGCCAGCTTAGAGAAGGGCACCAAGTAAGGTTGTTTCATAGAAGTGGTTCAGGGCTGCGTGGAAGCTTGAATATTTCTCGATACCCTTGGTGCAATGTGAGATTCATCTATGGGTGAAAGTTGTACTTCAACAGAGCATCCACATACAAAATAGGATGTATTCTTTACTAATAATGAAGAGACCTACAAGTCTATAAACTGTGAGTGGATCCATAACAGAGCAGTGAGAAAATAAGAGGAAGAAGGTGATCCACTCTACCGGCAGTGAGCCAGAGAGAGAGAAACAGGGAGTGACCCTTGGGAAAGCAGTGATCTGACCATAAAACCTGTAAAATCAGTGAGCCTAGGCATTGATGTGATCTAACACAAGCCTTCTAAACAGCAGTGTGCTTATAGTGGATTTGGTTCATTGGCACATTACTGGTGTGTGCTCCTTGCACGTAGCCCAGTGAGGGTGAACCAAGTAAAAATTGTTTTGCCTTTTGCATGATTTACTTTATGTTTATATTGTACAACGGGAAAGAGATAGAAGATTTTTTTTCTTAACAATGAAACAAGATCAGAACAAGCTTTAATTTTAAATTACTCATACCCTAATTCACCACCCCTCTTATGGTATTCAGCCTTGTGGACCTAACAATAAATGACACATATAAACTCATATGGAAAACACATTAAATAATTAATAGTTCTTCTCTTAGGAATTACTAAAAAAGGTACTTCACATTGAGATTTTATATATTTGTTTTATTGTTCACCTATAACTACACCTTTTATAGGATTAACACCTCTACCCATACAAAATACTCTAAGACCTCCCAATCCCCAACCATATATAAACACTTCAAATAATGATGAGGGATACATATTCATTGGAATTCATGATGATGAAACCAAATCCCTCTATATATTATATTGTATTAGCTATGTTAAACTCCTGGTATATGTTAAAGTAAAAAAAATTAAATAATAATCCTTCATGTGTTTTTTTATTATTATAAATTTTTGGGATATAAGATAAAATTCATTATCTAATACTTTATTCAACTTCTTAAATCCACCATTTTTTGGAAAGCTTCAACATATTGGCATGTTGGAGTTTTTCAAATAATTTCATAGATTAATCAATCTCAAGGACAATAAAGTTGGTCCTTGACCATAGATTCATCTATAGATTCACTATAAAACTAGAGAAATATTTGGATTGTTTAGGTTACCTTTTAAATAAATAAAAAACCATTTCATTCATTGATTTTAAAACATTATATTTATTAAAATATTTATCCTGGTCAATGTTCTATTAAAAATGGGAAAATATACACCATCATTAGTCCATATATTTTTAGTGCAATGAAGAATATTTTAATTCAAATCTAATCTGTATTCACTATAATTTATAAATTTGTACTAATTCAATATATAATCATTTTTGGAGTGGATTATTCATATCTTAAATTTTTTTCATAATTAAGTATCTCTATTTTGAGAGATTTCACTAGTTTAACATTGTTTATATGAATATTTTTGATTCTGATGAATATTTAGAATCATAGATTAAAATTTTGTTTATTATATAGTGTTATTTGATTTATTTTTGTTTAGGTATTTTTATATAATTGTTTTTTAAATTTTTTTGAACTATTTTAACCACAACTTTATGGTTTTTATTTAAACATTACTATGTGATTTTCTTGGAAAATGACATGAATTCTATGAATAGGAAAATTAACCATATATTGTTTAAGATGAGCCTTCTTAAGATTCTTTTGAACCTTAAAATGTATAAGGTAATCCTTTAAAATCCTAATGTAAACCTTAAAAAGTGTCATATGTACCTTAGAAAGACTAAATATCATCAATATAAAGTGCGAATTAGACCTTGTGATGTTCATTTTTTCTGAATTTTGGTAATGATAAATTACCTAATGAACACTACATTATACAGTCAAAAGTTCTATTGACTAAAAATTTCACTACGTCATTACATGTCTAGTACTGAAATAACAATTATGCTGTTGAAAATGACCTTTAAGATTTTTTATCTTATGATGTATATAATGACTCTTATGATATTTATTAACACCAATATTTTTAATTTTGATGAATTTTAGTTATTATTTTATCTGATGATACAATATTTAAGTACTAGAAGATATGACTTGGTGTTTTTTAAGATACATTCTTCATGCCATGGTTTATTAAATATATATATATACTTCTTTTTAAAAAAATCAAAATTTTTAGTTTTATTTTTCATAGATTTAAGGGAAGAACCAAACTGCCAAATATGAATACTATTTTAATGGGAAAAATAATTTTTAATTTATTATAATTCATGACTAATCAAACCATTATAAAAAAATTCAGAAAGATCATGTAATTTTCATTAGATATTTCATCTATAATTATATATGAAAGGGTCCTGAAGAAAATTGATATGAAAATGGAAAAAATCGTTGAGAAAAGAACATGGATGACTAATTGGATGGAAAGGTGGTCGTAATGATCATGAATTTATTCCGTATGTGATCACAATATAAATTCATCATTTTGAAACACATTGATGTAGGTGATCAAGAAACAACAACTATTCCACTCATTCTCGTTTTAGTTTATTTTTAATTCATCATTTTATATTTCTTAATTGTATTTATATAAAATTTTATCTATAAAAAGTTTACGATTTTCACTTATAAAGTCATTCATTTTGTTGGTTACTAATCCACTTATAAAATTAATTTTCTATATGTGGATAAGGTGACCCATTAATTTAAAACTAAAATACTGAGCTTATTTGATGAATTTTTATTATATATCATTATGATCAACTCTATAAATGTAATGATTTTTAGGTCGTTGGAAACAGTATGCATAAAAAACTATATCATAAAATATCCACATCATATCCCATTAATTTATTCCCAACTATGACTCTTCAAAATGTATGTCATACCAAAAAACATTCATTATATCCAAAGAAAAATGAATCATAACAAAGGGTGTGCTCAGAAGCCTAGTCAAGGTAAATATGGGAGATATTGGCGATCATTTATGCATAACATAACAAAAATGGTATAAGAAAATTTAAATTTACATTTTAAAATTATTCAATATAATTCATATATCATATTCATGAGATGTTTAAAAAATATTGGTAGTTTATAATACATTAATTATAAAGGAATCATAGAATATGAGCCTTGAGGTAATAACATTAGAATGATATAATTTAAAAAATGAGTCGAACAAAAAGTGGAATAAACAAAATCATTCATATATTATTTCAAGGATACCCACCAAGACATTCTGATCATTTTATTCTTAGTCTAATAACCTGCAAATGAGCTTTGGGATTAGCATAACCTCCCATATACCCCAGTTGGGTTTCAGGTAGACAATTGTGTACCTTATTTTGGGATTGAGATAACCTTCCATGCCCCAATAAATATCATAAAACATTAATCTCTATCCAATTAATTATAATGATCCAATATCCCCCCTATAATCACATAATCATAAACTAATCAAACGTATTCCACAGGATCGTGTAAACATTCATCATTCAATCATAACAAAACCCATGGAAACAATAATCAGTTGCATCAATATTTTATCAAAATAATCATAAAATATCTATATATATAATATTTATGGTATCAAAAAAACATATCCCATTTTAATTATAAGTAACATTAAATTATTTTATAATTGATTAATAATTCCTCTTATAGATCACCAAAACATTTTTTTTCAGAAATACCAATTCCATTTTGAAATCAATTATTTAAAATTTTCAAAAATATTAAGGAAAAAATTTTGGTTTAAAAACACCATTTATAACTGTAAATAAAAAATCAAATCATTGATGGGGAAAGAGAATTGTAGTTTTTTTCAAGACAAGCACGTCCAAACAAGGATTTTTTTTCATTTTGGTAAAAATTCAAAAGTACCACAATTAGAAAGTGGCAACAAGATTCATTTTAAGAATTTTTTTGAAATAAAAATATGGATAAAAAATACATTTTAACATAATTCTGGATGTATAAAATATTTTTCAACACATTTAATGGAAAATATGGACTTTGATAAAGGTTATTCCCATCTGAATAAAAAACCAAGGTGGTTTTTCCTTAAAAACATACTATCAAACAAATGAGTAAATATAGATCGGAAAATTAAAGGAAAATTTTTAATTTCCCAAAGGACAACATTAGAAGTAAATTAATATTATTTTTTAGAGATTTATCATCTAATTTCATCATAAAAAATATTTTCTAATTAATCCTACTAAAATTGGGATTATAAAGTAAAAAACTTTACCACAAGTTCAGATTGCATGAAATGTGCTCTAAACAGTTCTATAATAAATATAAATTATTTATACTCATATTATATGAAACTATTAGTACTTATAATTCCAAAAATATAATTATAATATTTTATCACATGTTCAGTAACTATTCTTTATTAAAATCATTGTTCCCCGTGACTATTGTTTCATTTTTCATGAATGTTTCAGTTCAAAATTTTATTTTCATTGATGTTTGATTGTGGTTTTAGAATATATATATTAATAATGATTAAATACCACATATAGTATTTAGATACATATTTATAATCATTAATGAATGGTAGAGAAGTAAAATAAATAAGACCATTAATAGAGATGGTAATTCGTACATATTCTTGAACGATGTTTTCATTTTCTAATTAAAATAACGAAATAAAGATAAATAATATTTTATCATTCTAGAATCACATTTACAACATAAATATATTATATACTCATTTAATAAATAATTTTAAAATTCCATGGTGGTTGGGGTTGTAAAATAAATCATATCTCTATTTGAAGGTTGTAGTACACACATACGCAGCAGCAATACATTTATTTCTAAATTTGTTGGAAAGGTGGTGGAAAATGGTTTTTCTATACTAATAATAACATATCATTATATTTTTGAAATTTAATATATCATTTTATGATGGATTCATTAGGTTTAGATATTCTTGAATAAGAAATAAAATTGAAATTTGTTTGTTAAGATTCATACATTTTATTTGAGAGACTTCCATTGGATTATATCATAAGCCCAGAAATATTGTTATTATTAGATGAAAATGTAATCAAGGATAAAGGTAATTAAGATATAAATTTATTATGGTAGTTTTTGGATAATAAATAAGCCTAAAATTCATTAATAAGGGTGTAGAGTATGTTTTCTTTTATAAGTGAGGTGGAGGACACACATGGAATTTCAAAAAATATTTAAATAATATAATGTCAATTTCTTGGGAATGTGACTCATAATGGTGAAGAATTATATGGTATGATAATATAGTGTATATATATATCCAAAAAAATTATTATTATATAATTTTTTGTGCCAATATTTCCCATATCTCTGGGAATAACCTCGGTAGAACTATTTGAAGCATAACTGTGGAAACCGAATTTTTCTTCTTTTAATATTCATTATGAAATAAAATGGAAATGGTGTCATTTAAATTTTTTCAAAAGTGATTAAAAATATGTAATAGAATTTATAAAACGCATTTTATATAATCTATTGATATTAATTTTAAATTTAGGGCATAAAAGGCAATGAAAATTCATTTTTGGATAAAATCATGTTTAAGCATAAAAGTAAATTTATTTTCTTAACATGCCAAGTAAAAACCATAAAACGTATGTAAAAATAATTTAGTGAGTATATAATATTTAAATTGTATTAATACTATTATGCAATTTCGATTTTTTTTGTTAATATAAAAACAACTTGCATGTATAAAAACAATTTTTAGAAGAAAAAAATGTGTTTTCAAGCCAAAAAATGAACATATACCAATAAAGAGTATAATGATTATTATTATAATTAATTATATTATTTTTTATTAAATTATAATAATTTTAATTTATTTTAAAATGAAAAAAAAAATTGACTTTTAAAACTTTAATTTAATGATGATAGATTATTATTTTAAAAACAAATTATATTTTTAACTATATATTTAAAAATACATCTTATAAAAATCAAAAAATTCACCATAAAATAATATTGAAATGATTATTTTAAAATATTGTATTTAATTTTTCCAATATAATTTCTAAAAGTGGTCTAAATTAATTATATTTATCACACATAAAATGTAATAAAACCCATTTTTAATGAAACATATTTTTCAATCATAAAATGTGATTACTGAAACTTGAGTACATTATTATTAAGAATTAATAAACACATTTTATTTATTTAAAAACTTTATACATATTTTATAATAATATGTTTATTACTATTCATACCATCTAATTTAATAGCTACTTTATAAGGGTATACTATATCATGGTTCAATTAGACTTAATGTTGTAGGTGAATCCATATATCAATTAAATAAAGCTTATTTCCAAGGTAATGCATATAAAATCATGGGGTGATACATACTACCTCCATTAAAAAAATACCCAAATATTCTATAACCCTATTTCATTAAATTTAGGGTTTATCTACTTCATCACATCCTTTTATGCCCGTGTAGCTTCCCTTAATTTATAATTCATCCAAATAACTTTTACCGCATTAGTATTTTTTTCCATGTCCCCTTATCTATATGATATAAGAAGTAAACAAGATTTTATTCATATTAAAGTGAATTATCTAGTGTTAAAACATTTATATTTATCACATGTGACATATAAGGTATATACATTGTAATAATAAATACATGAAACACATATTGAACATGAGAGAGGTTAAATTAAAGCACTAAGTGATAACCCAAAGTCCCTACTGAAACAACAATATCAAAGGGAGAAATATACCAAGGTATTGGATTTCCCTAATTTCTGAGTCATATATCATTCTTCCTTTGATAAATTAATATAAATACCCCGCAGTTACATCTAACTCTAGATCTCACTAGCGATTTCCATCATAGTATTTTTATTAACTCTATGCTACCTTGATGGGTTGCTGAATGGATCAAGCCTCATATGCCATTTATTTAGCAAGATCAAGTCCTTATATAATTATTTCTTAACCTCAATTCAAAAAAACTCATTTATCTTCCATTTTATCATATAGGGATTCATAATGTTCCATCTAAATACTCTAGTAAAATATAATTTTATATGAAAACTCAACAAGAGGATGTTGTTGATCCCCACCAAAATTGAAATCTAGAGAACATAATCTCAAAATATCCTCTAGGACGTCAATGGACCTCTTATACTAATCATATATCATAGGATAATAAGAAGTGCTGGAAAAAATTGTATCTAGAGCTTACTGATCACTTCACGGAAAAGTTGAGGTAAACCATGGATATCAATCATATACAGTAGAATGTGTCACTTCATGCCTCCCTAGAAATTACTTAATTAATATCGTAAATATAGTATCAAGAGATAAATATTCTATTATATAAGTTTAATGTAATGACATTGTAAGGTGATTTACTATAACCAAAATAGAATTTTATACTTCATATGTTTTGGATATTTCAACGATGAATACATGGTGATGTTTTACCCATTTTCATTATGGTATGGGTAATGCTTCTAACATGCACGTGAACATATATATATATATATATATTCCTTAAAATTTTTGAATACAAAGAAGAAAGATAAAAACTCTTAAATACATATCATCATGTCTTCTAATCGAATATACACTTCAAGATATCTAAACATATTCATACATCCAAGTTGAATAAACCTGAATGGATTGAATGCCTTCTTTTTATTTTTATTATAGATAATACCCCTTTTAAGGGATGAAGGGGAACCCGTACATGACCCGTAGGCCCAAGGCACAAGGCCTGACATTACCCGTAATACATAAATCGAAGGCCCAGAGTCGTACCATGCCCATTACATGACCTGTAGGCCTAGCCCACTAGAACTGCCCCTCCCCAGCATCTTGCATCATTGATATCGTTAGCTCCCCACCTTCCATTGCTGATCAGCTAGCATTGCCTCGTACAAAGCTGTATGGTTCCTGGTCCTGATGGCGGCTGCCATACCATCTCGTTCTTCTAATCTGGTTAGCTCTCCATCTGGTGGATGCTACTCATGTTGCTCTGATCCTCTTCTAGGACATGTTCTGTGTGAACTGTGCTACTCCATGGTCTACATGACCCAAAGGACCTATGGCTCGAAGTCCTATGATGACCCGAAGTCCCTGGAGGCCCGTAGGCCCAAACCGGTGGCCCAAAGTCCCAAATCGTGTAAATTGATCTGGCTTCTTTAGTGCTGAATAGAAACTACTACAGTGACTGATAGAGTGACTGCTACAGTACACTAGAAATTCACCTCCACCCATTTTTGAACCTCAGTCTCTAGGATGCCAAGCAGGAGCCCTTACCACTCGGGTATAGGCTCGTTGACATCCAATTTGAATAAAGAATAATGAATTATTAGCTTCTTCCTATATTTCCTTTTTCAAGTATGGAATTAATATGAAACATACTCGGTTCATGAACGTTATCAAACTATTAAAATCTTGTTTTTACTTAGGATCATTTTTTATCTTTTCTCCAGCACAACATATTCATTTTTTTACACTTCAATATTCACATAGATAGATGGTTGAACACTCACTTTTTCAAGAAATAAATTCTCCCCAAACTTTATGATTTCAACACCCACACTTTGAAACCCAAAAATTAATGGATCCTTTCTGATATTCATAATAGATATGATATAATGGTTTTTTACGAAAATTATCAGCCACATTGTTTTCTTTACCAATATCATAATGTATTAAGCAATCATTATCTTTAATCAACATCAACCTTATTCCCATGTCAATATTTAAATATTTATAAGTAAATATATACATTAAAATTTTATGTTCTGAGTATATATCACGTTGTTCTTTGTAGAGATAACTCATTCAAACTTTCAAGGATATTATTATCACCGCTAACTCTAGGTCATGGGTCCAGTAATTATTCAATAAACCATCAACTGCCCTGTGGTATAGTAAATTACCATATAATTATGCATAAGAATACATGCCATTCCCTTAAGTAAAACCTCACATTAAATCACAAACCATTCTCCATAGTAGGGTAGTGTGAGTACAGGTGTGCAAACCAAACTTCTTTTCATATCCATGAAATTTTATTCATATTCAGCAGTCCAAAGGAACTTTACTCAATTATGAGTTCACAAGGTGTTTGTATTAGATATACTTAAATAATTCATAAAAAATCACTGATATTATCCATAAAATCTTGGAAATCTATAAATTTCAATCATTGAGGTTGTTCTGGGAAAACGTTTAATAAAATTTATTTTTTATAAATCCACAGATATATCCTCATATGAGATTATATTACCAAAAAATTAAACTTTTTAAATTCACAATTCAAACTTGGTAAAATTTTCATTTATCTTCTCCTTCTTTAGGTTCTTCATTACAAATATAAAGTGATATCCATTCTCTTAATTTCAATTTCAATATATTATAATATATTATATAAAGGCTCCCACAAAATAATCAAGGTGTTCTATAAATAATTTATTCATTTAATCCATGATGATGACATGCTAATTAATATTTCTAAATGGAATCACTAAACATTCATTGTGTAAATACCTTATAAAAAAATTTATATTGGGTATGTCTTCATTTTTAACACTCATTTAAGAGTATCTATATAGAATATCATTATTTGAAAAATAATTAAATTCCCATAATTGAATTAATAACTAATCAATATAGTGCATAAGATACTTATTATTGATTTGTATCTTGTTAAATTCTCAATAATCAATGAAACGTTGCATTGAAAAATACTTTTTCATAATAAAGATAAACGGTAAACTCTATGGTGATTCACATAGAAATATTCATCCCTTATTAATATTATCATAGAGTTACATCTTTAATTCATTTAACTAAATATGGATTATTCTATATAGGGTCTTTCAAATAGGTGTAGTACCATGTATAAGATCTACTAAATTATAAAATTCATTATTAAGATAAAGACTAGGAAAAACGTTCAAAATTTCACAAATAAACTTATATACAATATGAATATATTTGATGTTGATATTATGCATAACCATGTATCATAAATACCCCTTTGAATATGAATCAATACCACTATGATGGATGTAATTTTCTATGGATTTTTATATTTATCCGAGAACCAAAAGATGATAATATGTTAGTTTAAAATATCATATGTTTCATTCCTTCCTTGATAATTGTTAATGTATTTCTATAAGTAAAGATAAAAAATTCCCAATATAACATAAAATTAAACTAGATAAATAATAAAGAAATTTTATATAAGAATAATCCCTCAAACATCAATTAGAGAATAATTATGAACTTTATATTCAATAATCATACCATTTAAATTTTTCAATTATAATTCAAAATATATTCATTGACGTGGTAATGTTATACCCTTATAAAATAACTCATAAATAAAAGAGTGGATATAACTAGAATAAAATAATACATTTTAAATTGTAGAGTGTATGATAAGTTCACCTTTTCCCACCTCATTATCATACCCCACATTGGCAATAATGGTCTCATGAGATTTTAATTTGTATATGTGATTAAGTTGTTTCTGATGTTTATCATTGTCATTAAACCTTTTATTCAATAAATGGATTACATAATTCCCCTAATCCATAAATTTTAGACATTGGAATTTGGGTGGCTCATTCTCGGTAGCTTTCTCTCTATTCACATAGTTAGCTAACTTTATCCCATAACTTTGGAATTTGATTGCCTAATGACCATACATTCAAGACTGAAACCATTTACCAATAAATTTAAGACATTTTCTTCCATTTTTCATTCCATTATATTTTTATAAATGGGAACACATCATCTTGACTCCATTGTTTTTATTATTAAAATCCCATTTGAATTTCATAATTTTTTATCAAAACCATGATATTGATAGCGGAATCCAACATCCATTTAAAACCTGATAGCACATAAAAAAGCTTTTTTCATATCTTTTTAAGTGTCATATGGATAACCCTTTAGAGAAATAGTTTATATAAACTAAATAATCACACATTATTACATTCGTGTTGGATGATAACACCAGAATCATACCACACAATTCTTGAAAACTTTTGTACTAGTGAATTCGTAATCCTTCTTATTTTTCTAAAGAAATTCCTTTTACATTATCAAATAAATAATAAATAGAATCTTTATGTTGTAAGTTAACCTTCTAGACTCACCCCACTCCATATAATCAAATTCATCATGTTTCCTTATATTATCAATAATATACCACTATTTATATGCTTTTCCGTCAAAATAATAATCAATAAAAATAAACTTCTCATCCAAAAAACACTATAGAATTGAAAAATATCTTTTCAGTGGTACTGGTTTAACATCCCAAGTATTTATAGAATAATAAAATTTCATATTCATTTAAATTTATGAATAATATATTAATTTTATGATAAAGGGACTCTTTTTCTAATAACATACTCGACACTCAACAAAATGTTTCTCCAAAATCTTATGTTGCTCACAAACATAGAGTTATACTGAAAAATATTATAATATACGATTATTATTATTTTAAATGGTAGTTAAATTATTGGTTTTCTATTAGTGTGAATCCAAAAAACAACCCAAAATATAACCATATATGTTTTTTAAATTTTTTTCATATATCCAATTAATTTAAGTGGCTAAATATGAGAATGAATCTAATTTTAATCATAAAATACACTAATATTTTCAAACTTTCATTTTATAATTTTTTATGGAAAACCCATTTGATTTTTTTTCACTTTTATATGTTGTATAAAAAAAATAAATTTCTTATTTAGAAGAAGGACATCACAATTTACTTTGGTGAAATTTTTTGTTTTTTCTAATAAAATTAACATTTTAATGAATAGAAACAAAATATTGATTTTTAATTCAAAACTACATTTTCTTTTAATTTATTTTTATAGTTAGATTATCTTTTAAATTGGTCTTAGTGTATAATTGGATTATTTTATTATAATTTAATTAAATTTTTTTCTTTGAAAGTAATTTCACAATTAAATTTGATATAAACACATGTCAATCTTTAGGTGGTTTTTACCTTTTACAAAACTCAGTTTCTTGTTTTGACACCAAGAATTATTTTTAAATTAATTACTTAAATTTTTTTATTGAATTTGGAAAAATAGATTCAATATTTGGAATCATATGTTCTGAATTTTTTAAATAGATACCTTTTATTTTTTGACATTATGAATAGTAACTTGACTAGTTATTTTAATTTATAATGGTTAATGGGTAAATTAGGTAAATAATAGTAAAAATAATATTATAATAATACAAAACTACCCTAAACATGTCCTAATCCTATTTTATGATATATGTCCGACCATGACTATACTTGGGTCGATTTGAGGACCTCGTGGAGCCATATTGGTTTGATAATGTCATGTGATAATAATTAATATAAAGTAAAGAGAAATATAACCTAAATATGTTTCTTTTACTAAAACATTTCAATTATAGGGTTATAAAACAAAATCCTTTGACTATAAATAATTATTAAAAAATAAAATGATTCCCAAAATTTAGCTATACTAATTATAATTTTTAGAAATTAAATATATTTATTTATTTATTACATAATGATGATGTAGTGATTACCTTATTAATGAAAGATCCAAATAATTGATATTATAAATAATAAAATAAATGTGATATGAAACTTTAGATGCCCATAATGAATTTTATGGATGATTGTGAAATTTTATATTTTATTTAATGTAGTTTTTTCCAATGAATCGAATTGTTATGACTTTAACAAAAATCAATTTCTAAATAGTGTCAAAATTTACATAAATGAGATTTTACAACAAAGACTATTTTATTTAATTATATAATAGACTTAAAAATCATAGATTCTGGAAAATGAATTATATAATGTTACAAATATTATTAATTATCCATTTTAGTTTCTCTTGAAATTTATAGTAACCATATTAACAATATAGTGTAAGAATACAAGAATACATGGTAAGAGTTAATTTATTTAACTAAGTGTTAATGATAAAAGATAAGTTTAAATTTTTGGCCTATAAATGTATAACACCTATTGGTTGGTTGGATTTAAACCCATACCCATTTAATAATGTAAATATTTCACTTTATAACTGTTATAGACCTAAAAAACAATTTATAATAAAATAATATTTCAAAACATTCTTAAAGTGCCCCTCTTCCCTCTTATAAAAGGCCACAAACTCTACCCACCTACTCACACATATCAAGAAACATGGATCATCCAAATTATTCACAAATAATATTCCAAAATCTATAACTTACTCATATAATCCTTACATTTAGAAGAATTAAAATCAAGGAAGCCTTTTTTCTCAAATCAAAAAGAGTTTCCTGATTTAGAGGTAATGGATTATCTCAAGCCCCTTTTATTTATTTTCTTTCTACAACCCCATAACCTCTCCTTAGGTTATTATTTTGTGGAAAAAAAGTATCAGTGATATATTATTATTTATTTAGGATAATGTTTATACCTAAACATACACACACCTCCATCTAATAGATACATAACATATTGTTTTTCTGTACTGCGAACTACTGTCTCACAAAATGATGATTGTTCAATTTCCACCTACCACATCTCATAGAGTACATTATGAGGGAAAATACTTATATATGATATATATTATATTACTATTGTCACTATTCTTATGAAATTTTTATTTATAACATACCTTTATTCTTTCCATGTCATCTAAATATGATAATTTCATTTGAGGTAGGGTGGACTACCTCCCCCTCAAGCGATGTTAATCATTCCTACTATACATGGAAAATATAAAGGATGGTTTTATTAAACATATGAGGAATACTTGAAATTAAAATATTACTGGTATTATAATATACATTTTTATCATTTTATTATTCTTCTTTTAATATAAATACGAAATGAAAGTGGTTTTCAAGCTTACGTACGGCCTATCATCCCCATGAATAGTGAATTTAATTTCTTATCTCCTAATATTATGGATATTATAAATACATATGTATTGGATATATAAGATATCTGAATCATCAATAATATTTTGGAGATTAATTACTTTTGACTACGTGGAGAATTTACATCAAAATAAGTTCATTTTCGACTCATGTACCAAATATCAACCAAATGACCGATATGAACATAAATAATTATAAAAATTTTATAACATGATAATAAGTAATATAAAATGACTAATAATATTTAATTTTTTTAATCAAGTGAAAATTAGCCTATGTTTATTATTTAGGAATACAAATAATGAATGAGACAAGTCGGATTCGAGGTAAGGGAATTCATATCAATACCCTTTAATTTAGGCATATTCTTATTTTATACACTGACTTATTATATATTGTGTATAATAAAACCCTTTGAATCTTAATTTCATTCAAATATAATCTTTTTCTCTGAAGAGTTTTACTAAATAACAATAAAATAATGTTTTAACGTATACGGCGAAAACGTATCCACTACTGTCCTAATCATAATTTCATATTTGGCTTCCTCTATAGGTGTTAATGTTTTTAAAAGGAAAAGAAATACCTTACTCCCTTTTTGGTGTTTCGATATTGAAAATGGTTTTGAATGTTGATTTACTATTTCAATATCTTGAAATTATTTCTTCTGGTTGCAAATGAACCTTTATAAGTGAAGTATTGATAATTCCAATCTTCTACGTGTAATGATTATATAATGGTACTTGGAAATTTAATAGTTTGTTAAAATATAAACCAAATATGTGTGGTTTTGTGATAAAACAAATATGGTTGGTCTTGTAATATGCTAAGGATGGTTGGTTACGTTATAACCTCTAATTCATTGGGTATTGAATGCATTGGGTAACCAACCATACTTAGCATTAGGTACTTGAATTCATTAGGTAACCAACCATCCTTGGAATTGGAAGTCGACCATATGGTTATTCCATTTAAGAATGAATATGTCACAATATTCCTTTAATATGATATATGTTGATTTATAAGGGTTTGTAGTAATCTTTTGGTTATAAATAGGGTATGAAATAATCTTATATTCATTGAATAATAATTACTACTTTATAATGGAGAAAATTATTTATTTATGATAAACTATTCATGGTTTTCAGGTTTTACAAAGACTAATAGTTTTCCTTCTTTATTTATACGTCACTGATATTTTTATACTCATACTATGTTTTTAAATTCTTTTCAGAGGACTTACGAATGAATAGAGTTAATGATGGGATCAAGGATAAGTTATTTTTCTAAAACATGAAACAAAAACATGTTTTTTATGGATTTTTTATTTTATGAAAAAATTGATAGTGAGTTGAAGTGTCTACTTGTAATATTTAAGTTGTTATGTACGAGTTATGACCTAATTATCTAAATCACTTAACCATAAAAGATCATTGATGTGAATTAAGTCACAAATATTTAATTATCTCAAGATTAAGTAATGTGTATGGTTGGGGCCTTATAGTTGGTATCAGAGGTCGGTTTAGGTAACATTAGGAGTTAGAGTATTGATAACAGAAAATACATATAAGATTTTTACTTTATTGTCAAATTCAAATGATATAGAATTTAAATATTACCATGTTTCTACCTCTAAGATATGTTTTTTTAGAATGGTTTTCCATAGAAAAAATAGGGAAGTTGTGCTGGGAAGGAATAAAGAGGGTAATGACCTTCCAAATCAACATCCTATGATGGTATTAATTAGAACTAAATAGTTTTTTGTAGTGATGGATCAGTTGAATGTGGGTATTCGCAGGAGAGGATCAACTGCTCATGTTAAAGCTGACCCGGATGTGATTTTCGAAAGGTTGAAGCTCGGTTCTCATTCAATCATCACTAGGCTTATACTTCCTAAAGGTTCTAAACCGCGGAGGATGGAGTAACTCGCAAACAGATTATCAAACATATGGGGCTTTGATACATGGCAGATTGTATCACTCGGGAAAGGGTATTTCCACATACTTTTCCCTTCTGTATAGAAGAAGTTGAGAGCTTGGGGATTTGGTTCCCTCTCACTCAAGCCAGGTGCAGTGCATATACATGACTGGGATCGGAAATGCAACCCAAATAAAATTGGTAAGACCTCAGTTTAGGTATGGGTTAAAATCTATGGATTGAACTGGGTTTTATGGCATCCTTGAATTCTATATGACATAACATTAGCTATTGGAGTTCCAATTAAGATTGATCGAGAAACTGAAGTCTCTAGATTTGGCCATTATTCTAGATGTATGATTTAAATCGACCTTTGCTGCACATTAGTAGATAATGTTTGTTCATCGACCAATGAAGAGGAGCTGGAACTTAGAGTGGAATTTGATAACATACCAAATTTTTGTTCATATTGTAAGGTCATTGGGCATGAGGTAAATAACTACAGAAGATATGTTATTTTCACCCTTTTTCCTTGACGAGGACACGATCATAAATCATGTTCCAACATATATTTGGAGAGAAAAATAGTACAAAGCAATAAATCTTTCACCACTGGTTCTGAAAATACTATGAATAGGGAGGTTAGTGAGCCTATTAGTCAAGGGATGGTTGTTTATGACTCCAGGAATGATAATGAGAAGTTCTGTCTGCCCAGCCATAAATCCTGGGTTGGAATTGTGGAAGAAGTTGAGGATTGTGCACCTGCTCTCCCTATTACTACTATTGCCCATTCTTATGCTGAAGTGGTTTCTAAAATCAAGTAACTCAGGCCCCCTTTACTGTGTCAATCTGATTATTCTCAGATTGACACTAGTAAGGAGGTTTCTTCCTTGGAAGGTGTATCTCATGAAAGTCTCATGGCACAAGACTTACTTTCTGTTACCTCTGGTGATGCATCTATTGCACAGGTAAACAAAAATCTGGAGGAAGATGGTAAAGGCAAAGTAGTATAAATAAACCTTGATTCAGTTAAGGAGGCAGGTACACAAAACTATCCTGCTTCTGTTTTCATTCCTCCTCATTCTTCTGAATCTGCAAAATTGGAGGGTGGACCTCCTGTTTCTGCTGACCAATCTATGCTTTCTACCAAAGATGTTGCTGCTACACATGGTTCTAAAGAAGTAAGTATGCCTCTAGGGGAGCCTTCTCCTGATCATACTTCTTCTTTTAGTGTGCAGGTGGTGTCAAAATCAGAGAAAACAAAACAGATTTCTAGACTTCAGACTAAAAATATAGAAGAGGGGGACAAGGATTTAGGCTCTTGGAAACAAGAAAGAACAAGAAGAATAAGCAGTAGAAGAGCTAAATAGAAAATGAAAAATAAATAGGAGCAAGCTGTAAATGTTGAATCTGATGAAGACGTGGATACATTACTCCAACAAGCTAGAGAGTTTGAAGATCAATATGTTAGGGGACGGGGTCGTGGCTGCATCAAACTAGAACCCTGGAATGAATTACGTGAAAAGGAGCGGATAATTGGACAAAATCTTAGGAAAAAACTCAGGCCCCTAGGGAGGGGATTTGACAAATCTAGTTTCTTGTTAATGTACTGCCTATCTGCTTGAACCTCTTTTATCAATAAATTGGGCCTTCATACCCCAACTTTATTAAAAAAATATTTTTGATATAGTGGTGTGTTTAGATAATCAAATGGTTAGTCTTTCTATTTAATTATTTTAAGGCAAATCCAAACAGTGGTTTTCAATGATAAAATATATTACGGGAATTGAAGAATTGACACCATGGAGTGGGATGAATTTAGAAATATATACCTTGATAAATATTTTCCTAATTCTGTTTGACTTAGGAAGGAATGGAAATTTTTGGAGTTGAGACAAAATGAGGAAGTTTTTTTGGCAGCATGTGAAGAAAATTTCACACTTTTGTCAAGGTGTGTCCCAAATTTTATCTGGGATATTGATAGTAATATAAATCGGTTTTATTAAGGATTGAAGCCAAAATATCGAAGGGCATTAGCTTCTCATGAGTTCAAAATCTATGTGAAACAATCTTGATATACTGAGAAGTTGGAAATGGATTTTTCTAATGTGCATGTGTTCCTTGAGAGAAAATAAATGAAGGGATCTAGCTGGCAGAAAAGGGGAATTAATTCATTAAAGAATCATGGAGGAAATAAAACCAAATTTCCAACCTCTGAGAAGTGTGGTGAAAAGAATCCTAGATAATTCCTCTCAAAGTCTAGGATGTTCTTCTGATTTGGTAAGACTTCTCCTATTTCTCGTAACTATAATGGAGATGATCAGGAAGGAAATTAAAAGGCAGTGGTAAGATTTTTTAGTTGCAATGAGATAGGGCATTATACCAATGTGTTTCCAAAGTTGATTACCTAGGGTGGAAAACTGCAAGAACAAAAACATAAGGTCGTCTAAAATTTATTTTCTAATACTATGGTTGTGGTGGTATTATCAATTGAATTGGTGATAGGTATGTTGTAGTTTTTTTTTAAAATATGCCAATAATTTATTTGCCTCTATATTTTCACATTCTTTCATTTCTAGGATCTCTTCAAATAAATTGGAAATAAAACATCATTAATGTGATATAGAACTTTTGGTGAGGACTCTAGGGGGAATTATTAAATAAACCATGATTTATAAGAACCTTCCTATTATCATTATTAGGATAGTATTTCTCTCAAATGATGTTGGAATTACCATAGTGGAGTCTGATATCAAATTGGGTATGGAATGTATTTTATTTTATCATGCTAAAATAGATTGCAAATCCGAGAACATTTTATTTAGTGATTTAATACCTTTGATAACATACCAAGAAGATAAAATATTTATTAAAGATAGAAGTGAAATTTATCAAGCTCATGTTTTTTAAATGAAAGAATCAATTTTGATTAGTGACATTCCAGTAGTGAATGGATTTACAAATGTTTTTCCAGATGAATTTTCTGGTATTGTTCCTAATAGAGAGGTTGAATTTTCTATTGATTCAGTGCTGAATGAAAATAATATTTATAAACCCCCTTATTTAGTATCTCAAGTATAACTATTGGAGTTAAAAAACATTTCCAATAATTACTTGATAAAGGTTACATTTTACCTAGCACTTCACTATGGGGTGCTCCAGTTTTGTTTGTGAAATAAGAAATACGGTTCTATGAGACTATGTATGGATTATAGAGCATTTAATAAAAACAGAATTAAGAACAAGTATATGTTTCCTCATATCAATGATTTTTTAAATCATCTATAGAGAGTCCAATATTTTTCAATGTTTTATTTGAGATTCGGGTACCATCAACTAAAGGTGGCAGAGGATGGCATTCCAAAGATAGATTTTTGAAAGAGATATGTGTGTTATGAGTTTGTATTTATTCCCTTTGGGTTATCTAATACAACTTTTATATTTATTAATCTCATGAATGGAGTCTTTCATCAGTGTTTGGATCAATTTGTGGTTGTGTTTGAAGATGATATTTTTGTATATTATAAAAGTCAGGAGGAAGATGAAAGTCATTTAAAGATTTTTTTTCAAACCCTAAAAGAAAAAAAATATATGGAATGATTAGTAAGAATGAATTTTTTTTTACAAAAAAGTTCATTCCTTGAACATATTGTTTCTAAAGATCTCAGAAATATTGACCAATATAAAAAAACGTTAATGAAAATTGTCCAAGACCTACCAATATCCCAGAGATTTGTAGTTTTCTTGGGTTAGTGGGTTATTACGGATGTTGTTTTTAAAAAATTATTGGTTGTCTATCCCACTAACTATGATACCATGTAAGGGATTTAAGTTCATCTGGAGAAAAGAATATGTTAATCATTTTCAAGAATTGAAAAATATGATTGGTAAATGCTCTAGTTTTGGCCCTACCTTCCAATAATAGTTATTTTGTTGTCTACAGTGATGCATCATTGAACAGACTTGGTTGTTTTTTAATCCATAATGATCAAGTAATTTATTATTCTTTACATTAGTTTAAAACACATGAGTTGTATTACCCTACACATGATATGTAATTAGATAATATTTTTTACATTAAACTTTTTAAGGCATAAAGTGTGAAATATATACTAATCACAAAATTTTGAATTATATATTCACTTAGAAAGAATTAAATATGAGACATATGAGATGCGGGGAATTAATCAAGTTTTATGATTGCATGATTCATTACCATCCTTTAAGAGAAACCAAAGTGGTTGACACTTTGAGTCAGAAACGTAATGCTACATTAACAATTTTATTTTTGGAGCGTGATACTTTAATTAAATATTTAATGAACTTTGGCATGGATATTTTTGGTGTAGGATATTCATCTATTTTTTGTGGGTGACAGTGAAATCATCTCTATCAGATAGAATTATGAAAGTATAGAAATAAGATAGTGAGTTACAAAAAAGGTAGAATTGGTTTAAAGGGTACGTTACCTGAATTTAACATTGATAAAGATTCTGTTTTGAGGTTTGGAAAGAGATTGTGTGTGCCTTTTGATTCATAGTTTTAGAAAGATATATTAAGTGTAGCTCACAGTTCTCTGTTTTTAGTTCATACTGATAGTACTAAGATGTATAGAGATCTTCGAGAGTATTAATGGTGGGATAGAATAAAAAGAGATATTGTGGACTTTGTTGTGATGTGTTTGAATTTTCAGTAGGTTAAGGTGGAATTATAGTAACTAAAAGGTATGCTTAAATATTTACGAGTTCCAAAGTGGAAAAAATAAAATATATCCATGTATTTTATATTAGTTTTACCAAATACTTCTCGATGAAACAATTTCATTCAGGTTATTGTTGATACATTGACTACATATACTCATTTTCTTCCTATTTTTGAAACTATATATCATAATAAACTATCATAGTTGTATGTTAAATAGATATTTAGGTTACATGAAGTTATCCTCTCTATTTTATCTAATCATCATCCCACATTCACTTCTAGCTTTTGGAAAGGAAATTATAAGTCGTTGGAAACTAAACTAAATTTCAATACGCATTTTCATCCTCAATCAGATGGGCAGTTAGAATGAACAATTCATACCTTGAAGAATATGATACGTGCTTGTTTGATGTATTACCAGGGAATTTGGGATCAAAATCTTTCTTGGGATGAGTTTTTCTATAATAGATGTCTTCATTCCAGTACATAAATAGTGCCCTTTGAAAATTATATGGAAAACAGTTTTGAACTCTAGATTTTTTGGATGAAGTTGGAGAAATGAAGTTGATGGGACAAAAATTTGTAGAAGAGATGGTAGAAAAACATCAGTTGATTCATAAGTGCATGAGAATAGATTATTTATGTTTGAAAAGTTATGAGGTTGAATTAAGGAATGATCTTACTTTTGAGGAATGTGATCATGTCTTTCACAATGTTTCTTAATGGAAAAGTGTGATGTGTTTTGGTAATAAAGGGATGATTAGTCTGAGGTTCATTTGACCCTATCATATTCTGTAGAAAGTAGGACCAGTTGCATAACAAGTGGAATTTACTCAATTTTTATCCCTGTTACATAATTATTTTCATGTGTCAATGTTAAGAAAGTATATGTCGGATCCATCCCAAGTTTTGTGTCCAGAGCTAGTTTAGTTGGAAGATAATATTTCTTATGAGGAACATCCAGTAGAGATATTTGACCATATAGAGAAAGTGTTGTGGAATAAAGAGTTTCATAATGTTAAGGTTTTTTTTGGAAAAAAATATGGTTGAAGAGGAAATGTTGAATTTGAAATAAAATGATAGATAAATACCCCAACTTATTTGATATGAAAATAAAATTTTGGAGACACAATTTCTAAAAGGTGGGAAGGATGTAACATCCCAGGTATTTATATAATAATTCATTTTCATATATATTACTATTTATGATAAAAAATTTAATGTTACATTAAGGGGGCATTTTTTCTGATACCGTACTTGACACGCAACATTGAGTTTTTTGGACATCTTATGTTGCACACAACATTGAGTTACACTAAGAAATAATATAATAATAATATTGTTATTTTATAGGTAGTTAACATCTAACCTTTGTACTAGAATGAATGAAAAAAACTAACTAAAACGGATTATTCCCGTTTTTTTATTGTTTTTACATTTATCTAATAAATTTTAGAGGCATAAAATGAGAATAAACTCAATTTTAAACATAAAATACTCCAATGTTTTTAAAAGGAAGTGTTACTAACTTTTAATGGTGAACCCTTCTTAAATTTAGTTTTTTTCACTTTTATAAGTTTTATTTGAAAAAATAAACTAGTTCTTTATAATTGGGAGATAAAATTTTACTTTGGTGGAAAATTTTGTATTTTTCTGATAAAATTCATATTTTAATAAATAGTGAAAAATACTAAATTTTAATTCAAAAATGTCATTTCATCTAATTAATTAATATAGTTAGATTATATTTGAAATTATTTTTAAATTTTATTTGTATTTGGTTTTTATCATTTTATCCAATGTCAGTTATTGTATGTAAATCCACATTGAAATTTGATATAAACATACGTGAATCTCTTGATGGTTTTTACCTTTAAAAAGGCATGCTTGCTCATTTTGACAAGGAGAATTAATTTTAAATTAATTACTAAAATTCCTTGTTTTGAATTTTGAAAAATAGATTCCATATTTTTAATCCTAAATTCCAAATAGAGTAAATTGATACCTTTTATTTTTTCACATTATGAATAGTAACTTGAGTAGTTATTTTTATTTACCATGGTTAAAGCGTAAATCAGTTAAAAAAGGGTAAAAAATAATATTATAATAATATAAAACTACCCAAACACGTTTCCAAATTATAATGAATGATATATGGCCGACCACAAGTATACATGGGTCGAATTTAGGACCCCATGGAGCCACTTGGGTGTGACAATGACATATTATAATAATTAATTTAATGTAAAGAGAAATATAACATAAACACGTATCTTTTACTAAAATATTTTTAATATAGGGATATATAACTGAACTATTTAACTATAAATTTTCATTAGAAATAAAAAAAATATTTCCTAAATGTTAGTAATTTATTTATAATTTTATACATTAAATAAATAAATTTATTTATGGAACAATGATGATATAGTGATTACATTATTAATTAAAGATTCAAAGAAATGATATTATAAATATTAAAATAAATGTACATTGAAATTTTTTATTACGTCCACGAATTTTATGGATTATTATGAAATTTATTCATTCATTTCATTTAGTTTTTTTGAATTAATAAAGTTTCTTTAACTTTTACAAAAAATCAATTACTAAATAGTGTAAAAATAGACATAAATGAGTTTTAAAATAAAATACTAATTTATTAAATTATATACAGTCATAAAAATATGACATTTGGAAAAATAAAATATGTAATGGTAAAAATGTCCTTAATTATCCAATTATGTTTTTATTGTCAATTTATATTAAACATATTAACCATATAGTGTAAAAATACAAGAAATCGTAGTAGGAGTTAAATTATTTAACTAAGCGTTATATCCAAATGATAACGTTAAATTTCTGACCTAAACTAGTCTAAAACCTATTGGTTGAAAGGATTTAGACCCATACTCATCTTATCCTCAAACTATATCTCTTTTTAACAATTATAAATCGAAAAATAAATTTATAATAAAATAATATTTCCAGACTTTCCTAAAGTGGTGCTCATCGCTATTATAAAAGTCCACCACCTATACCCAATTACTCACAGCACTCAATCCCCTTGGATCTTAAAAATTAGAATAAAAAATCTCTAAAAATACATCCCTTTCTACTAAAATACTTACCTTGGTATGAATGAAACTCAAGGAATACTTTTTTCTCAAATTAAAAGGAGTTCCCAATTTAGAGGTAATGACTTCTGTCAAGCTCCTTTCATTTATTTTATTTCTGAAACCCCATAAAATCTCTTTATTACATTATTTTATAACAACACCAACATCATAAATATACTAGTATTTTTTATTCTATTGTTTAAACATAAACTTATACACACCTCCATCTAATGGATATAGAAAATATTCCTTCTCTGTACGGTGAACTACAGCCTCACAAAACGATTATTATTCAATTTTCTCATACCACCTCTCATGGTGGAAATTATTATGGAAATTAAATTAAATATTATAAATATTATATTTATATTGTCTCTAGGATTCATTATGTTTTATTTATAATATACCTTTATACATTCAATGTTGTGTAAATACAATAATTTCGTTTGAGGAACTGTGGACTACTGCCACCTCAAGAAATGTGACTCTTTCCTGCAAAACATGGATGGTGTAAAGGATGGTTTTAATAAACCTATAATACATAGATTACATTTATATACTAATGGTATTATAATATACATCTATATCATCTTATTATTATCTTTTAATGTGTCAAAGAAATGAAAGTAGTGTTCATGCATACTTACGACCTACTGTATCCATGAACGGGGCATTTAATTTCTTATCACCAAATATTTTGGTTCTTATAAATACCTATATAAAAAATATATAAAATATTTAATTCATTAATATAATTCTAGATAAGTTGTAATTTTGACCACATTGACAGTTTAATCTAAACAAGTTCATTTTTAACTCAAGTATTCAATATCGACAAAACAAACGATATGAACTTAAATAATAATGTAATTTTTATAACATGATAATAAGTAATATAAAATGAATAATAAACATTAAAATGGTTTTAAATCATGTATAAATTAACCTAGTTTGGTTATTTAGGAATATAAATAATGAACGAGACAATTCAGATTTGAGGTAAGAGACTTCATCTCAATCTTCTTTAATTGAGGAATATTTTGATGTTATACACATCCTTCTTTTATAATTTATATATTAAATATCTTTGACTTTTAGTTTCATTCAAAGGAAATATTTTTTCTATGAATCATTTTACTAAATGACAAAATAGAATTTTTTTAACATATGTGGTGACAACGACTCCTCCATCACCGTAAAAGTTATTTCATATTTGGATTCTTCTATAAGCCTTGATGTTTTTAAAAGAAAAAGAAACACCTTTTTATTTTTTTGGTGTTTGGGTATTTAATTTTTTTGAATAAGTATTTACTATTTCAATATCTTGAAATGATTTCTCGTGATTGAAAATTAAATTTTATGAGTTAAATTTTGATAATTGCAATCTTCAACATGTTATGATTATATAATTGTACTAGGATATTTGATGTGGTTACCTGATACACAAAATATGGGTGTTTACTTGATAAAATAAATATGGTTGGTTTCATGATAACCCAATGGTAGGTGGTTTTGTTATAACCTTGAAAATATTGTGTATAGAAGTCAGTCGTAGGGCTATTCCATTTTTAAGAATGATATGTGTGGAAGTCGATTGTATGGTTAGTCCATTTAAGAATGAATATGTCCCAAGTTACCTTTTATATGATATATGTTTCTTTCTATTGGTTTATGGTTCTCTTTTGGTAAAAAAAAGGTTAATAAATGATCTTATATTCAATGAAGATTATTTACTACTTCATAAAGGTGAAAATTATTATGTTATTATAAAGTGTTCATGGTTTTCATGTTTTCCCAAGAATATAGTTTTCCTCTATTTTGTATCCCTTACTCAGATTTTTAAGATCATCCCAATTTTTTTAATGTTTCTCACAACACATGAAGTTCAATATCATTGAGGAAAAGTTAATTTATTAAAACATTAAATGATACCATGTTTTTTTAAAATACATTTTGTTTCACGAAAAAATGGATAGTTAGTAGAAGTGTTTATATGTAATTTTAAATTTGTTATGCATGAGTTATGATCTAATTATCTAAATATATAAACAGGAAAATGTAATTAGTTTTAAATAAAGTAAAAATATTGACTTATCTCATGACTAGGTAATGTTTAAGGCTAGGGCCTTATAACTGGTCTATTTCTCTCCAATTAATTGATGAGCAGAAGCACTTAATGAAGATATATTTTTCTTTGTGAAGGACTCAATCCCTCTTTTTCAAATTTGTCTTCACAATAATATTGATGGATTAAGAAATTGTTTTATTCAATGAAACAATATTTTAATTACAACAATATTTTCATTAAAAAAAAATTTCCCTCATTTTTGTTTGTATCTAACTTTTTGACGACAATCTTTTCATTACATCGCCCACAATATTAGGTTTCTCATAAGGAAAATCATTTGATTATCTATTAAAATAAATTTTACAATAGTTCCTTCAGGTTCCAAAAATATCCGAAGAAAATATAGTTTGAGGTATTGTAATCATAGTGAGAAACCATATAATCATGAACAATCATTCATATGATGTCTAAACTAGGACTCTTACATTTCAATCTATTACACTATATGTTTAACATGGGTCATACATTATTATAATCTATTAATTCTTTTCAAAAACGATCATAAATAAATTTAATATTAACCCAATCATATTCTCGAGAACATCTGTCCAATTTTATAGTTTGAGGACCACTCAGAATGAACTGGTTATGATCATGTTAATACCAAAACTACCTTAATTAGAGTTGTTACCCCTAGGGGCATCTGTAAAACATATTCATCCACTTTCCAGTATCCTAAAATGGTTTTAGTTTCTTATAAAAATACAATACATTTTTACCAAAGCTTAGGATGTTCTTTAAAATATAGTCTTATCGTAAGGGTTATAAGTAATATTTCCTTAACCAAGTTCCAAATATAAAAAATATTTTTTTTATACTAACTAATGTGACAAAATAATTTAATACTTAAATATTACATCTTATTTGAAGAATATTCATTATATATAATTATTATCCAATAATGATCCATAAATTTTTAGTGTCTTTGGAAACCTGGAAACATTAAAAGTAGTATATAAATAATCAAAATGATCTCCCATAGTTTTCTCCACAACTAGAACCCTTTTTAGACCTATCATACTTAAAACCTTGCTTCCATTCCTAGGGAAAAGGAAACATAAAAAATGGATATCTTTGATTCTTAGTAAGGGTAAATAAGATATATTTCAATGATAACTAACTATAAAATTCGTGTAAGGATATGAGAACATGAACTAACAAATTTATAATCACACCCATTAGTTCATAGATTATAATCTTGTGTCTTGGAAAAAGGATTTGAAGTTCATATGACTTGAATTATAATGTAATCAAAGAAAAAATCCAAGATGTATTAGAATTTACATAATATCTTTTTATAAATGACTGTAATAATCATATTAAATGAAATAATATGTCATGGATACCCACTAATGCATTCATAACATGATTGTATTAGGATTTACATCTATTTACATTCTTTTTTTTCAAATTATCTCTTGTGTATCATTGATGTGATTGGTCAAACCAACTGTGTACCCTATTTTGGACATGGGACTACCATCCATGTTCCATTTTATCTTATAAAAAATTAAACATTACATAATTAATTTTAGGGATATAATATACCCACCAATCAAAAAATCATAATCCATTCATATGTATTCCATAAGATCATGAAATAATTTATCAATCTATCCTAACTAAACAAAAATAAAAGTAAATGGGATTTGTCAATATTTCATTATCATAACCATAAAACATGTTGAAAAATAATATGTATCGTATAACTGAATCATAAATCCAATTATTCTTATGAAATATCAATGTATGTAATCATAGATGAAAAATTTCTTGTATAGATCACTAGAGAATTTTTGGGTAAAATTACCCTTTTCATTTTTAGATCACTTATTTAAAATAAAAAAATTTAAAAAATATTAATAAAACAAATTGAAAAGAACCAAGGAAAATATTAAATTATGATTCAAATCATTGAGTGGTCATTATTATGGAAAATTATATTCATGACATATATGTTATAATAAATATTCCTTTCACATTTTTAGTAAAAAGTAAAAAGTACGTCATTCATAAAAAGAAATTCCAATTCATTTAAAAAATTATAAATAGATACAAATGAGTAAACATTAATGTATAAAATCATTTTTAAATGGTAAAAATATTAATAAAAAATTTAAATAAAATGTGGACATTCAAGAAAAATATTCTCGACTGGAGAGAAAAGAGGGCCAGTTTTCCTTAAAAACATTCCTTCAAACATTTGAGTAAATTGTGGGAAGAAAATTAAAATAAACATGATTTTTTAAAAAAAAATATCTAAGGATAAAGAAATAAATAATATTTGAGGGATATAGATCATATAATTTCATTATAAAAATTTTATTCATAAACAATCCTAGTAAAAATGAGATTGTAATGTAAGAACCCTTACCTCAAGTTTGACATGATTCATAAACTCTCTTTCCCTGTGAATAAAAAATGTAAATTTATTATAACTATATAAAAATATATATTATACATATAATACCATAAATTTTTTACTTATAACATCTTATAACCTATTAATTAATAATTATTTACTCAAATAATTGTTCTAGGGGATAAATGTTTCGTAATTCAGAAATATTTTTGTTCAAAAGTTTAGACCCTTGTAATTCAATCATGGTTCCATAATCTCAAAATTTTAAATAAAAAAATTAGTATATATTCATCATATTAATTTTTATAATCATCCATTAAATATATATATATATATATATTTGAATTACACCAGGAAAGGAGATGGTGGTCGTAGGTAAGCATATACAGTGTTTCCATTTTCTAACAAAAATAAGAAAAGATATAAAAGATATGTATATTATCATTTTATAATAATTATTAAATCTTGAATATTTTATATATTAATTATATATACAATTATAAACCACCATGTGATTTGGTGACATAAAATCAATCATATCCCGACGTGGATATTATGGACCACACATATGCATGAGCGATACTTTAATTTTCCATTTGACGGAAACATGGTGGAAAATGGTTTTTAAATAATTATAATAACATATAAATATATTTATGATGACTTACTCATCATTTTATTATATATTCCATAATATTATAGAGGGTGTAAGAAAAAATAAAATTGAAAAATATTGGTTAAGATTTATACCTCTTATTTGAGAGACTAATTTTGTCTTAAACGTTATGTTTTGAAAAATTAGTCTTATGAGAGCTCTTGGATATCTAAGAACTTAAGGAATCAAATAATTTATTTAATATGGTTTTGGCTAAAATTAATGGCTCAAAGTTCTTTAATAATTGTGGATAGTTTTTTCCCATTTATTTGTGGTGTAGATACACACATCTAATTACTTAAACTGGTTAAATAAAGTAATGTAACTATCTTTAGTATGTGTACACCAAAGAAAAATAGTTATAAGTTATGATAATAATGTAACATTATAGACCCAGATGCCACCCAACATCGACCTGAGCCCGATTGGATGCATGGACTCAAGCGCATCTCCCCTAAAGGAAAAGTTGATGGACTAATAGTGATGGACTATGGTGAGTCTATGGGGAGACTACACCCTCTTGTCAAAGAGTAACATGATGGAAGAAATCATATAATCAATAATGGAAGAATTAAATCAAATAGACAATAGATAACTAAACATGAGATAAAACTTCCTAAGATAGATATATAAAACAATACCATAGATAATTATATATACCATGATGATCATTTCATATATCTACAATGAATCCAAAATAGGTGTACATGTCAGTGGTACCATACATACATCAGAAAGTAAGAATCAATTCCAAATACCACTATCTCTATATAGAATCAGAAGACATATATTGGTCTTTTGCTCCCCTACTACAAGTCAGAAGTCAAAAACATGTAGTATGATGCTTGACCTTATCCATACCTATAGTCATATAATCTTATTTGGTACCAAAGGAAGCCTTATTAGTGTGAGAGATAAAAAACTAGTAAGCCACCACCAACAGTGTCTAATTACATCTAGCCAGTTAATATATAATAAAAAATATGTGAAATATGTGGTAGAATATGTTAAATAAGTTCTGTTTGTAAAAAACCCCTTTAAAGTATAAGTTATCGTGGACACCCATCATATTCTACCTTCCCCATCCTCTGACGGGGTGTCTCTGAAAAAAAAATTAGTCATACATCAATTTATTAATTAGTTAATTTAATTAATATATCTCATTTAATAAATTAGTATTGAGACCTCACATGTATCCCAACATCCCTCCTAAAGATATGTGATAAATATATGCCTAATCAGGCCATCAATGTTGTATAAGTCACTAACTGAAACCAATCATGTTCATTGTCTTGGAAGACACATCGTATAAATCATACCATTAATTATTTAATTAAGAATCAGAGCACATCCTTGGAATTCATTAGTTGGAATCTTGGTATTTATCTAGGAATAACAAGAACCAAGAACTATATAATACTATCCATTTAATTTTAAATTGGAATCTTGGTATCTCTCTAGGATTCTTATAACATCATCTCTTGATGATTCCATCCATGGAGGACCACTAAGGGAGCCCAAGTGTCACCCACAATGTATATAACTGACTTCCCTCTAAGTCCATCTTCGGTGGTCAATATCATGAGTCCATGTTTCACATGCATATATATTAGTAATCCACTGAGTCCATCCTTATAAATCCACTAGGGAGTCTAAGTATTACTTAAGCATATTTAAGTAGTTGCCAAATGAGTCTTCCCATGGCATTCATTAAGTACCCATGCTTCACCCAAGGTGTTACATAATCATTAAATCATTACCATTTAATAAATTCAAAAGCCATTATCATGATCACTAAACTAAATCTTTTATCATAAGGTGAATTAGGGCATGTTCTAAGCTTATAAGGGTTTTCGTATTAATTATCTCGCATGATAAATATTTATAAAAAAATTACTCATGCTTAAGAATGAAAAACATGGATATAGCCTAGGGACATGGTCTTCCATTCCCTTACATTAATCTATTCACAATTAACATTTACAATTAAATTCATCGTTTAACATCCCATTATATAGAGTAAAAGGTACACTTTAAAAGTGATCAATTGATGTGACACCCATGGTGGTCCAACTATTTAAACAACTCAACCAAGGGGTAGTTCTAATTCAAGGTTCATAACATTTAATCATTATCAATGCGAATTATTTATTATATGGGTTATAACTATCCATTTTAATCAATGATTAAATTCAATTTCATGGGAGTTTCTCAGAAAATCAGGAATTCAACAAAATAAAACATATATAAACACCACTATATTGAGGAAAAAACACAATACCACCTCAAATAGGTCTATAGAAGAGTGATTTTCCAGTATCAGCTCCTAATTAGACTTAAATTGGGATAAAAATGATGACTATAAAAAAAGAATCTTGAAAATGGACATATTATCTTGAACCTTGATATCATAGTTGATACCATGTATAAATAAGAACGACACAAAAGAATTGATTACTCACTAACCTAGATCCAATGAGACTGAAAGCACATGATTTTGAGATCTGGTGGAGGATAGCGATCAAAAGCTATAATTTGGATTTCGAAATAGCTTCCAAATTCTAGAGGATGTACATGGAAGGAGAATGAAAAAATAGGTTTAATGTTAAAATACTTTTAAGTTAAATATTTTAATTTCCCCAAAAACACTAGGTCACGCATTTTCTCGCACAATTAGAAAAAATGTGTTCCAATTGTTCACCCATAGATATGTTAATGGGGAACCCACATGTTCAATGTGTATCATTTGACTAATTTTTAAAAAACCACAAAATGTGGATATAATAATAAATATTGGTTTCCTACATGGGTGTACGCCTCCATCTAAAATTTTTACTCAAACCATGCAAATTATTTCTCACCATTATCTAACCCCACATAGTTAGTAGTTATTGTGCAACGTGACCCACATGATTTTAAATAACCATGTGTTCTGTCCTGATTCTCAAAAAATATAGGCTATGGGCTCCGTACAATCCCCAAACACTGCCAATACTTTTAGGCCATCAAAAGGTATTCACATAAGTCCAAAATTAATCATTTAAACAAAATATAAATGGATCCATACCTCATAAGAAAAATCATATTCTAGTAATATTCTCCCAATAAATCAATTCATCCGCATATTTCCCTCTCAAGTGTTGTCAAGAATAGCCTATGAATACATCTATCCACAAAAAATTTTCATTGGCCTCCAACTCCCATGTCTCATCCTATAAATTTTCATGCTATCATAGCACCCATACAGTAGGGAATAACATGACTCGTAGAACCTTCATTATCCTATCAATGATATGAATTAGTTCTTCCTTAATAGACAAATCTACTTGTAACTCAGTCTCCTTAGGATCAAAAGAATGAGATGGTTATGAATGATAACGGTGTACTTGAGATATGTAAAAGACATCATGCATGTGTTGGTACCTCTATAGTAACTACAACTGATATGATACCATCCTAACTCACTTAATAATCATCAATGGACTGACATATCATGGTGAAAGACTACCCTATATTATTATCTGTCTATGTAACAACCTTGGTGAAACACCTAAGAGACCTATTCTACGAATGTAAACTCTAGAGTTCATTTACTGTGTTTCGCGTAAGATTTATTTCATTGTTTTGTAGTAATCATCCAATTAGAAATCCACCGAACTTGATCAATTGTTTCTTTTATGAGATGACGTCCAAGAATAGTGGGCTCTCTTGATTCTAACTAGGATAGGTGTGATCTACAAGTCCTACATTATAATGCCTCATAAGGTGTCATCTATGTAGTTTCATAATAACTATTATTGTAGGATATCTTAACCAAGGGTATATACCACTCCCAAGAGAAACAAAAATCCAAGACGCATGATCATAGAATGTCCTCAAGTACCTATCTCATATTCTGTGACTAGAACTCAGAATAATGGTGGTATGTAATACTTAGAAACACCAGTGTACCCAAGTCCATTTGAAAACTTTTCAAAGAATGACATTTTAATCAAGTATCCATAACTAAAATTATAGATTAAGAGACCCTGTGAAGTAACTCTATCTCTCAAATATACTACCTCCCAAGCTCATCTACTAAATATGACTCTTTCATTGGTAGAAATAGGAAATTTTTGTGATCTTGTAAATAAAAACTAAAACTGAATAATTTCATCATGGTGACTATGGTAAACAGGGCACGATATATATCACAACATCATTCCATTTCCACTCATGAAAGGGAAAATTCTCTAAATGTATAAATGGTAATTGGTGTTCCCCATTCACTTCATAACAATTAGAAAACCTCATGAAAATACTAGCTACATATCTTTTCATACCCAACCACTAGTATTAGCGATGAAAATAACGGTACATATCAGCAACGCCAAGATGAACTACCCAAAATGAGGCATGAATATCCCACATTGTCTCCTCACATATGTCCAATGGCTCCCATACATAACCATGGATATACAGAATCTCATCCCCAGTTATTGTCCAAACAGGAGGTGGCTCCTCACCTACCACACTCTCCCGTAGGAGAGGCCCTAAGAATTTGATATCTTTCATATCCTAACATTGTCTAGATGTGTAGAGGTCAAAATCTAAGGATGAAATAAATGTCTTCTCGTAACTATCATACACCTCCAATTATATATTAATGAACATACCCATATGTCACTACCCTCTACTAGCCTGATGAGCTGCCTTTATCTAAGTCCTATAACTCAGTGCTCAACTACAAAATTTCCAACATCAACCATATAGGCAAGTTCAATGTAAAAATATATTAGTCAATCATACCACCTTCACTTCCTTAGATACAGATCGCACTGTAAAAATATTTAATTATTTATTTTGTGGTATTTGTACACCACAAAAAACTCTCCAAGTATATAATATATCCAAAACAAAAATCATCAAAAACTGTATCTAACTCAAGATCATGAATTGGGTAATTAATATCATATTTCATCAACTACCAAGAACTTTACTCCACAACACACTACCACAAAATTGGGTTTCCACAGCGCTACCCTTTATCAGCGCTAAAAAATGTGCTGATAAAGGTCTCTTTTAGTAGCGCTAAAAAAATCACTATTAAAAGTGACCCTTTATCAGCGCTTATTTAGCGCTGATAAAGCCCCCACCCCTTTATCATCACTTTTTTAGTGCTCATAAAGGGCCCCCCTTTATCAGTTATTTTATAGTAGCGCTGATAAAGGAGGGTTTTATCTGCACGCATTTTCCTAGCACTGATAAATGTGTATATTTAAAAAAAAATCAAAAAAATAATTTATTGATATATAATTATATTTATATTGATATAAATATAATAAATATTTTTTAAAATATGTTTTACATCGATTTGATAAGTCGTAGACCCAAAATAGACACCCTGGTGCAGAAATTATGGCCATTTGAAGGGATTAAGGAACTTTTTTTACCGTGAAGAATATAAGAAGGTTTTACAATGGTCACCTTTAATTTAGGTCTAGTCATAAGATTCGAATTGATCTCTAGTTGAGGAAAAACGGACACTCGGAGTAGAAGTTATTGCAAAACGGACCCTGGGAGCCAAACTTATGACCATTCTGAGGGTTTTTGGTCCATTTGGAACATCTAAGAACGTTAGATGGGGGTTAGGTGATCACCAAATTGTGTAATGTTTTTCAATATTCTATTTGATATGTGGTAGATCCAAAACGGACACTCAGAACAGAAGTTATTGTCATTTGAAATTTTGCAACTTTCGTATCTCCTAAAAACCCAAGAAACCAGCAACTAACTAAAATGGACATAACTTCTGCTCTGATTATCCATTTGGGTTCTGTGACTACCTAAATGAAATCTTGTGAAACATGTGAAGACCAAATATAGTAGAAAACATTAATAGATTAGAGGAATGAAAGATATATTAGTTATAGCACTCCAAAAAAAGTCCAACATCAAACGTCCATAACCTTCGATCTGGGTGTCTGTTTGGGCTCTACCACATATCAAATCAGAGGAAAAAATATATATATTTACACATTAAGGTGACTCAAAATTAGTCGTAGTCACTTCTAAAACCCAAGAATCCCAAATAACCACCATAAGGCCTTCAAAACTCAGTTTCCTTGTCCGAACCCCTGTCAAAGTTTTATTAAAACAATCATAACTTCTGATTTGTGAGTATGTTTGGTCTCCGGCGTTTGTTTTATCGTAGTTCATTCCATGAGCTTCAGTTTGACTATTTAAAGAGCTGAAACAAACACTTGGAGAAGAAGTTATGTCTTTTTTAGTGAATTTGCAATTTGTTAGGTTTTTCGAGACCCCATTTCTAGCACTTTTGTATATACATATTAATATATAATATTTGTAAATATATATACATATGAATAATTATACCTATAGATATACATAATATATATGTGTGTGTGTGTGTGTGTGTGTGTTTTATATATGTATGTATGTATTTATTTATTTATTTATAAAAACACACATAAGAAAACATATTTTTTAAATGTCTTAAGAACTAATCTTAAAAATGTATATTAATATACAAATAAATATATTACTAAAAGATTATAAATAAGTAATTATATATATAAATATATATAAATATATATTATTATACGGATATATATATTAATATAATTAAATATATTTATATATTAATATGACTAAATATAAATATATGTTAATATATATATATATATATGTGTTAATATATATATATATGTTAATATATATATATTTATTAATAAAAAGATATATATATTAATATAACTAAATATACATATATATTAATATATGAGTAAAATTAACTAAATATATATATTAATAACTAGATATATTAATAAATGAAAAGCAATGCAATATGGTGGAGTGGTAAAGGCTTAAGGGAACAGGCAAGAGGTCTCAAGTTCGAATCCTGGGGGAGGCAGGTCATGCACGTAGGTGTGGGGAATTACCCAGGACTGTTAAAGGGGGGTAGGGCTAGGTGGAGCTGTCATGGGGCATGTGTGGGCTACATGGGCGGTGGGCGCTATTAAAGTGGGGGGGGGGGCTTCAAGCGCATTTGAAGCCCCCCCCCCACCCCTGAATTGAAAAAATATATTTTTATTATTTTTTTAATATTTTTTCAACTTTTATGAGTTCTTTTTAAAAGCACCGATAAAAGGGGCCTTTATCAGCGCTTTTCGTAGCACTTATAAAAGCCCCCCCCCCTTTATCCTCACCTTGATTGACATCACTTTTTTTAGCGCTATTAATTGAATTTTCTAGCACTGATAAAGGCCATATTTATAGTAGTGACACTATACCCTTACATAAGATCTAATCTTAGCTCGATACCTTATTCATCGTATGTAACAATGTAAATTTTCCTAGAATTAGAAAAATGAGTATTATCCTGGAATTCAATATCCCTTTAATATCCTGAAATGATGTATTGCAGGGTTTTGACCATAAAAACACTATACCCTTATTATTCAGGCCTATAATTGCTTCTTCTTGGGATGATAATTCATGTATGAGACACTTGTAATATCTATTTATCCTTAAGTAACATTGTATATCAACGATATTCTTGGTATGCTCATAGGAAACTACAAATATCACCTTCTCTGGGTAAACTGATACTCATATATCTGAGATAATGTGACCCAAGAAGTGAATTTGATCCATCCAGAAGTAAAACTTTGTGATATTATCATATAACTGATTTTTTATTACTTTATCCAATATGATCCCAATATTTTTCGAGTGTTCATGTCATGTGTGAGAATACCCCAATATATCATCCTCGAAAACCACAATTGATGAATCTAGAAAAGGATGAAAGACTGGTTTCATTATCACCATGAAACATGATTGTGCATTCGTGAGAGAGAATGGAAAAACCAGATACTCGTATAGAACATACCAAATACAAAGATTTGCACCAAGTATTTCTTATGCTCAAACACACATCTAAGGATATATAGATATCAAATCAATTTTTGAGAACACTTGATATCCTTAGAACTAGTTGAAGAGATTATCTATTTGCATAATGGTATAATGGTTCAAAACCATTAGATGGTTCAATTTATGTTAATCTATATATAGCCTTTGCGTATCATCCACCATTTTCTCAAAAATGATTGGAAAACCCCATAGAGGAGTCATGGGTCGGATAAAACTCGTTTCCTCTAAATCCTCTAGCTTCCTCTTGATCCCATGCATCTCAGTTGTAGAAATCATATCAAGAGTAATGGAAAATATTCCAATAACTCTAAATTTTTTAAAAGATAAATATACCTATCTCAGTTTAGGAAGTCTAGATAATTCATTTGGGAAAATTTCCATCATATGATCAACAACTAGAAGGAAATCTACCTGTTTTACCCCTTGATCATATAGGTATAAAATCGCAATGTAGTTTGTAATATTCCCCACCCCACAATGATTGGGTCTAGATTAGCTCACCTTAACATCCCATTCACCCTTATAAATAAACTCTCTTCCCTCTAGTCATGTTAAGGTCACCCTTTAGCAATATAAATCAATGAAATCATGAAAGGATACCATCATTTCCATCTCAAGAATGATGTCAAAACCTATCATCTCTAGGAAAAAGTGGTATCATATTATATAACAACCACCAATATCATGGTGGACCTCCCTAAACAGATATACACCCTCAATTAGAATTCTCAGTGGAGTATCAAGCATCATAACAATAAACATTGATCCCAAGGCTCTCCATGTAATGAACCATAATTTCCATGTAAATTGTTTTTAAATAAATAGAAATTTTGCGAGTCCATCAAAATTGACAGCACGTGATTCCGATGCCCGGAGTTACCAGAATGAATTTCTGAACTTTTGTTCTGGTACGTTCAGAAAATGTGCGACCGGGTTTTTCTAACATTTTAACCGGTGCTCGAAATTGAAATCTGAGGGCACTGTTGAACTCGCAGTGCCAGTTTTAACTTAAAGAGACTTCCACCTAGATGGTTGTTGGTCAATGGTAGAAGTCAGTTTTTGGGTTTTTTGTGAATGAATAAAATAAATATAAAGTTGTGTAGATTTTATTTTTATTTTATTTGTTAAAAACCTCTATGTGGAAGTTGAGAAGTGGGGAGCACCAGACCTTAACCTCCCATGGGAGGATATGGTGGTGGGGACCACCCAAGCCTAACCTTCCATGGGAGGTTATGGTGGTGGGGAACACCTGAGGCCTAAGCCTCTCAACTCCCTCATTAAATGTGGGAGAGCCTCTTCAACTCCTCCAATATTAATTGTGCCAACCCTTGTCCACAATAATTAAGCCAACAAACCCCTTTAATTGTCCCAACCCATCAAATAATTAATTATGCCAACCTATGTGACTAATTATCTGAAGTTTAATTATGAAGACATATTCTATAATGTTGGTGAATTAATTTATGGAGGAATTGGGGGAATCTATTAGAAAAGGGGAGAGCTCTTGGAGAAAGTTTGCCAACGAAGAACTTCTTCTTCAAATGAAGAATGCCAACAAATAAATTCATCTTCAAATGAAGAACGTGGACCTTGACTTCGACATTCTTCCTTGAGACATCCTCCAATGGTGGACATCTTCAACAACGAAGAATCACTTCCATTGAAGAACATTAATCTAACAAACACGCTCAGGATCAGAGGCGTGTGACCGGCGTGAAGAACACTGACTTCGACTTCTCTCTTCGTTGTCCACAATCGAACTACCCTAGGTAGGGGTCTATTTGTGTGTGATTATTTTCCCAATTTCATTCATTGGTTTCTTTTGAGGTTTGGGAATGAAATGTTGTGGGAGGTTGTAAAGATTGACGTTCTTCTTTCATGTTTTTGTTGAGCCATATGCTACTTCCCTAATGCGGAGGGTACGGGCCAAACCAACATGGCCCGACCCTTCCACAAATCTTTTGGTGTTCTTTATGAAGGAGGAGGACTACAACCATCCATGGTAGGGGCACAAGAACGGTGGTTGAAACCACTTCCAGCCGTGACGAATGTGAAAACACAATGGTTCCACCCCACTGCTGCCCCACCGACAACATCCACCACCGTCGTACGTGGATCCGCCCCACCCCGCTGTCGAGGCGCCGCCCAACAGCCTAACTGCTGCCCAAAGGCTGGATCACCGCCCCACAGAAGAACCGCCACCTTGCGACTAGACCGCCGCCCCGTGGTCGGACCGCCTCCCCGCGGCCAGACCACCGCCCCGCGGCCGGACCCCCACCCCGAAAGCGGACTTCCACCCCATGGCCAGACCATCACCCCACGGCCGTACCGCTGCTCCGCTGCCGGACCGATTCTTCGTGGTCGAGCTGCCCCATGGTCTCGCTCCACACTCGGTCGAGCCGCCCCAGGCTGAGCTGAGCCGCCCCTCTGCCTTGCGGCGCCCCTCAGCTGATCCACCCTCATGGTACAGTCATGACCATCGCAGGTCAGGCTGGGATGACCAGAACCGGGTTGGCCCCAGCTGGGTTGGACTAGACCCGGTCCCACTACGACCCATTTACCTTATTATGGCCATAATTTTGGCAACGAATGTCTGTTTGACGAACCATCAGTGGCGCCAGAAATATTGGAGTGATTCAGTCTATTTGAGTGTATTCCACTGGAGTTTTGGATTATGATGGCGAACGGACTGGTTGGATTGAGCACAAATCCAATTGGGCCCCCGGGACTAAAAGGCAAATAACTCAAAAAACGGGCATCCGATTGATGCACCGTCTATTGCATTGAGACCCCTATGACATGGAAGACCATTGAGATACTTATTCTTGGGACTTCATGATAGTTGGAGTATCTACCAGTAGCTTGTGGAGCGGATCTCCATGAGATGAGAGAGCATAGTGCGGAGACCTAGTGGCTAGCTGAGACTTGACGACTGATGACCGTTTCAACTCAGAGTGACTCGACATGCCCAGTGGAGATCGCCTTGATGACATGGAAGACCAACGGTGGGTAGAATCTTGGTGACGCGACATACCCACAGTACTCGACAGGAGGAGTACATCTGCTGGCCATGAGTGGGAGCGCCTTGGTGACGGGGAAGACCCACGGTGGGGAACGCCATGGTGATGTAGAAGTCCCACGATACTCGACAGGAGGAGTACCTCAGCAGTCCAAGGTTAGTGGGAAGCGCCTCTGTGTGATGCGGAAGGCCCACTATACTCAATAGAGGATGAGTTCTCCAACAGTCGAGTTGTTCGACGTTGTGACTGGGAATGTTACTTAATACTACCCCAAGAATAAATCCTGGTGTGAGCAAAGTCAGTAACTCTATGTTTTCCTCATTAATGGGATGAATTACCTGATAACTTAGGTATATGTATGGGAATATCCCTATGTAAGGTTTTCTATTGATTTCATAATTTTTGATTTATCCTTGGTAGATTTTGTGAGACCTTGAGGGTATCGAGGTCTCTACTGAGTATCGTTATACTCACTCATGCATGGGTTATGCCCGCACCTTGTTGTGTTGGATGAAAATTATGAACAACGCTGACTGAAGATGAGATTATCAGGACTGTATGGTACATAGAGGTGGACCATACGGCATGTTGGTACGCATAGGATAGAGGTGGACGTGGAGTGCTGAGGAGCAGATCTGTACCTACCCTTCAGGTAGGAACCTCGAAGGATGATCCAGTAGCTATCTTTTCTCATTTTTCAGTTGTATTTTATTTCAGTTGTACTTGTACCTTTACTGTTGGGCTTGTATTTTGGACCCCTTTTTTCTTTCAGAACTCTTTTGGTTATACAATTTTCATGTGTTCGTATCTTGATGTGTGCTTGGCTATGTGAGTTTGCAGTTTATAAAGGCTATGCCTTCCCATTTTTAGGAAAAACACCTCTCGGTGCTAGTCGCCAACCCCTGCCCTATAGAAGGTGGTCTTGGGGTAGTCACTGCACGGGCCCCGGGGGACGGGTCGTCACACTTCATAATGGGAAAAGATATAAACCTATGGTAAGTGATTGTATTAAATAGATTATATGCCAATGTAGAACCTACTTGAATAGTATGTTACATAGTAGAAGGTCTCAGATTCTACTCCTAGGGTGTTGGTTTCACTGTTTATATCTATCTTGAATTGTGGCCCTATGATATAGCCTAGAAACCCTCAACAGATATGAACTGTTTTTGCTACAAATCTGGGGTGTGACTACCATATCCACAACCACCACTTTGGCATAATAAGTAGTTTTATTCTAGCTCCCTGCTTGATGAGAGGATTTTGACCCCATTGCTACATGTGGAGTCAGAGAACACCATTTATCATGGACTTATAAAAGAAACATTTTGTAAAATTATTGTATATGTATCATCATTCCGCAATATTAGCACTTTATTGGGTCTCTCGTGCATTGAGGTCTCATATTTCCCAATCCACTACACTCGTGTCACCTCACTTGGCTACCTGATTATGTTCTTTGGATACTAATATCACCATGTGGAAGCTCTAGACAATGCTTCCTACTATTGGTCGATGTAGTACCAGATATATATGTAAAACCACCTAGGATAATACCTACAACCTATCTTAGGTTATACTCCATGATAAGAACCTAATTCATTATTCCAAAAATGGTAGTATGATAAAATACATTCACTTATGACTAGATGTCATACTTGAGACCATCCTCAAATATCCTATTTTTAGATAACTCATCACCCATCATGATAGGTGTAAAGTATGGGACAATAATAAAATGGGATGAACAATCCATAACTGATAACATGTCTTTCTTCATGTGAATGAACTCTTAGACTCTATTGGCCATAATGGTCCTAGGATAGAAATGATCATAGAATGTCAAATGAAAATCCCTATAATCCATCTCTCAATGATGATCCTAATGAATAATGACATCCCACCATCTCTTGGAATAATAATGATGTATATAAGTAGAGATATTTACCCTCATCTCAGAATGTGTCTCGACATGATTGAAGATATAATTTATGGTCTATTTCCTTGACACCATATCAAGTGGTCTTTAATTACATGAAAACATGGGTGGATGCAGCTGTTGCATCTCACCCACACTATTTTCCATAGTCAGGGTCGATCATGGTTCTCCTTAAATGATCTGTACGAAATAAATAAACCCTTTGTGAAACTATTCCCCAACACCTATATAGGGTACCATAATTAGTGCCTCTAGTGGAACAACTTTAGGATCTACAAGTATCCAGCATCCCACTGCCTCTGGTGCACAGTCATCGACACTCTCCTAGCATGCAACTCGAGGACGTTATGGAATAATATCTCTACAGTTTCCAAGTGTATGCCTCAGATTAATTTTCAGCAACTGCTAAAAGTAAAGATAATAAAATTGTATTGGTACCAACCTTACTATATAATAATCATGGCCCTCTTCATCCTCCTTGAGTTGGGCCTCGGTGACATAAAAATGATAGTAAATAAATAGATACTTCCTACTTCCCGCTACTAATATTGGGCATGGGTCATGTTATCCCGTATAAGAAATTAAAAATTTCAATTTCCATGTCATTTTAATATTTTTTCCATTATATCACATTTCATTTTAATTGTTTGAATCAAATTGTTCACCAAATTCTGATCCATAAGGTCCCATAATTCTCATGAACCAAAATATGGCATCCACCTAATCCAGACCATAACATGTTCCAGATCATGCGACTCTTGGTTCATGACTCAATGTTCAACAATTGTATTCTTAGGGTGTTTGATGTAGATAAATCTAGAAAACAATTCTTATGTCATGGAAGGCAGTCTATGTACCCACCATGTTTCAAAATTCCATACACAAAATGTTTATCACAATAACAGTTATATCTATCATGATACCTATCACGACATCATGCCAACAACCATTGCATTGTATATATAATGACATAATGCATGGAATTTGATTTCCTATAAAGTGCCTAAAATTTTGAATGATATGTAATACCCTCGTCTCACTGGGATGCTACAAAATAGAACCCACAACTATATCAATGATAACATCAAAATTCATTTTCATCACCCAAGGGTGGAATCAAATCAACTGTAATAATCAAAATGTATAAAAAAATTAATTTGAGGTAATTTTTATTTTTTTCATATATATGGGTTAGGTACTCCCATAAATATTTCATTACCAAATTCCATCGACTTATTAATCTCCATTCTATTGTTTCCAAATAGAAAACTAGAAAAGAAACACATCTGATACCACTTTGTAACTTATCAGAACCAAATCCCACTAAATTGTGTCCTGAGCCTGATTATATACATGGTCTAAAGTGTGTATCCACAAATTCAAGAGGCTTCTGACTCTACATGAGGTCCTTGGTGAGTTTGTGGGGATACTATAACCTCTTATCATAGATTAACATAGTGGTAGAATATTATAATTAATAGTAGAATCAGTAAATAAATCAGACAATAGATAACTGAATAGGAGATAAAATATCCAAATATAGATCTATATAAAATAATACCATAAGGAAAATCAAATAACATTATGATCATGTCATGTTTATACAAAGCATCAAAAATATATATACATGTCATGTGTATAAAACTTACATCCAAAGTACAAAAAGTCTTAAAACATCTATCCCCATATAGAATCATGAGCCTCTGATCGGTCTTGTGAACCCTTATAACTATGCATCAGTTAGAGACTTGTAGAAAGGGACTTACCATTATCCATACATGTAGTCATATAATCTTATTGGGTAGCATAGCCATCCCAAGTATGGTGTGATATAAAATCCCATTAGGCCACCACCCATGGTGTCTAATTCCATCCAGTCAGTGAATGGATAATAAAACAATTTGTAGACATTGACAGAATAATAAAAAAATACATGTTTGTAGACATACCATAATGTATGGGATCCCATTGGCATGAATCCTCTACTACCTTCTTCAGCCTTATCTATATTGTCTCTGAATAAATTTTTAGTCTTGTGTCAATATATAAGTAATCTCAATCATTTAATTTGTCTTATTTAATAAATAAGTCACAAGACATGGAACATAACCCATCATCCCCCATAAGGATATGTGATCAAGAGATTCCTACCTAGACAATAAATAGGGAATAAGATTATAATCGAATCAAAACCTATGATTTGGATTGGAAGATGCATCATATAAATCATTCCATTAATTAATCGATTAATGACCTATGTCCATCGTTTGAATTCCTTATTTAGAATATAGGTATCACTCCTTACATAACATGAACCAGTCACCCTAAAATCATATACCAGACATTTCTCATTGGAATCCTGGTCTCACTTTTGTTGTGGTATAACATCACCACTCATTGAGTCTATCCTTTGTGGTTAGCCAATAGATCCCATGTGTCACCCATAGCATATATAATCAACTTCCCTCTGATTCCATCCTTGGATGTCTATATAAAAAGTTTATGTGTTTCCTTTCATATAATATCAAGTCTCTAAGTCTGTCATTAGTTGTCAACTAGGTGTTCCAAGTGTCACTCAAGAATATGTAAGAAGTATACAAATTAGTCCATCCACATCATTGTTTGAGAACCCATATGTCTCCCAAGGGGTCTAATAAACATTAAATCATTATCATTTAAATAAATCAAAATTAATTATCATTATCATTCAACTAAACCACAAAACATAAGCTAGATCAAGGGAATTTATAATCTTATAAGGGTTATACTCTTAATTATATCACATGGGAAATATTATTAATATAAGCAATTAAATATTATATAAGGAAAACATGGAAATAACATTGGGACATGGCATTCCATTCCATTATGATAATCAATTAAAATTAAGATTAATATTTAAAATTAAATCCATCATTTTTAATCCTATAACAAGGGGTTAATGGAACACGGTAAAACTTATCCATTCATGTTCCACCCATTTTGGTCCAAATAATTAAATACTCACCCAATGGGTGGTTATAATTCAAGGTTAATAACCTTTAGACGCTATCAAAGGGTATAACTAATTTCATAGGTTATACCTGTCCATTTTAATCAAGGATTAAATAACATGTCAAGGGTTTCAATGGGAAAATCAAGCCATCAGCACAACAATATATATATAAAAACCTCTACATTTAGTGAAAATAATGAGACCCCCTACCATAGGTCTATTTTAGAGTTCTCATCTTGTATCTACTCCTTATTTGACTCTGGACTAGAAAAAATGAATAAGGGATGAAGAACCATAAAATATGGCATATTATCTTGCACCTAAATAGCACATCCTATACCATGTCAAACGAATAATGACACAAAATTAATTCAGCACTAACCGATGTGGATCCAACGATACCAACAGTGCTCGATTCCGAGATCAGATGGAGGAGAGGGATCAAACGAAATAATTTTATTTTTAAGGAGATTCCAATGTCAACATTCTTTTTTTATTTCCAAATATACCCTATAGGTATAATATATCATTGTATTATAGGTAGGGATTGATTCTGCAGGGACTGAGGTAGTAACCATAAAACACTCTAATTTGATGGGAGGATTGGCTATGAAGTGGCCAAAATTAGTGTTGATTGAAATTTGGGTAGAATAATACTAAAATAAGTAAGAAAATTGATTTAATTTAATGAATAAACACATAATTATTTGGGTAAAATTAATTAATTAATATCATTCGATCCAAGTGGGTCATTAGGTCTAGATTTTATATGTTGGTTTTTTTAAAACATTCATATCACTAATTAAATATTTATCCACAAAATGAAACAATTCCCCAACAACATTCACCAATTTAATCCCAACAAAATTCCAATTCTAATCACCAATTAACATATAAGGTCACTTTAATGGGAACTTTAAGGAATTGGGTCGTACTAACCCTCAAAATGTGTCATCATTAATGTTGGAGAAGATGAAGAAGATAATAACTCATCGAATTGAAGCCATAAAATAATTAATAGTAGTTAAATAACATGAAAAAAATTCAATCCACCCCCATAAAACACCCTATAATCAACCCATAAATTGTTTTCCATCCATTGTTTTTATTCTATCAGTGGAAGTAAAAATTTGACATAAAGAAGCGAGATTGGAAACATGAAAATAACGAAATATGAAACACTCCCCCATTGTGTGAGGAATTTAACAATTGTTGCTATGAATAAATTCAAAAATTAATTCAATGGTATTAACATGCTATGGAAAAGAAAAAGGGAAATTAATAAGAATAATAAAAAAAATTAATAAAGGAAGGTGAATGAGAAAATTACATGTGAAAATTAAAGATGTGATAACAAAATAAAATATTAAAATTAAAATTGAATTTAAAACATGGATACCCTAAATCCCTTCATCACCCCCAAATTAAATTGAAAATTTATGAGCCTACATTATAGCCACCATCAATCAATTCCTTCCACATTAATTATGAGAGTAAAATGTGGGTGATAAATCAAAGCATATTTGACTTTTCAATATTTTCCATAAAAATAAAACTAGATCCATCCCTATTTTGGATGTGTGAACTAAACATTAAATGTGATTGAATATAAAATGGTTTTATACTATAAATATCTTCATCCATGTTGTAGGATAGAAATAATGATGTAGATGCTCAATTATAAGAGGGGTTGAATTGTAAGTTTAAAAACATTATTTTTAACCAAAATAAAAAAACTATGTTTAACAAAGTTAAAAAAGGTAAATTTACAAATCCTTATTTAGTTAAACTAAAAAACATTATAGGCTCCAAAAATATGATTCCGGAAATTGAAACTTTTTACGTTTACAATGAATAGATTCTACCTTAAATAATATAGAATCGTTCTTATCAAAATATAAATAAGTACACGAAAGTATTAGAAGGTTATACTTTCTTCCTTTATCAAATTACAGTGGAAATAAACTTGAAAAAAAACAAGTAACAATCATTAAAATATTTTAACCCAAAGAGTAGGGTATCCAAAAACCATGGATAAAGGTCCCTTGATTTATAATTACATGAAACCCTACCTCACCCACACCAGGGTAAGCCCTCAATAGGAATATCGGAATCTATCTTGCTATCCCTACAAGCCCTCGAACATTATGTTCATTGGTACCTTAGTCTTCCTATCCCCAGAGTCCATCGAAATTTAAGTTATTCTACACCTATTTCTTCTCATTCCCAGAATCCCTCGATTATACTAAACCACAATCTAAGTCGCACAAAAAAAATCTGAATAAGATGTTCGGAACTGCACAAAGTATGCGAGTCTCTCTCTATAAATCACTTTAGTAGCATACAATTTCTAAAGTGATGGAACAGTTCTGAGCTTGTTCAAATGAGCTCCTATTTATAGGCACTTGTCTAATGGTCGTCTCCCTCATCCAAAGGTCATACTTTTCCTTGAATCTCAGAGGGACCTATACACATATCACATAAACCACAGTTAGTTAAAAACAGATTGCACAACATCATTCCATAACTATAACATGTGTCAAAAAATAAGCTTTCTTAACCAAATATATTTTTTGGAGTCTAAGGAAAAATAATGTACAAATTATAACCAAATAAACATTAAGAAAATATAAGATATTAATATTTGGATTCAATTTTCCAGGAATTCATAATCTAAATTCTATAGTTTCCAGAGTTGGAATTTCATTGAATTCATAATCTGAATTCTAATGAATTCATACTCTGAATTCTAATTGATTCAGACTATGAATTCTAAGGAATTCAGACTATGAATTCTAAGAAATTCAGAGTGTGAATTCTAAGGAATTTGGAGTATAATTTCTGAGGAATTCAGATTCTGAATTAGCAGTAATTATGAGTCTGAATTTCAGAGAATTCAGAACCAAAATTCAGAGAATTTGGAACTAAAATTCAAAAAATTCAGAGTCTGAATTTAAAAGAATTTGGAACCTAAATTCAGATAATTCGGAACTAGATTTTCAGAGAATTCAGAACTTGAATTTCAATGAATTTGGAACCATAATTTAAGAGAATTCAGAATCTAAATATCAAAGAATTCGGTGTCTGAATTTTAGAGAATTTGGAACCTGAATTTCTGAAAAATTTGAACCTAAATATTAGGGAATTCAGATCTTGAATTCTGAGAAATTTATGTTTGAATTTCTCATAATTCAGAGTCTGATATTCGATGAATTTGGATCCTAAAAATAGAATACTTTATATTCATGTATTTATAGGTTTTTGAGATTTTAGATATGAAATAAAAATTTTCCTTAGGAATAAAATTAGTTAGATTTTGACAGACTATAAAAAGAAAAATGTAACAATATATAAGGATAAATATTTAATTAGAGAATGGATATTTTTCATATAAAATGGATATTTTCATTGTGAAAATAATTCAGAGAGAAAATATATTTTTACTTAAAATAAATAATTTGTGATTTCAAAAACATTAAGGAAAGGTAAATTCATAAGGAAACCTTATTCTCTCATCAATCTCCCCCTTTTTGGAAAGCACAAAAATCCTTACCAAAAAAATATAGGGACCAAGATTATTTCTTTATGAAATTGAAAGATAAAAATATCTCCCTTTAATTAGGAATAATGGTGAATAGTACTAACACTCCCACCCTTAGGTTTTGAAATCCATAAGGATCAACTTCTTGAAATATATAAAGATATTTTTCTTTTACTTTCATAGGAAAATCTAATTTGAGAAAACTCCTCATTATATGGACTCTCCATTACATAGGGACTTCTATTCTTTATTTATTATTCCTTTTATCAATCATTTCAACCCCTTTGTGATTTTCAAAAAGTAATAATGGTAATGGATAAAAATAATATGATTCCTAAACTATTCATACTATACAACAAAACATATGAAGAACCAAAAAAATTAATTATTATTGAATGAATCTGTACAAGGAAGGAAAAAATATCCAAGTAAAGGAAAAACCCATCCTTCTTTTTACATTGGCATATGATTCTGGAAAATGATTTTCAACTTCTTAAGTTTCGTAGGATTTTCTTCAAAATTCTTCTGTATTTGATCCTGGTCTTCATTTTTCTTCTCCAAAACATTGATATTTTCATCCCAATCCTTCATAATTTATACCTAAGTCTTTAAAATTTCTTATTTATTAATGATATTTTATTCAAAATCGGTTCCGAGATCTGTTTCCCTCTTCTGATTCAAAGAAAATGATTTAGGTTTCCTATTCAGATCTTTGTCTTCCTACTTCTGAGTTGTTTGTTCAAGATTGAGTTTCTTATTGAATCTTGAAGTAAGGACTTTGATCTTGACATCTTCAGTATCAAAATCATCATTCAAATTATCCTAAAAGTAAACAAATATTTTTAGATCTTCAATTGTCTTCCTTGAAAAATTTGTAATTTCAATACATGACCTCTTGTGAACATCATACCCATTGAAGAAAGATTTGAAATTCGCCTCAAGCCTGATGAACATATTGATAAGCATTAAAATAGAATCTAATTTTTGATTAAACTATGTAGAAGCATCTGGATCCTCGAGTCTATACACGGAAATAATGGAATGATATCAACCATCATTTTCAATGATTGGACAATAAAACAATGTCTCAGAGAAGACGATTACGAATCAGATTATCATTTTAGTGAGGATTATTTCTCTACCTCGTCATCTTTTCTCTTTGAAAAACCCCCAATATCTTTCCATACCACCACGTCTTTCCTCAGTATATCAAACAACTCATGTTTTCCCTTAACAGTTCTCAGAATGATCTTTGCTGCTTTTGGTGATTCATGTTCTCTATCTGATAGTTGAACTATTTTATCTTCCTCAACATTTTATTTCTCTTCATCTGCAACAAGGTCTTCTTGTATAACTAGTTCATGATTTCTACTCTCTTCTTTAGTTGGTTTGTTTGCTTCATCATGACCCTCATCATCTTTTCTTGGGGTAGACAGTTTTGAAGATTTGTCTTGAGAAGTATGGATCGAAAATTTCTCAGAAAGATTATTCCTATAATTATATCCATCAACCTGCCTTATTTCATCATCAGCTTCATCCCCTTCTTCCTCTTCTTCATATTCTTCTTCCACATCCTATTCCTTTACAATTTCTTCATCTTCTTCTAGTTTCGGAATCACCATTTTCTTTCCTAGAGTCACTGGATGTTATTCATGTAGAAATGATTTTGGTACCTGGACTTGTTCATCGGCATTATATCTATCTTTAAGGAGACCATGAACTATTTCATCATCCAATATTTTCTTTTTCTGCTTCTTTAGCTTATCTTAATTCTCATGCTCCTTAGTAGCCTTAATCATTAAATATTTACTTCAGGTGGGTACAAGCCAAAATTAGGCTCCCCTTCATTCCTATTCTTCTTATCTTCTCTCAACATGGATACCACTTCATCCATATATGAATTTTACTTCTTAGATTTTGGAGGTGAGGATTGTGAACTAAATGAGTTTTTCATTCACTACTGGTTCATTCACCTTTCTCTTCTTCCAACATTTCTTGGAAGTCTTAGAAACTTCCAGTTTCATTGATAAAGCTTCAATTTTTGATTTAGATAAATCATTGAATTTTCTGGATTCACTACAGAATCCAACCTTCATCCTTTGCAAGGTATCATCACTATGCAACATAGCCTTGAAATCTCTTGGAATAGAGATATAAGGGATTTTGAACTAATTAAGAAAGTAAACTATAATCTTGGAAAGAATTGTAGGATACATAATAATATGATTCTTGATAGTTCCATTCTTGATATTTGAAATAGTAAGAAATTTATACTTCACTAGATTAATCTTCCGGTGGTTTACCAGAAAATATAGAATTGAAATGTCACTTTTCATCAGGGTGTCCTTATCCACTTTTCTTAGAAAGATAAATCCTTTAACCCATAACTCTATAAATTAAAAATTTGTAGAAATATGGTTGATTTTTGGTGTCTTCACTTCTGATAAAAAAAGTCACTCTATGGCCTTCTCTTTATCAAAATATCATGATATATCCAGTAGCTTGTGGGTGCAGAATTCAACTTCCCCCTCATAAATAATTCCAATGATATTGGCAGCTATATTGAATGAAAGAGAATATTTCTTTCATAACTGTTAAAAGAGAACTTATATCTTCCATATTTAAAAAAAACATACTGTTTCGTAAAATTCTACCTGAAACTATGGATACATCAGATCTTGTCCCTTTGGTTTTGATAAACATATATTCTCTCGTCTATTCAACCTAATATTCTTCAAAATAAGAGAATCATATTTTAAAAAAGAACATTGGATCTACCAACATTTCCTTGTGGATTTTCCATTCATATGTTTCCTTTACATACAACATTTTCTTTTATAGGGATGATTCTAAAGACCTTCGGATTTTAGGTAACCAAAAAAAATACGAACGATCGTTATGTAAAACAAAATATTTTTCGCATTCCAAAGCTTGATAACCGATGTGGGACAACCATCGGGGTGCCTTTATATAGGAATTTTAATTGATGAATAAACTTCCCAAATTGATCCAAAGGTTAAAATAGACATAATTTGATCTGATGACTGAGATGATAGCTCAAGGATAATTTTGGTAGGTTCCAATCTTTTGAGGTTTTTAAGGTAAAACATTTGGATTTAAGGAAAAGTGAATCCGAAAAATTTTCTTAAAATAAGATGAAAATACCATCAAGTAAAATTTGATTAGGAAAATTTATATAAGGAATCATATCTTCTAGATTTCTATGAAAATTATTAGTAATGGGGAAAAATATTCTTGAAGAACTTTAGATTCCAGAATTTTTTTTTAAAGAATGAAAATTTTGGATTCTAAAATTTTGAAAGGAAATTTGATTAAAAAAACATTGATTACGAAAAATATTAATTATGAAAAAATTTCATTATGAAAAACATTGAATATGAAGAATTTGATTATGAAAAAATTGAATACAAAAAATTTTTACTACGAAAATATTTGTCTACGAGACATTTTAGTTACGAAAAAAATATGATTACAAAAAAAATGAATACAAAAAAAAATTGGTTAAAAAAATTTTAGTAATGAAACATTTTGCAGAGGAAAATAATTTTCGTTAACAAGAAAATGTACTCCCCCTAAGAACAATCGTTTCTTACTATTTGAAGATAGATTTCAATTAAAATTTAATATGGAAGATAACCTTATAGTTATAATTCCTATCTTCTGTTTAATGTATTCAAATATATTAGAGGGTTGAGATTGTGAAAATATTTGCATGTTGATCTTTCGTTCCAATAAATTTAAGAATTATATCTCATTTAAGTGTGTGATCTCTAAGAAAATGATGCCTAATATCTATGTGTTTTTCACAAGAGTGATGTGCATGGTTTTACAAAGGGAAATATAACTATTTTTATCACAAAAAATCTATGTTTTGGTAAAACTCATGACATAGTCTGTGGGTGTGTGTTGCATCCACAATACATGAGCACAACAACTTCCAGCTACTACATATTCAACTTCAGTAGTGGAATGTACTACTGAGTGTTTCTCATTACATGACTAAGAAACTATTGAATCTCTAAAGAAATGACATGTTCTAGATATAATTTTCATATCCATTCTACATCAACCATAGTCATCATATGAAAGACTATTTAAAACAAAATCATTTCTAGAAGTATAAAATAGTCCTTAATCCATGGTTCCACTTAAATAAAAAAATTCTTTTTACTACTTTTAAATGAGATTCCTTAGGAATAAATTGATATCTTGCACATAAGAATACAAAAACATTATGTTTGGAAGACTAGATATCATGTATAAGAAACGTCCTATCATACCTCAAAATAATTTTTGATCTACTGGTTTCAAAACTTCTTCAAGATCAATTGAATTTGAGGTACTTATTTGATTATATATATTTTAGTGTTTTCATATCCATAATTTTAAAGAAGTTATTTAATATACTTGTGTTTATATATATAAGTTCCTTATATTTTATGGATAGATTTAATAACATGAGAGATATGTTAAGTCACCCATCATACTCATTTCAAACTCTGATTTCATTATATTCGCAAATGATTCAGTTAAATATTGATGAGTTGAACCAAATATAATGTCATAAACAAAAATTTAAACTATCAAAACATTTTTCTTATAATTATTTATAAAATCATTGGATCACCAGTTCACTTAACATAATTTGTTTGTTGCAAAAATTTTGTATGTCTATTATAGCAGGCACTAGGGGCTTGTTTAAGTCCATATAAAGCTTTGGTATGTTTGAAAACGTGTTCATGATGTTTTGTGTCTTCAAAACCATGAGGTTGTTCAACATAAACTTCCTCATGAAGATATCCTTTATGAAAAGTGCACTTTACATCCATTTGAACAAGATTTTAATTAAAGAATTCTGCAAATGAAAGTAAAATACAAATAGATTCAAGTCTAGCTACTAGAGCATAGGTTTCATCATAGATTATTACTTCATATTGATTATAGCCTTCAATGACTAATCTTTAATTATTTCTTACAATGATTCCATTTTTATCACATTTATTCTTGAAGACCCAATTTGCTATAATTACATAATATTCCTTTCAAATTTCAACCATTTTTCATACTTTTTTCCTTTAGAATTCATTTATATCATCCTACATGGATTTTATCCAATCATCATAACCTAAAGCTTCATCAGTGCTTTTTGGTTCTAATTGGGAAATAAATGCTAGATGTTCTACTTCATTTCATAAATAACATCTAGTCTAAACATGTTGACATACATAACCAATGATACTCTCACTTGTATGATTCTTAAGAAACAACTAATTTGGGTTTTTTAATACCTGCTCTTCAACATGTGGTAGGAAATCTTATGGGGTAAATGCTTCAGAAAAATTTTCTTGACCATTTTCCTTTTCATAAAGATCTTCTATCAAGGGTTGATAATCAGTTTTTGAAAAAACATCTGAAGATATAGTTTATGATGTTTATAGACAAAAGAATCAACGTCATCAAATTTAACATGCACTATTTCTTCAACAATATAATTATTTTTAACAAAAATTTTATTAGACGTAGAAGATGTGGAGTGGCCTAGGAAATTTCCTTCAACATATTTGGGTGTCAATTTAACTAAATTATATTTAGTATTCAGAATTAATACTTTGAAACCAAATACATTGAAGTAGGAATGTCTAGGTTTTCTATCATTCCACAATTCTAAAGGGGTTTTTTTAAGAAAATGTCAAATCAAAACATGATTTATAGTATAGTAATCAGTACATATATCTTTAGAACAAAAGAATTTAGTAAAAGAATATTCACTCATGATGGTTCTAGTTATCTCTAAAAGAATTTAATTTATTTTTTCAACAACCCCATTATGTTGGGGAATTCTTTGTGTTGAGAAGTTATGAGTAATCAGTTTTCAACTACAAAATGTTTTAATATCTAAATTTTTAAATTCTCCTCCAGGATCACTATGAATTGTTATCAGTGGAATGTTTTTCTCATTTCATAATTGGGTTATAAAAAATTTAAAATAGGAAAAAATATAATATTTCTTTTCTAGAAAATAGACCCATGTAAATCTAGTGTAATCATCCACTAAGAAAAATAAATAATATTTGTCTACAATACATCTTGTTTCTTTTGGACCAAAAATATCCATATGTAATAACTGTAATTCATCCGTAGTTGAGACTTAACCAATTGATTTAAAACATGATTTCTGTTTCCTTCTAAATTGAAAAGGATAACAAACTTTTGAAGAAAAAAATATAAGCTCTAGTAGATACTTAACTGGTCTTTTCATTGAGAGTTTTCATTGGTTTCTAAGGTTGTAGTGTCTTAACCTTCTATTCCATAACCAAGATTGATCTTCCATTGCCCTAAGGAAAGGTATATCATGGATTCTAAGGTATTCTATGTTTATTGTGTATACATTCCCTTGCCTATGGGAAGAAAGAATAAACACTACCTTGGAATTGTGCACTAATCATTTGTTATTCCTAAAATTCACAAGGTAACCTTCATCACATAATTGACCTATGCTAATGAGGACGTTCTTAAGACCCATAAAAATAAAACATTTGAAATAACTTTTTTTCTAAGAAGAACAATGTTACATATACAATTATTTTATCCCTGAGCATTTTCTCCAAAAGTTAAATTTTTTCCTGTCATCTTGATAATATTTTAAAATAATTTTATGTTACCAATCATTTTCCCAGAACATCCACTATCCATGTACCATGCATTAGTATTGGTACATAATTTATTTTCCTAAAAATTAAAAGTTATACTTTTAAAATCCAAAATTTCTTAGATCTAGAAATTTCAGAAAGAAAGATTTTATGTATCCATATTTTCTTAGAAAAAATAAGCTTTATGAAAACCTAAAGAGTGAGTTTTGTTTAAAGAACAAATTTTCACACAATTTCTACCACACATAAATTTATTTCATAATGGAATACTCTGAGGAACAAAATAGTTATTATTGAATACTGGTTCAGAATAATTATAACAAAATCAAGAACAATTCCTTATAGGTCAAATTTGAGAATACATCTTGTCAAAGTTTTCCTTACCAGAGGTAAAGTTTGACAAAAACTTACTCAAGGAAAATACTTTTGACTTTATTTTAATAACCATGTTTTTATCGTAAAAGATATTAGTTTTAAAATGACAGTGAGTATCTAAAATATTTTTCATATAAATTACATTTTCTAGATCCTTAAAAAGTTAATCCTTCCCTGAATTAAATTCTCCGTGATTTTTGGATATAATTTAAAAATAAAAAGTTTCATATCAAGATCATTAGAAAGATCTATTACATATTTGGTTAAAATATAAATTCTATAATTTTCCTTATCAATATTTTTCTTCAGTTTAGAATTTTCATTCTCAATATGTTTAAAAAAACTAGTCACTTCTTCATAAGAGGGTAATATATTATCTTTTGATGATAATGGTTCATAATTTGATGATTCATAATGTTTATCATCTGTGCAATTTTCATTCCAAGATACATTGATGATAGATTCAGCATTGTGTACCTTGTCAATTAGACAATGAATTCCAATGGGTAGTTTGGAAAGAAAATCAATATTCTTCTGACCATAAGATTCATTTTCTGAGGATTCATCTAAAGAGTCACCACCACTAGAACTCTAGGTGTCATCGGAATTCTAAACCTTTTTAGTTATATCCTTGTAATAATTCATCCCATTCCTCTTAGAAGGATTTTCATTTCTATCATTTTATTTAATCATAAGAAAATTTGGCCTTATATGACTAGCTCTTTTGCATTCATAAAATGTTACTTATGTGACTTTATTTCCTTTATTTTATTTCTTCTTATATCTATACTAAAATTATTTTTTTCCAACTATCTTTTTCATCCATTGAGTAATATTATCAAGACCATTCTCAGAATAATCACTTTCACTAGATTTAGATAAAAGAGTAACTTTGTTTGACTTATATCTTTTAACACTTTCAGGAGTCTTGAATTTAGTAGTCGTAAAGTCTACACTTCCATTTCCATTCTTCTTATTATTCATATATGCAACTCTTTTCATTCTTGTCTCATGTTGAAAAAGATTTCCAAAAATCTCATAAAGAGTAATTTCAGATACTTTCCTATTCTCATCATTTTTTATTCTTTTAGATTCCCACTCAATAGGGATAATATCAATAATCTTGTCCACAAGAGCTTTATCATCAAGACCATTCTCTACCATAGATTGTAAACTATTGAAAATACTTATAAGTCTTTGTTGCGACTTTCATACTGGTTCTCCATAAGGAAATAGAAATCCATGATATCCATCTCTAAGCATAGCTCTTCTAGTTTCTATAACACTGGATGTACCAAAATGAGTAACTTCCAATTTCATTCAGATACAATTAGATGCTTCACATGATAAAATCTAACTACATATATTCCTGGTCATGGAACACAACAAAGAATTGTCACCTTGTAATTTAGTTGATATTCTCATATTTCTTGATTGGTGAAGGTTTTGACTTCCTTGTCAGGATTTTTTAATCTCTAATAAGCATGAAAAATTTTTCCACTCCAATATTAAGGACAAAATTTTTCATTTGATCTCTCCAATATTCCCAATCATTACCATAAAAAATAGGTGGTATATTAGGATTTTGATTGTAAATCTAATTGACATTCTTTACTGCCATTATATAAGAAAATATATTTCCACAAAAACATTTTAAAAGAAACTTTTTGTAAAAAAATATTAAAATACAAAAGTAAGGAAAAAGTTTAGAACAATGAAAACATGATCAAGAAGACTTATATATGAATATAAGTAATTCAGATACCTACTTTGATACCAATTGTAGGATAGAAATAATGATATAGATGCTCAATTAAATGAGGGGTTGAATTATATGTTTAAAAACCTTAGTTTATAACCTTACAGAAAACTATGTCTAACAATGTTAAACAAGGTAAATTTAAAAATCCCTTTTTACTTCAACTAAACATACTTTATGGGATCCAGAAATATGATTCCGGAAATTTATACTTGTTATATTTACCAGGAAAAGATTCAACCTTAAAGCATAAAGAATCTTACTTATCAGAGTATACAAAGTTACAAGAATGTATTAGAAGGTCATGATTTCTTCCTTTATCAAATTATAGCATAAATAAAAAAGAAACAAAATAAGTAACAAGTATGAAATCTTTTAACCCAAAGAGTAGGGTATCTAACAACCTTGGATAAGGGTCCCTTGATTTTTACATTCATGAATGTTTGTCTCACCCAAACCAAGTTAACCCTTGATAGGAATATCAAAATCTTTCTTGCTATCCCTACAAGCCCTCGATATTAAAGGTATTCGGTACCTCTATCTTCTTGTCCCCAAAAGCCCTAAAACATTAAGGTAGTCAACACCTCTTTCTTCATATTCCCAGATGACCTCGATTGTACTCAACAACAATCAGAGTCACATGATGAAATCTGAACAAGATATTATGAACCACACAAATCATGAGTGTCTCTGTCTCTAGAAATCACTTCAATATCATGCAATATCTAGAGGGATGGAATAGTTGTGAGCTTGTTCAAATGAGCTCATATTTATAGGCACTTATCCAACGGTCATCTCCTTCCTCCAACGGTCATATTTTTCTTGGAATCTCTAAGGGACCTGTACAGGTGTCACTCAAACAAAGGTTAGTGAAAACAGATTGTACGACATCATTTCATAACTATAACAAGTGTAAGACAACTAAGGTTGCTAAACCAAATATATTTTTTAGATTCTATGTAAATAATTTTTCATGTCTTACCAAATAAACATTCAGAATCTACAATATAGGGATATTCGTATTCTATTTTCCAAATAACTTAGAATGTGAATTATATAGTTTTTGGAGTCTGAATTTCAATGAATTCGATACCTGAATTATAAGGAATTCGAAGCCTTCTGTTGAATTTGGAGTCTGAATTCTAAAGAATTTGGAGTCTAAATTCTAAGGAATTTAGAGTCTTAATTCATTGGCATTTAGTGTATGAATTTCAGAGATTTCATAACTAAATTCAGAGGATTTGGAACCGGAATTCCTAAAATTCATAGTCTGAATTTCAGAAAATTCAGAAACTAAATTCAGAAAATTTGGAACTTGAATCTCAGAGATTTCAGAACCTCAATTTCATAGAATTCAGAACATGAATTTCATAGAATTTGAAATCTCAATTTCAGAGAATTCGGTGTCTGAATTTCATAGAATTCAGAACTAGAGTTTCAGAGAATTTAGAACTTATATTTCAATGAATTTAGAACCTAAATTCAAAGAATTCGGAGTCTGAATTTTATAGAATTCAGAGTCTGAATTTCAGAAAATTTAGATCCAGAAAATAGGATACCCTATATTCAAAGATATATACATAATTATGAGATTTTAGTTATGAAATCAAATTTTTTACTTAGGAATAAAATGAGTTATATTGAGTGATAATATAAAATGAATAATGAAAACATATGTAAGGATAAATGTTTACTTAGAGAACATAAATTTTCCACAGAGAATGGAAATTTTCCTTATGAAAATAATCCTTATGAAAAATATAATTTTCCTTAAAATAAATTGTTTTTTATTTTAGAAATATTGAGTAATGGAGAAGTCATAATGAAACCTTATTGACTCAAAACATTTTTCCTCTAATATCATCAAAAATTTTATTCCAATTGGATCATCCATTTGGAATTTAATATCAAACTTATGGGATCCTTTTATGGGCCTTCAAATCTGGCCCATAGATAAATGACAACTTGGGCTCCTCAGATCTCCTTGAAAACTTCATAATTAGCTATTTCCATAATTTAATTAAATTATCCCAATAATTTTATATTTCAATTGTTAATATGTTTTTGTTCATTTGTCTTGAATTTTGGGATCTACAATTATTTTATGGGATTAAGGCCCATTATGAATTGTCCATAAATTATGTGTTCATAACCTAAAAGTTTAATCTTCCCTTATAATTCACCCATTATTCCTAAAAGATAAAATGATTTAATTAATGTTATAAATCATATTCCAAAATATCAAATTATTTTAATCAAAAAAATTAATTCCATAGGAAGATGATTAATTGGTCCCAAATTGACACTTTAAACATGAATTGCAAAAGGATGTGAAATGAAGTATGAATTATGAAATATAGTAAAATTGGTGTTAATAGACACTAAAATTTCATTTAATTTCTCAAAATAAAATTTCATAAAATGCTCACTCAAATTACATAATTCTGAATAATCATGATTTCCATCAAAATCATTTATAACAATCAATTTTCAGAAGTATATCCTAATCCCAAGCCTATTCCATTGTTTAAATTCATCATCACATTTTATTCAATTTAAATTAAGCATGATGATGTGTTGTGTATAAAAAAATACTGGGGGCCATTCTATTATTCAATGTAAGCACTAGGTGGGAAGCACAATTAACCTTATGATAAGTACCAATTGTTTTTTCTTTTCTTTTTTGGTTTGTTTTTTTAACCATAATAGAGATGAAAAGAAAAAATCATGAAAAGAAAACTATAGAGTCATGATATCTATGTTCTATATAACACACATTTATTCAACTCTAGGATATAAAATAGAGGTCTAAATCCTATCTCTGGGAAATATAACTCTATAGTCATGATCCCCATGTTCTGAATGTCATGAATTTGGAAAAAAACATTTCTCTATATAGTAATTATTTTCACTTTTTGTTGGATACTGAAATTAAATTTAAAGTGGAATTGAATAGTATACTATAATAAAGGGGACCCAATAGATATAAATTACACCAAAAATACAATAGATGAGCATTGGGTAATTTTTTTTAAATTGATGAAAATTTTATGAGTGAAACTTCACATCCGACAATCTCACATTCCAAAAACTATGCTCATGAACATAAACATGCATTAAAATCATAATCAGTGCATTAAAAATCATTTTATATTTATTTTTCAGGCTTCCTAATATATATTAACACATGAAAGGATAATTAATTGATTTTTTTCATAATAAAATATCATATTTTCACCCCCCCCCCCCAAGCATAGAATGACACTGCCCTCAGTGTTAAAAGTGAAGAGAAGAGAGTGCTATGAATTGGACTAAATGAGGTGGGAATGGGATATGAAATTAAATCATGGAATAAAATCACCTAGTTTTATGTTCATGACCTTTCAATAATCAATTGGTGACATTGTCTTCATATAACATGTACACTCTTTAAGGGGATCGAAGGTAGGGTTTGAACTCTATAAGGTATGGGATTTATTTGGAAATGATAAAATGATTCATATGCTAAATTTCAAAGTCAAGTGACATTAGATAACATTGGAAACCCCAAGAGGATTCCCATAATAAAAATAACACAAAAAAATACCAAATAAAAAATGAATAAGCTAGGTTTCCTCCTAGAAATCCCTAATTTTAAAGTTATTAACTCTATATGGTCCCTCCCAACAAATATAATACAAACATTCAATATTTTAAGGGAAACAATCACCACATCAATTTTATTTTGAATGAGTATCTATTGGGATTGGCCAGATGGTTTTGAAATACATTCCAAAAAATCATATATGTCCTAGTCAATGGGAAAATCCCATCAATATTCAAATTGGTCCATCTATCTATTCTCAAAATTTTTGTTAATAAATCAATGATAATTTTCTTATCATTAACTTTGAGATGGGATGAAATGAAAATTAACTTTTTTTTGTTTTCCCCTTTGATATAATACTTGAGAGAGGATGTATGGACATTGAATTCACGTTTTAGTTGGATAACACTATCATACCTAGGTCAAGACATATAATTTAAATTTATTTCACTTTCTAAATTTCTCAACGGTATTAGTTCCTTTTGAATAGAATTTATAGCCACAAAATATTCCATATGACTGTCAGGAATCGGTGTGGACTCAGATGTTGTGATTTACCCCAATTTTACACTCTATAGTGAACTTGTAAATTACTATTTTAGATATATATAAGTTACTCAAGCCATGTATAAAATTATTCCTCTTCTAAATATAAAAAATCAATTTCATCCCGATTCAGACACCCATCAACAATACCCACATGTTCCTCGGGTTTAATTTCAATATTCCCTAATAAATTCACATCATTTTCCAGTTTTTGGTTTCTCTGATTCTACATATTCATCTTCAATAATTTCCTGTCAATCTGAACACTTTTATGGTTTTAGAATCAATTGTTTAATTTTTTTCATTATATTTACCATTGTAGGGAGAATTTACATCATGTATTTGTTCATGAGAGTTTTTTGTGTAACATGATGCTTCTATCAATTTTGACTATGGTAAAATCTGCATCAGCATGGATTCCATAATTTTTTCAATGCTCTGTAGTTTTAATGACAATGATGATAATTTTGAATTCATTTTATCTATTTATTCTCACAATTGTTAAATAATTTCTTGAGGATTGGGTTGGATAATTGTTTAGACTTCATTAAGTTTGGTATATTCAACCATCCTTTAGAGGGCTGGAAATTCATCCTTAAAACATTCATTATCCCAATGATAGTACATATAACCACTTTAGGGGAAATAATTTAAGCATTGATCAATGAAATTTCCTATGTGAGGGGTTTCCCAATTTGGATTTCCCATTTGGTTCCATATTGAGTTTATGATTGGATATTTTCGATGATACTCCATTGGAGTTTACTGAAAGTTTACTTTATATGTTTCAACAATATTATTACCAAATACAATAATACCCTAAGGATTTATTTTTTCCACCATGGAAATATTTTTAAACCTAAAATAATGGTTAGAATGATATGGGGTGTGAAACTTATTGCACGACCATATAGGGGGATGATGTAATGATGATTTGGTTGAAAAATAGAATTTATATTGAGAAAAGAATTTTAACTTCTATGATAATTAATAGGGTCCCCGGTAATATATATAAAATTTGGGAACACTGAAATTTACCCTATAGGTATAATCAATCATCATAGTATAGGTAGGGTTCAAATCCACGTGTACTAAAGAAGTAACCTTGAGATACATAGATTAGATGGGAGGATTGGTTATAAAGTTTCCAGCATTGGTGTTGATAGAAATTAGGATAGAATAATACTAAATTAACAATATTATGGACTGAATTTATAGATGAAACAACTAATAATTTTTATTGAAGAAATTAAATAATATGATTCAATATAAGGTTATTTCTATGTACATATTTGATGTAATTGTTTTATTCTAAAGTTTCGTATCACTGATTCAAGATTTACCCAAAGAACATGTCAATTTCCTGACATAATTCACCAATTTAATCCCTACATAAATAATATTATAATCACCAATTCAATTAGAGAATATATTTTATGATAACTCAAAGGAATTAGATAATATTATCACTCAAAATGTGTCATTGGTAATGTTGGTGAAGACAAAGAAGAAAACAAACGCGTTGGATGGAAGTCTTAAAATAAGAAATTGATATTAAATCACATTAAATAACATTAAAGACACGCCATTATACTCCCTAGGATAAACCCATAAAATTTGATCCCCCCATTTATGTTATTCTATCAATGGATGTGGGAATTCGACTTGAAGAAGTGGAATTGAAGCAGTGAAAATATCCTAATAATGAACACTCCACCATTCTATGAGGAATTTTGAAAACTGTGGGGAGAATAAATTCCCACCCTGATTAAATGGTATCAAATTTTGAATAAAAATTTAAAAATAAATTAATAATAATAGGAATAATATATTTTATTATGAAATTAAGGTGATTGAAAAACATACATGGGAATATTGATGATGCGATTAGAATGTTATAGCGTAATATTAAAATTGAAAGAAAAACCTGGAACCCCCAAATCCATTCAACCAAACAAAATTAAATTGAAAAATTAGGATCCATATTTATATCCCCCATAAATCAATTCCTTACCCATTAATTAGAAGGAAAAATGGGGGGTGAGAAATCAAAGGAGATTTGACTTATCAATGTTACCCATAAAAATAGAACTGTATTCATCCCTCATTTTCATTGGCAAATTAGACATTAAATATAGATGAATATGAAGGGTTCATAGAAGATAAATTTATTTTTAAATTTTTTCTAAAATTGTTTTAAAATTTTCATTCTAATTGTATCATCCATTTACATGTTATTCTCGAAATAGTGGGATGATTTTAAGGGGCCTCAAATATAGACCACAAATTAAATTGCAACTTAGGATCCATGGATCTCCTTAAAAATCATAATTATCTCTATACATAGATTAGTAAATTTATTAACATCATATTATTTTTATAAATTTTAAATTTTAAATTTATTGGGCATAAATTGTTCGCACCACCATTATTTGATGGCCCTAAGTCCCATTATGATTTTCCAAAAAAAATATATTTTCATTACCAAAAATATCCCTCTTCCATTGAGATTCATCAATTGAAAATATGAAAAAAAAATGTTCCAAACATTGTGATAAAAAAATATTAGAAAATGTAAAATTATTATAATCTAAATAATTAAGCCAAAAACATATTATTAATTGGTTCTAAATTGACACTTTCATCAAGAATTGCCCTATGATTTGAAATGAAGTTTACCTTATGAAATGCGATAAAATTTGTCTTTTTGGATGTTGAAATGCATTAATATTAAAATATAATCAATTTATATTATCCTATTTAAATATATAATCATATTTCTAAAAATGGATAAGGGAAAAATATGTTTGAAGTTATAATATTTTTAAATGAAATTTTTTATTTTCATAAAAAATACTGGGCCGCACGGTTTGGTCGCACGGTTGGCCAAGCAATTATCCAACCATTAGCCCAATATTGTTAAAAGGGGGGTAATTTCATGTAAACTGTTAATGGTTTGACTAATTGTGTTCAAACCTGTAATTCGACTCTAATAAAGATTGTAGGTGCGCCACATGAGTATGCACCTCCATCCACAAAGTTTCCTTCAACAGGGTGGCATGTATCTCCCCACTGTTCTACCTCACTGGGATAAAAGTAAACATGTGAAAGAACCTAAAGGGTTTCTAAAAACATTGCATCCAACTCGGATTCTCAAAAAAGACAGGCTCTGGGATCTAAACAAGCCTCAAGCACCTCAAATACCACCATGACCTCAAAGGGTATTCATATTAAGCCATAAGTAATAATTTAAAATGAATTTAAAGGGATCATTTCCTCAATGTAAAACCTGGGTTATTAAAAATATAGTGCTTAAATCCACACAAAAAATATTATTATAAATGTTTATTTAGAATTATTACCCATATCTCTTGGTTTCACCCCCTATAAACCCATTTTTACCATACCTGTGGTAACAAACGTTTACTATTTTTACTATTTATTCTGAAAAAAATAAAAGATTCTTAATTAGAAAATTTACAAATTTTGATTCCAAATTCTGAATCCACTTTATCATATTTAATTTATTTATTTTTCTGAAATTATTCTTAATATAACACTGTAAAATGAAACAAATAAATATTTTCAAACAAATAAATTTTTAAGTATAAAATTTATTTTTCATACAGTCATTACTTAGAAAGAAACATAAAATTAATGATAAAATATATTATTGAATATATAATATCTAAATTAAATAAACAATACTAACCAATATAGATAAATTAAATTTATTAAGATATAAATACATATCTTACATAAAATAATTTTAAGAAACAATTTGTTATATAAAAATGAACATGTACTAAAAGAAAATATTATAGTTATTCCAACTTAACTAGTCAAATAATTTATAATTAAAGCATATTAATGTTAATTTCTGGTAAAATTACAAATATAACATAACTTTTTAATAAGAATTTTTAATATAATTAATTTAAGGTTTCACAAAATATCATATTTTTATTTATTAAATGAAAATTGAATCCTTTTAGAAAAATCTTAAAATTTTAACCTACGATAATTTGAACATACTGATTTCAGAAAATGATATTCCCTCTCGCAAAATAATTTTCTAAAAATAGAATAAATTAATTAAAATTTAAGTGTACATATTAAAATAAAACCTATTTTCCTAGAAAACATATTTTTAAAGCATAAAATGATTTTACTAAAAATGGGGAAATAATTTCTTATGAAATAATAAATAAATATATATTATTTGAAAAATTTTAAAACATTTTTTAGAATATGTTTACTAAAATTCCTTCTTTCCAATTTAACAGCTATGTTAGAATGATATACTATATCATGGTTCATTTAGAGTCAGGGTTGTATGTAAATAAATCTATTGAATACTTCATGTTTGTTTCAATGAAAATACATTTAATATATTGGGGTATTACAGGGTTGTGATTCCACTTTTAAAAGACATGTTTGTTTCAGGTTGTGGCTCCCATTAAATTTTTGGTTTGTATTTAGTTGGGCTTGGTTCATATAATGGTACGATGTAATTTGAGTTGTAAATATAACAAAAAAATCCTAGTTTTAGTGGATAACATTTATCCAATAAAATATATAGAAGAGAAGAGTAGATATTGACCAAAATTGATATGAACTATTAGAAAATAACCTAGTTTTATTAATTACTTTTATGTACTTTATAGTATTACACTATTATTTTATATTTTTACTACACTTGAATTTTTATTTTTTCATCCAGGTTTTATCAGTTTTAATTCTCATTAAAATGTTTACTAGTTAATTCATTTACATATTCTCCATATTTCCTATTAAAAATGTTGTAATAAATTATTTCTGTTAATTGAATTTTTTTATCTATATCCCTTTTTCTTTTTTGATATATTATTATTATTTATAATATGAAAAACCAAATGGATTGTTTTTTGAAAGATTTTAATTATTTTGAATATTAAGAGAGTAACACTTGTAATATATGATTCTTTTTAAAAAACAATATCTATATTTTTTACATAGAAACCCCATTGTAGTAAAAAATTCATTTCTATTAATATAGCTTAACAAAGTAATTTTTTTATTTTTTGATGGACATTTATGAATTGTATAAATGTAGATTATAATATATTGATTATTCTAATTTATAATATTTAATATTTAGTTTATAGAAAAAGTTTTTTTTCATATTCGTCAAGAAACCATATTAATATGTAAATGGAAAATTAGTAAATATGTTCAAAACATTATAAATGGTATAATTTTTTAAATATAATGTGAAACAAATTATTGGAAAACATTCACATTATTTGATGATTTTATCCCCAGGTTTTCAACATTACCATTCATAACATTCAACTACCCAAGGAACAATAACTACTCTATAAAACTAGTATTCAAAATTTAATTTAGGATACTATTACTATAAAATTGTTCATTAAAGACAGTATGAAGAAATAGTATCTCTATTTCAAGTACAGATTAGATGCATTAAAAATGTGACTAATTTCCTCAAGCATAATAATTTACGGTTTACTACAATTAGTGTGTGTGTGTGTCTGTGTGTTTTTATGTGTTTAAATATTAATAATTTATTTATATATTAAATCAATTAAATTATCTAGTTTTAAATTTAATATTATATCTGATGTCCTTACCCATTTCTATTTAATGTCTTCATATTGTAGATTATTTATACCAACATAAAGGATAAAATGTTTTATATATTATAATTCCGATAATATTTTCTACCACATGCATGGTGAATATTATACTTAATTGTTGATATATTTTCGTCAAAATATGATAATGAATTATTTTTTTGAAACCTTACATGCATGTGTGAGTCTCGTATTAAAAAAAAATCAAAGATATTTTTCTTCTGTAATTCATATGATTTGAATTTTCAATATTTATTTAGGTCATAGTTGATGATAATAAAAGTCAATACACTTATCATTGGTGTAATATTTTTTTGAGAAAATAATGATAATGTCTATTCAATAAGAATTAAAATTATTGATATAGGATTCATTAGATAATGATAGTTATATTTTATGTATACATATTCTAATATTAAATACATTTATTTTTTAAAATTAATTTATCATTGTTTCATAGAAGGGTTATGATTTCATCATATGTGGAAGGATACAATGATTCATTGTAAATGAGAAAAATATCCAAAAAGATCAAAATTCGAATTGTGAGAAGGATTCCCCCAACAAGGGGTGTTCCAGGGATGTTTTCATGGAATATATTTTATTGAATAGGTGGAAATGAAGCATACCAAACTAGAAAATAATTGTTTATATAATGAATGGTATTAAAAAAAGAAATAAAATCATGATGTAAATGAATGGAGAAATGATTCTTGGGAGGATAACTCAATAATTCATGGAAATACTACATATTTCCTTCCATGAAACATCCCCTTTTGGCTTAGTAACTAATAGAGATAATTGATGTTCGATGCAGATCACCATTTTTGATATTGTACCACCACGAACCATCCAATTAAATGAAAAATGATCACTTTTGAGATCTATAAATTAAATCACTCGGGTCCTACTATAATCCATACACTCATATGGAGAATTGGAATAATGGGATGAGTTTTGACTGGGACAATATGCTACATATGGTATAATTAGAATTATCTTTCAATTTTTATTCCACTCATGGATACCATGATGGGGTAAACCTTTTTATGGAAACTATAATGAAGGTTAATTTATTATATTTTGCTACATTATATTTGAATAAAATTCATTTTTTCCTTTGTATCATATATATAATTCTAAAATATATTATTTTTTATTCATGCATGACCATTTTTGGAAGGGTGAGATAGTGATATAAATTAAAAATTGAATAGTGGACAACGTTCACCTCTAAAAATGGGTTGTATTTTCACTATGTTTGAATATTTTTCTATGTCTCTAAACCGTAAAAAAAATCATGTAACATGACTATTGTGAAATAAAGAATTCAGTGATTTGGTGATTTTTTACCATGACTGTTGGATTCACCTATAAATGATTCTAAAACTTATGTTTTCTAATTAATAAATTTTTTACCTAAATCATCGGAAACTTGGATTTAAAATTGTTGTGAATGTTATTTATTTTCATAAAACATCAATAGAATATTCAACATTTTTTATTCAATTAAAATAGTATTTATTTTTTCAATATATAGTTTTGGTCTTTATTATTGACAAATTATTTTATTAAACCCCATATCCATGGGTTCGACATCATAATTTCTTTTTCTATAATAACTTTAAATTTACTTAGTTTTTGTATCTTGATATTAAATTCCTACATTAGGTAACCTTGCGGGTTTGATAGTCTATGGGGTTTCCTTAATTCATATTGGGGTACTGAGTTTTTGAAATTTAATATTATGATACACAAAAATAACCAAACATAACTGTAGTATAAGTAGTGAATTTTCAAGGTAAATCCCATAGTGATAAGGTAGGAGAAAATAATTATTAAATAATAAATACCTAAACTATATTGTGAAATAAATCAATACTATTTTAATTGAATAATGAATGATGATGATTATGTTGAATTTTAAAGAAAAAAGAGAAATCATTAATAAATTGAAAATCCTCATTCATGATGATTTATGGTATAAGATGATGAATAAGTGAATATAATTTATCAGAACTGGGTCTAGGGGAGTCAAATGTTTATTCTACAAAACCCCCAAATCCCATAAATTTACTTTTTCACAATGGTTATGTTAGTTTGGTTTTTTTAGTGGTTTTTCAAATAAAAACCATGTTAAGACTTAGAAAAAATACAATTATTTATAATAGAATGAGTTATAAATTAGTCAATGCATTTATTTATATCTCACCCTCTCCAATCACACAATGGTCATGCATGAAAATAAAAATAATATATTTGAGAATTTTAAGTATGATGAAATAACCCAAATGAATTGTAATCAAATATATAGTAAATAACACTAGTGCAAGTATCTCCCACTGGTCTTGTTATTCTGATGAATGAATGGTTTGTAGCAGAACCCTAGATCATTAATTTATTGATTATATGAGTGATAGGGGTTGTATTAATTTTCCCATTAATGTATTTATTAATATCCTCCTTGGTTAATCTCATATGTACATGATGATACTAGGTCAAAAATAGTCTTTATTGAATTTCATGTAACTCTGAAATTTATTGGGTTATATGTGGATGTTTCATAGCATGAAACATGTTGTAACACCTAGAATTATTGAACTATTCTATTAACATTGATTTCTTCCTGACTTTTATTCACATATTGATTTTTTTCTCACATCATGAACACCATTAATGATGTGAATAATTATTTTTCCAATTCTATAAACTTTTTTTCCACATATTCCATGAAATCTAGGCCCTAAAAAATCCCACTAACAACCCATGACATGGATAACCTTCTCATGAAGCCAATTTTTATCCTTTTTTTATCTTCTTCTAATTTTACATCAATCATTTTATTCTTATAGATATTAAAAAATAATTTACCATCCATAAAATAATGAAAAAATAATTTTAAAAATAAATGTATTTAGTATCAAAATTTGTATGCATAAAATGTATCTATCAAATCTCCCCACAGATGAATTCAGACTTTTCATTCAGGGTAAAGTCTCAATATACTTCAAAGGACACTAAACATAGCATAATTTAATAGTAATTATAAAAAAAATCAACAAATAACATGGAAAATCAAATGCTCAACTAGCACATAGGGATATTTCATCAACTCCTCACTTTCCAATGAAAAAAAGTCAACAAAGTATTCTACTTTTCCCCATTGAAATTAATAACCTAGATTCATTCTTATATTCTTATTTTTCAATTCATTATCAATATGAATTATGCATTTAATTTACCTTAAATTAATTATTCTACTCATTATCATGGTTAAAATATAAATTAAGTTTCTTCCCATACCACAGATCATGATCCTTACTATGGTCTTGAAATGCATATGCTTTCTTTACCATGAAGAGATAAAATCCAAAATAATAACGAGGGACTATTCATTAGGATAAAATGTTACTAAGGCTTTAGTATAGGTAGAAAAATGATTTAAAACCAATAAAACTAAAAAGGGTAAATCTATAAACTAAATATTCTTGATATTAAAAAAATAGATCAATGGAAAATTCACACTCTACAAAATTCATCTTCTTTTTTTAACCAAAAAAACCCAAATAGGATCATTAAATAGGCATGTATAATGAATGGAACCCCATATTGTATTTTCATCCTTTTATTTTTTCTACTAATGTACTTGTTTAAATTATTACATCCCCCAACCAAACCGAAATGAAATCATCGTGCCAGTATCTATAGAGGTTATATCAAAACCACCAGTAAGGCATTAGAGATTTTTAAATTTCCAAAAACAAAACACATTTTATAAGAGGGTTATCAATGAGTAAAATGAATTAAAAATATGATCTTTCACAAAAATATCATAAAAGTACCTCCACCCCCACCCCCCAAAACATATCTGTTACAATATGAATTCCCCATCCACATATTTAGCATCTTATTGACACACATTTTGTGAAATCCTGAAAAATATTTATATAATAGAAGGAAAGGATGAAATAGGCTTGAAATATGGCACTTCACTAATAAGATTATTCATGAATTATATTGGATTATGATGGATTAATATAAAAAATGTTATAGGAACTATTATTATAAATTTATTCCATTTTCTTACTAAAAGTGATATTTTTCAAGTATACCTTTGATAAGATGTGGGTCGGGTCCTTAAAGTAAGAATGTGCGAGTTTCACCCATGAAATATACTAATCAAAAGAATGGAATAATTAGATTTTAAAAATTTCTCAAGAATGAGAAAAACTAGTTGTTACACTAAATATTGAAAATTCATAAAAATGATTAAATCAATTAAAAAAATATCCAAAATTCATGGTAGAAAAAATATCTCGAAAATTTCATTAACAAAAATTAACCAGCCTCCCTAAATTATGGTTCGTTAAATATAATTCTCCATGTTTATTTCTAATTAAATATGCACTAATTTATTTCATTGAAATTTATTAAAAAGAAATATAAAACCATTTTAATGTGATTTTATTAAGTATATTTATTCTCTATAATAATTGATTAAATAAAAATGCAATGTATGTAAAAGAATTTAAAGATAAAATTCCAAAAAAAATTATTCTTTTTAGCCTGATATAAATTAAATAACTTAAAACTCATACTCCCCTTTCAATTATTCATTTTATTCAGTTTTTCTTATGGCGCACCTATTTGGTTTCCTGCATGTTTCTTCATATTAGATCTGAAAAATTAAGTAACGAAACAAAGAATATGGTCCCATAATCAAATCTCAAAAGGTAAAGTGAGATTGAAACTAAATACCTAGTATAAAAACTAAGTTTCTATAATCTAATAAAAACTCATGTTCCTTCATATAAACTTATATGAGTAATGGTTGTTTAGATTAACCATACCTAGGTTAATACAAAGATAACACACTCATTGGAATGTAATATAAAGATAACACACTTATTTTAACCCAATATCTACATTGATGTGTGTCTTGCTCTGCTAGACTTCCACAAAATTAAATTATCATGATATTTAGGGGAGGTGTCCAATGTCTGGATAGTTTATTGGTAATTTTATATATTTTGGAATCTATCCATAATATGAGAAATTCTTATTTTTTAAGTATTGGATGTGTTCGGTCCACCTCGACAATGTTCACATTATGTTCCATAGTCAGCTCCTCAATTTCTTATGTTATTGTAGCTTCTATTTCATTAGGTGGTTATCTTATATGTTCTAAAAAATATGTTATATATATTGAAGATATATTTTCTTATTATTTTTCTTTTACCTTATTCTTGGATCATAATTTTACAAGGAATATTTCTAATAACTCTGTAACTGTACTCATTTATTCTTCTTTTTGTTTTCATCAAAATATTTCATGGTCAACCTCAATTTAGATAATAATATATCCTTCATATTCAACCCTAAACCAAAAAATGTTAAGGAAATATTATAAAGGAATAAAATTATCTTCAAAAATTTTGGTTAGTTCTACTTATATGACCATAATATGTTTCTTATAATACACACCTTTGAAATTTAATCTTTCTAATGGTGAAAAAAATTATAGACCATGGGCTGTTGTTAATTCCCAAAGGGGTACATAATTTAGAAATTTGAAATCATAACACAAAAGAACCACTAAACTAAGTGGTTTTATGTTAGGTTAATGTTAATTATCAAACCAACCAATTAAGGGTTTAATTAAATAATAATTAAATACTATAGACATAAACTATGATAGAAAATAAATAAAAAGTATTTCAATTGAAGAATGAATGATGATTATTATACAAACATTTCTAGAATTTAAAAAATTCTCTTGGATATTTAGAATCTAGTTTCATGATAATTTAATGCATAATATTATGAAATAAAAAACATATGTTGATGGAATCGAGTCTAGGTGAATACAAAGGTCAAAGTAAATGACTAAAAAATAAATAAAATAAAATTTTCCTAATGGTCATATTACATCATTTCTATTGATGGCTTTCTATTGTAGACACATGTTTATAAATATAGAATAGCATACTAAATTGACAACATTAGAGTTATTAATTATTAAATATGTTAATTTACATCACTCCATCATAATTCCCCCCATAGTCATGCATAAATAAGAAAATAATGATATGATAATATTAAGTATCCTTTAAATAATCAAATGAGTTAAATTCAATTATATAGTACCTTAATATAATAAATCCCACTTCATTATAATTTCCGTGAATATGGTCTACCCGCTCATGCTATCTATGAGGGGGAAGAGAAATAAAATATGTATTTTAATTATAGAATCAACAATAGCCTCTGATCCTAGTAGAATTACCCCTCATCGGTCCATATCACTCGACAAATGAATCGATTATAGCATAACCCTAACTCTTTAATTTATTGATCTCAAGAGTTCTCAGGTTGTATTTAATTCATCCATTAATGTGATCTTCAATATCCATATGTGACGATAGTGATGGTTCATGGTGGTACTCTGTCAAAAGAGTAGTCTCAATTTATTTTCATATATCTATGGAATTTACAGGGTCACATGGTGATGTTTTATAGTCTGAAACGTATTTTCACACCATGATTTATCGATCTATCCTCCATGCCTCCATTTTCTGGATGCCTTGTATTCACATAATATTTTTTCACTTTAAGAACACCATTAATAATTTTAATAATTCTTTTCAAGTGTTACAATATCAATTTCAACGTATTTCATCAAATTGACGACTTGAAAGTATCTCATTAACACCCCGTGTTGGGGAAAGCTTTCTCATGATTAATTTTTTTTAATTTTTTTTCATTTTCCATTAATTCATGTATCATGTGATAGATGAATAAATCATTAATAATTTGGGAAATAATGATCAATTAATTTATCAAAAAATGTATTTAATATATGAATATGTGTGTATGAAATATAAGTATCCAATATCTTTTTTTACTTATTTATTTTACTATAAAAAAATTTATTCATTTTGTATATTTTTATAAAACCGTAGATTATTTTCCACATAGAATATGGACTTTAGTTTCAAAATAATCAAAATATTTTGATATTATATTATAAATGGATGTGTAAAATGGTATAAATTATAATGATTTAAAATGATTTCACATATATATATATATATATTATTTTTAGTTTTTATTTCACTACCCATCATAGAACATCGACAACCTAGGATACTATTTTTCACACAAAAATTGGTATCCTAACTTGTTTCATAGATATTATCTAGAATATATTTTTATAAAAAATAATTCAGTTTTATTTTACATTAAATTCATGTAACTTATTGTGCTATAGAATCAAATTGTTAAATATATAATCTTAAAAAATAGTTGTATGAGTTAATTATGTCTCAATTTTTGATATATACAACACTACTAAATAAGTTATATATTGATTTTTTTTTTTTACTTTAGTGGCAGTTCTTTAGTTATCTTTTTAATATTAACTATTAATTGATATTGAATGATTTTTTTATTTCATTAAATCCTTACCTATTTCATTTATGTAAATTATTTTTTTATATAATATTGGTAAACTCATATATTATATTTTGAATTTTTCTAAAGTTCATTTTTGTGATTTTTTACATAATGATTTTGTGTTCTCCTTTTAACATAGATAAATATTTACCTGAGCCTTTCATATTTTTATAAATATAAATTTCATTATTTAGTAAAATTTTAATGACCATTTTTCTAATTTTATATTTACCAAGAAACTTTTATTTATTTGTAACTCTGTTTCAGTGTGACTAAATTTATTCCATATTTTATCATTTTAGACCTATTTGAGGGTTTATTAAGGTTGGGTATTTGTATATAGTTGTTAAAATCATAATGGGTCACAATATAACTTTTATTTTCATAAAAACATACTATGTTAATGGATGGTTAGAAATCAAAGGAAATTTGGGAAATAAAATAATAATTAGATTTAGATATAGAGCAAGGGGTTGAGAGAGCGGAAACCCAATCTTTTCTGAGGTATTTAACCTGGGTTTTTGAGTTACAATATATTTTTTATAGGGATGAACTGACTAAGATAGAATATTTATAAAACATAAAATTTATACATGAAAACTTGTATTAGATAACCCAATAAAAATAATATCACAATAATTTCTGAAATTTGAAGTTGGGTTGTTGCTGGAACGCACTGTCCAATACAATGTTTTTACTATCAATGGTTGTTCAACATTCTAACAATGTTACCACATCCTCATTCTATCACACACACATGGTCATATTGATATTACCAATTTTATTTCATAAAAAATATTCTTAATGTATAATATATAAATTAATATATTAGACTCCTTATCTACTGGTGAGTTAATAATAAATGTTATTTAAAAGAAAATTTTGATGAAAAAGTAACCCAATCATCTTTAACAAAACACATGGTCTTATTAGTAAATCCATTTATATTCTCTTATATATTTCAAACATATTATCGTATTGAAATTATATTTTATAAAATTTTAATTTTATGGTTTTTAAATTATTGTTAAATATTATTTAGTCTTATATCTGGTGTATGAAATTTTGACGAATGTAGATAATATCACACTCATAATTAGAGGGCATGGTATTAGATGGTTCAAATAACTATCTACAAAATAATATTTTTTGGAGTGTTATATGTGTATAGTTTTGTTATAGTTAGCATTATAGAATTATATATGTAGGACTCTATATATATTTATGAGTTATTAATATTTTCTATAAAACAAATAGATTACATAATTTTTGACATTGATAGTTAAAATATATTAAGTTTAAACTCTTTCCTCCAATTTGAATAAAAAAATGTAATATAATAAAATAATGAACAAATTCAAAGTGTTTTTGGGGGTTCTATATTTAAATAATCACCACCAACTAATTTTTTTACATCTATATCCCTAAAAAAGTCTGGTACAATTTTTCTCAACTCAATTCATTGGATGATTTTTAAAATAAAATTCTAATCACTATCCTTGTTATGAAAATAACTATTTTGGAATATATTTAATTATATATACTTTCTGATTTAATACATTCATTGTTACTTTTTATGTTGGACGAATCCTTAACATTAAAAATTTATAAAATTCTTGAAAAACATCATCATGAAATTTATTCGAGCGGCATTGATGAAACTTTCTTTTTTTTGAGTTATTATTTAAATTTGATTCAATGTTAATATATTAATTTACTACTTACAACGGCAATTAATCTCAAAAATTCCACTTTACATTATTGTATGTAGAAATGGTCATGTACTTTTATTTTTATTTCATAGATATTTATTCTCATGTAAATTTGGTCACTATTGTGTTAATAATTGATATCATGAAGATATTGTATATTTATAATTTCAATACAAATGAAGTTATATATCATTTCGATGATTTTGTTTCCCAATTCTCAAGATGTTTATATTTTCCAATCAAATAGATATTTTTTTGATAAAATTTCCAAAAAACATAAAATTATAATTCCATAATAATTTAAGATATTTTTTTTATTTTTATTGTTATTACATGGCCCTATTAGGATTTCCCTTAATTAAAATGAGGAACTAGTTATTAACCTCATAGTCTTCCTGTAATAATTTGTGGTATGGAAATTCGGAAAAAGGGTTTATGTAACTCAAATTGGAGAAATTACACTAAAAATATAACTCACAAACAAAAATACCAACATAACATAAACCAAATGATCAATAAAATAAACCTTTATCAACCAGATAATCATTAAACTACATGAATTAATAAAATAATATATTATAATAAATAATATAAATATCAAAATAATGTAATTCCCAATGAAGGCTCAACTAAAAACCAAAGTATTTATACCACAACTAGAAAGCCTGTAATAAAAAAACATTGACACTCTATATCCACTATCAACTCCCTCTATAAACTTTTAATAAATAAAATGGAAAATTAAGATATAAAAATAGTGTTTGTACATACACATAAATAGTATGTTGTTCCTCTAACACCACAAGTTTCAGTTTGAGAAGAGAATAGTAATGTTATAGTGAGGTCGAATAAATAAAAAAAATATAATCATCTAACATAAATTATAGTTAATTCCATCTATGTTACCCATATATCTCATCATGATCAAACTCTAATTCCATATTTCATTAATAACATAAAATCAACCCATTACGACATCAAAAAATTCACTGCTTGAACATAATATAATCAATAAAATCATTGTGAATATAACTTTCACAAAATATATCCCTCTTAACTAAGGTGAATCCCTCCAATTTGTTATTATACTCTTACATCGCATATCATTCAACCTAGACCTTCCTAAAGGGAATCAATTTCTACTGGGATATGATTCATACACTTCAATGATACTATAATAACCTTCAATATAAACACACCCTTCACAATATGTTTCAATGTTATCCTCAAGATACCCTATCAAAACCTCATATGTTGTGACTCCTAAACAAATAATGAGGGAATAAAAACCTCTTGAACTATAATTAAACCCTACCACCTATTATAATATTATAATACTTTTAAAATGTGTTTATCATATTATTTAGTTTCACAATCCAAAAGTTATCCATAAATCCTTCTTTATATAAAACAGGTAAAAAACCTAATGAGCTGGGAATATCACTCAATATCCAATTATATGAACTTTTCATCTATACACACTACTCTAACAACACACATCAGGCATGTTCTACCCTTTGGGAGGTAATAAATATGTACTATAAAATTTAATGAAGCAGTACTAACTATATTTTCCACTCCAACCCTAATCTCACATGTCATGCCTCAATAAAAAAAGGGTTTTGATATAATGATAAAAACTATATAGGCTCATTCATAATCATCATAAGTAATAAAAACTAGATCTATTTTTCCACATACAAAATGATTCAACACACTCAAACCCATATTTTAAAACACACATTATCTATCCAATAATTTTCAACCTCAGAAAATATTAATTTTCATAATAAATTTAAAACATAACTTATTCTCAATGCATCAAATTTAAAAATTCATTATAAGTTACTTTTAAACATTAATTTATCATTCTATCCACCATAATATTTCCTTATAATTTCATATATTCAAATTCATTATAATAATTATTTTCAATCATACTCAACAAAGACCAACCTCATGGAACCTCTATTCAAAAACAGTCTAAGTTAGTATATTCCTAAAAGAAAAATATACACCACTCTCTTTCACTATCCTAAAAAATTTATATAAAATATAAAAAAAGGATTTTATTTTATGATATAGAATCAATTATAACTTATCATGACCCCACACTGACTTTTGATAGACTTTGGGAAAGTCATGAGAATGTATTGGTAAATGTTAACTACAAATAACACATCCCTGGTTCCATTTTGGAATAACCCCACACCAAATATATAAACCATGAAAATAATTCCTCCTTAATTAAAATTTAATCCTAAAAAATTAATATAAAATGAATCATTACTTTATTCAATTATATTACCTAATACCTTAATGAAGTCAATAATTTCATATAATTAATTCAAACACAAATATAAACAAAAAAAACTTCCCACAAAACCCATGAATAATGAAAATATATAAAAATAATGATCAATATATATTATTCATTAATATTTCATTTTTTTTCTATATAAATTTCCTTACCAATGATCTTTAATGAATTAAATATTTATCCATGAAAAATATAAATATATTCCACACATAGAGAATAATAAATTGAAGGTTTATAATCCCCTACCTCAACATTATTATTGAATTATCTTCCTATATTATCATTCATCTATCAGTACTATTTAATAAAATTTCTAAGACTAAATTATTCTCTAAAGACACTGACATCTCAAGGGTTTCAAGCAAAAAATAATGGAGGATATATAATGTTTTCATTATGTGAAACATAAATTCCAACACACTCATTTTGTAGGAAAAATATTATATCTCTTCATTGAGTATTCCATGTATAATTAATCATTAATAATATTAAAATCATATTGTAAAAAGCATTCAAAATATATTTATATATAAAATAAAAATATTCTACAATTAAAGAAAACAATTTAACAATACCCATAACATTTTAAATAAATTACATTAATATTTTTTATATTATAATATACTTCTTTGTTCTATAATAATAAATAAATTCAATCATAAATAATAATTTTAATAGACCTATAATATCTTAATCTTTCATCCTAAAAAATTAATTTGAAGAAAACCTATTCCTTTCATCATTCCCTATCTATCCAAATAATTAATCAATTTCACCTCTATAACAACCTCTTATGAATATAAATTTTCAATATTTATACTTTAACCATGTTAGTCATTGTCTCTCCAAAATAACTCAAAATCCCACACCACCATTACAAAAATAATTAAAACTGTATTATTTTAATATAACAACCACCAAATAATTATATTATTTATCAAAATAAAAAATATTCAAATTAATTAAAACAATTGTTTTCCAATTTATATTCAAAAATAAATATGCCTCTCATTCCCAAAAAATAATATTATAAGTTAATCATCTTATACAAAGATTAGTAATTCCCTTAAAATTAAATCCAAATCTCATAACAATAAATATTTTTCCCTTTTGATGTAAAATAACATAAGTTCCCTTAATAATTTAACAGTCTCTTAGGATAAGATTTTCTGAGTCTCTAAATTTATTTTGAGAAATTTTATGATTTTAATGTCACATTTATGGTAATTATTTTTGGGAAATAATATATTGAGGGAAAAACTATAAAACAATTTAATAGAATATACTATCCCAAATGATATTTTTATTTCTTTAAGCATTCTTATTTTCTTTACAATCTATTTAACCAAAAAAGTATTTATAATTTTAGGTGTAATATTTTTAAATCTGTTTTCATATTAGATCATCCCATATTCAGGAAAATAAATTTAAATTATTCACATACCAACATATTCCTTGTTACAACCCCTATTCATCTATAATTGGGGTAATTATTTACACTATAATCTACCCTCTAATTGGCAATGAGTTGGTTACTAGTATTGAGGGTATAAAACATACACATGAGAGGCATTTTCCTATGAAATACTAGTTACAAGAATATGCAAACTACTAATAAAACTATTATATTATAATATAAAACCAACATCATTCCATAAGTTTAGTTTAATAAATATTTAAAGTATCCTAAATGAATAAAATGTGACAACCCTTATGATAGTATCTCAATAAATACTATCCAAATCCATATCAAAAGCTAGATTTGTCCAGTTGAATCACTGAATCCATCTTAAATTCTGAATATAAATATATATAATATAGGGTTTTATATATATATATACTCAGTAAGATCCTTCCAAATCCCTATCATGAAAATGTGATAGAAATATAGTAGTTCCTTAGGGAAAAAATTGAAAAACCTACTCGTTAACTATACCAGGTTATCTAGTTCCCCATTCTTCATAAGGAATACTTACTTAATCTACATTATAGTATATCTAGATTAAAACAAAAAAAATAACATAAGGTACCTAAAATATTTTACCCCGCTGAACAATTCACCATTATTCCATAATATCTTACATCCTGGTGTTATAATCCCCTCTATGTCCATATAACCATAAACTGAATAACCACATCACTACCGTAAATAAAATTTTATATCCATGAATATAACACCCCGAGACATTATAAAATTTTAATTTATAAATAAATCTAATATTTTTCCATTATTTTTAGGAAACACCATGTTATTTTAATGGTACACACAACATTGAGTTGTTTTGAATTACACGTAAGGCCCAATTTTTCCAAATAACAATATATTAATAAAATATTTTTATTTAATAAAATGTATAATGTAGAAGTTAAATTGTCATTTATGAATAGTATTAACCAAATTTAAAGTTTTATATATTCCATAAATTTTTAAATTCAAATTTTTTATTTTCTAGACCAGCTATAAGAAAATATTCAAGTTTTCGAAGAAAATATGTATTTTTCAAAAAAATGAAGCTTTACCGCCTTTTAATGGAGAACAAGTTTTAAATCCAATATTTGAAACTATAATATATTAAATTTGAAACAATAAACATTTTATTTATAATATATACATGAAAATTTAGTTTGGAACAATTTTTGGTGTTTCTCTGAGGACATTCATATTTTAATGAATGGTGGAAAATACTGCATTTTAATTCAAAACTGCTTTTTTGCCTAATTTATTTATATAGATTGACAGTCATTTTATATGGTTTAGAAGTAAAATTAGACTATTATTTTATCAGTTAATTATATTTCTGTTATGTTAACTAATTATAAATTGATATTGAATATAAAATCAATGTCATCTTTTGAACATTTCACTTTAAAACCTCTTTTTTTAGTCTTCTCTGTGGAATTAATTTTAAATTCAATTTTCCAAAAAAATTTAATGGAATTAGATACAATAGATTCAATATTTGGAATCTGAATTTCTTAATTATTTTGTATCTTTAATTTCATTTTTATGCTTATAAATTTACCACAGGAAAAAAATTATTTACCATAGTAAAAGTAAAAAAATTTACAAGTGTTATAGTTAAGAGTTAAATAATTAAGAAGCCTGAAAAAGTCAAAATTTAATGGTGATTTGAGGTGTGGATCGACCCTAACCATCCTATAAAACGATAATTATAGGAAAAAGTCTGGGAATTTAAGTCCACCTATATATGGTTGGATTTTAATATAAAATAATTAATAAATTAATCACCTGAACCCACCTTTCCTCATGTATAAATATTACCTATCCACCACACTATTTTGACCAAAAAAATCCATTTTGATCCTCAAAGAACCACCCAAACCTAACCTACTAAATCTCCCCACATTCGAGTTCTCATAGTCTCACCAAAATATGAAATACAAGTCCCTTAATGGTCTTTTAAGTGCGTGATATTCAAGAGGAAATTTCAACAAAAGTACCTCTCTTAATTTCTTTTATTTTTTCAACTTTATCATCAAATACTTCATCTATAAATTCATGATAACTCCAGAATAATTTATATACTTGATTTTAATGTTTATAATGTAATATATCATATTTTTTTCCTTTCTCTCATCCTCTTATTCAAAGAAACAAAATTTTTGTCCAAGTTATGTCAGTTAATCGACTCCATGAATATTGTTTTTGTTATTTTTCAATTACCACCTTCATGAATGGTCTTAAAACTATTTTATTGTTATATAATATTATAATATTAACATTATAATATAATTCATATTTTTTAAATTTTATATTAAATATAAATTCATGTTTTCCTTATTGTGGATATACGCTAACATCATTTGTGGAAGTGTGGACGACCACCCCCTCAAAGCGATGTGATTCATTCACACTATACATAGAATGTATTAAGGATATTTTAAAAATTATATATAAATTATATGAAATATATATGATACTAAAATTATAATATAAAAATTTCTCATTAACGTTTTATTAGAACATATAAATGAAAGTAGCGTTCATGCGTACGTACCGCTTACCGTCTCCATGATCATTGCATTTTATTTCAATATCCAATCTTTATAGATTATTATAAATATATGTGTAATAAATATATAATATAATTAATTCATGGTTTACATTCTAAATATGATTAAATCATGATCTAATATATATAATAAGTTAATAACAAGGAGAAACATACTTGAGAAAACTGGGCAATTAACACCCAAAATAGTGAAATGATGAAAGATTGTTAACAAACAGGTAATAAGATATTATAAGGAGATGATATATAATATTATAAACATAATTTTACTTCTATAAATACTTATTAAAACTCTTCAAATAATTACATAAGAGGATAAATAACCATCACCCAAAAAATAATCACAATGTAAGGGTTAATTTCTTAGCCCCTTTCTTATCCGAGATTGTTTATATGTGCATCTATTTGGAAATCTTTATCATCCATGACCATGTTTCATAAATATTTAATTCAAAATTTTATTAAAATTCCTAGAAAATTGGTTAAATTAATTGTTATCTATGTTTTACTATTTTAATGTAATTTTTCTATTATTTTCAAATGGTGGTATTTTATGACATTTTTGACAAAATTAATGAAAGAATGTTTTTTAACTTATACAGTGCGAGAAGCTATTACCTCCATCATGACACATTAATGTTTTGATTCTTCCATTAAAATCTTATGGGTATAGTTTTAAAAATAAATATTCTCTTTTATAATTACATGGATTTTAAATGATTTTAAAGTAAAAAATGTATATTTTTATCAAATAGTTTTAATAATTTTATTAGATGATTTTCATCTACATCAGTATCCTTAATTGGATTTTATGCTTAATTGAGGTTGATTTATTATGATACAATCTTCCATATTGTATTGATGTTTTATGATATATTTTAGTATGGTTGTGATATTTTGATACCATTCATGGTTTATGGTTAAAGTGTTGACATTTCATAAGCTAGTTTTAATATGAATATTTATGTTATGTTTTACCCCTCTCATAAGAGGAATGCATTAGAGTAATTAAGTAATGGGTGGAGCCTGATATATCCATTTGATGGATTGGATGGTATCATGGGACAAACTAGTGTTTTCGAACAAGGCCATGATGGTATGGTTATTTTTGTTCATGGCACGAGGTGTTGATTGTATGGTTATAGTGTGTGACATTATGAATTCCTTCATTATGAGATTTGTTATTAATATTACATGTGATTATTAGACTAGTATAATATCTATGTAAATTTTTAAATGGAATTATTTGATTTATTTATTTCCATATTATGGAGAATAGTATGTTTAAAAGGATTGTATTTTAGTATTATACCTCTCCTTAAAATGTTATGCATATTTATGATAGCTTCCTCCATATTCATTATCCTTACTGATCATGTGACCTCACCGATTTATTAAGCTTTAATTCACCAATTTTCCATGATATTTATTATGATGTATATTCTATGTTATGCTAGGATAATAATGGAATTATAAAAATACTATCCATTAAGTATTTTATGTTTTTAATTGTATTGTAAGGTTAATGAATGTGATCTATCATCCTTGACTTCTAATATGATCATTATTTCGGGATATGAATCCTTGTAATCATAACAATGTTTTAAAATAATGCATTGGCACTAGTTTTCTAGGTTCTAGGAGTTACAATTATTATCATAAGAAGTTGAGTACAATCCTTAGAATTTAGATTTAAAAAAACCTTGATTAGGTAATATTATCCCTAAGATAGAATTTGAGGATTAATATATAAAAACATCCTAGAATTTTAGTAATATGGAGATTATATGGGTCCTCCTTGAAAAACATCACTATCTGGATACTACTAATGGATTTGATTTTAGCATAGATATACCTATGAGTAAAAACTCTAACAAAGTGTTTCGATCTTGACTCGGCGTAACCAAGTACACGATAATGGGCCTTACTGTGCACTTAGTTTGACACTCCTGGGGGGTATGATTTCTATTAATTCACATTTTCTTTAAAACCCATTTGGAATTTTTTATGATTAAATATTTTAACCAAAAAACCATTTTTATTATTATTGATTAGATAATAAAACATTATTCAATTTACATTAATAGTTTGGAATTATAAATGATGATTCACAGCCTAATCAAGTTTATTTTATTGTTTAGAAATAGAACCTAGTTGAAGTAGTGAAAACTATATCAATGCAAATAATTCATGTAGTTATTTCCCACCTATGCAAGATAATTATAGTGGATATGGTGATATAACTTTTCTTGAATAGCTTATAACCATACTGGGATAGCTGACTCAAGTTATGAATAATGTCCTTACACGTATGGAGCAGCATGAACCACAACATGGAGGATAAATGTTAGACTACTTCATGAGGAAACAAACCCCAGCATTCAACATGACAACAAATACTTTTTTACCTAATAAATGGATATGTTATTTATAGAAAATATTTCTTTCTTTAGGGAGTAACAAAAGGGAAAACCATATTAAGGAATTCTATCATCTATTAGGAGATACATATCAGTAGTGGCCATTAATTCAAAGCCTGAAAGAGGATGAATAGGTCGCAAATATGGAATTGAGGTAATTTCAAGAACATTTACTAGAAAACATGTTTCCTCATGATCTACAAGGGCATATAGAGAGGTAAATTATGTGTCAAAGGAATAATGATGATGAGAATGTTTCCATATATAATTCTCAATTTAATGTCACATGTCATATCATGATAGAAAAATAATTCTCTAAGCCTTATGACTTTAAAGTAAAGCAAGACAAGAACAGGGTTGCTGAACAATATCGGAAAAGGAAATAAGGGGATGAAAGAAAAATTTGACTTTCCACCCTATAGTAATTGATGGATAAAACACCATGGTACCTGCCTTAAGGGAATGGGAGTTTTTTACATGTATGGAGAAAAAGGGCCACAAAACTTGTGATTGTAATAGAATTCAATAAGTTGTAAATGTTCAATGCTATAATTATTAAGATATGGTACATTATGCAAATGATTTTCCAAGGCATAAAGGAAATATATATGAGAATAATAAAATGAATCATGGTCAAAATTATGGTTTTACTAAGGTAGAAGGGTAAAAATTAAAGTTTTTGTGTTCCGCAATTATGTTAGCATATTCTGGTTATAAGTATAATATGATATATAAGGATTGTACTCCAATACTTCTTCTTTAAGGGTTTTGAGGCATGAATGTTTTCATTATGTTTTTCTAGATGATCAAATATTTGGTATGTGTCAATAAAAGCGACATTACATTGTTTAGAGAATCTAATGTTACATTTGATTTTGGAAATTTAGAGACCCTTTTGTACTGTTAATTTGTATATAATTATTTTAGAAAAATCTTAAGGTAGTAATTGAGTGAGTTGAACATTGAATATTATTGTTTGAGGTTAAAGTATGATTTATTGGATAATTTGGGATAAAATTTTTGGTTTCTATAAAAATTTAGAGGATTAAGAAACTACTTTTGGGCCTTATGAATTATTGAATGTGCTTTAGGGGTAAAAAATCATTTTGAATATTCATTTCCTTATGTAAGGGATGGAGTGAAAATAGATTGAAGCATAACCCAAGGATGAGATTATTATTATGACATGGAAAGAGATCAATTAAACATGTACCTTATAATTAATCGTAGAGAAAGGATATTGAAACAAGAAATTCTATCCTAGTACTTTTTTGATGAATCGTATGATCATTTAGATCATTGAATATTTAGATCATTTTTATTGTTAATGTTTTCCTCCTCGTGTTATCTATCACTCTCTAACAGAAAATAGTGGTTAGATTTTTATTTCACATTCATGTTTTCCTACATTGAATCCTAGTATGGGTTATCTTTAGTGACCTTAATACCTCCCTTGGTTTATTTTAAATTCGGGATCTCACTAATCCATTTTCCAATGTGTTATTTCAGAAAATTTGTTTTCAAATGTAAAACCCCCAGTTTTCAATCCCGAGTTAAAATTGTGAGGACACAATTTATTGAAGTTTGAGAGAATGTAACAATCTGAGATTTTATAATATTTTAATTTATAAATAAATTTAATCTTTTTTATTTAGTTTTATGTAAAACCATATTATGCTTATGCTATACACAATAATGAGTTTGATTGCATCACACATAAACCCCAATTTTACCTAACACAATATATTAATAAAATATTATTACTTAATATAATATAAAACCTACCTGTTAATTTAGAATTTATGAATATTATTAACAAAATTTTAAATTTTACATATTCCATATAATTTTACAATTCATAATAAGTATTTTACAGAAATTATATAAGAAAATATTCAATTTGTTAGATAAAAGATGTTTTTTTTAAAAATGATGTTTCACCTCCTTTTAATGGAGAATAATTTTTAAATCCAATATTTAACAATTTTATGTATTAAAGTTTACTAAATATATTTCTTATTTAGATATGAGTTATAAAAAACTAGTTTGTACAATTTTTTTTTGTTTTTCTAATAACTTTCATATTTTTATTAATAGTGAAAAATACTCAATTTTAATTCCAAAATATTTTCTCAACTAATTTATTTATATAGATATACTGTAATTTTATTTGGTTTTATAGTTTAATTAGACGATTATTTTATCATTTTATTCAATTTATTTCATTATAAACAATTTCAAATTGAAATTTTATATAGAATCTTTGTCAACTTTTGAACATTTCACTTTAAAAAACGGCTTTTTAGTCTTATCTACGGAATTAATTTTAAATACAATTTTCCCAAGTTTGTGAATTTATTTAGATAAAATTGATTTAATATTTTTAATAATATTTAGAAAATAGGATTTCTGGTTAATTTCGTTTTTTGGTATAAAATATTTATCACGGTAAAAATATTATTTACCGAAGTAAATGTAAAATGTTGACATGGGTTAAAGATTAAAGTTAAAAGAATAATATACCTAAAAACTATAACATTTAGTAGTTATTTGTGGTGTTTCATGAAATTAACCATCCTATAAAACATTAATTACAAACCGAAATCTTGGAATTTAAAGGTACCTCTATATGGTTGGAATTTAATATAAAATAATAAAAAAAATTAATCATTTGAACCCACCTCTCCTAAAGTGTAAATAACACCTCTCTACCATGCTATTTCGACAATGAAATTATTTTAGCTTCAATAATATCTTCCCAAACCTCTCCTACTCACTCTCCCCACGTTCAAGTGATTTTAGTATCACCAAATGTCCAAATCCAAGGCCCTCGATGGTCTTTCATGTAGGTGATATTCAAGAGGTAATTTTCTCAACGTACCACTCTTAATTTCTATTCTTTTTCTACATTCTCCTCACCTAAAATCAATAAATTAATGATAAATAAATAATCATGCATATAATTTATTGTTATTTTTCCAGTGTAATATATCATATCCTTGCCGTTTATCACCTCATATAATTCAAAGAAATGAAATTTTTGTCCAAGTTATGTCGGTTAATCGACTCGATGAATAATATTTTTATTCATTTTCTATTACTGCCTTCATGGTTGGTATAAAAAATATATTGTTGGTTAAATAATATTTTAATATTTACATTATGACCTATTTCATATTTTTGAAAATTTTATTTTAAACATACCACCATTCTTTCCATATTGTGGATATACGATAACATCATTTGTTGAAGTATGAACTATTTCCACCTCAAAGAGATGTGATTTTTTCATTATATACATGGAACATAATAAAGAAAATTTTAATATATATATATATATATTATATATTACTTATTTCTAATAATTTATTTATAATATACATATTTATCATTCACGTTTCAATATTTGTTATAAGACAAATAAATAAAAGTAGTGTTTATGTGTACGTACGACTTACCATCTCCAAGAACGTTGCATTTCATTTCTATCTCCAAACATTATAGATTGTTATAAATAAATATGTAATAAATATATAAAATCATTAATTCTTTTTTTAAATTATATAGATTATTAAATATTTTTCTATGTAATATAAGAAGCAAATAACAAGTAAGACCATACTTTAGATAACCAGGCAATTTACACCCAAAATCATGAAATAATGAAATATTGTAATCAAAAGGGTACTATGATATTATAAGAAGATGATATGTAATATTATAAACATGATTTTTGTTATATAATAAGTTAATAACAAACTTCAAACCATTATACTAGAGTATAAATGATTATCATTAAAAAATGAATTGTTGGGTAAGGGTTGATTTCACAATCTTTTTCTTATCCATAATTGTTTATACATAAGTATATATTTGGAAATATTTATCATCCATTTTCATGTTTCATATAAATTTATTTCAAAATACTATTACTATTCCATGAAAAAAATTGAAATTCATTTTAATCCATGTTTTACTTTTTATAAAAATTTTGAAAGGAATCTTTTCATCATTTTCAAAAATGATGTACTTTATGAAATTTTCAAAAACAATTAAGGAAAGAATGTCTCTTTTAACATATATGGAATGAGTGGATATTTTCATCATCCTAATGCCTTAATGATTTGAATCATACCTTATAATATTACATGATTATTTTTAAAATGAATTTTTTTCATTTATAATTTCATCCCTTTTAAATAATATCAATGTAATTATGGATATTTTTCTCAAATATTTTTAATAATTTTATTAGATTATTTTCATTTGTGTCAACATAAATTGTTTTATTTTATGTTTATTAGTGGTTCATTTATTATGAAACAATCTTTCATAGCGAAATTAAGGTTTATGATATATTTTACTATGGATATGAAATTTTGAAATCGTTCATGGTATATGGTTAAAGTATTGACCTTACGTATGATAGTTTTAATTTGAATGTTTGTGTTATATTTTACCCATTTCATAAGAGTAATTCATTGGACTTCATAAGTGAAGTTTGGTGTCTGTTATAGCCCTTTGATGCATCGGTAGGTCTCATGAGACAAACTAGTGTCTTGGCATAATTCCTTGTTCGTATTTTTATTTATGGTCTTGGTACAAGGCTCGATGGTATGGTTATGATGTCAAAAATTATGTATTCCATCATTATGAGATTAGTTATTGATATTAAATTATATTATTAGACTAGTAGAATATCCATGTGAATGTTTAAATGGAATTATTTGATTTATTTGTTTCAATGTTATGTTGAAGATTATGTTTAAAGGGAATGTGTTTTAGTTTTATACCTTTCCTTAAAATTTTATTCTTATTTATAATTTATTATAAAATATTGTTTATCCTTGCTAAGCATGTGAGCTCACCCCTTTCTTATGGTTAAATTATTTAGGATTCCAAGATATGTATTATAATTTATATATTGGGTTATTCTAGGATAATAGTGGTGTTCCAAAAGGATTATCCATTTTTTATTTTATATTTTGAATTGTAATGTATGGTTAATGTATGTAATCAATTTTCTATGACTATGAAACTAATCGGTCCTTAAGGATTTAATTCCTTGTAATCATGTCAATGTATTATAATAATGCACTATTTCCATGATTCTCAGGTCGGGGCATTAATCACAAATGATTTACTAATGATATATTAAATAATTGTATTTCATTCATCAAAATCATCTATCTCTAACTTCCATATAAACATTTACCATCCACATTAAATTCATTATTCCATATATATTTCCAATATTCCAATTCCATAAAACCACATTCCATAATTTATATTCTCACATTAATCATGATTATAATTTCAATGATTAATTTCTTATCTATTTTATTTATCAAATTAATAAGATCATTAAAATTTCAAACAATATTTTAATTCATTAATTTACTAATTAAAATTATAAATTTATTGGAATCTATAATATAAAAAATATACTCTACTACGTCAACCACCACATTATTTCGTGCCAGCAGCAACAACATCAATTCATCCTCTTTTATAATATTATTCATTCATTCTGTTAGTAATAAAATTATACCACCATGAAAATGACATCAAACCACCATCTAAGAAACAATATATACTAACCCCTTTGTCAGTTACAGTAAATAAGTTTTCTATAACTACTTTATATATAATACATAATAGAAATAACATAATTACAACCACAGAAAAACCTGATTAACCATAACTAATGAATCATCAACACTTATCAAAAAATCACCCATAAACAATATCAAACATTATATTACAAATATTAATATATGTATTTTTATTACCAAAATTAAGTGACATAACTAATGTTGGATTTGACAAATTTTATTCATAACAAAAAAAATTATCACATCAGAACATATCAATATATCATCATATATAGTTCATCATTAATAACATATAAATTATAAAAACACAATTAATTCACATATCCCCATTTAAATTTATTTTAATCTAGTTATTATCATTTTTTGAATAATTATAACCATTTACCATTTGATAGAATATATAACATAATTACATATTTACACAAAACTAGAGAAGATTGATTTTAAATCCATTACCTCAAAGAGAACATCAAATATTAGAGTATAAGGATCCCGATAGAGTGATTAAAAAACACTACCATATATTATATTCAAAACCTATGTCACCTATAACTCATCAATTTTCATTTTAAAATTAACTAAAACTTAGAAAATCATGGTTCATGACCCTTTACTCAAACTTTAAATAATTAATAATATAAGTTAAATGAGATAAAGATATAGGGAATTTAAGAGAACAGAGAAAAGTACACCTGAAATCAAGAAGTAATTGTTCATATCAAATGAAAGGTTTTTGATCCAACACATGTGTCAATAACCATCAAATGTAGGATGAAAAGATCTATGGGGGATAAGAAATACCAATAAATTCATGTTAATGAGAGTATATGGATAGACTAATATTAAAAAATCTAGATGACCTTACTATGATGTGGATAATAAATTACCATGGCATAGTGAGGTCAGTCAAAAGAGATCTGACCAGATAGAGACAATACCTTATGCATGCCTCCCCATATTCTAAATACTTATGAATAGTAGCAAGGGTCTATGATCATATAGTGGGGAGACTATACCCTCTTTATCAGAGTACAACCTAATGATGATAAAGTAAACAAATCCGCGTAATCAAAACAATCATGGAAGAAAAGTGAAAGTTTATATAAACAAGGTAGCTGAATTAAATCATCCTAATAATAATAAATATAAAATATGCATAAATAGTATCTTATAAAATGATGATTTCATGATGTTAAATAAAATGGAAACAGACATACATCACATAAAGTATAAAATAATATAATATATAAATCAGAGTACATAATAATAATAAAAATATAAAATCCAATATAATCGTGAGAAATAGTTGAGTACTCTTCTCCCATACTCCATGTTAGTATAAAAATAATGTACCCAATGTTATGTGTTTCATTTATCCATTTTTTCTACCAATAAGTATGTTTGGGTACCAATCAATGTACTGAATATGGTGGGAGTAAAACTCATTAGGACACCAAAACCATTGTTTATAACTAATATTGTATATTATTATATAATAACTAGTCTGGAGGTATAATAATTGTAATCCATAATTAAAAAATAAATATTCCATCTCGAGTTCCCCATGGGACACTACATTAGAATACCTTCTTCGACCTAAGCTAGAAAGTCACCGAAAAGTTTACCTTATGTGTATATACCTGGGACCAAAGGCCTATGACCAAGGTGTCCATGTATTGATTATAGTATATGTAATTTATAAGTCAAATTTCATTTAAAACATTGTAGTAAAGGATATCTAAAGAAATCATTTATCTAGACTAAGGGGATGTTGAGTGTTGCGTCCAAAGATTCCCAATAAATGATGTGGAACATCATGTCCATAAATAATCAAATTACCTTATGGGAACATTAGTTAATTGATAATTAATTAAATTGTAAGGAACATCATGTCCATTAATAATAAAATAACCAAATGAGAATATCATATCCATTATTAGTCAATTAAACAATAAGGTGTTCATGTTTATTAATATCAAATTCAATAAGTAACAACGTGTCCATTACTAATCAAATGAATAATGAGGAATTACATATACATATAAAATGAAATAAAATACATGGAACAATTTTTCTAACAAGAATAAACTATGAAACAAAGGGTGCCACGCCTAATAATAATCAAGTACAAAGTATGAATTAAGTAATCCAAAAATTTTGTTTGTGTCTATGACATTTATCTCTCATTAATCACATAATAATATTCAATTTATAACAAACCAATAAGTTCATGGGAGAGATACTAGCCTATATATAATTCAATTCAACTATATTATCTAAATTAGTTGAATAATATAAGAGTGGTTAAAATGGGACATTTGATAACAGATTTCATACATCAATTCAATTCATTAGGAATTTCACTTGTTCATTTTACTTATCAAAGGCAAGACACACACTATTACATCAATTTAAATAGCACTGGGCACTCAAGATATATGCCATCAATACTTATAATCTATCAAGTGGTCTAATTAAAATTTCCATACCACTTAAAAATTCAATAATTCCATTCTAATCATTTCATAGTAAATTAAAAATTAAGGTTACTGTATTACCAACATACCATTAACAATTAGTTAAAATTTTAATTTGACAATTTGGCCGCATCATTAATCAATTACAAACGAAACAAACCTTAGATGTTTTTTATTATAAATGTGATAATTGATCAAAGAATATAATTTCACCTAACCATGTGGTGGATTTTTTTGAGTTCATCATCCTCAAACCATGTCAAGGGGTGAAAACAAAATTATATTTGTGGTTTAAAATTTTTATTTTAAGTATTTCACATTTTAGGAAGAATGCATAGAAATTTTGGTGTATAGAACAACAAAAACATGATATAAAAAATATAATTTTATTGAAAATTCATAGAACACATAACTTATACCAAGTAATCTTCACTCGTCAATTATTGGGCTTTGATTTGTGTCAGAATGAGATAAATCGATGAAATGGTCAATGGCCCTGAAAATATGGAATATTTTATCAAACAATGATAACTCCTAAAAGGGAAATGGAAACAAATAAAATGGCAAAGATAATTACTTTAATCACCTCTATTCTTATAAAACATCTAAATGTGCTTGATTCAGACCACAAACAAAGTATAACCAACCATGGAGGAGGGAAGGTGGAGAGAGATTGTAGAGAGGGCTACTAGTTGTGAATGATGAAGAAGTTGGTTTAAACCCTATTTATAGTAAGAGGGAAAAAAATTATTTTACATTATTAATAGGTATATGGTTAGTCGACACAATTAGACAAAATTTTCACCAATAATTTGGTGTTACATTTCATTTACACAACACCTCGAACGATAGCAGCATAAAGTTAAACCAAAGATGTGATAATTGTGCACCAAGCATGATATTAACTCTATGCCTCTACACAAGGAATCATATATTCCTATATCTAATTTCATGTTTTGAAAAAAAAAATCCCTGTACAACTTAGTTCGCATGGTCGTGCCACATGGTTAGTATGAAACATGCACCAACTGTGCGTCCAAGGATGTCTCTCTCGAAGCTGAGTTCTTCAAGCCTGATACTCCCAAAATTGTTTGAACTACTGAGACACCATATATTACATAAAACCAATAAAAAACTTTTATGTGTAAAACCTATCATAATTACATTCCAAATATCATTTTTAAATTTGATATATCCACAATATGAAAATCTCAAATTTTGTTGGGGATTTCTAAATCAGTTCAAAACAGAAGATCATAAGACCACCACACTATTGAATCTCTCATCCATGTGAATACCCAAAGGACAAAACAATAAGACAAAACCTACTTTTTTTGGAAAGTCCTACTCAAATGGTACCATTTCATTTATAACCAACCAATGTTCCTCCAATCATCACATACGACATACGATGCTTAAACATCCCAAACACATGCTAGAGATCTTAACTAGTAATGTAATTCTAAGTTGAAGATTACTTGAGGATGTCTAACCTGATATGTAGTCAAATATCCACCCCTTTATTTAACCATCATATGGAACTCCAAAATAGATGTTCTTATCCCTAAATGACCAACTCCAAGTCATTGGACATCCACTATCATAATTGCATATTGAATCAAGTCATTCGCATCAGTAGAATTATATCAACATGATTCTCATATCACCACACCTAATCATACATCTGGATATTTCACTTGATCCCCAATTAGTAAAAATGGTCAAACTCCAATCAACCCAGCGTATCCAGTTCATGTCGAATTTTCCTTGAAAATGTCCATCTGACCATTACACTTCACATGTCCTATCACAACCGGACCTACCCCCCACCCCCACAAGAGGTGGAAAACTGAGTGTGTAACCACAAGACAACATTAAATAGGCTAAGGTATGTAAAACACAAAGAATATAGAAAATTAAATGTCTTAAATTGTCCTAAATTACATGTATTCACACACAAAATAGTTATAATGGAAAGTATACTGGAATTAAAGAAAATACTGAAATATCTACAATAAAATCATGCATGAAATCACCTCTAGGGAATACATAATAGTACGAAGATTTAAACCAAAACATAAAATGGGAAAACACATTATCAAACATAAAATAAATTACATCTAGAAAACAACTGGATAAAAGGAAATTCATAGAGAGCGCAGCTTTCGATCTCTATGTTTGACCACTAATTGTGGTAAATGAAAACAATTATCACTATGCTACACTTATTTCACCACTGATCTACCAACCATCTTCATAAGAAATGATATGCATATGAAAATATAGTACAGGGGTAAGTATATAAATACCCATAAGGAAACCCCAAAAACCACAAAGGGGGAAATATAAATATATAGTAGAAGAATACTCAACCCATTGTAAGAGGGAAATAAAACCCAACATATATGCTTGTAAATAATACCAATAGAGAGAGAAAGGTGATTTACATCTCCACGGACCATATAAGAATAATTATTATTCCTATATATTAAATGTTTCATCCCTTATTCCTAGTTTCCCACCCACTTAGTAGAAATTGTGTGGAGGGGCCCACACCTTATCATTATGCTCCACAGTCGAGGGAGCCAAATATCCCAGGGAGGACCCGCTAACTTCAAGAGATTAAAGATAAGGTACTACCAATATGTAAAGAGAGGAACCCCACCCTATTATTCTATGGATTATTACTAAATCTACCTACGTAAATATTAAGTAAAACCCACACCCCAGTGTGATAGGGAAGTACCAACCCCATTATCTATCCAATGATCTTGCCATACCACTGCCATTAGTCAAGAATTTCTTAATGAACCATATGATCTAAACTCATCAGAAATTTTCACTCATTCACTAATTAATCATACCATCATGTTATAAGTGGAATTAAACTATGAATAGTCTACTCGTAGTCCAAAATATGAGTCTCATAGAAGTAGATACTGAGGGTAGAAGTTACTGGAAGCAATACACAATGTGTACATGGGGCCACACAATGTGTGACCAATGAACTTTAATGGGAAATTTTCTCCCCAATACATAGCTTGGTATCCCATTTTTTATGGAATTTTGTTTCTATATGGTGACATTTAGGGAACGATTCCCCTGGTTCCTAGGTGTGTACACAAGACACATGGCTCAACTAGATATGTACATATTCATGTCATGGTCCATATGGTACATGACTTGTATAACCACCTAGGGACCTGGGCGTATGAAGTTTTCAAACATATTAGCCACCTGGGTATGTTCACATTGTGTATAGGACCATCCACATAGTGTGTGATACTTAACTCATCCAAAACCCTAGCCACCATGAAATCTAAAGAATACAATGTTTGTTCTTCCACACTATATAATGTGTAGACATATTTTTCAACGGAAGAACAGACTCTTATTAATTTTTACATAGGATCCACCTTTATTTCCATATTTCTCACCTTGTAACCACTCAAAATAGAGGAAAACATATCCAAACATTAATTCTCAACATTCAGTGGCTGAAAATCAGAAATTCAATCACCTGTTCTAGAATTAGCCACAATTTTGTCATCGTTCAGGGTCTTGAATCCTATCACCATCACCAACAACCATAAATCCATGTTGATCAGACTAAAAAACATTATCCTTTATTTTATTCATGAATCCATCAGGAATCTGATGGTTTTATCACACTTGAACCCTCCCTGGAAATGTCGAACCGTGAACATGTGGTCCAATAGTGAAGAAACCAATGAATAATATGGAAAATTTACATGGACAATGTAATTCCATTGTTGGCCTATGTGATCCCAACCAATGATCAAGAATCATGTAAAATTAATTTGGTGTGAAAAAAGTTCACAACTTGATAAAAATTGTTATTAAAGAGAATATAAAATAAATTGAACTTGTGGAGAACACAATCAATAGAAATCAGATAAAATCAATTCTTTAACTACGTAATCAAAAGGAATGAATCCAAAAATAACAAGTAATGCCTCAATAAAATATTGATCATTTATTAATATAATTCTCTCCAACAATGAATATGATTTTCTACGTTCACATACTACATCTAAATTTACCTTAATCTAATCTTCTTCCTTATCTGATCTCGATCCTCCAATGAAGAATGGTTCCCTCCTCCTCTCCAATCTCCAAAGGTTATGTATCTTACTATGGGTATTTTCTATAATAGAGTATTTCAAAGGTCCACTAAGTGATGAAATATAATAAAAATAAATTAATAAAATATTTATTTCAATTTTAAAAACTCTCCAATAATCTCCCCCAATATAATGTCTGACATAGACTAACCGTAAGTTGTGTCTAAGGTAACCCCACATTCTGGAGTCAACTGTGGTATCTGTTTTCCAATAAAATGGTCAAAAAAGGTAAAATCATTTAAACCAAAAATATCACCCATACATGATAAAATTATATTTAATATTTTTAATATTACTTTTGGGGTCCCGAGACACTTAAAACTACCCAGATTTCGAGGAAAAATCCAAATTTACACATATAAATATTAAAAGGACTAATCCAATAACACAAAATTTATAACATTTTCCCCTATTTAAAGTATTTTTTATAGGAAAATCTAAAGATACATAAAAATGTGGTGGAACTATATCCACATATGATTCTCCCACTCCCATGATCTCTCTTACACACTCCATTACTACCAAAGCACACAAACCAAAGGAATAGTTTGTACATGTAGGATTCCCTCCTGATGATCCTTGGTTTCCAATGAGTACCTAAAGAAGGTGTATCTATATTAAATGTCTAGCTTTTCCTAGTCAATAACATGTGTACTAGAAGAACATATCTCCACAAAAATGACATAGAAGATATCATGCACTCAGTCAAGCTACAGGGACAATGATAAGTGGTATGAAATATCACAACCATCCATAGGATCTCGAACGAGCCGATGAAACCCAAGGATAGTTTTATTCCCTTAAAAACCCTCCAAAATCAACATCATAGGGACACTCTTATTAAAAAATAGTCTTTTAATCAAACTCCAAAGGGATATGACATCGATGTGTATAAAATTATTGTATACTCTTGGTTATCCTCGTATTCTTAAAGATCACATGCACCTTCTATGTCGTCGCTTGCACCATATCAAGCCCAACCTGAGAAGTCTTACCAATCTTAGTCCATCATAAGGGTAACCTATAAAGTCTCACATACATGGACTCAAAAGTTGAAATGCTAATAGTAGAGTTATAGCTATTTTTTTAATAAAACATTGTTAATGTAATGTGATCCTCCCAACTCTTGTAGAATTCTAAAACATAGCCCCTTTTAATATCCTCCAAAACATTGATAGTCTCTTCAATCTTCTCATAGATTTTGGAATAAACACTATACTCATCACCAAGTGGGTCATGAATGAATTCTAAAATCTACTCCATAACTATGATAGAAACCAAGCATCGTGGTCAAAGGCAATCGCTGAGTGTACCACATGAAGTCATATGATCTCTTTCACATACAACATCCCCAAACTCTCTACCTACCTCTACTCTCTCATGGAAAGGAAATGTTATGAATTTGTAATATAATAAAAAAATAACCTAAATAATGTCATGGAATATCACTTTCCATGAATACCTAAATAGTAATTACATGGATATGCCATCCCATTTCTACTATATGGGCTTAGTAGGTTGTATCAAACCTGAAGAAACCTACAGCTCAGCCTTTACTGGATAATATGTGAGACTCTGAGATAAAAATTCAAAAGGAATCAACCTTGTTACATACCAAAAAAACTAACACTGAAGGTTCATGTACATATGTTTTACATCATAATTTATATACAAGGGGTAGTGTGAACCTCCCTCATCACCACCTCTCACAACATGAATAGATCTACCATTCATCCATGGAAATGATATTGTTCTCCCCTCCTTCAAAAACATTATTTGGTGCATCTCTTGAGGATATCTAGTCACGTAGAACCTCAAAAACAATGGATCCAAAATGATCCCCTCTCACATGATAAAAAAAGAATTGGATTATTCACCATTGATTAAAGGAAAATTCCACCCCACCCCTCTATCATGGTCAACTATAATGAAGACACTTCTTAGACACCTCCTACAATAGGATAGAATGAGAAATCCTGATAAGGGGAATTTATGAAACCTTTCCCTTCATAATATTATAGACAATCTTATATTCATAGTGTTGTTGAAACTCCAACAAATTCATTTTTATCATGTAAATATAAATCTAAGAGAAGATTTACCTGAGACTGTAGTGTTATGAGTAAACAATCAAACAGTCATTGAGAAGATAGTTAATCCACATATTCCGAGTAAACACTACTACTATAACCTCTATTTCATGATTCACATATTTCTTCTTATGGGGTATCACATAGATCATCCCATATAAGATGACTACCTCCCACTACATCAATATGAAACTCGTCCTATATCTAGAGACATCGCAAAACATTAAGTACTCAAATATGTCATGTGTATTCTAAATAATAGGTCCAATATTCAACCTCAGTCTCATCTACTTGAAGGATCTCTAACATTGTTCATATAAGGTAAATTTCTTCCCTTTTCCATGTAATATAGGTAAAATTTGATTCAATCCCAAGGAATTCTTCTATGGACTTTTGATAGTCACCCAAAAATCCAAGGAAAGTCCACAACTCCATCATTTTCTTGGTTGATCCAATTAAAGAAACGCATCAATATTCCCTCATTCCATAGCTAAACCATTCCCATAGATTTCAATCCCCATAAGGTGAAACTCATGGATCCAAAGCTATAACTTAGAGAAATTACCATAAAGATGGTTTTCCATGAGTAATTCTTGGATAAACCTTAAATGACATGCATTCTATTAATCTAATACAGATTATTTGAGAATTGTTTGGAGGAAGATGACTACAAATAGGTCCATGTTTGGCTAGAATATTTCATTCATAAGATCCAATAACACTAGGGTAAATTCATTAGACCAAAATGTATCAATAAAAACTCATAGTGTTCATAGTGACAATAGAATTTTGTATTCATAATATTATACTCATGGAACCACTGCTGATGGTTTTGAAACATAATATCAATGTTTTAGAACCAACATGTGCCTCTCAACTAGTCTAAGAGGACATCAGTACATGGAATTGGGTACCTATTTTTCATCATTAATTGATTTAGGCCATGATAATAAATATAAATCCACAAGAACCCATTAGACATTTCCATGAAGAAAATAAGATCTTCCCTGGGGAGAAATTTTTTTTGGTAAACCCCTTCTCTTGAAGGTCCTAAAACATCACACACTTATCCCATAAGATGGTAGGAGTAATTTTATATTCCACGAAAGATATTTTTTTTAGTACTTATGTGAAATTAAACATATTATTTGATATCTTACCTCAGTAGTTCTCCTAGAAAATTCTCAATTAATACTTCCATATAATCTTCTACTACTAACGGAATCCAGATGTATGAAAATCCCACTACACTAAGGGTATTAATAACCATCTTTTGGGTGATGGGTTGCAGGTTCCTTCTTGATAAAATACACTCACTCAAACATAATATCTCTCTTGCTTGAAAACGAGGATATAATCCTATCAATATGAAGGAAATTAACTCTCCTATAATGATATTCATACTACTCTTGGACCATAGACAACCAGTCCATGCCCAATATGAAATTATATGGTTTCATTTTGAAGACCAATAGGTCCCTTGGGAAACTCTCTCCACCGAGAAACATCTCACACTACCAGTAGATATTCCATATAGAGATTATGGAATAACTCACAAATATGTTTATAAATACTAGTGAACTAGTGAAAAATACATATATTGTACCTCATATAATCTCATGAGAATACTGGTCATGTCCCTCTATATCTTGAAACCACCCACAACCTTAACTGGTACCTCTTTGATTCTACGATGGGACACCAAGTGGTGGTTGTAGAACTAGAACAAAATATAACCCTCCACTAGTAGCTCATCAAAATGGTGCTCCACCAAATACTCAATCACAATTTCATCCCTATGTGATATAATAACAATGCCTTGGAGATCCTTGATCATTTCACTACCTTTTGGTGGTCCATCTATGACTATCATTCCCTCTTTACCCCGTTGGGTCGAGAAATCATGATCCATGTGACCCTAGATAAAACAAGAATAGAATATCCCCACTCTGAGCTGATTAAATCCTCTATGATATCCTTAAGACATATACCAATGATTCTCATTCTATGAAAGAGTATGTATCCTTTTTCAGGACCTTAGTATCTAATGATTGTTAGCTACCACAGAAAACTCGGCCGCATGATGTCCAATGCCCACCATAGCCACCTAAAATTCATTTTCTAGGAATCTATCTATAACATGGTCCTACTATATTACTATATAATATGTTTATATTAACAAAGAGACTACACTAGCATGAATTTCATTGTGGATTCCCTACTCATACTTCTACACATTTAAGAATCCATCCCACAAAATATCATGGGAGTAATGTGTTAGGTCAATAAACATAGAAACATACACAAGAACAATAATATCACCCTTATATTGCATAATAATCTCATATATCTATACAGAGTGAAAAAATAAAGAGAAATACTCCTTGATAAAAAGCTACTGGAATTCAATCCATGAGACTGTCACCTTGACATGGGTCTGCATCATCAAACTCCACTAGCATCATGTTTCCCTATGAAGAAGGTTGGTTCTAAGAATAACATTATGATAAATTAAGGTTTGAACTATCTTGAAGACTTAGATCACCAAATATAGAGGCACCTATAATACCTACGAGTCTTCCTCACTGATAAACCTATGTTGTCTCTATTCTTGGAACTCAAATAGAATATTATGCCAAGTCACGCTATTAGCCTAACCTACTTGGACTATCTATTACTCGATAGGTGGTGTCACTTCTCCCTAACTTCCTAGAGGAAACCCTCATGAGATAGCCCTAGAACTAAGGCCTCGTCACTCAATGGATCATCATCATGATCTTGTATTGATTACCTAGTAGGTTTTCCCCATGGAGGAGTCCTGAAAATGATCAATACATATGACTGTTAGAAGTGTATATGTAAAAACCCATAATTCTATCAATGGAAATATCCTACTAATAATATTTTCATATATTATAAATCACATAAAATTACATAAATAACAAAATAAAAACATTATAAAATAATAATGAAACATATAAGTGGTATTAAAAAACCTATACCAATGGAATCGTAACCTTACACTTGGAATAATAACATGACCATTAGGAAACAAATTGGCCAATGGAATACTAAATGAATCTACAAAATTATAAATAAAATTTTGGAATCTTAAAAATGATAATATGATATTATTATATCATTTTATAAGTAAATAAATATTTTAAAAATTAAGAATTATGTGTTGGTATTTTTAATAAAACATAAAGGTTTATTTTTAATTTTATGATTAATATAATAATTTAACATGAATATTATTTTCATAAATAAACATTTTTTATATTATGATTATAACATAATTTTATGATAACTTAATTATTTATTCAAAGTTCTATAAAATCATTTATAATTATAAAATTAGTATTTTTCAAGTAAATGATGATTTTAATTTAAAACTAAATTTCACATATCTAGAAAATTATTTTCATAAAATTGTGTTAATTTTTTAATTATACTTGTTAAAAATGGTTAGGATTATTTTTTTGTATTTTTATAAAATACTTGAATTTTTTTTTGGATATTATTATTTGATAATTTGTGATAAAATCTAAATACATGAATTTTTTAGTCGTTGTTGACGTAATCCTAATATAAGCCCAAAATATTAAAATAACATTCATTATTTTTATATATTTAGTGATAATTTTTAATCTATTCATATTCTTGATATGAAATAATAAACTAATAAATAAAATAATGAGAAAACCCCCTCTCATCCCCTATAAATACAACCCCTATCCATCTCTTCTCATCACACCATAAAAGCCTTGAAACATGTCTAATATCTACCTAATACTCTTCCCAAGACCATCCCCCCATGTCCAGTAGCTCATTGTCTCATCAAAAGATCAAACCCTTTTCTAAAAGGAGGTTCTCAAGGAGGATAAAATCAAGAGGTAAAATCCTTTTTATTTTTATTTTTATTTCTTTTCAATTTCATTTCTTTTATAATCCTATACTCGCGTCCACATATCCAAGTTTCATGATATATTTATTATCATTTATATAAAATAATTATATGATGTAAATGGATTTATTCATCTTAAAATACCATTACTTTTCCTTTAATTCAAAAAAATATAATATCATCCATGTTTTGTCGATTTACAGCCATCGTGGACGATGCATTTTAAATTTTCACTACCACCATAAAGCGTGGTAATAAAAAATTTATTATGGTTAAATAATATTTTATTATAAATTTTATATTTCATATAATCTTCATGAACCTATATATATAATCATGATGATATATTCTCTTAATGGTCGTAAAATCAGCCAAAATGAATTAAATCATTTTCATTAACTATTTATCTATTAATCCTAATATTATATTACAAAATGATATATTAGATTATTTCTTCTTATGTATGTTAAATTATAACATATAATATCAATTAAATTAAATTTTTCTCATTTTACATGAACTTAAATACATTTTTACAAGTGAACAAATCATGAAAATCAAGAAAACAAACACCATCGATGTGATGAAATTGAACTCTATAACTCGTCAAAATGGCCCTAAAATAACTTAATAAAATTATAATAAATAAAATACATGAAAAATAGGTTTTTTATTTGTTAATTAGTGAATTTAATTTAATTATATATAATATTAAGTTGAAGAGATAATTTAGACATAAGGTAAGGCGACTCTCAAACCAAAATCTCTTTATTTGGGTTTCCCTTCTTTCACTCCATTTTAGTATGGATTCCATTATTATTCGTTAAATATCATCCATTTTTCCTTAAATTTTCCTTTCTAGGAAATACTTATTTTAATTCATTTTTATGAAAAATGTAAATATTTTTCCAAAATAACTCTTCTTTCTAAAAACACATGTTTTTATTTTCTTGAGATTGATTCTTCTTAACTCAATATTTATGATTCTTACACCGAGTATGTTATTCTATTTTTATTATAGGAACCAAAATTATTATTCATTATAGTATTCATTAATAAATTATCATGAAACTCATTTATTTTCTATGGGTTATTTTATGGAAAACATTGTTACACATTCTATGTGGCATGCATGATTATATAATAGTTATGATGTAATAGGTGAACCTAGAAAAATATAGTGATATAATGCATTGAATAATGTGATGTATCTCATGAGATGTTGTGGAAGATGCATGGAAATGATTCTATATTTGTTCAAAATGATGATGTTTTGATGATACATATATGTTATGTGTAAACATGATGCTATATTTATTCCCAACTATGTGTGGAAGCTGACCACTAAGGCATGATGTATCATTTTTTTGTCATACCCACATTACATGACATTATGTAATACTCACTATAATGATTATAATGATGATCTTTTTCTTAAGTTATGATGATTATTTTTATTCTCACCTATATTTCATGTCTCTTATTTTTCCTCTTATTGGGATTTTATCTCACCCTTCTTTTGATGTACATCCTTTGGTTAATAATTGTACAAAGGGGAACAAAAGGGATAGTAAGAATCTAGAGAAGAATAAATTAATAATTTTTATGCTTTATTATGTATATATTATTTTTTTCTAATTTTTCAATGAAACTAAACCTTTTATCTGTGTTCTATAATTCTTTTATGTTGTTTATTTTTAAAATTATGTAAAATCATGTAATAAAAGTAGTGTCTCTATAATTGGTATTAGATAATGGTTCATTTAATTAGGGAATGAGGATTGGATAACCTTAGTTAAAAACCTTAGTATAAGACTATGCAACCATTAGTCATTTTTTATAAAATTAATAAACATATGAATCCCACAAGATATGCCTTTAATGTTAATTAAATAATGGAATGATTTATTTTTTCATTACATGTTTACTTATGTTTTTCTCAATACCATTATATTTTAGAAAATGGTGGGAACCTGGAGAAACCATGACAAAAATTTGTGTGAGGGACAATGTAGTGAATTTCTGAATGAAATCCCCTATTTTTTGAGAGGTTGAGTTCAAAATTTTATGGATAAGATCACCCAACTATTTCAAGTAATAAACAATAACCTGAATAATGTGGAATTTCCATGTTCACCTAAGAGGGAGAAACCATATATCGAGTATTTTATATTAAAATGACCATAAACATTTAGTGGATCTTCTGGTCAACTAATCATGGAATAGTGTGTAAAATAAATAGAGAATATCTTTTATGTGTTTCACTATTCCAAAATGGAGAAGGTAAATATCACCATTTTTTGTTTAGATTAAGAGGTTAATCAATGGTGTTTTTTTATTGATAACACCAATCTAAAGGATGAAATTGAAGATATGGAGTGCGAAAACTTTAGGAAAATATTTCTGGAAAAGTATTTCCCTCAAAATCTTCTTACTAATATGGAGAGATAATTCTTAGAGATGAAGAAAAAGGAAGGTGAATCTTTCACAGCTTATAAAGATAATTTTAAAAATATTTCAAGGTCTGACTCAGGTTCTGTTATCAATTATTACAGAAAAATAGATAGATTCTTTATTGGTTTAAAACCACATCATTGAAAGGCTCTAGAAATTTTATACTTTGGGAGTTATGAAGAAATATTTCAATGTGATATCATTGTGGATATGGATTTTGGGTAATAGTCCCATGTTTATAGATATAAGAAACAAAAGGTGGAGTTTTGATCTAGAGTATCTAATGAAAATGGTGGAATGAAAACACAACCACTCACATGTCAAAAAAGTTATAAGAATCATCGTGGGAATTGTCTCAAATGGGATGTGTAAATGCTTCAAGTGTGGGATATAAGGTTACCAAATTCATGACCTTCAAAGATACATGATGAAGCAATAAAATGTGGTGGAAAAAGTAGATCACCACCTATGGTTCAATTATTCAATTTTTGGGATCAAGGGTACTATACAAGATTATTCAATAAACCAAGTGTCCTCAAGGGTAATCGGTATCAACAGCCACCAAAGCCATAGGAGTATTGGAAATATTACACAGTATCAATCACTGAGGTGGATCCCAAAAATGATATGGTGATTGGTATTTTGGTTATTCATTCAAGAATAGATAAAATACTATTTGATTCTAGTTCTACATAATCATTAAAATCTTTGAAATTTAGTTAAACTATTCAAACACCACCTCAAAATATGAAGGTTTAGTTATCAATGGTAACTGATAATGGTGAAATTATTGTATCCAATGTATATAAATCCTCTCCATTTAATGTTTGTAGACTGAACCTCCCATAAACTATTTTCTTACTTCCTTTCGTGGAGTTTGATTCGATATTGGGCATCAATTAGCTATTTTAGACAGATACAACATGAACTATTAGGAAAGGGAGATCACTCTTCAAATCACAAGGCATCCTCTAATTCTTTATAAGTGTAATGAGTACTGTGAATCTAATTCAAAGACATAATATCATGTGTGGATATTATTGCCTTATTGGAAAGCATATCGTGCTCAAATTATTGAGATAAAAGAGAGAATCGGGCTTGACATTCCCATTGTGAAGGACTACACTGATGTGTTCCCCATAGAATTTTTTTGTCTTCCTTTTGACCGAGAAGTTGAGTTCTCAATTGAACTTATTCCAGGTTCTCGTCCTATATCAAAGACACCTTATAGAATGTACACCATTGAGTTGGAATAATTGAAGAAGCGGCTAAAAGAGAATCTAGATAAGGGTTTTATAAACCTCAGTGTTTCACCATGGGGTGCACCAGTCCTCTTCATCAGGAATAAGGATAAATCAATGTTCCTCTGCATTGATAAGCATGAGATCAAAAACATCATGAAAAATAACGTGTATCCCCTACCACATATAAATTGATTTCTTGGTCAACTATGTGGGACTATGTATTTCTCTATGGTGGACCTCTGTTTGACGTATCAGTAATTAATTGTAAGGAAGGAAGATATTAGAAAGATTTCCTTATGGACATTATGAGTACAAATTGGTTCCCTTTTGACTCACTAATTCTCTAAAAAAATTCATGGAATTAATGAATAGAGTATTTATATATTACCTATAAAAAATTGGTTGTTGTTAAGGATGATATTCTAATATACTCCAAGAGCAAGGAGGAACATGAGGATCATTTGAATACTATTCTAAAGGCATTGTTAAGGGATAAAATTTATGAAAATTATAGTAAATATTATTTTCATATGGTAAAATTATCATTATTGGTTAATGTAATCACTGGTAAAATAATATTTGTGGACCCCTCTATGAAAAAGGCAATCAAATAGTGGCCCAGGCCAATAACTATCACAGAGATCCACAGTTTCCTTTGCCTATCTGGGTATTATCAGTGATTTCTAAATAACTTATCATGATTTTCAAACCCACTAACCTAGATGATTCAGAATGGAGAAAAGGTTTTCAATAATAGGGACTGTGAAGACTACTTCAAAGAGTTAAAAATAAGGCTTATAACCACGCCAGTACTCACACTTCTGAAAAGTGGGTAAATATTTGTGGTATATAGTGATGATTCTATGAATTTATTAGGTTGTGTAATGAAGAAAAATGGTGAATTGATAGTCTATTCTTCAAGGAAGTTGAAAATTCATGAGAAACAATATCCCACGCATGATCTAAAGATGACAGTTATGATCTTCACGTTGAAAAAATCTACCAGTATTATCTCTATGGGTAGAACTGTGAAATATATTCTGAACATAAGACACTCAAATATATATTCACCTATAAGGATCATATTTTGAACTAGAAAATATGGTTAGATCTCATCAATAATTATGACTTCCCAATCCACTATCGTCCGATAAAGGTGAATAAAGTATAAGATTTCCTAAGTAGAAAGGATATTATAACATTATCAATGATGAGGATTGGGAAGTATCCAATATTCATATATTTATAAAGGATTGAAATGGGAATCATTAATGAAATATAATCATCAATCCTTACTCAGATGATTTCTCTACCATCCCTCAGGGGGAAAATAAAGGAAGCTTAAATAAATGATGTGGAAATTAAAAACAAATGGCTGAATCATTTAGAAATGGAAAACTCCCAGAGTTTAATATGGATGAGGAAGGAGTCATGCGATTCGGGTCATTACTAAGTGTATCATCCAATATAGAGATAATTAAAGATATTATGAGTGATTCATATATCTCAACCTTCTCTTTTCACCCAAGGAGCATAAATATCTATTTAGTTCTCTAGGAGAACTATTGGTGGGACAATATAAATAAGTATATAATTTAATATACATGAAAGTTCATGGTATTTCAACAAGTTAAGGATTAAAAAAGGTATAATGGGATAATGCAACCATTACCAATACCGACACAAACATGGGAAAATGTCACCATGGATTATTTCACCAGACTTCTTAAGACCTCTACAGGAAACAATACTATATGGGTTGTTGCAGATTATCTTACAAAGAGTGTGTTAAAACTCTCATTTAACAAAATATGGAAAAAATATTGCTAAGAGAATAATGGATATCTTAAAGCATCAAAGAAATTTAAAGGAAGAAAATAAATTTGGTTTATGGGACCTACATAGCATACATCTTCAAAAGAAGGCCAGTGCAGCTCCTGCCAACACAACCTAGTGGTGTAGACCCTATGCCAAGGACCAAAGAAAAGGACCTCCACTAGGGGACCAATTTGAAAGTATGGGTTTTACACCCCTATATGGGGGACCTACATAGGGGATCTACACCCATGACCAATACATACAACTTCCCATCGACAATTTCCCCCTATTACCAATAAATAGGACCCTTGAGATTCCCATTTCAACAACTAAAAAAGTCGGAAGAACTATCAAAGCTCTTATTTCGTATAACCTTCTCCAAGGTCCCACTAATTGTTTTAGGTATCACTCTAAAATATGAGATAAAAGAGAATTAGAATGGATAAACAAGACAAAATTTCCCTTCATGGTCTAAAATACAAGACACTTTTTTGAATACCCTCCTTCCATAAGAAGATGTCACCTATGTAAGGTTATTTCCTTATGGAAATACAAGTGAAGGATTATTCCAAGGACATAAAGGGACACACATGGTGGTTAAGTCCAAACCACGTCCAAGTATTTTTGTAATGGAGTCTGTTTCCCAAGGTATATTAAGATTTTACATGATTATCCTTTCTATGTTAAGAATTATTCAGTTCCTCTTTTGACCTGTGTAGCATACCTACGTGGAATAAATGTGTGAACCACCTAAATTTGATATCTTTTAGTACCTATTTTAAATCCAATCATGGAAGGGTTTCTTTTTCTTTGTCTACCTTATCTAAAAGAGACCAAATTGAAACATCCACCAATACCTCCCGATTTATCAAACCTTTTGTAAAATCACATTAGTGCATCCCCCATTTGGATTTGGATATCTATGGTCAGTGGTTTTCCACACTTTTCACTCACAATAGTAAGGATCTTCAGGTTGTCCATGGATTTTGATATATATGGTCACATTGTCCCTTACCCCATATACAGTGTTGTTGGGGTCTTGATTTTAGAGGATTAGAGTTTGGATCTTATTCCCCCACTCTCTTCTATAAGATCTAGAGCCTATGGTCCCTAGTAGGGATGGTATGGATCACACATTCTTTTCATTTTGATAAATGAAAAGTCTCTCTCCCCACTATGGGTCCCATTAGGGAATCTATCGTTATTTAATACCCAAGTGTTTCACGTGGTATGTTCCAGTATCGCTCTTCTATACACCCTTCACCTTCACCCCTTCATTACCTTGGACCCTCATCCTATGTAAAGAGAACATGGAAAGTGTCGTAGCTATGACCTCTTCCTCTATAGTTCGGGCCTCTTCCATCAACAGATGAGAAAGTGTGTGGTTTTTTGAATCATTCACATCCTCTTATTTCCCACATTGAGCTTCACTCACATGAGATTATAGGTTTGTAATCATCATAAAATCCACACAGTCCACCATATTGAATGAACTACGAGAACATGTATTCCCACCATAACTGGGATATGTAGGAACACATCACCTAGGGCCTGAGCTCACTGCACATCCTACTCAAGAATCTAACACTAATTCTCTTAATCTGACCATCCTCCTCAGGAGTAAGAATGGAATTAAGCCCCCTTAAATCTCAATGAGTTAAGACATATCTCATGGAACATGTTCCATGGTAATCCTTCTTAAGAGTAAGCCCCAGCCTATTTATCTCAAATTTTCATACTCCCCTACCAGACTCATCGAACTACATGGGATTTTATTCCCATCTAAATAGGATTTTTTGGAAGCATCCTTGAGGTTCAAACCCAACATTAAAAATAATCCCCATACTCTTTGGGTTATATTCACATTGGGGTAAAATCCAACTTGGATACTTGTATCTTTTCCAGGTTCCTTGGGTTTCGTTGGTATAAGTCCCACTCCAAGATTTTACTAGGAACATCCTACCTAAATGTCATTTCCACATGATGTTAAATTGTATGGTTAAGTCCTTGTCACATGAACGTAAAAGGTATGATGTGTCCCATTAAGTGGCATTGAACTATGTGGGTTATGATTAATTTCACAAGGATACATAGGAATACCATTTATGGGTTTGATCCCAACATCAAAACATATTCATTTCTCTCTGTATGATGATAAATTCTAGACTACACCATATAGTGTCTTAAAAACCAATATTGTCATAATAACAAACAAATAATCTCAATGTAGTATATGAGAGGATACCATTTATGGAGAACCTCAAATACATACAGATATCTCCATTTATGAATAACCTCAAATACATACAGATGATTATGATTTCCATACATCCTAATAATTGAATAATAAATTCTGAGGAAACCAACTTTATGATGGGTAAATTAGAAAGGATTTATAACCATATCTTAAATCTATTAGAGAGTCCTAAAGTAGGAAATAATTACCCTCAAAAGGGGGTGATGACCCTGACATCCCATCCTCTCGACCAATGTGGAATCATGGGTCAAAATACTTAATGAGAAATATATATTGAAAATAAGGTCCCTTTGGATATAGAACCATTGGGTGTTTACAATTTTATAAACTAATCCAGTGGAAACTATTCAGAAATAGTGATTACTAATCATAACACTCATTCTGAAGGAAAAAAAATGTTTCACCCAACGTGAATCACATATGTTTCATGTAATCATTATAGGGGTCAACCTTCATCAGGTATACAGGTTTGTAGTCTCAATCAAACATTTCATGGGAATATCTCCATGAAACGTTCCTTTTACAATTTATCTCAATGCTATAAAAGTCAATATTATTCAATCATACAAACTACAATAAATGGGGGAATGAGAGGTTTTTTGATTTTATTGCTCTGTGGAATGGATTAACATACACCTTGAATATACTTCTCCCTCAAGAATAATTTTTACCCATTTTTGTAACCAATATCCATGATGATTTGCGCACACCCTTAATCCTTGTGAAATACATAGAAGGGTTTTAGGATTTGGCCTCTATTTCTCAATAAGTGGAATATTCCATAACATAGACTATACACAAATCTTGAGTAATCCCATTAGCTCTAGGAAAAAGAGAAGAAAAAGTAAAGGTCGTTACAGTTACACTTAAGCAGGCCCATGTACCAGCTCCTACTTCAAATACCTCATCATACTATAAGGATCCACCTCCCAAGTGTTAACAGCAACAATCACCTCATCAAGATGATCAAAAATATCCTAGGTGGAGACAGTTTGAGGAGTTGAAAAACAAGGTCTATTCTTTTCAAAATGACCAAGTCCATATCTATTTCATCTCATATTTGAAAAATAACTTAGTTTAGTTTTAATGGGAGAATAAACCTAACAAAGAAGGAGATGGGGACCTCTTAAACTATTATCCCTTCCATCGAATGTTGGGGCACCCCATTCCATACAGTTTTGTTTTAAAGGACTTCCTTGAAAATATGGTACATTGTAGGCAAATTAAGCTAAATATTTCAATAACCCTAGTAGAATGTGTTAATATTATTAATCCATTAGAATAAGATGAGTGGAATAAAGTTAATAGTAAAAATTCTCAAAAATAAGAATATTGGATGTTCAGTAAAATGATCAACAAAACTCATGTCATTCTATAAACACATTTGAAATAACCATATGTGTCTTCTTCCACTTCTTCTATCGTAAAGTCGTATATATTAAATGTTTAGTCATCTTAAGTTCAATCCTCAAAGAAGAAATATAGTCGGAATAATAAGAAGGAAGTGAAAGAAGATGAGTTTGTGTCAGGGGAAATGTTTTCCTTGACCATAGTATATTTCAAGCCAACCATCTCAAAAGCACCGGCACCGCATCGCCGAATGGCACAAAATAAATCAACTTGTCAGTCAGAATCTTCATCAGATGTGTAGTTTATATTTAGTTGTGTTAATTTTATTCACTTAATAGATCCCTATGAAAATAATGATTCTGATTATGAACCTGGGTTCCCCATACTTGATAGTGGAATAAGGGAAATGTTCTCCGAAGTTGAAAATAAAAAGGAAGATGTGGATATTCTAGAGGAAAATACTTCAACCATACTCCTATTCGAACCATTTATGTAGTAGAAACTAATGTGAGATATCTCTATCAGGCTTAGTATAGATAGGAGAACTCTCCCACACATGACTGAGTCTGACTTGACATAATCACCTTAGAATATTTTTTAGAGGGAATGTTCCCATCTCATTAGCGGGAGGGAAAGACTATCCAACCAAATTTACAAAGAGAAGAGGTTATTCCAGATCTTACTTCAATGGATGGACCATCCACGTTAGAGAGATGAGATCCAAAGGATTTTAAAAAAGATAATATCAATGTAGTTATGTGTAGAAATTTGTACTATAAGTATAAAATTTTGATGAAACTGGCACAAGTATTAGCCAAGATATCATTCTTGGATGCTCTGAATCTTTCAAAAGATATCCATGAAGCATTTATTGATGCTTTTTAAGCCCTAAATAGATTGAAAATGTGGTTGCAACCACATAGTTTAACCTTGTAGAGAATGACCCAGCAGAATTCCAGGAAGTCTTATCTTTCAAAGACTATGATGAGGATGTTGTTGTACAAGGACACCTCAGACCATAGTATATTTTAGATGGATTAGTTATATTGACATCCAAAAAGCTTTCATTTATAATGTCTTAGGGGTAAACCTCATTCCCATCTAGACACTTGGATGATTGGGACTCACTAAATCCCATTTGTCTCCCTCCAATTTGATGTTACAGGTTTATGATAAGAATGAGTAAAAACATATCAACGCGATTACACTCAGAACTCAGTTCGGGGATCTCATGTCTGAATTAGAGTTCATGGTTTTCTAATAGGACACAACGTTCAGCATTCTGTTGGGGAATCCTTGGGTACATTAATATGTGTCCATTCCTTTATTATACAACCAATGTATCATTTATTGCTTCAATGGTCAAATTGATACATTTCACAGTCACAAAGCCTCATTCAAAACTTTTGAATCTTATTATGTTGATGCAGAGTTCTATCACACATGAGGAAAATGGTTTGTGGAAGATGATATAACAAGAATTAACGCTCTGAATGGTTTTGAAAGGAACCCTGTCAACCCATTCAAGAATCATAGTGAAGATTATGTGCTACCAATCAATGAAATTGAAAGGCTTGACCCAAATCCATGCACTCATTCAATGTATTCCATAATGTCAGTTTTGGAAATTGATCCTAGTAGCATAGACAAGTCATTGATTCATCAAACTATGATGAAAGTGTAAATGGAGTTGTCTTCATTCCATCTCAAATTTTTTAGCAAGTATCAGTTTTATTAGAAAGGCTAAAAGAATTTATGACTCTAATGGAAAAAATAAGGATGTTGATTCCTATCCAATTATCTTCCCTTCAGAACATCAGAAATACCCTTCATCATCAGTTTGACTTGAGATGGTTTCCTTCTCTTTAAGATGTCTAAATACCAACACCTCCCCTAGCTCTAAAATTCTTTCTTCATCACATACCCTTCAAGAAGAGGCATAATAATAAACACATGAAGAATAAGAAGTAGAGGAAGACCTCATAGATTCCCCTCCAACATTTCAGGAAGGCATCTCCACCATTGTGTATGATCATAGATAAATAAATCTAGGTACAATGGAAGATCCACACCCCACTCCGATTAGTGCATCTATGACTCAAGAAGAGAAAGAGGTGTATACCCCCTTTATAAAGAAACATCATGATGTGTTTACTTGGACTTACATAGAGATTCCAATTCTTGACCCTAAGGTGAACACCCATATTTTGGGCATACTAGAAGATCATTGGGGATACAAACAAGAAATAAGAAGAACACACTCAAATCATGCCTCCAAAATTTAAGATGAATTCAACAATATTATCAAATCCGATATTATCCGAGAGGTGAAATATCAAAAGTGGATAACTAATATTGTCACATTGAAAAAGAATAATGGAAAAATTAGAGTTTATATTGATTTTAGATATCTCAATTAGCATTTTCCCAGTGATGACATCTAGGTTCTAATCACAAAAGTCTTGATTAATGCAATAGCTGGCCACGAAGCATTCTCCATCATGAATGGCTACTTTGGGTATAAAAAAATCTAGATAACCCTAGAATATGATTAATATATAGCCTTATGATCCCCTCAAGGTGTATTTTTCTATCGGTTAATTCCCTATGTATTGAAAAATGTTTGTTGCTGCCAAAATGTGGGGAGAAGAAGAAGACACAGACCCGATGGTTGCCTTGTGAAGCCCCTTCACGGAGTCCCCTTTGATGTTCGCGACCCGCCGTGGAGTAAGAAGGAAAGGCTCTCCACGAAAATATTTGACGATCATGACATGCTGTGGAGAAAGGAGGTGGGATGCTCCAAAAACAAATTTTACATTTGCGATGCGCCGCAGAGCAAGGATGTGGGCCGCTCCGCGTACGCATTTGACGTTCGCGACCCACCGCAAAGCAACGAAAAATCGGGCTTCACACCAAGCGGATGCACTGCTTCGCGGCGCCTCTCCCCTATAAATATCGGCCTCCCAAAAGTCTAGGAGGTGTAAAATCAGACCTTTAAACTACCTATCTAATTAATTGAGATGCCCCCTTATTCTCTTCAAACCATGAGCTATTTGAGGTACTTATACTCTGCGAAGTGCCTCCCCTTTATCTCGTTTCAATCCCCTCTTTCGAGAGGGATGCCTTTAGCGGAGCATAAGGGTCTTCATGAAGGAAGGGGATCCCCAAGAGGAACCAGGTCATCACAGAGCTTTTATGCTTCGTGAAACACCCTTCATGTACACATGATCCACACAATAAGGCGGGGTCACTATACTTAGTGAATCACATTTCTTCCTGATTCCCTACTTTGTGAGGCACCATTGCTCCACAAGGCAGTGCTCCACGAATGACTTTCCACTTCGTGAAGCACCTCCTATATTCACCTCTTCTCTATGCTTAGTCTGGGATGTACTACTTTGTAAATCACACCCCTTCAAAATTACCCTCCACCAAGTGGAGCACCGGAGCTTCACAAGGCCCCTGCCTATGAACCTATCTACTTTGCAATTCCTTTTCCCATGTGTCCCTCCAGGTTTTCACGATGTGATTTCAAAGTCCCTTGGATGATATTTTCCGTTGTGTTTCTTCGCCTCATGCTTCTTCGCATAGGCATGCTAATGGCTATTGCTTCTTCTCATAGCCACGCTAATGTGGACCCCCTAATGGCTCACTCCAAAACAACCCCTAGCTACAACATTGCATATCCCCTCTCTTCACCAAGGTGTAGAGGGTACCGGTTATGTATGTCCTAGGGGTGCAGAGAAAACCCACCTCGTCTGAGCTGCAAGACGTTAAACTGCCAAGAACCATCGTCCTCAGCACATGACGTTAAATTGTGACCTCACCCCGCGCCTCGCACGTAGGGTGCCCCCACCTTGGACATTCTATGCTCCCACTATTCTTCACAAGAATGAGATCTTCCCTCACAGGGGATGATATCCTCCTTATAGGTGTGGAATTTGTTAGATGGGATAAGGGAAACCATCCTAGTGTAAGCCCCTAGATTTTCTTATCGGGGGAAACATCCATTCTCCTCCTTTCTTCTTCGGTCCCAAGGACCAGGGGGAATGGAAACAGGACCCCTCATTTCTTCGGTGCCAAATCCCTCTCCTTCTGGGCTTTGTCTCCACCGGGACTCCATCCAGGAGTAAGTCCCAACCTCTTCGGGATGCGGACTATACATAGGCACCTATTTTCTCTTTGGGTGACTAATTACGTGTAAGTCTCAGTCCACTTCCCTCAGACGTACCTTTTGCGAGGTGATCTTCAGGTCTCTACTACCTCTTGTTTCTCACACCGAGCAAGAATCACATGAGCTTACAGTAATAATCGACCATGAAATCCTACCTGGGAACCTTAGAGTGTAATCCCCACAAATTTCATCCAATAAAATTTGGAGTTTAATCCCTCCCAAGGTAGGGTACGTAGTAATCATCCCTGATGTTCAAGCCCAACATTCGGTCACCCCTACCCCTTCATGTTGGTTCACCTTCGTCCCGCATGACGTTAAACTATATTCACCATCCTGAATTATGTGGAATTTGATCCCTACCAAGGTAGGATACGTAGGAAGCCTCCACGAGGTTCAAGCACAACACCCATTGGTTCTGACCATTCGGTTCCATGCCATATCCTGAACTACATGGACTTTGATCCTTGCCATGGTGAGGTACGTAGGAATCCTCCCTAAGGTTCAAGCCCACCACCCACCAGTCATTCCAACCATCTTCACATCGGTTAAAAAACACCTTGGGTATCCTAGAGTGTAATCCCCAAACCCCCCTGAACTACGTGGTCTTTGATCCTTGCTAAGACAGGCTACGTAGGAAGCCTCCACGAGGATCAAGCCCAACAACCATCGGACCCTAGGTCCACCTTCACACCAGTTTTCACCACCTGAACTACATGGAATTTGATCCCTTCCAAGGTAGGGTACATAGGAAGCCTCCATGAGGTTGAATCCCACCATCAATTGATCGTCCCGACCCCCTTTAAATCGGTTCTCCCCTGTCCCACATGACATTAACCTATCGACATGTTTCAGTGGTAAGTCATTGTCACTCTTTTAGCAGTAATCCATTGTCACACTTTCAGCAGTAAGCCATTGTCACACCATTCAGTGGTAATCCATTTCCACTCCATTCAATAGTAATCCATTGTCATTCCATTCAGCGGTAATCTGTTGTCACTCCATTCAGCGGTAAGTCGTTGTCACTCCATTCAGGAGTAAGCCGTTGGAACTCAAATTGGTGGTAATCTGTAGTTAGATGAACTATGTGGACTTTGATTCCCTACTATAGGGATACATAGGAAGCCTCTCCAAGTCTCAATCTCAAAACCATCATCATCCTCATGGTGGTTCCATCCCATTCCCCTTCCACTACATTCAACTGCTTCATCATACATCCTGGTTCTTACCCAAGCCGCCACATCCTGGTGGGATCATGCCACCTGATACACCATTCCCTTCAATAGTAATCGGGATGTCAACCACGTGTTGGCCCCAACATCAGTGTTACCTCAGAGGGTTTCACCCATCTAATCTACTCTTGTCAGTGTTCTGATCAGTCTGATCCTTCTCCGCTAGACGTTAAACTTGTGACATACCCTGTGTTAAACATGGGAAGCTAAGGAAACCCTCAAATACATTCCCATGGAATAAGATTCTCTACGTTCGATGTAGGATTCCTCGGGCTTCTGCGCCCTCGAGAAGCCCTATAATAATGGAAAGAAGACAGACATTCCATTTTCCCAGCGTCCAAACACGCCAGTGATGCCCAACGTGACTACTCTCCTGATCGAAATTTGCTGCCCTGATCGGACCCCTCGTAATATCCCGACAAAAGCAATGTAATTAACTAGTGTCCATGAAGCTATATCTCTAGAAAGAGTCTCACGAACAATGTGTTAAATATATAAGGGAGACCCAGACTAGGTAACGAGTTCTGAGGAGGAATCCATGGAAGGAAGAACCAACATCCCATAATCATGTTCCGATCAAGGAGAAACGTCCCTAAATAAGTTATGGATGTCTCCCGCCATTTGAAAGTGGCAATGCGGGGCAACAGACAGCGCTTCCATCCTCCCAAAAGAGATGGATGTGCATGCCCTGACAAAAGCATTGGAAAAAGAAAATGTGAACCCGACGTGAAGGTCTTCTCCTCAAAATGGAGATTAGTAGCATTTGAGGAATAAATGTATTGACGTGTCACCAGATCCAGTTATTTGGAAGTGGGTACCGCTAAGAAAGTAACGGGCCTCGTGTGAAACTCACCAGAATTTGGGGCAGTAGAATGTTGGACATCCCATTATACGATGATGTTAGTGTGGAACCCTCTTACCTACCATAGAAGACGGGACGACGCTGGGGCATTGGTCATCGATTCCCTTTTCTTTCAGCACTGACAAGTTAATATCCCTGCTCTTAAGAATCAAGTTGTTGCTTCAGGGATGTGATCACCACCTGCCCATCAACCGAGGGGAAGGGGTAGCATCAACACGACCCTTCCATGTGGCTTTACCTCTCCCACGGTGGCCTCTACATCTATGACCATTAGGCGCCCACACCCCCTCTCTCCATATGAGGCCATCCAAAGAAGGATAATCAATGACCTTGTGTGCTGTTATGAGGAGGAGAGCATAATCCTGACCCAGGATATATCCTTCCTGGATCTGGAGGCGTCTTCCCCACGTTGCCAATTCCACCCCCTGGGGCCGCACATGGAGCCATTGCTCCCCACCCTGACATACAATCGTTTCAGGAGACTCTCCCTGGAACGTTTTGATGACTCCCTACCTTATGCTGATGAGGTAGGTGAGGTCCGAGCCAACCCAGTCAGAGTCCCATTTTAGGGGATCCTAAAGAGGGCTCCCACCTGGCCGCATCAACGATGTCACTCGGTCTTGTTAGTAGAGGAGCAGGTAAGCGACGTACCTGCACCACCAGCCCTGGATTGTCCGAACTGACGCCAGATTTGGATGCAAGCTGAGGTGGACACCCACCAAGCGGCGTCATCATCGGCAGCTACTGTGTCCCGAGCCACCACCGACACATGTCCTCAGTTCCTTGAATACACAGATCAAGGTAACTTATACGGCCTGCCAAAATCGAGGCCCCAACCGCCCCACGGGCAGGCTGGGTCGACTTTCTTGGTTTTCGGCCCCAGCAGTGGCTGTCGTGAGCTATCCAGCAGCGGTGTCACTCAGTACGAATGTCCTCCCCATACAACTACTACAAAGAGTGTGGGCCTTCCCCTCTTCGAAGCTCAGCATAGAGGTTTTCCCCATGCCACCCTCGATCTGAATGAAGGTATTCCCCGTGGCGGTGATGCTCGGTGTGAAAGCATCTCTCGTGCCCATTACACTCAGTATGGAGTCATTTCTCTTTTCCCCTGATGACCTGTTTAGGTAAATTTCCCATCCAGTCTCCCTTCAACGTCGGGATCCTCCCCATGTCTCTCAGCACCTGGTGAAGGTACTCCTCTCCTTGGAAACTAGAGGGGTGCGGGCCAGGCTCTCTCCACCCACACCCAGCCGAGAGGTCATACCCATGTTCAGCTAGACAGGTGCCAGGACTCTCCTCGTACTAAGATTCCTCGGGAAAACAACCGTGGAGGTCCTCCCCATGCTTCTGCCAGTTCCAGCAGAGGTCTTTCCCGCTCCAGTGCTACCCATAGAGGTCCTCCCCATGTCCCCTTTGACATCTATCCTAGTTATCCTCACACCCTGGCTTTCTCGGGTGGAAACCCTCTCTGCCCCCACACCAGTGCGGCCGAAGGACCCCACGTCAGAAATCTTCCCTTTCTCGAGGAACCATCCAGGGGCAGGAAGGCAGTTCGTCATCGCCATAAGAAGAATTCTGAGAAGGTCTGAACAGAGATTAGACCAGTCTGCTTCTGAGACTCCGAGGTGGAATACGACTCAGCATGAGGACCCTCCTCTCTCTCATCTGATTCAAGGGTCGAGTCAGGGATGATACGCATCATCCTGGTGCTCTCAGAATGCGAGGTTCATCGGATTCCCACCTCCTAACATAGGTATATCCAGGAGGACCAAAATCTGGCGACACCACAGGTTACAGTCCTGCAATCACCACCATCATCACCGAAAGAGCACTCTACCTCGACAAGAGATCACAAAGAACTATTCTAGGGACCAGTGGTGGGCGAGAAACATCGTGGACCATCACCAGTAGCCCTATCCCCTAATCCAGGAATGGAGGTCATTAGCCCGTCTTATCACGCCGTCATGTCTAGGTTGCTACACTCTTCAGAGTACAAACCGAGATTCGGCGTCCAGTCAGCTCGTTGTACTCTCCACCGGCCAGCTTGTCATCCCAGTGGTCCGCCTCTGTACCGCTGCCAGTTCCTCCACCACCCCTAGTGGAAGAGTGGGGCAATCAAGGGCCAGACCCTGATTCTGAGCCGAGGATCTTCTGGAACATCCTTGTAGTGGACTACTTCCCCAAGAAGTTCTGGCCCATGGCACCACCGAATTTCCGCATACTGGAATCCCTCACCACGGAGGAAGTTGAATGTTTTCTCCAGAACCTATGGGTGATGTGCTTTCATCTTTGTCATTGATGAGTGGTTTATACCAGGAGCCAAGATCATTTTTAAGGCATCAGTGAGCAATTCCATTTGGTCGATTTGGCTGCACTCCATGTGGCCCAGCACCCTAACTCATCAGGTCTCCATGAGGCCCTCTGACAACAATGCGTTCAGAATTTCAAGGCACCTCACAAAATTATCAAGGATGCTACCCCCACGTGCAAATATGTGGTTGGGGGCAGTATGCTTCTCTTTTCTTCAGTCCTATCTGGTAGCAGTCCGACCTGCTAGGAGATATTGAGGACATGCCCCCAGGAAGGTTCACAGTCAACATGGCTGACATAGTGGAAGAGGAGGACGAGATAGAGCTTCTCGATGGAGACTTACCCCCAAGGTAATGCTATAACTATTGGACCCATTGGGGGGTATTAATTGTCAGTAGAGGAGCCTACTTGGTGTCCATGTTCTCACCGAGGCATTGGTACTTAGCAGGAATTCTAGTAAGGGTAAAGAGAATGTCAGAGCTTCCAAACAATCCGACACATCTGCCACAATGCAGAAGACGGAGGAGGACCCTGAGAAGGCCACATTGTACCAATAATTTGCTGAGAAGAAGAAGCTAGTAGATGACCTCTTGGCTGAATGCACTGCAGAGCGACGGCTCGACTATGGAAATCCTAGGCCAGTACAGTAAGGGCAGGAACAACTTCCCCTCAGCGAGTTTCCCCCAAGAAACCCTGATCATGCTGTTTATGTGGACAAGGCTGAATTATAAGCTCAAGGAAAGAGGGTACAGTATGTCTCACCGAACCCTCCTGAAAGGCGTGGCAATCCAATTAGTCCATCTCAGGTACTCCCAACTACCCCGCAGGCCACTCCACCAGCTGCTCCACGATCCGCTGAGCCTGTCTACCATGTTGAAGAACCCACCAACATGCTCGTAGTTAGGTATCCACATCAATATAGGTACCCCCGCCCAGATGATCTTATGGAGGCGCTCATAGCCTGCCTTGAGGCATTGGAAACATGATAGGTGGAAATCCCACCTGATGGTAAACCATATCTAGCATGGGTGGATGATATGTCGGGGCCTCCGGGTTTCGGTAGTCCCACCTTCTCCACCTTTAACGGGATGGGGGACCCACTGTAACACCTGGACCACTTCAACTCAAGGTGTGGGCCCATGTTGGGGACTCCAGTGCAGAAAGAGGCTGCCAAGTTCTGCTGCTTTGTTCAGACACTAGAGGGGATGACATTCGTCTGGAATAGCCAGATCCCCGTCGGATCTATAACCAGTTGGAGGATCTTTTTAGGCAATTCCTCTAAAAGTTCATCTCTACCACCTGGAAAACGAGAATCGCAGACCTCTTCAAGTGAAAACAAAGGCCTGATGAGCAAGTCATAGATATTATCGCCCGGTGGAAGGGGCTCACATCCTCCCTTGACATGACACTGACTTGTGAACAATTTCTGACATTGTTCATAGGAAATGTCAAGACAGAACCGGTTCCTTCTCTGATCACCCAGAACTACCCTAGAGGGTTTCGAGATTTCTTTGATAAGTCCCAGTGCCTAGAAGAAGCCCTGCAACAGGCCATCTAGGCACATCTATTTCCCCATTAATTCCAACAAGGAGGTTTTCCAGAGCCGAGCCTGCCATGGTGGCCCAAATAAAATCCCACAAAAAACTAGAATTACTACCAGTGGCACCAGCACCATAGCTTTACATAGGCCCTCCACCTCAGGCACAGCCTCCGGCTCAGTTGCATCCACCATAGAATTGGAAAGCACCTCCACGGAATGCGCAGCCACCGCCCAGGCAGGACAACCAGGCTCTGCCTTTTCGACAGGCCCCTCTAGCCCCTCATCAGGGCCAAGCTCCAAAGGCCCCCTTTCCAAACAGAATAAACCAAACCTACTCATTCAACGAGAATCATGTCCCCGTCTACTTCAGAAGTGCCTTAGAACAAGGGATTGTATACTTTCCTGAGTGTAGAAGGCCAGAGGAGGAAAACCTCACTGATCGCCCCAACAACTACCCCTATAATAAGATCCTAGGGCACACCCTCAAGTAGTTCTATGTGATTAAGGACTGGAATAAAGACCAGGTCGATAACAACATAGTCAGGATTGGGTTAGCCCTAGCATAAGTGGCGGGTGTATTTGTAAGGCCAGACAGTAGTAGCGACAGCGAAGGTGAGTGGAAGCAGGTTTCTAACCACCAGTCCCAGCAGTATGATGTATGGATGGCCAAAAAAATAGTATCCCATTCCCATGGTATCATTAGGGCATTCCTGAATTAGTCAGAAGCTTTGGAAGCTACAACCACCACTTCTGAATCATCATCTCAACTGGCCACTTCCCAGAAGAGAAAGCATCGGCAGTGTAAGGAAATGCAACACGCCTCGCCAATGCCATCGCCGTCCCGCACTCTCAGTGACTTCATGACTCCGGATATAAAGATTACACCCAGAATTTTCCTAGTAGTGGATGACTCATCAAGTGATAATTAAGGGTATGCTTTGGTTAATACCGTAGAGTTGGTAAACCCCTATATGACTCCCGGTGACGGGGAGTTCCGGGAGAACCTCCCCAACGTCCCCAGAATACATCAACGTTGGTGGAGCCATGTCCATGTGGGTCATCAGGGCACATCAGTTGGCACCACCAGCCAGGCTGTGCATGGAACTGAGACTAGACAACAGGCCTAGCGCAGAGCTCAGCACACGTAACCTTTTTATCCGGTGTCATCAAGCCTGCCTGCCCCACCGTTTGTGCTACTGGATCAGGAAGAGCTACCTTGACCATGATGTGACCAGCCTCGTTTTACTATAGTCTGACCTCAGTCATCCGGTGCTCATCTAGAAGCTACTCTCCGGGCTTTGACTAGTGAATAGTGGGACATGCCCAGCACGGCAGGGCCCGTCATGCCTCCTTTCAAAGAGAGTCCTCTTGTAAGTATAAGTTCATGCCTGGTGCGGAAATATGATGTTCTCAATCACCTTTCTAGCATCCCAATAAGGCTTTCTATCCTTTAGGCACTTCTCCTATCATCAGATATGCGTGAGGCCCTCACTGAGGCTTTAATAATCCCCCTCTAGTTTGAAACGGAGGTGGTAGCTGTAGAAACTTTTCATGATGAGGTAGTCAAGAACACCGAATGTCAGGACATCATTTTTTTCTCAAGAGAATATGAAGTCTCTCCCATACAAGGGAAAATAATCCCACTTTACATCACCGACCAATTTAATAGCATGGTGGTTCGTCGCTGTCTTGTTGACACCGGCTCCGGGATTATCCTCATCCTGAAGCGGGCACTGCGAAAGCTAGGGTTATATGAAGATGACTTGAATCCCTCCAATTTAAGGATACAGGGATACGACAGGACAAAGCAGACCCCAGTCAGTAATATCCGCTTGTAGACCGATTTTGGCAGCCTAGTTGTCAACACTGAGTTTATGGTTGTCTCCCAGGACACCGCGTACAATGCATTGATGGGTAGACCATGGCTCCACCTGCATGTAGAAGTCCCCTCATCATATCACAAGTGAATCATGTACTCCCTTAATGGTCGACTAGGTGTACTCCATGGCTATGCATCTCCATTAACCTCTTGTGAATCCCTCTACCTGGATGCTGACTATTACAAGAGCAAGGAAAAACTTATTCAGGCTTGTGAAGTTGAGCCTTCCATGGTTACAACTAACCCTTGGGTAGGTCTGGATGATGCCTATGTTTTTCTAATCCATCGATTGGAGGCCAAAACCCCTAACATGGGGCAATGTTTTGTTCTCTCTGGTACATGATTGAAGAAAATTCCCAATTCCATGCGACGGCGTGAAATCACGTCGTACTCCTACACAAACCAGGCTTAGGTAATCCCAGAACCTCCTACCCCTGTATGGTATCGGGATGTCCGCCCCATGGAAATAGTAGTATATCATACGTTTCTGTTTCTCCAGGATTGAATTAACCAGCCCAAGATGATGCGCCAATATTAATTTATATCATCAAATGAGGCCCCTTGGGCTGAAGACCATATGGGATCAGATCGACTTCCTTCATTGCTATGGTTTCAGCAGCACGTGAATCTTTTGATATGATGTACACTACTATCCAGGATGGTACCAGACTTTTGTCAGGATCTTTCGACCTAGTGGAAGCTTCTCCCACTGGGAATCCCTCCTCCACAAGCGAAGAAGAGGATCTGGAGGATGATCCCTCCACCTCTGAAGGAGGTGTCTCTACCATGGTCGATTAACTGGTACAGGTGAACCTTGGTAGTGAGGCAGATCTGAGACCCACATTGGTCAGTGTAGCCATCCCCTTGAGGAATATGAGTAGTACATAGATTTCGTAAAGAAACATCATGATGTGTTTTCTTGGATTTACGACCAGATGCCAGGACTAGATCCTCAGGTAGCCATCCACCGCCTTGGTCTTCCGGAAAATCATCCTGGGTTCAAGCATTCTCCCAGAAAGATTCACCCTTCTCATGGTGCCATGGTCACGGCCAAAGTTGACAATCTCATCAGAGAAAAATTCATCAAGGAGGTCCAATACCCCAAGTGGCTAGCCAACATTGTGTCAGTCAGGAAGAAGAACGGACATATCAGAGTCTGCATCGACTTCCGCTATCTCAACTGCCACTATCTGAAGGATGATTTTTCACTTCCTGTAACATAATGGCACATCGATGCTACGGCTAGGTTCCTAGCCCTATCTTTCATGGATGGTTACTCTGGATATAATCTGATCTGGATGGGCCCCGAGGATGAAGAGTTCATAGCTTTCAGGGCACCCCAAGGTACTTTCTGTTACCACGTTATGCCCTTCAGCCTAAAGAATGATGGTGCCACCTATCAGCGGGCCATGCACCACATATTCAAGCCATTCCTCGGGACATTTGTGGAATTATATATGGAAAATCAGGTGGTCAAATCTCACCAGCTTCAGGACCATCTCAAGGAACTTGAGAAAGTGTTCGGCTTCCTCCGTTCCAAACACTTGAAGATGAACCCGTTGATATGTGCCATCGGGGTAACCTCTGAGAAGTTTCTCAGCTTTGTTGTCAGGTACCGGGGCATCGATATTGACCTAAAGAAGATCAAGTCCATCATTCATATGCATCCCCCGAGAAATATTCAAGAGCTTCGAGGTTTCCAATGGTACTTATCCTACACATGAGGATTCACTATGAATCTAGACGGCATGTGTAAGCCCTTTTCTTAGCTCATGAAGAAAGAATCCCCCTACGAATGGTACGAAGAGTCCCAGACCATGTTCGAGGAATTAAATTAGTATCTGCTCCATCCTCCGATCTTGATGCCACCCATCTCTGGAAACCCACTGATCCTATTCGTGACTGCCCTGAAATTATCTCTTGGAAACCTTCTCACCCAATAGCAATGAGGGGATGGAAAACAGCCTCTACTACCTCAACTGCATGCTCCTCGATACATAGACCAGATAATTCCCCCATAGAAAAGAATTGCCTTTCACTGGTATTCGCACTATAGAAGTTGTGATATTACTTGCACCACCACGAGGTACAGCTTGTGTCTCAGGTAGGCCCGCTGAAGTACATTTGGAACCATCCCATGTTGACTGGTCGTTTAGCACAGTGGGCGGTAACCCTCTAGATGTTTGACATCAGCCTTTTCCCTTAGAAAGCTATCAAGGGACAGTCATTGGAAGACTTCCTTTTGACCCATCCATCTCCTGTTGACCTATCCCTGGACCTAGAGTTTCTCGACGGGGCAATCTTTTTGGTAGATCATGCCATACCATGTTGGCAGATGCACTTTGATGGTGCCTCCCCAAGCCCCACTGAAAAAAACTCAATGATTCTAGACTCACTAGAGTGGGCCTGGGTATTGTCTTTATTAACCCGGTGCAATCCATTCTGTCGTACTCATTCCTGTTGTCGGAAGGCTGCACCAACAACAAGGTAGATTATCAGGCTCTTATCATTGGCCTCGAGCTGGCCCTCGAGATTGATGGGGCCCATTTTCATGTGAAAGGGGATTCTAAACTAGTCATCAAGAAAATCAATGATGAATATGTCGTCAGAAATCCATAGCTTGTACCATTGTTGGAGCGCACCCTCGATCTAATGGCCCAGTTTCCATCTCGGACAAAATATACTCGTGTCCCTTGATCTTAGAACGGTCGAGCTGATGTCCTGGCCGGCCTGGCTACGTCACTTGTAGAACCCGAGAAGGGAGATCTGATTATACACATGGAACATGAGAGATTCATTACTCATGTCACTCCAGATGATGACAATGTCCTATGGGTAAGTCATCTTACTGTCAGAGCCTCCACGTCAGGACCCCCAGGTCCCTCAGATGTAGTGGTTGAAGTGACCTCGACTTGAGAGCCCCCTTGTCGAGTATCTCCAAAATGGTTACCTCACAGCTAATCGGGCCAAGCACGAGCGAATACGATGTCGTGCGCTGTAGTTTACCCTCCAGAGCATTTTGAGTCTTGAGTATATCATCTACAAGCATGGGTTTGATGGTGTTCTCCTCTGTTGCATCCAAAGAGTCTAGATTTATTAGTTCATGCAGGAGGTTCGTTCCGGTTCCTGCAGCGGCCACTAGACCGGGCCGAAGCTATCTCATAAGATCCGGAGGCTGGGTTATTTTTGGCCCTCCATAATCAATGATTTCATTGAGTTAACTAAGATATGTCACTCGTGCCATATTCCTGCTAACATTATTCATCATCCACCATAGCCTCTCCACTCCACCAAGTACTCTTGGCTATTTTCTATGTGGGGACTCGATGTCGTAGGACCATATACACTGGTGAACACTCATTGGTGCAGATTCATCCTGACTTCTACCGATTTCTTTTCTAGGTGGGCAGAAGTAATTTCGCTCAAGGAGGTTGAGGCCCATTCTATCATCGACTTCGTGAGCTCCATTATCTTCTATCTGTTCGGAGTCCCTCACTCCTTCCTCACCGATAACGACAGAAACTTCCGATCAGTAGAGTTGAAGAAGTTGTATGCCAAGTACGACATTTGTTTGAACCATATCGTCTGCTACCACGCACAGGATAATGGGTAGATAGAGTCGTTCAACAAGACCATCTCTAACATTTTTTTGAAAATTGTTGGTCAGAACATGAAGAGTTTGCTGGAAAAGATCCCAAACTCCCTATGGGATTATCAGATGATGACTTGTAATTCCACCCAGGTGACCCCATATTCCCTGGTGTACGGAGATGAGGTTGTCTTGACCATTGAGATCCATCTGCCTTCGTTTTGCACATCGGTCTATGACCAGCAAAAGCCAGATAAAGTAGAAGAAATTATTCTGTTCAAGATTGAAGCACTCGATGAGAAAAATTTGTGTTCCCTGCATAATATGGAAAGGCAACAGAATAATATAGCTAGAGCCTTCAACAAAAAGGTTTTCCTCTGTTGTTTCCTACAAGGTGACTTGGTATTGTCCCTCCAGGCGTCAATTATCCCTGGAAGGAAACCACCCAAGTTTGACCCCAAATGGGAAGGACCTTACATAATTCACAGGGTTTAACCCAATGGATCATACTCCCTAGTGACCATGGACGGTGAGCGTATAACTCCTCCCACCAATGCCAAGTTTCTCAAGCAATACTCTGCCTGAGCCAGATGGTCCGGCATGACCCTAAACTGTTTGGTCCGACATGACCTTAAATTTTTTAGTCCTACATGACTTTACACTGTGCATCGTCATGAAAGATGATAAAATACACCCTTAGAACTATGTATGGATTGATTCCCATCTGTATGGGATACGTAGGAACACTCAAGCGTTTCCTCTTGAGCCCAGCCCCCAAAATCTTCTCCTTGACTATCCCTCCTGGGTATATTTCTCTTGGAGGATCCTTGCATGATATGGTGTAGGCTTCCTTAGCACCACTCATTCTAGGATTATAATGGTTGCACCATGTACCTTCTCCCCGTTCTTTAATCCTCTCACATCCTCACTGCATGATTTTAAACTACATGGACTTCAAGAACTATGTACGGATTGATTCCCATCCTTAAGGGATACGTAGGAACACCCGGAAACTTTGTCTGTTGGCCCAGCCCAACCGCCAGAATCTCTCCTCGGGTCAAGACATATGGTGTGGTGCAGGCCCTTGACACAATTCATGATGAGCTCATCTTGATTCCATCATACATCCCACTCCCCATAGGTGTCCTCCTCTTTCACCACCCTTCTTTTCTTTAAGATGTATGAGTATAGCTATGCATCACTCAATCCTTTGATTGGGACTCCATCATCTCTCCCTTCCAGAAGGGCCCCCGAATGGCATGGATGTTAGGACCAAGGGCTCTGCTACCACTTTGGGCCAATGCCCTCGAGGATGTTGAACAAAAAATTGATACAAATCCCATGTTGCAAATATGGTCAGCGGTAGATTCTCATTTTTTGTTCCCATTCAAGGTCACTATAAAGACGTTGCCTTTCAAACATGGTCAACAGCTATCCTGTGTCACTTGGGCCACCCCAAGATGTCCCAAACATTGAGTACAGTTGTTCATTCTACCACGTTGTATCTCCAAACGATGAACTCCCACTGGGTGATGCCAGTCTCTAGACCCCTATGTTGCAGGAAGATCCGAATACGACTCCTTGTTTCCCACATCGAGCACTGCTCATGTGGTCTTAGGATCTGTGATGAGGCGGTATCTAGACAAGAGGATGTATGGCTACCATTAGTCGAGACGCCCGGCCTCAGGCCCCTTGTCCCTTTCCGACCCCTCGGCCCTTCCTAGCATCTGGCCCAGGTTCCTATTTAGGGTTGTGCTGTGTGGTATGGGATTATGTCCTCATTCACATTGGCTTACTCACTGTACCATACACCTCATGTATGTAGGGTATCTTACCGATTTTTGTCCTCACTGCAAGATTTTAAACTGAAAGCTGAGCGGCCCTTTCCGACTGAGGGCTAGCATCAAGCCCCTCTGCCCTTTCAGGACCCTCAGCCCTTTCTATCCTCTAGACTAGGTTCTCATTTAGGGTTGTACATTGTGGTAAGGGATTATTTCTTCATTCACATCAGGTTACTCATTGTGCCGTTCAACCCCCTCGTTAGTGTATCTTACCCTTATGTACGATTCCAGAACTATGTGTGGCTTGATTCCCATCCCCATGGGATATGTAGGACCTCCCGAGCATCTCGTCTTCAGGTCCAGCCCCATCCTGGCCCCTTGGGCTACATTCCCCCAGAGGGATGAATATATAGTGTGGTATGGGATTATGTTCTCACTCACGTCAGGTGATGTAACAACCATTCCAATTAACTCCTCATCCTAAGAGTTTTCCATCCCCTTGTACAATCCTTGTCTTTTCAAATCATCCACTCTCAATATGAGCCCCTCATCCCTCTTCAGTGATTCACCAATGTGCGCAAGGGTACTCTGGTTTAGTACCTTGAATGTCAGACTCTACTAGGACATGCCTTTACCCGTTTTTCAGGCTTCGTATTCTCCCTCATTAGTGCTTCCATCACCTTTCACATCCAAAGGGACCCCCAAATTCCATGGATGATAGGCCTAAGGGCCCTCCTACCATTAAGTTCCAACATCCTCTAAGGTTCTGGACAACAAATTGATACAAGTCCCATGTTGCGAATTTGGTCAGCGGTCGATTCTCATTTGTTTTCCCCATTTCAGGCTAATTCGATATGGATGTTGTGTTTCGAACACGGTCAATAGTTATCATCCAACTCCATGCCAACCTCATTACGTTCAAAATGTTTATTACATGATTCACATCCTTCTCTACCACATCATGCCGAAGTAGAACTTTGAAATTCTTGGTACTATTCCTCTGTGTGCACTCGCATGTTAGGAAGAAAAAAGTTGTGACGCCCTTGTTTCCTACACCGATTTCGACTCACATAGGCTTAGGGATTGGGCTATGGTCTTCCTTTACTTGGGGTAGTCACGCATCTCCATTGTCTGAGCTCTAAGAAAATATACTAGGATCCCTATTATAATTACATGTGGCTTGATTTCCATCCTCATGGGATACGTAGGAACACCCAGACGTCTCGTTTTCAGGTGCAGATTAGTTGGGAGCTAGTTTATCCAGCCCCTTACATTCTTACCTATATTATGTCCTGTTGGTACGAGGTTTCTTTCAAGGAATTTCATATAGTGTGGTGTGAGATTCTTCCCTCGTTCATGTCGGTTATGTTTTATTGCAACGTGTAAATTTCCCCTTTAGCCTCATCTCTACTATGTTTGTGCTGGATAAAGTTAAAATGCATGCTTGGTCCCATCACATGACCCTAAACTGTGACATTATAGTCCTGGCCACAAGATGAAAAATGGCACTGCATTGTGATGTCCTCACTCAAGGGGACTCCATGTTTGGTATCGGTCACCCGCCACACCATTTTTCAATGCCTGCATATGGCTTGATTCTTGTGGCAATGCCAGTACTTTCTATCCTAGGAATGTCGCTTCACAAAAAAACAATTAAACTTAAAGGACAAACAAGATACATCAAATATCGCTTCTTTTAGTGTGAGGGCCACACCCGCACACCCCTTTTAGGCCTGGCACTGGTACCTTACCATGTCACCTATTAGAACTACATATAGCTTGATTCTAATTCTCATGAGATACGTAGGAATGCCCAAATGCTTCCCCCATGGGCCCATCTTAACTCTTGTTTCTAGTCCCTCAACCTAAAACCTTCCTGGGGAACACATGGTAACCTGGACTCCGGATCCTCATTCATGTCGGGTTTCATAATCACTTTACCATGTGTCCCCTTCACTCCTTAACGATCCATGGTCCGAGCTCTATGACCGTAAACTAAGACCACTCTGCATCCTTGCCGCAAGATATTAAACTGCACGACATCTTCAAGAACTATGTATGTCTTGATTCCCATCCTCATGGGATACATAGATACACCCAAGAATTTCACCTTTGGTCCATCCCCAGGAATCATAAATCATATTCCTCCTCAGTTTCGGCCCCCTATCATGACCCCTTGTGGGGAACCATGTAACTGCAACTTTGCCCTAAAAAAGTTCACGATGCCCCACGATGGCATTGGGAGGCGACAACTCCCTCACCAGAGAGGTCATGTATAATAAAAGGTATGATCCATGATCAAACTGACGCACCCATCTAATGTGCCTCCACCATGGTGGCATAGTTTCGAGAGTGTTGGACTCTGTTCTAACAAACCATCACTCCACATTCCATGTGTTTTGTGACCCTTATTCGGACCCTCTTCCTCTTTCATGTATAAGGGAACCCCCTAACAGTAGGGATGGTCGGCCTATGGCCCACTTATTGTCCTGGTCCAATGTTCTAGAACACCAATGGATGATATTTTGATTCAGACCATGTGCTTCGAATGTGGTCAATAGTCGGCCCTCATTTGCTCTCCCCATTCCAGGATAACACAATAAGGATACTATGTTTTGAATGCAGTCAACATTTATTCTTTATTTTCATGCCACCCCCATAGTATTCCGAATCCTGGGTATCGTGATTCACACCTTCCATTTCCATCTATTCGGATTGATTCTAATGCCCTTGGCATTACCCCATTCGTGAACAAGACCACACTTGGAAAATGGTAATTGTTCTGTTCTGAGAGTTTCATTCTCCTATCAGGTATCTCCCATTTGATCTCGGAAACTTGGGGTGGTTGTTCAAACCTCGGATGCCCGAAGCTTGGTTTTCACTCCTACATTTGGATGGGGGTAATAAGGCGGGCATCCCTTGTTTCTCACATTGGGCCCGACCCAAGTGAGCTTACAGAATGATCACTGGATTCTCCACAAATATCACGAGAATGCAAAAAACCAATGTAAACAATGAGACTCATGCATGCAATGGCATCAAACAGTCAATTAATGAAAGTACGTTTGAGTTTTAGTAGTCATTACAGTAACTGAGGGTCGTTTTCCCCAATGGACGGGTTAACCTCATCAAAATAGTGTAGCTGCTCTTCCACCCTCTGGTTGCTAGCATCTAGGAGTTGTTGTCACCTGTTCAGCTCCCGCTCCTCCTCGATAGTGATGTGGTGCAATTCATCTCCACAGTCTGGGCCCGCTCTACATCGGTCTGAATGATGGTCATCTCCTCGGAAGCTCACTTCATGACCTCTTCGGCCTCCACCAACTGGGATTTCCGCCACAATACGAGCTCTGATAGCGCGTCAAGGGAAGCATAATTCTCATCTGCCTGGGCCTCAGCCATTGGACATCATCTTCATCCTCTTGATGTTTACCAATTTCCTCTCCTGCCAGCCTACACTGAGGCCATGATCATACTCCCAAATATTTTCCGCAATAAGATCTCGGACGAGAATGTGGAGACGTTGGGCTTCCACTCCCCCACCATACAGTTCATGCAGTCGTGAGCAAAGTCTATCCATCTCATCCAACCATATTTCTTGGGGGTGTGTCATTGATGAAGCATGTGATCAGCTTCCATGATCTAATATAGACTATATTTCTATCCTCTTCGTCAGAGGTCGCCTCGTACCAGTCGGCATGATTGGCAGGCTCATGCGCAGGGAACTCCCCCAGGAACATTTCAGCAGGGTCTGCGTCTGGTGTTTGATCGGGCATGGTGAGACATGGGATATCTGAATGATCCTAATCATCGGATCCTACTTCAATTATATTAGTTTCAGCCCCACTGACAGTCCCACTAGTGATCGGGAGCACCGCTGCTCAGTCGGTTTGGTGCTCTGCCTCCACGATCATCAGCATTCCCCTAGGAAGGACACCGTAAGAGGCCCAGACCAACCTAGCCAAGGTGACCCACACCATTTGAAGAACTGTATTCTCCTAAAAAAGTACATGGAAGTAAATAAATATGGTTAGGGGATAACCGTCATGAAATTGGTAGAGGGGACTAACATAGATCGAACTCTTGGTCTTGTTCTTCGATTGATGTCATCAGGACCCCGAATCATGGCCCCATGTATACGGTTGGAAGGTCTAAAAACACTGGAGGGGTCTTCTCAGGTGTCCTAGCCCCTCTAGATGCAGCAATAGATACGACAGCCAGCGTAGATCCCAAATGTCCAGCATCTGCATCCAATGAGGGATGAGAACGAGTTCTGTATATAAGACCCTCTTGCATAGTTTAGATGTTAGCAAGGAGACCAGAATGACCTCAAAGAAAGTATTGTAGAAGGTGGTTTCAGATTGTAACCTCAAGGGCCTCTGTGAACTCCTCAAGATCCAAGTGTTGATCTTCAACTTTGTCCTCCTCTAATAGGCTCCCTCTGCCGGCCTTGTCTCCCTAGGAGGACTCTTCTGATTCTTCTTTTAGAGGGAAGAACTCTCTCAAATCAGCGACCGACAACTGCGGGGGAGTAGTACGATTCAGCAAAACCCTGACTCGATCTGTCATTAGACGAGGACCACCCCGGGAGTGAATGAAGTCCTCCAGCTCAGTTAGATATTTTTCCCCTTAGGATTGGGGAACCGCAAAGCCGGCCCTGATGGGGCCTATTCCCACCAAATACATCCCGAGACTATTCAGGTGCTGCCACAACTCGATGGGGCCAAGGAATTTCCTGTTGACATCCCAGATGTCCCAAGACTTCTGGAAGACAGCATTCTCTAGCTTGTTAGTATGGCGTAGCCGCTTCCCTAAGCCTGGGTGGGTATCCTGTTGAATCCTCTCGACGACCTCCCCTCTGGATAACTCAGCACTTCCGGAATCCCTGGGTCGGTTGTCGCTGCCAGATCTTCTACCATTGCTTCCCCCTCAATGGGTGCGGGCCTCTCTAACATGGCATCCCCGCCACCGCGGGATGCCCTTACTGCATTCCGGGCCCGGACCCAAGGTCAGGTAAGCTCACCATCACCGACTCGAATGGTTGGCTACTTTAGTATCTCCCTCAGGTAGGTCGCCTCCCAACTATGGGTGTATTCCTTTACCAGTCTGAGGACGATGGTTGGCGGAGGTAACTCGTTCCACATTTTCCCATCTTCCCACATGAACATGAGCCACATCTGTCTCATTACGCATGGGTGTTCATCAAGGCGTATCTCCAGATTGACCTGTTGGGTCAGCTGCTGCATACACCGGAATTGACTTGAAAACCTGTGTGGGGTATATGGCACACATAGGGGCTCACAGTCCACCCTCGCCACCAAGACTCCACCTCGAAAGGCTAGAAGATAGGCCCAGTGCTACTCCATCCCCCGGTCGTCATCAATGAATACCCCTGTCAACAACGAAAATGGGTGGAAACTGAATTCCTCCACCATCCACACCCGGTTCAAAACCAATAGTGCGGTAAACGTGGCTGGAAATATCCCCACTGCATTCAGGATCGATGGGAAAAAATTTGAGCCTGGAGGAGAGATAGGGTTCGTGTATTCATAAACCCGACTGATATGTGCCGTTGTCCACCCGTACAGAAGGAGGAATGGCCCACATACCCTCTACGGCCTTCTCGCCACACTGATATTCCACATCACCTTATAGAGTTTGGAGAGCATCGTGATACCTAGTTTGACTCACCCTCTCGTCGCCAATGTGGACGCCATGATAAAAGTGCTTTGACATACTCCCATGTTGGTATCCATCATTGGCAGGATCTTACCACAGATAATGACTGTCATGAATGTTGCCAGCCTGACTAATGGTTGTTGCTCGTTGTTGACCTTGAATCCCCACGTCTTACACTGGCTATTCTCCAAAATCCACTAGTACGAGTTCTCCTTATTCCGAGATCCCTTAGGGCAGGTTAGAGGCCTTTTCGGAAACTGCCTATTTTTTGGGAAGTTCAAGAATTTTTTGAACCACCACTTGAACTGGACATCCCATACTTCTTCCTTGTCCTCCCTAGGCACAAACTCCATCAATGACATCACCAGTTGTGTCATTTGCTCTGGATCCTCCCACGCACTCATGACGGGGAGGTATTCGTCATACATCACCCCCAGTATCATGACCCCCAAGATCTGGTGGACATCCCAGAAGTTGATACCGACCTTCCCATGGTGTAAGTGGAAGGTATTGGTCCTTGACAGCCATCTACTCAACATCTCTCGCATCAACTGTTTTAGTTGAAATATGTGGAATTGAGAGGCCTAGACCACCTCATACAAACACACTCTTCTCATCTCAGCCCCAAACTCCTCACACGAGGTACCTACCCAGTAATCCCATGCCCAATCATCGATGAAGTTGTTTCCCTGGCGCAGGTTCCATTCCTTGGACCACCACTTCCTTGGGTCCCTCAAATCTGCCTTCAAAACTGTCTAGTACTGAGTGGGAGACGTCCCCGGAAATAATTTATTCCCGTCGACATTATTCAGGTGGTTGTATAAGCATCAACGATGACGGGTGTGAAATCCTCTCGGGCATGGCTGTCAGCCGCCCTAAACTATCGGTGCTGGCACAGTGTGAACCTGAACTAGTAAGGTGGTTCTTCCCAACTTCTTTCTGGGATAAAGATGTCATCCCTCAGCCCGAAGCCATACAATTGAAACCTCTTACACAACGGTTAGTTCTTTTGGCTCTCTAACAGCAGCTGCACCAGTGAATCATGGTTGGAGTGGCTCCCTACAAAATCCCCCAGACCCATACTATTCGACATCTCGTCCCTCTGGGCGGCATCCGCAAGTACCCCCCAAGAATATTCTTTACGAGCCTTTCAGTTTTGAAATTTGGGAGCTTTTGGGTTGGTTCGTGAAGCTAGTTCGCAGAGGACGTTCATGTAGAGCATTTTGCGAAGCCTGTTCGCAGAGCCCTGCCTCATCCTTTAGAAGTAGTGTCATGAAGCACTAAGACGTGAAGTCAAAGACTCACAGAAGTTCCCCAAAGTATAAGGTCCAATTCGCAGAGAGAAATCGCGGAGTACATGGAGCTTCACGAATAAAGAGCACTAAAGTCCAAAATTGCAGAGAGGAGAAAAGAAAAAAGAGATTTTAATTCCCCTATTTATAGGTGAGGTACCCCCAGAGCTTCGTGTCACATCTCGACCAATGCTAGCTTCACGGCGCGTCCGAATAGATCTTCGCTTTCTGTCTTGGTGAGCCCTCTTCGCGAGGTAGCTTCACAAACGACCGAGGATTTTGGATATCTACCCTCAGACATTTCCCCTTGATCTCTCCATGTATCCAAGTCCAAGGGGGAGAATTTGTTGATGCCAAAATGTGGGCAGGAGAAGAAGACACAGACCCGATGGATTCCTCGCAAAGCCCCTTGGCAGATTCCCCTTTGACGTTCACGACCCGCCATGGGGCAAGGAGGTGGGTTGCTCCACGAATGCATTTGAAGTTCACAATGCACCGTGGATCAAGGATTCGGGCCACTCTGCCAACACATTTGAAGCTTGCAACCCACTGTAGAGAAACAAAAAATTGGGCTTCTCACCGAGCGTCCTACTTCGTGACACCTCTCCCCAATAAATACCAGCATCCCCCAAGTCTAGGAGGTGGAAAATCGTACCTTTCATCATCCTAGCACCTGATCGCAATGCACCCTTCTTCTCTGTGAACCATGAGCTGTGCGAGGTACTTCTTCTCTATGAAGTGCCTCCCCTTTGTCTCATTTTGATCCCCTCTTTCGGGAGGGACGCGTTTCGCGGAGCCTAAGGGAATCCACAAAGGAAGGAGATCCCCAATGGGATCTGGGTCGTCGCAGAGAGTTTATGCTTTATGAAACACCCTTCATGTACACATGATCCACATGCTAAGGCAGGGTCACTGTACTTCGTGAAGCACATTGCTTCACAATGCCTTGCTTTGTGAGGCACCTTTGCTCCGCAAGGCAGTGCTCCGCGAATTCCTTTCCACTTCACGAAGCACCTCCTATATGAACCTCTTCCCTATGCTTAGGTTGGGACATACTAATTTGTAAATCACACCCCTTCACAAGTACCCTCCATCAAGATGAGAACATGTGCTTCGCAACGACCCTGCCTATGAACCCCTCTGCATTGCAATTCAATTTCCTGTCTGTCCCTCCATGTTTGCACGATGTGATTTAAATTTCCCTTGGACGATATTGCCCATTGTGTTACTTCGCCTCATGCTTCTTTTCATAGGAACTCTAATAGCTATTTCATCTTCTCATAGCCACGCTAACATGGACCCCCCAATGGCTCGCTCCATTACACACCCTTGCCACAACATTGACAATCTTCTCTCTTCACCAAGGGGAAAAGGGTACCAGTTATGTAAGTCCTAGGGGTGTAGAGAAAACCTACATCGTCCAAGTTGTAGTACATTTAACAGTTGAGCACTATCGTCCTCAGCACATGATGTTAAACTGTGACCTCGCCCTGCGCCTCGCATGGGGGTGCCAAAACCTTGGACATTCTCCCTGCCCATTGTTCTCCATAAGGATGAGATATTCCCTCATAGGGGATGATATCCTCCTTATCGGAGTGGCGTTTGTTTGAGGGGACAAGGGAAACCATCCTGGTGTAAGCCCCTAGATTTTCTCATCAGAGGCGACATCCCTACTCCTCCTTTCTTATTTGGTCTCAAGGACCAGGGGGAATGGACACCAGACCCCTCCTTTTTTCAGTGATAAATCCCTCTCCCACTGGGCTTTGTCACCCCCAGGCCTCCATCTTGGAGTAAGTCCCAACCTTTTCAGGTTGTGGACCTTGCGTAAGCCCGTGTTTCCACTTTAAGAGGCTAAATATGTGTAAGCCCCACTCCACTTCCCACGGATGAACCTTTCGCAACGTGATCGTTAGGTCTCTGCTGCCTCTTGTTTCTCACACCGAGCATGAATCACGTGCGATTAGAGTAAGCATTGACCATGAAATCCTACTTGGTCAGCCTAGAGCATAATCCCCACAAATCCATCCTGAACTATGTGAACTTTGGTCTCTTTCAAGGTAGGGTACATAGGAAGCCTCCCTGAGGTTCAAGCCCAACATTCGGTCACCCCCACCCCTTCACATCGGTTCACCTTCATCCCACAAACCGTTAAACATTATTATCCTACCTGAACTATGTGGACATTGATCCCTACCAGGGTAGGGTATGTAGGAAGCCTCCACGAGATTCAAGCCCAAAACCCATTGGTTCTGACCATTCGGTTCCATGCCCCATCTTGAACTACGTGGACTTTGATCCCTACCAAGGCGAGGTACGTAGGAAGCCTCCATGATGTTCAAGCCCACCACCCCTGGTTGTTTCGACCATCTTAACGTTGGTTCACCAACACCTTGGGCAGCCAAGTGTGTAAGCCTCACACCCCCCCTAAACTATGTGGTCTTTGATCCTTGCTAAAGCAGGGTATGTAGGAAGCCTCCATAATGTTCAAGCCCAACAACCATCGGACCCCAGGTCCACCTTCATACCGGTTCCCACCAACTGAACTACAAGGACATTATCTCTACCAAGGCAAGGTACGTAGGAAGCCTCCACGAGGTTCAAACCCACCATCCATTCGTCATCCTAACCCCCTTTACATCAGTTTTCCCCCGTCCCACATGACGTTAAACTATATAACTATTTCAGCAGTAAGACGTTGTCACTCTTTCAATGGTAATCTGTTTTCACTCTTTCAGTGGTAATATGTTGTCACTCCATTCAGTGGTAAGCCGTTGTCACTTAATTCGGTGGTAATTTGTTTCCATTCCATTCGGTGGAAAGTCGTTGTCACTCCATTCAGCGATAAGCCTTTGTCACTCCCTTCAGAGTTTAGCCATCAGAACCCCAATCAGTGGTAAGCTGTCGTCATATGAACTACGTGGACTTTGATTCCCCGCCACGTGGATATGTAGAAATCCTCATCAAGGCTCAATACCAAAACCATTATCATCCTCATGGTGTTTCCATCCCATTCGCCATCCACTCCATTCAATCACTTCATCATCCATCTTGGTTCTTACCCGGGCCGCCACATCCCGGTGGGATCATGCCACCTCATACTCCATTCCCCTAAATAGTAACTGGGATGTCAACCATGTGTTGGACCCAACATCAGTGTTCCCTCCAGGGGTTGCACCCATATAATCCACTCTAGTTAGTGTTCTGATCAGTCTGATCTGTCTCCGCTAGACGTTAAACTAGTGGTATACCCTGTGTTAAATATGGCAAGCTGAGGAAAACCTCAGATACATGGACATGGAATATGATTCCCCATGTTCGATGTGGGATTCCTCAGTCAGCTTTACCCTCGAGAAGCCCTATAATAAGGGACATAAGACAGACGCGTCAGTGTCCCAGCGTCCAAACACGCCAGTGATGCCTAACATGACTACTCCCCTGACCGAAGGTTTCTGCCCTAACCAGACCCCCTGGAATATCCCGACAGAGGCAGTTTAATTAAATGGTGTCTATGAAGATATGGAGCTAGTAAGAGTTTCATGAACAATGTATTAAATCTATAAGGGAGACCCGGAGTAGGTAATATGTTCTGAGGAGGAATCCACGGAAGGAAGAACCAACATCCCATCATCCCATTTAGATCAAATAGCAAACATCCCTGAATAAGTGACGAATGATTCCCACATTTGGAAAGTGGGAATGTGGGGAAACAGGCAACGTCGTCATCCCCCAAAAAAATAGATTGACGCACGCACCCCGACGAAATCATCGTACATAGCGTTGACGCAACATATCGATGTGTAATTCACCACATCTTCAAACTCTTCTTAGGAAAATTCATTGGATGTTATGTAGATGATATAATGGTTAAATCTAGACAACTTCTTGATCAGCTAACTAACTTGGAGACCATTTTTAGCAAGCTTTAACATCATAATATAAAGATGAACCCCTTTAACTGTGATTTCTCAGTAACCTTGTAAGAATTGAAATATTTTTTTGTACGCCATCGTGACATAAAAGTCGATTATGAGAATACTAAATCTATCCTTGGAATGTCACCTCATCGAAACATGAATTATTTGAGAGGACTTCAAATACATTTGGACTACATATGGTGCTTCATTTACAATATGGAAGGAAAGTTTTTTCCGTTCACCAAATTGATGTAAAAAAGGGATCAGATATCAATAGACCAATGACTATGAGGAATCATTTGACACCATCAATAAATAACTCTTGTGTTCACCGGTATTGATGCTACCTGTTGAAGGAAATCCAGTCATTCTTTATGTGATAGCCTTGGAGAGATCACTTGGAACCTTACTTGAATAAAAGAACAATGATGGGATTGAAAATTGACTTTACAATCTCTGTCAATTAATGCTCAAAACAGTGACTCAATATTCAGATATTGATAAAAGATGCATAGCATTAATCATTACAGTTTAGAAATTGATGCATCATCTACAGACACATGAGGTCTAATTGGTATCTCACAATAACCCACTCCAATTTAACCCCAATTGACCAATTCTTATAGTATTTCGGGCATGGTTGGCGGTAATTCTGCAATAGTTTGATATACATATTGTGCCTCAGAAAGAAGTAAAAGGCCAACACTAATCATTCTTCATTACTTATCACTCATCTGCAGAAGAGACATCATTGAATACTAAACCTCCTGATGAATAAATATTATCTATTCAAGATAGTCTCTGAATATAGGAAATGTACTTTGATGGTTCTTCCTAAAGTCCAATGGGGATGATAATGGAAGACCCTAAACTCAACAAAGTTGGGTTAGGAATTCTTCTTGTATCCCCATAGAAGGAATTGTTTCCATATTAATTTATGCTATCATAACATGGTACCAACAATAAGGCAGAATATTAGGCTCTCATTGCAGGTTTGGAATTATCACTCCAAGTACCAGTGAATCATCCAGAAGTGAAAGCTGATTCAGAATTAGTAATGAATATGATCAACGGCGAATACTCCATCAGAAAATAAGAGTTAATAGCCATATATGATTATGTATGAGGGTTAATGGATGAGTTTCCCCTAGAGAAAACATTTTCTTATGAATTGTGGTTACAAAATTATCAAGATGATGAATTGGTGAATGAATCTATATCTCTAGAAAATCCAAAATAGGATGGGACTATCATTATCATTTCCCATAATCATGTGGATTCAATTTTTATTTTAATTAAAACATAGGAAGTCAATAAAAGTAGTTTTATTTCTGAATCATATGGTCATACCTCAGGGTGGATGGAACCCATCATGAAATATCTCCAAAATGGGATACTTGCACAGGATAGAGTTGAAAGAGAGAAGATCTAACAATGAGTAGTTAATTTCACTCTTTATAATGGCCCATATCACCAGAATATCCTCTTCAAATGAGGATTTGATGGAATTATCCACAGATTTATTGTCGAGGATGAGACTATAGCAACCATGAAAGAAGTATGTGGAAGAGCTTATGGTGCCCACCAGTCTGGGCATAGGATTTCTGATCAAATATGAAAGCTTGGATACTCTTGGACTTCAATGACATATGATTTCACAGATTTCACAAAGAAGTTTCATCCCTTCCAGGGGAATTCCAACTTCATTCATAGACCTCAGGAGTTACTACATACATCTAAATACTCATGCACATTTTCTACATGGGTAATGGATGTAGTGGGACCTTATCCCCCATCTTAATCTTTGGATTTCAAGTGTATTATTATTACTATACATTTCTTCTCATAATGGGAAGAGGCAATACCTCTTAAAGATGTTAGTTCCAAAATCATTTTCAAATTTTTTTTAATCTAATATCATCAATAGATTTGGTGTCCCTCGTACCATATTGAAGGGAAAAAACACCAATTTATGTTCTGCTAGAGAAGGGAAGTTATATCATGAACGTAATATCAAATCCAAAAGTTTATCCCGCTGTCATTCAATGCCCAATAGACAGATAGAGGCTTTCGAAAAGTCCATATAGAATATAATATTGAAGAAGGTGGATAAAGATAAAAATTCTTGGCCTGATAAGACCTTTCATGCCTAATGGGATTACAGGACTACTTCCCTTACATCCACATTAGAAACTCCATACTCATTCTTATATGTAATAGAATCAGTCCTTCCAATTTAATATCAATTTCCATCACTCCTAGTAACCATCTATGAGTTTTTATCTACAGATGAGTAGTCCCAAAAGTGACTAGATGAGTTGGTGAAATTAGAAAAAATTATATTTCATACCTTGCATTCCCTAAATGTATATTAGAATATAATATCATGATCTTTTAACAAGAAAATTTTTCACTGTTCATTTCTTCAAGGATAATTGATATTATTCCCCAGGACTCTGATGATACCTGGAAAGAAGCCTCCAAAGCTAGATCAAAAGTGGTAACGACCTTACTCCATATATACGGTCCACTATAATAGAGCTTATCCCCAAATATTAATGGATCAATAACTCATTACTACTCCAACCAATGAAAGGTTCTTGAAGAAATACATTTCTGTAATCACATAGAGCATTTCCTAGTTGTATGACATTAAATTGTGTAACAATTTTCTTCTTACCAATAAGATGTTAAACTGCATATCATCTTCATACTTATTTCATTATCCTAAACTGAATGACATCATTTTTCCACTCTACATGGCATTAAACTATACGATTAACATCTCTTTCATTTGATGTTAATAAATACCCCAAGATACCACAAATTGGAATTCCTTCTGGTCCTTTAAAAGATGAGTTCCTTCCAAGTGAAAGAATAAATCACAACATTGACACTCCTTAGTGGAAGTTGATCCCCATTTCTCCCTATGTTGGAATCAGAGATCCATATGAACCCCTTTTTATGAACTACATGTGGCATGATTATTAACCCTAGAAAGATACGTCGGTACACTTGGGTCTTAATCCCTGGTCCATTCACAATGTTAATTTAAAGTCAGGTGACTTACATCCTCAGTGAAAGACGTTAAATTAAGTGATTCATCAAGAAATATGTGTGTATTGATTACAATTCCAATGAGATATGTTGTGATGAAAAGATCTCTTATCATGGGCTCAACCGCACCCATAAAGAAATTCATTTCCCCTTTTCGTGTATATGAACTAAACCAAAACATTGCACTCCTCAAAAATACATGGTTTGATTATAATACCATCTTGTGTCTTGAGATTAACTAATATTTGGGAATGTTTCAAAATCCCTTGTCTCTCAAATAAAACTCAGTTGGTGTGGGGAATGATCTTTTCAAGAACTACATCTGGTTTGATTATAATTTCAATAAGATATTTAGCGATACCCAAATCTCCAATCTTGGGTCCATCCATAACTAAAAAAACTTTCCTAACATCAAAACATAATTAGTTTGAGTAATCTCTTCAAGAACTACGTATGGATTGATTATTATTATAATAAGATATATAGATATTCCTATATCTCCAATATTTGGCCCATCCATGACAAAAATAAAAAATCCCTTGATTCCCTCGGTGTATGAATCAAACCTACATGGACAAGAACTACTTGTGGCTTGATTCTTACTCCAGAAAGATATTTAGTGATGCCCAGGTTTTAATCCTAGACAATCCACAATATCTTTATCTTCTTATGTCATTTCATCTTCATCCATACAAAAATATGTTAAACTACATGGGAATTCAACAACTACATTTTGATTGATTCTGATCCCTATGATAAATGTAGTGACACACAGACCATTTATCGTGGGTCCAGCCATAGTTTCATAAAGGAAAACCCCCTTTATTTTATCCAGGAACAAATAAATTTCTTATAGAAACCTTTTCCAGGAATTTTAAGTTGATTGTCATTTCAATGGGATACATGTTGATTCCCATACTTCCTGCATTAACACCAACCATCATCCTGGAAATTAAAAAAGCACTCTTCCCCATGTCGAAAACTAATGAAATGGGGGGTAATTTAAAGAAATAAATGTTTATTGATTATTTCCCCTAGGATGATATATAGTAACCCTCAGGCCCTATATCCTGGTTCAACCCCCATTCAATCATTAGACCCTTATCTTTCACTTTCTTTATCTTTGTGTTGTAAAATGTAACTTTTATGACCCCTTGTTTCTCTCACTAATCACATCTCACATGGGCTTAGGAATTGGTTAAAGAAATGATATGCATAAATAAGATATCTCAATTTCTTTTTGGGGTTGTCAATGGTCCTCGATGTAAGGCCTTAAAAGTCACAACATATGTCATCATCGCATGATAATAAACTGCACGATCTTCTAAAAAACTATGTGTTGTTCAATTCTCATTTTCATGAGATATGTAATCATTTTACATTGGTTCACCTTCTTCCTTACAGCATGATATTAAACTGCGTATAAGTATAAAGAACTAAGTGTTTATTGATTCTCACTATATTGAGATATGTAGTGACACCTGGATTCTTATCTTGGGTTCATATGAAATTAAGATAAATCCCTCACTCCATGTGTATGGATCATACCTACATGGGAAATCCTTTCAAGAACTAATTATGGATTGATTCTCATCCATATGAGAAATTTAGTGATGTGTAGACATTCAATCTTGGACCCAGCCACAACATCATGCAATTAATGTATCTTTTCTCCCATGTATGAGTCATATCTACATGAGGAGATTAATATGATTTCTCATCTTATGAGTGAACCCACATTAAAGAAACCCCCATTATCCCCCACTTGTGAATTTAATTAAAGTGGGGTAACCATTTTTTTAATAACTACATGTTTATTGATTCTTACCCTAGCAAGATACCTAGTGACAAATGGGTCGTATCCCCTAGTGTAGCTGCAATATTACATTTCATGTCAGAATCACTTCACATTCTCATCACACTATGATAAAGTACATGGTTCTTTAATAACTACATGTTGTTTGATTCACCTCCTAATCTGATATGTAGTGAAATTTAGATTTTAAATCCTAGTCCCATCTACAACATGATATGAAGAATCCTATATTCTCCCATGTATGAGTCAAATATACATGAGGAGATCCAGTATAAGTTCTCACCATATACATGAACTTGTATCTGATAAGAACTATGTGTTTCTTGATTCTTTCTTCAATAAGATACATTATGACACTTGGGACCTATACCCTAGTCCATCCATAACATTCAATTTCTGTTTATATAAAATTCCCTACTGTCTTTGCTTCAGGACTCTAAACATCACAACATGTTTTCCTTGATGCATGACTTTAAACTACATGTTACACAGAGAAATACATATGGCTTGATTCTCCTCACATTGAGATATCTAGTGAAGGCTAGGCCTTAGATCCTAGTCCCAACCATGGGATTAAAGAAGATTTCCCCCTCCTTTATTTTATCGAAAATCTATGCTAGAACTTTTATTTTGGATCTTATCCATAGAGATCCCACCAAGGAAACAAATTATGTCCCCATAATACATATGATTCAAATTTATGTAAGGGACTCCAGACTCATGGACAATATAATTCCAAATTCTTCCCTAGTGTATTGAACATTGTCCCTTTCTCATCTCATACTTATAATCTTGAATACCTTAAGAGCTTCATAATCTTTCCTCAGCTTTTAGTGACAGATTGTTTGATACATAAGAATGGTTTTTCATGACTATGTAGTATGTTCCCCTGAGTGGACTTACATAGTGGATCGAGGTTTTTTGTGCAAATAGTGTTTCTAAATCAGATTGTCGAAAAATGGAAAAGGCGTGGGTTGTTCGAAAAATCTAAAGATGTGCACAAAAAATGATACCTGTGCGAAATATTACACGCCAAATGAGAGGTTTTTCGTGGCACGGGGGTTTTTGCACGCTGGGGTCTAAGACGCCTATAAATAAGAGGTGACCACCCTCATTCTGCACGGTTGTAGACTTAGAAAAGATGTGAGGTCTGATGTGCGTAAAAGGATCGTGTAAAGTGGCTTGTGCAAAAAATTCCAAGCTGCGCGAAAAATTCCAAGCTGCACGAAATATTCTGGTTTGCATGAAAAATCTGAGTTGGGCGGACAAATCTAGGCTGCATGAAAAAGGAAGAGTTGCACGTAAAAATTGAGGCAGCGCGTAAAAGATTCAGTTTTGCGAAAAAGGGTGTTTTTGCGTGAGATATTTTTCCGCACGAAAAGGAAATATCGTGTGTAATAGTGAGGTATTATGCGCAAAGGATTGGTGTTGCATGCAATTATCAGTGAAACTTGTTGGCACGTTCTAGTTATCTGGTTCAATGGTTCAGTGTGTACAAGTGCATCATTTCCATACATCGATGCAAGAAGAGTCTCGTGCTATGTTGAGGCAAAGACTTCAATGTGAATATATTTAAGAGACCTTCACGTCTATGAACTGATTGTGACTTCACCAAAAGAAGTGAGCCAGAGGGAGTCAACGGGAGTGACCCGAGGGACACAGTGGGATATCCCTGAACAGTTATAAAGGCAGTGATCCTGGGACAGAGTGACTGTTTCCAATCCTTTTTAATCCTAAAATACTTAAGAATAGTGGAATTTGTTATGACCGACAACCTTTCGGCGTATGCTCCTTGGGCGTAGCCCTTAGTGGTGAACCGAGTAAAAAGTGTTGTGTTTTCTCTTTGCATGTGAATGTTTGATTTCTTCTCATATACATCATACAAGTTAAACTAGTTCTTACCAATGTGGGAACAAGATCCATCCGTTTAAAATAAAAAGTTAACACCATGATTCACCCCTCTCCTCTTAGGGTGTCCCGGGGTCCTACAAGTCGCCCAAATAATAGGCCTACCAGCCAAAAGATTCCACTATTTTAGTATTCAACTACTACCCCATTTGGACCTACATAATATGACCTCCATAATGGGTTTTTCAAATAGAGGTAACTTCTTTCCTAGGAGAATCCTATTTCTTCCCCTCTAAGATTTAATGACGGTTTGCAAGAACCCATATTTTAAAGTCGTAATCCTTTATATATTTGTCAGATATACATTCTCCCAACGTGAAAGTATTCCAGTCTGTGGTTTACATCTCTCCCCTTCACTTGTTCAAAGAATTCTAGAATAAACTTGGGAAGTTTGACCACATATCATTCAATGTTTCCATAATATGGTCCTAGTCATATGTATTAAAACAATAGACACCATACATTCTATAATTGGGTTAGACCTTTGTAGAAAGATTGTTTCTTCGATTCTTTGTAAATCATGACTGGAAATACTCTTCCTGAATTTAGGTATTTTTCTCCATAAAATCAAACTCTATGCTTGGTAATTTTTTAATCTCTATAAACTTTCCTCAGATTTTGGAAATTCAATAACAACATTCTTGAGAGATTTTTTACCTGACTGTGCAGTACATGCCTCTAGTTGGATTTGCATCAAATATTTACATAACATGCCTATCAGACAAAGGATACCACTATTTTGTTGTGCATCATATGCCTTAGTTATCCCTGTATAATACGTCCCCTATAATGGGTTTGTCAACTGGCTGTAATTTTGTTAATGGGAGATACCTCCTCAAATTTCATTTATACTTTTTTCCCATATCACCCTTTAGATTTTGAAATCTCCCGATCATTTCTTACAATTATCCCATTCCATACCTCAATATAGAAGAGCATTTCCATAAGAATCCCCAAGAATACAAAAACCATCAAATCTTCAGTCAAAGCTAAAGACCGTAAATCAAATCCATGTTACGTCCTTGTTTCATGAAATTAAGCTGCACAATATAATATCATAAAGACCATTTATGACAAATTTACCTTCCTTAACAAATCAAATTTGTATAGGAGTGGCTTCTCATTCATAGCCTATGTTTGCACAAATGGCCCCATTTATTCTCAAACAGATTTCCTTGGAAAATCCATCCATAGTGGTCTTGAGACATTCAAATCATAAATGCCTTTTTTATCAGTAGTTGAAGGTCCAAATTCTTGGGAAATTTTTGAATGGACTATATAGTATGTTCCCCAATTGGTGTTACATATGTTTCTCCCACATAAGGTCTTTTAGCCTAAGGATTCCACTGCTAGACCACGCAACACATGCCCAAGTTGGCCCTATATAATGAAGTCCCCATAATGGGTTTGTCTAATATTAATGACTTTAAACATCAAAGAAAGAGACATAGTATTCCCTAGGATGATAACCCGTAAAGGGAACTCTGTAAAAACGTCAAGTCTCAGCTCGCTTGACCAACACTCTGAATGGTTTAGGCAATATCATGAAATAAAAATTCAAAAGACACAATGTTCTTAGGTTTTTTCATATGAACCATGCAACAGTTAAACTGTGTTTACTATGACTCTTGGATTAGGTAAAAATTATAGTGTCCCCATCCCTATCATTTTAATTTTGATTATTATATGTATAAGTGAAATGTTAGGAAATTGATCTTTGATATTATGATTACCTAAAGAAAGAAGGATGAAGAACTATATATTATCACAGCCAAAATCCATTCAACTTATATATATAAATCTGAGTAACATTCACAAAATGGAGTCTCGATGTCATATATTACAAGAATATTTCAACATGAACCATTAATTGTTGAACAACTTCTTGATCCTTATCAACTACATGCTGAAGCTCAATCAGATGAGCATCCTCATCCTTATTGTCTTGATGAAGTACATATTTTTCAGTTGAAATGGATGTTATAGCTTCTAATTGGGATTCTCCCAATTATTGGTTCAATTGATCAAGAGTATTTTGAACAACATCAATTGTTTGATAAATATGCATCATTTCTTTCATTATATCCTTAATTTTCTAGTTGAATTACATCAAATTTTTTAATGGTTGGATTCTTGATTGGATACTACAGCTTGAAAACCATCATCATTGGTAAGAAATTTGGCCTTTACAAGATCATTATACAGTTTTTGTGCATTATCCCACCAAAGAACAGTCTCTTTCACCCTATTATGAAGTGGGTAATAATAAAATCCCCAAATTCCCAGTACTCTAAATTGTGCTAGAAGTCTTCCAAAGTGTGAGGGTTGATCATCCAAAGGCTTCTCAGAGATTATCTTCCAAACGATTTGAAATTTCTAATTACACCTAATACCAAGACAAACCGGCAACTCTATGTATGAATTTTAAGAATTTCCATGAGATAGAATATATTACGGAATCAGATCACTCAATGCGGTTCCTAGATCTACTTCTTTTTAAGTAGAGGATACTTCATCTTCTATTTCAGATTGACCCAACACAAATGATTCACCTTCATACCAAACCATGGGAATATATAGCCCTAAATGGTGAATTATAATGATCATTAGCTCAAAAATTTTATCAAGAACAAATCATGATCAATAATGTCAATGAAATTTACCTAGTAATAAGTTGGTTGTTTGAGTAGATCCTCCCTAGTATTCATAGCATTAGTAGTTTTACCAAGTACTTATAGGGGAGGGGAATTCATATGAGCTTTCCCAATTTCCATAACCTGAAGCAATGAAGTCTCTCCCAAAGATTAATTCTATGTTGATACTTATAAGATGTCAATGGAAGTAGGATATAGTGGGATGAGTTATTATTGAAGGGAATTTTCAATATTCTATGTAGAAAAGGATGCATAAATTGAGATTTAATGTGAAATTTCAAATAAAATAACAATTATGTATGGTAAATGCATGAATGAGAACTTATGCCCTCTGATATCGTCATTGAATTCCACAAACTCCTTGATAAAACCTGGAATATCATTGTCTTTATTAAGATAATTCATCATTTCAATGTATACAGGTTTGTATATCATATCACCCTCACTATTTAAGGTGTCTAACAAATGTTTATCGATGACCAAATTGGCTCAACTGACATTCTCTTCCATTATCTATTCAACTGGTGGAATTTTTTCAAGCCTTGCTTAATCAGGATCAACACGAAAACCAGACATAGACTACCCAAGAACCTCATTCCTTTCTTCTAGAGTAATAAGTGTATCTACATCGATTATTGATAAATCCTTCATCACAGACAACAGAACTGAGATATTATGGAGAAAATAATGTTAAAATAGCATGTGCTACCCATAAGAAATACATCTAACATTACAATGTCCCACCTCTCTCTAAAAACAGGAGAAGATCCAATCACATTCCTTGATAATTGATCAATTAAGGTACAAATTTATCATAATGAATCTTTATTCCTCCTAAGGTTTCCCTATCAGTCCTTGATGGACTATTATCACATCCCTTAAGAGAATAAAGTTACGTAGATCCTATAAAAAAACCCTGGTTAGAAATGAATATCAAGCAGGTTTTAGTACTAGATGACAGTGCAAATACTCATAGTTTTGTACTTTCCAAACCAAATTCAATGATCTGTTGCATTTATATTCCTAAGATAATTTAGAGATTGTATTTATTTTCATAGAAATAGAAACCTAAGGTAATGGTTGAGGATTTTACATAGCCATTATTTCCATCATGGTTCTCCCTCTTATAGAACATTTTGGGGACCGAGGGGTTTTATCCAGTGTATCAATAGGGGTGCATGTAGGCTCGTACATTGGTGAATCAAGAAACATTCATGGTGCTTCTCCTTCTCTGATTTCATGTGGTAAAATTAAAACCCATCAAGATTAGTGATAGTGGATGATGGAGTAGAACTAAAAAAAGAAAAGGGAAATACATTCTCAGTATTAACATAAATGTCTCATTCCTCCTTTGAGTGAACAATTACCCCTTAGTGTATTCTTGGATCTAGCATGTCGTATAATAATTTTGAGGCTAGGACCCGGTTGTTGGATGAAAATATAAAAATCTCTAACTCCTTCATGTACTCTTATAAATCATCTAAATTTCTATTCAAAGGAAAATTGTAGGGTGCTCTAATATCACCCAAATCTGGTATTTGAAGGCTATATTGGAGAAACAACCATGCCTCCCTAAGATCATGGGTCATTATTTCCCAGTACTTGATTGCTATAGGTTACACATTGTTTAGATTTTATTTGTTTGGATACATGGAAAACATAAATCCCTCATATTGGAAGTCATCTTCAAGCCTCCCTTCCTCTTTAAAAGAATCAGATAATGATATAGAGACCTCTTTTTGTTGATAGTGACTAGATTTCCTTAGTGCAAGAGGTGTTGTCTCCCTATCCTTGGACTTCTTAGTGTAGTTTTTGTAAGGATTTTTTTATGGTTCAAAAGCCTCTATATAATTTGTATCATATTTGGTTTTATATTTTTTTCCAAGATTTCTACGAATGACATTTTTCATATCCTCTACCCGATGTATGAATTTTGTTAAATCCCCCTGAGGGTATGAAGATACCCAAGATTTATCATATCCAGCCTCTAATAAAAAAATTCATCTAATGTATGTAGCATAATTGAAATTTTGGATGTCTCTAAATCCATTATAATCCATAATTGTTTGGGATACTATTGGTTGCTTCTCATGTCTAACATATGTGAGAGGAAAGGTGCATGATTGTTGAAGACATTTCATCTCCATAGAAAATCAATAAGTGAAATCATCCTCACATATGATTTAACCATCAATCCAGGTTGATAATAAATTATCCAATAATTCTATCATATATGACATTAACTCGAAATTATTTTCCTTACCATCATCAAAAAATGTTCCAGTTGGTGGGTTACCAAAAGGAAAGAAGCTGAATTCTTCTGATATATTCATTGTCCTCATCACCTCACCAAGCATCAGGTTCAGAGGTTGAACTCCAAAATCCTTCTACACAAACAGGGTAAAACAACCATTAGAGGCTCTAACTGAATTCAGCATCAAATATGGACATAAATGTGCTCAAATCTAGCATCATACATTTAGAATGGTCTTGTAAATCTAAATATTGCCTTCCTATTGTATAAATGCAATAGGCAGTTCTAGATTCTTACTAATATGAGGGTGGCCAACCCAATATATTTACCCTCTAGAAAATTGACTGTAATAATATAATTTCCTATCCTTACACCGCTACCAGGCTCACATACTAAGAGAAAATAAATTCTTATCCACCTAGAGAGGAATCCAGCTAAGTGTACCATTTCATCAATCTTTGGATTATCCTTGTAAAACTAATTATTGTAAACACCCCTATCTAATGTGGTCCATAATGTACCTAAAGCACCCTAATTATCTACAGTTGGGAAAATGGTACTATGTCTTCCTATAGGAACCTTCGTTTTTTCTAGTTCTAGAAAATCTTCCATCCACACTCTTATATGAACATAATCCCTAGGATGAGGATCTTTCTTTTCATTCAACAAATTTGTTGATATTTTGAATAATTCATGGGCCAATGGTGACATTCTCTTAGCATAATCCCATGTTGTTGTTGGTGGAATGATGTCATTGTACATCATCCCAAGAATGGGAGCCCCAGATATTTGGTAGAAATCCCACAAACGAATGTTGACCTCACCATGCGTTAAATGGAATAAAAAATTATAGACTCCACTGGCTCAGTAATTCAAGAATGATTTCATTTCTATAAATATAATTCTTTCCTACCTAGATAGATCGGTAAATGTGAACATCATGCAAATATTTCCTAAACTCACCAAAATTCTTGAATAGCCAAAATCCCACATCCATTCAAACTTGACTCCTCCTCTAGAAATGATGCCAGTATTCTTTCAAGTTATTGGACTAATTTTTTTTTTTGATGAAGGAAATGTTGAATCATTGCAACACATCCTTTGATCTAAAACATGATCCCTCATATCTGTAACACCCCGAGCTTCCACCATACGCATCTCATTCAATAATGCAATAGCTTGCATTGTACGCAACTTCGAGTTCTAAAACACCGCGACTAATCAAAGTAGCCGTTATGAATAGTAATAACCACTTTTTAAAATTATAGAAATTTTATATTTCAAAATGGACTTCATTTTTGGATTCGGAATATCGAAATTAGCCTATGTTGAATCTTTGGTATTTTTCCGAGAACTTCTACTTTTTTTATGAATAGTGAAAAATACTTAAAAACAACTTTTTTAATCAAAATAATTTATAGTGATAAATTATAATATTTAGTGGTTTTAAAGTATAATTATAATATATTTTTACCATTTTATCAAATGGTGGTCATTAGAATTAATTTAACATTGAAATTGGACATAAACAATTGCCAATCTTTTGATATAAATTGTTTCTTAAAAACACGCTATTTGTTGTAACAGAGAAAATTAATTATAAAATTAATTAATGAAACATATATGTTTGGAATTTTTTAAAATAGTCATCATTTTTGAATTCGGAATATCAATTATAGCTTAGGGTGAAATTTTGGCCTTATTCTGAAAAACTTCAATTTTTGATGAATAGTGAAACCACTAAGTGGTTGTTAAAAACTGATTTTTCGTTAAAATGAAATATTACCACTTCTGTGTTTTGATTTTCAAAAATCCTACATACATGGTTGTCATTAAGAAGTAAAATGTGGTTCAATGAGATCAAAATAATTTTTGGTGAATAGTAACTTTTAAGTTCTTAATCGCGATTAGAGGTAATTAGTGTAGTTTAAGGTAAAAATAATGTTTTAATAATATGAGATGACCATGAAACTTGTCCTACTACTATTGGATGAGTCATGGTCGACCAATAAAACCCATGGGTCAACTTGGGGACCCCATGGAGCCACTTTAGTTGGAAAATGACATTAATATATATTTATTTAATGATAAAATTAAATTGACACAAACATGAGTTGTTTTACTAAAATAGTTTTTAAGTGGGGTTACACAAGTCCAAATTTTGATTATAAATATTAATTAGAAAGCTAAAAATATTTCCTACATCATAGTAGTTTTTTTATAATTTTTAGACATTAAATAAATTAAATTATTTATGACATCATGATGATGCAGCGATGACCTCATTATTTAACGATTTAAATAAAATGAGAAGATAATGTAACATCCAAGGCTTAAACTTGTCCAAAGCCTATTGTATGAGGATATTTCGAACCCTTATCACCTTAGCCTCGAATTATACAAGTGTGGGACCTTTATAATGCGAAAAGCATTGTATAATGGAATAACATTTCATTACATTCCAAAAGTGCCCCTCCTCTCCTCTTATAAAAGGCCCCCACCTCTACCACCTTATTCACACTTTCAAGCCTTTTGGCTCGGCCAACCTCTGCCCAAATACTCTCTAAACTTACCCATATTACTCCTATAAGCCACACATTGGGCAGAACCCTTCCCAAGGAAGCCTTTGTCTCAAATCAAAAAGAGTTACCCGATTTTGAGGTAATGTCTTCTCTAATGTTGTTTTGTTTTATTTTTCTTCTCCAACCCCCTAAACTCTTTTTATTCATTTCTTTTGTAACAAAACCAGTATCCTCAATATACGAGGATGTTGTTATAAGAAGTATTAGATCTACACTTACACACACCTACATCTAATGGTTAAAGAACATACGGTTTCTGTGGATGGCGAATTTCTGCCTCACGAAACGATGATTGTTCAACACTCATATAACACCTTCAAAGGTGTCCATTAAGATGTCACTATTTTTATATATGATATATAATATGTTTATGTTTTACTTATGCTTCTTTATTTCTCATTTATGGCATACTTTATGATTTCCATTATGGGTAAAACGCGATAATTTCATTTTAGGAAGTGCGGACTACCGCCCCCCCAAAGTGATTTGAATCGTTAATGCCATATGTGGGATGTATAAAGGAGGGAGTAAATGGTATTATACACTATGTTATAATGGAATTATATTATACATTTATATAATTATTATTTCGTTCCATTAAATATGAAATTGAAATGAAAGTAGCGTTCATGCGTACGTACGGCTTACCGTCTCCATGAACGGTGCATTTCATTTCTTACCTCTAAATGTTACGTAATATTATAAATGAATGTATATAATGGATATATTAGATATATATGACATCTAAATCATGAATATAATTCTGGAGATAATGGATATTCTACCACATAAACAACTTGTAATTATAAGAAGTTTATTGTTGACTCAAGTACCAAAGATCGACAAAACGACCGTTATTAACTTAAATAATTACATAATGTTCATATCATTGTAATAAGTGATATAATAAGGATAATGAAATTGAAAATGGTTCTTAATAAGGTATATATTAACTCTAGTTTATTATTCAGGAGGTTAAAGAACGGTTGAGTCAAGTCAGACACGAGGTAAGGGAATTTCTTAACCCAACTTCCATTCTTTGGGTTAATCTCCAACTTTCAAATTATGTCATGATATTATTATGTCTTATTTTGTATTCATCATGTGTACCTTTAGTGAATACACATAATAGATCTATTTTATTTTAAAACATGATTTTTTTAAGAACTTCGTCTCAATATCCTTTCATTGAGGCATATTTGGTTTTATACACAACTTTCTTTTATACGGTGTATAAACCCCTTTGACTTTTATGTATATTTCAAAAGGAATCTTTTTTATACGAAGCGTTTACTAAACAACAAAAGGGAATGTTTTTGTCGTACGTATGTGGCGACAACGACTTCTCCGCCACCATGACCACTATTTGAGTTTCGGCATCCTCTACAAGCCATCATTTTTTTTAATGAAAAATAAATACCATGTTATGCTTTTCTTTTATTTTGGTATTGAAAATGGTTTTGAAAGCATTTTTATTATATCAATGTGTTGTATTGATATCTTGTGATTGAAATGTGGAAATGTTATGTTTCCTTTATGCATGTTTTATGTGATACGATTATGTTATGGTTTATGATATGTTTAAACCTATTCATATGAGGAATGCATTGGACTTAATAAGTGACGGGTGGAGCCCGCTATAGCTCCTCGATGCATCGGTAGGTCTCATGAGACAACTAGACGTGGAATTGGCCAAGGCCCTTTCCCAATTTGATTTATGGTTTTGGCTGAGGCCTTAATCATTTTAGACGTCTTGGCCGAGGCCTTGACAAAATGTTTCAGAATGTCCGGCATTATACATTCCCTCATTATGAAAGTGGTTATTGATATTGCATGTGATTATTCGAACAGTAGAATATCCATGTGAATAAGTAAATGGCATTATCTCATTTTACTTTTGCCATATTATGTTGAAGTTCATGTTTAAAAGTCTTTTGTTTTAGTTATACATTGCCTTAAATGTTGGTGTTTATTTATGAAAGCTTCCGCAATATTGTTATCCATACTGAGCATCTGAGCTCACCCCTTTCAATGTTTTAATATTTTCCAGGATGTGAAGAAGTATTTTATGAATGACCTGCAGGGATAGTCAGAAGAGGATATGAGTGTGGACTATGGATACTTTGTTGTTGTAGTTTTTCATTTTATGATGTAATGTAACATGTATGAATGTATCTAGTGTTTCCAAGGCTACTAAACTAATCGGTCTTTCGAGACTTGATCTTTTGTGATCATGCCAATGTTACGAAGTAATGCACCGACTCTGGGTAGCTGGGGTCGGGGCGTTACAGTTGGTATCAGAGGCAGTTTAGTACTAACCTTGGAAGCTAGATTTAGATAAACTCTGATTAGAGCACATAGCCCGAAGATAGACTTTGAGGATTAGTATAGAAGAACTTCCTAGAATTTTGGTATTTTAGAGATTTTGTGAGTTTTCCGAGCAATACATCCCTGTCTGGATACGAGCAGGTAGAGGCGGCTCTGGCACATATGTTCCTAGGGGTAAAACCCGAAAACACCGCTTTGAGCTAGACTCGAACGGGAACTGGTGCACGACAACGGGCCTTGTTGCACTCTTGGTTACGACACTCCCGGGGGATATGCTTAGGATAACTCTCATTTTCTTTACAAATTATTATGAAGGGTTTATGAGTATATACTTACTCAAAGAAAACATTTTTATGATTATGGATTATGTCCATAAATTGTTCAATTTATGTTAAGTGTTTTATAAGTATGGGATTATGTATTTTGATTCATAAACTGATCTAGTTTATGCCATTGTTTAGAAATGGCACCCAGTAGAAGGAATGTGAACTCCAGCAGTACGTATGATCCAAAGAGTAAGAAGGATCATATCTTTCAAGGTATTAAGCCAACATTTCGAAGGGAAATAGTCTCCCATGTGTTCTCAACATATGAAGAAATAGTATCATGTGTTAATAAGATAAGTAAATAATTATCTGAGTCCTATGGCTTTGAAGCGAAGCAAGAGACGAAAGGGATGGAAGAGAGAATGATGGATAAAGGGATGAGGGGAAAGAAGAATTTACCAATATGTGGTAATTGTGGGAAGAAACATCATGGAACTTGCCTAAAGGGAATGGGAGTTTGTTATAAGTGTAGATAAAAAGGACACAAAGTGCGTGACTGCAAGGGTAAGAAAATGGTTTCAAATGTACAATGCTTCTTCTGCAAGGATTGGGGACACTACGCGAACAAATGTCCAAATCATCAGAGTATGCCCCAAATGATGTTATTAGATAATAATCAAGTTATGATACTACCACATATGAGGATTAATGATTAGAGTTCTTATGTTGTTATTAAATAATTTTGTAATTTGAGTGTTGTATCAATGATGTACTGGTTATAATAATTATGGAGTATATAAGGATTATACTGCAGTACTATTTCATCAAGGACTTGAGATTGTGTGGAACCAAGAAAAGTGACTCCATAGTAGGATTAAATTTTTGGAAAATATATATTTGAGAGAAAGATAGACCATAATATGGTTCTGATACTGAGATTGTGATTTTGGAATAAGACGTGATTGATTTGGATAAATTATATTGGATATACTTAACTTCCTTGAAACTGATTGATGTTTTGTATACATTTTTGGATAGAATGAGTATATCTAGTATTCTATATGGAATAAGGGATCATGGTAATTTAGTATGTTTAAAAATAATACACGATGAAGGTATTCACATGTTGTTACGTGGGAAAAAGGATCTTCATTATGTTTACCTTCCTTATAAAATTTGGACTGTGAGTTGGACAGAAGTATTTTGGATAACTATAAAGGTTGGAATGGATTAAGTTGATCTTTGGATAGTATTGTTTAAGGTTAAATCATTTTTGAATATTATTTTTGGAATATTATAATACTATAGTTTTAGGAAAAGGACAACCTGCAGGGTGGGGCATAACCTGTCACGTCGGACAAAGCTGCAGGAATCGAACCCACAATCATAGTGCGACATGCCTTCATTTCCTACCACTAGCCTAGAGGAAGTCCCTGGTTATTACAAAATAATTTTACTAATCTAAATAGTATGTGTTAACATTTGGAACCTTATACAATTAGGATAGTATAATATTTTTGAGTTCTATTATCTTTTTGAGTGAAAGATGAGTTTATGGTTGAAACACTAATTGTCAAGCATAAATATATATATACCTATATCTTATTAAATGAATAAATTAATTCTTAAACATTATTAAAGGGATATTAAAACAAAAAATGTGTTATCATAATACCTTATGTCTTGTTGAACTGATGATATTTTAAATCAACATAGATTGAATGCTTTGAGGCCCTCAATTTGACAGTTGATTGTGATTGATGACCTCAATCACTCCCTACAAATATTTACGTTTTTCCTCCAATTATATGTCTCTAATTTCCACCAATGTTCTCTTAATCGAGATCATAATTGGGTGGTGACTTTTTCATTTCCCTTTCCCTCTTATTAAGGTTAAATTTTATTAATCTTATTTCCGATGTGGGTTTTCCTCAAAGGTAATTTCTCTTTTCAACCTTTTATTTTCAAAGAAAAATATCAAATTGCGAGGACGCAATTTATTGAAGGAGGGGAGAATGTAACACCCCGAGCTTCCACGATACGCATCTCATTCAATAATGCAATAGCTTGCATTGTACGCAACTTCGAGTTCTAAAACACCGCGACTAATCAAAGTAGTCGTTATGAATAGTAATAACCACTTTTTAAAATTATAGAAATTTTATATTTCAAAATGGACTTCATTTTTGGATTCGGAATATCGAAATTAGCCTATGTTTAATCTTTGGTATTTTTCCGAGAACTTCTAATTTTTTTATGAATAGTGAAAAATACTTAAAAACAACTTTTTTAATAAAAATAATTTATAGTGATAAATTATACTATTTAGTGGTTTTAAAGTATAATTATAATATATTTTTACCATTTTATCAAATTCTGGTCATTAGAATTAATTTAACATTGAAATTGGACATAAACAATTGCCAATCTTTTGATATAAATTGTTTCTTAAAAACACGCTATTTGTTGTAACAGCGGGAATTAATTATAAAATTAATTAATGCAACTTAAATGTTTGGAATTTTGTAAAATATTCATCATTTTTGAATTCGGAATATCAATTATAGCTTAGGGTGAAATTTTGGCCTTATTCGGAAAAACATCAGTTTTTGATGAATAGTGAAACCACTAAGTGGTTGTTAAAAACTGATTTTTCGTTAAAATGAAATATTACCACTTATGTGTTTTGATTTTCAAAAATACGACATACATGGTTGTCATTAAGAAGTAAAATGTGGTTTAATGAGATCAAAATAATTTTTGGTGAATAGTAACTTTTAAGTTCTTAATCGCGATTAGAGGTAATTAGTGTAGTTTAAGGTAAAAATAATGTTTTAATAATATGAGATGAGCATGACACTTGTCCTACTACTATTGTATGAGTCATGGCCGACCAAGACAACCCATGGGTCAACTTGGGGACCCCATGGAGCAACTTTAGTTGGAAAATGACATTAATATATATTTATTTAATGTTAAAATTAAATTGACACAAACATGAGTTGTTTTACTAAAACAGTTTTTAAGTGGGGTTACACAAGTCCAAATTTTGATTATAAATATTCATTAGAAATCTAAAAGGATTTCCTACATCATAGTATTTTTTTTATAATTTTTAGACATTAAATAAATTAAATTATTTATGACATCATGATAATGCAGCGATGACCTCATTATTTAACGATTTAAATAAAATGAGAAGATAATGTAACACCCAAGGCTTAAACTTGTCCAAAGCCTATTGGATGAAGAGATTTCGAACCCTTATCACCTTAGCCTCTAATTATACAAGTGTGGGACCTTTAGAATCCGAAAATCATTGTATAATGGAATAACATTTCATTACTTTCCAAAAGTGCCCGTCCTCTCCTCTTATAAAAGGCCCCCACCTCTACCACCTTATTCACACTTTCAAGGATTTTGGCTCGGACAACCTCTGCCCAAATACTCTATAAACTTCCCCCTATTACTCCTAGAAGCCACAATTTGGGCAGAACTCTTCCCAAGGAATCCTTTGGCTCAAATCAAAAAGAGTTACCCGATTTTGAGGTAATGTCTTCTCTAATGTTGTTTTGTTTTATTTTTCTTCTCCAACCCCCTAAACTCTTTTTATTCATTTCTTTTGTAACAAAAACAGTATCCTAAATATACTAGGATGTTTTTATAAGAAGTATTAGATCTAAACTTACACACACATACATCTAATGGTTAAAGAACATACGGTTTCTGTGGATGGCGAATTTCTGCCTCACGAAACGATGATTGTTCAACACTCATATAACACCTTCAAATGTGTCCATTAAGATGTCACTATTTTTATATATGATATATAATATGTTTATGTTTTACTTATGCTTATTTATTTCTCATTTATGGCATACTTTATGATTTCCATTATGGGTAAAACGCGATAATTTCATTTTAGGAAGTGCGGACTACCGCCCCCCCCCCCCAAAGTGATTTGAATCGTTAATGCCATATGTGGGATGTATAAAGGATGGAGTAAATGGTATTATACACTATGTTATAATGTAATTATATTATACATTTATATAATTATGATATCGTTCCATTAAATATGAAATTGAAATGAAAGTAGAGTTCATGCGTACGTACGGCTTACAGTCTCCATGAACGGTGCATTTCATTTCTTACCTCTAAATGTTACGTAATATTATAAATGAATGTATATAATGGATATATAATATATATATGACATCAAAATCATGAATATAATTCTGGAGATAATGGATATTCTACCACATAAACAACTTGTAATTATAAAGAAGTTTATTGTTGACTCAAGTACCAAAGATCGACAAAACGACCGTTATTAACTTAAATAATTACATAATGTTCATATCACTGTAATAAGTGATATAATAAGGTTAATGAAATTGAAAATGGTTCTTAATAAGGTATATATTACCTCTAGTTTATTATTCAGGAGGTTAAAGAACGGTTGAGTCAAGTCAGACACGAGGTAAGGGAATTTCTTAACCCAACTTCCATTCTTTGGGTTAATCTCCTACTTTCAAATTATGTCATGATATTATTATGTCTTATTTTGTATTCTTCATGTGTACCTATAGTGAATACACATAATAGATCTATTTTATTTTAAAACATGATTTTTTTAAGGACTTCGTCTCAATCTCCTTTCATTGAGGCATATTTGGTTTTATACACAACTTTCTTTTATACGGTGTATAAACCCCTTTGACTTTTATGTATATTTCAAAAGGAATCTTTTTTATACGAAGCGTTTACTAAACAACAAAAGGGAATGTTTTTGTCGTACGTATGTGGAGACAATGACTTCTCTGCCTCCATGACCACTATTTGAGTTTCGGCTTCCTCTACAAGCCATCATTTTTTTAATGAAAAATAAATACCATGTTATACTTTTCTTTTATTTTGGTATTGAAAATGGTTTTGAAAGCGTTTTTATTATATCAATGTGTTGTATTGATATCTTGTGATTGAAATTTGGAAATGTTATGTTTCCTTTATGCATGTTTTATGTGATACGATTATGTTATGGTTTATGATATGTTTAAACCTATTCATATGAGGAATGCATTGGACTTAATAAGTGACGGGTGGAGCCCGCTATAGATCCTCGATGCATTGGTAGGTCTCATGAGACAACTAGAAGTGGAATTGGCCGAGGCCCTTTCCCAATTTGATTTATGGTTTTGGACGAGGCCTTAATCATTTTAGACGTCTTGGCCAAGGCCTTGACAAAATGTTTCAGAATGTTCGGCATTATACATTCCCTCATTATGAAAGTGGTTATTGATATTGCATGTGATTATTAGACCAGTAGAATATCCATGTGAATAAGTAAATAGAATTATCTCATTTTACTTTTGCCATATTATGTTGAAGTTCATGTTTAAAAGGCTTTTGTTTTAGTTATACATTGCCTTAAATGTTGATGTTTATTTATGAAAGCTTCCGCAATATTGTTATCCTTACTGAGCATCTGAGCTCACCCCTTTCAATGTTTTAATATTTTCCAGGATGTGAAGAAGTATTTTATGAATGACCTGCAGGGATAGTCAGAAGAGGATATGAGTGTGGACTATGGAGACTTTGTTGTTGTAGTTTTTCATTTTATGATGTAATGTAACATGTATGAATGTATCTAGTGTTTCCAAGGATACTAAACTAATCGGTCTTTCGAGACTTGATCTTTTGTGATCATGCCAATGTTACGAAGTAATGCACCGACTCTGGGTAGATGGGGTCGGGGCGTTACAATATCAATTGTATAACCACTGTTATTTTTTATGTATTATATAGGGAATGTTCCCTCATGAATAGGGACTCCTCTCATAGTAATATTCATAAAATTATAGTTAAGGTGTTATAAAATCCAAGTATTTGGAAAAAAAATCTTATAAGATAGAATGTCGGAATCTTGATAAATACCATGCTGGTATATAGGCATATAGTTTCTTTGTGGATATTCATGTTGATATAGAATCAATCCCTTATCTATCTAACGAAGGATACTCTCAACAATGTCATCATAGTCTGGTCCAATATATTTAATCATTTCAGTTTTGTGAATTTTAGATTCCTCAGTTGAATTCATCAAGTGAGCCATTTCCTATAAGAGAATAAACAAATTTTTCTCGTTATGTTGGAATATAGACATACGAAAGTTTAAATTTTAACATCAATAAATTCAATAATTTGAAAAAGGAAAATCCCCCAAATGGTACCTTTAACGAGGTCACCCACGTTGGTCCTTTAACAACCTACCCATCACAAGTCCTTCGATGAGGTCCTCCTATGAAAATCCTTCGATAAAATAACTTCGTGTATCTCCGTTTCTTAGGTGTAAATACTTTGAGAAATTTTAAAAGGTCATCTATAATCCCAAAAAAATATAGCAGGATGAATGATCTATGAAATGAGAAAAAAAATTCAGAAATGCGGGTGAACCAAATGGAAAAGGACTGGGGGTATTTATAAACATCACTAGCCTATAGAACCAACATGATACAAATGAACTACGCATATTCCCTATGTGAAATAGTTATGTAAAGGACCTGAGCAATCTGGTATTAATTTTCCATAACCATTTTCCCATAATCTTAACTCAGGACTGGACCCTCCTTTTTGTTCGATCCAATCCTAAGGTGGGGGAGTCTACCACTCCCTTTTAAAAAAGGAAGAAAATGATTATGAATATCACTTTGGATATCATAAAGCCTCATGGAAATTTAAAGAAATCAAATAAATATGGTTAAAGGGACCTACACAGCATACCTAAACACAATAAGGCTAGTGCATCTTTTGTAAGTATATCCTAAAGGTGTAGAGCCTACATTGAGGACCTATGCAAAGTACCTCTATCGAGGGACCTACATGATAGTATATGTTTTACACCCATGTGTGGGGGACCTACATGGAGGAGCTACACCCATGACCTATACAGAAAACATCCCTTTTACCAGGTCCACTCCTTGCCTATAAATAGGATTCTTGGGCTTACCATTTCAACAACTAAGAAAGTCTAAATAACTCTCGAACCTATCATTTCACAACTCCTTCTCCCAAGTCCCCCTTATTTTCTCAAGTATCTCAATAAAACAAAAAAAATTAAAAATTAAAAGGCACAAATATGATCTATATCCATTCAAGTTCTAAAATAAAAGATACTTGTTTGAATACCCTCCTTCAATAAGAACAAGTCACCTATGAAAAAACATTTTCTTAAGAAATGACCAGAATGGGATTCTTCCAAAGACATCAAGGGACACCCTGGGTGATTATGTTAAAACCTAACCTATGTGTTTTTATCCTGGTAGTCCATTTCCCAAGGAATATTAAGATTTCAAAGGTTTATCCTTTCTATGTTAAGCATTTTTTCAGTTCCTCCTAGGACTAGAATATCATACTTGCATGGAATACCTGTGTGTACCACCTACACAAGCTATATTTTAGGGCCTCTTTTAAAACCACTCATGTAAGGGATTGTTCTTCTTTGGCTCCATTGTGTTAAATAGACAAAGTTGAAACCTCCACCAGGACCTTTTGATTTATCAAATTTTTAGGAAAATAATATTAGTGTGCCCCCATTTGGATTTCACTACTACAAAAACGGGCTTTATCATCACTCAAAATAGGCTTTATCAGCACTGATAAAGGGGTACTTTATCAGTGCTAAAAAAGCACTCATAAATGTGTTTTTATCAGTGCTCTTTTAGCGCTAATAAACTGATCCTTTATCAGTGCTTTTTTAGCACTGATAAATGTGGATTTTATCAGCACTTTTTTAGTACTGATAAAGGATTACTTTATCAATTCTAAAAAAGCACTCATAAATGCCATGTCTGCTGCAACAAAAAATTCTACAGCAGCACACCCAAACTACACCTGTAAAAAATTCAGCATCTCAACAAGTATACCCATAAAAAATTAACACATAAATCATAAGGTAATTACACCAAGTATACCCATACAGAAAGTATACCCATAAACCATTAACACATAATTCATAAGTTAATTAAATACATAAAGAATTCAATTCAGAATTCAGGGGTTTGGGGGGATGTTCAAGGGTTTGGGGTGCCTATCCAAGGGGGTAGGGGGTGTCCGGGGGGATCAGGGTGTCCGGGGGGGATCGGGGTGTCCAGGGGGTGGGGTAGTCTAGGAGGTTGGGGGCTGTCGAAGGAGGGTGGGGGTGTTCAGGGGGTGTCTAGGTGGTGGGGTGGTGTCTAGGAGGGGGGTCCAGGTGAGGGGGGGTTGTCCGTGGGGGTGTCGAGGGGGGTGGGATGGTGTACAAGGTGTCGGTGGGGGGGGGGGTTCATGGGTGGGGGTGTCCAGGGGGTGGGGGAGGTCTAGGGGGTTGGTGGGGCTATCCAAGGGGGTGGGGTGGTGTCTAGGAGGGTGGGATGGGGGTGTCTAGGGGGATAGGTGTGTCTAGGGGGCAGGGGTGTCCAGGAGGTTGGGGGTTGTCCATGTGGGGTGGGGTGTTGTCCGAGGATGGGGGGTGTCCTGCTGGGGGGTTGTCCATGGGGTGTCTAGGGGGTGGGATGGTGTCTATGGTGTCGGGGTGGCTTTCTAGGGGTGGGGGTGTCCAGAGGTGGGGTGGTCCCGGGTAATGGTGGGGTTGTCCTAGGGGGTGGGGTGGTGTCCATAAGGGTGGGATGGGGGTGTCGGGGGATAGGGGTGTCCAGGGGTGGGGGCATTCTAGGAGGTTAGGGGGCTATCCAAGGGGGGCGGGGCGGTGTCCAAGGTGGGGGTGTCCAGGTGGGGGGCTGTCTATGGGGTGTCCAAGGGGGTGGGCTGGTGTCTAGGGTTTTGGGGGTGTTTTCCAGGGGTGGGGGAGTCCGGGGGGTGGGTGGGGCTGTTCAAGGGGGGTGGGGTGGTTTCAGTGAGGTTGGGATGGTCGTCCATGGGTGGGGGTGTCCAGGGGTGGGTATGTCTAGGTGGTGGGGTGGTGTCTAGGATGGGTGGCGGTGTCGTCCAGGGGTAGGTGGTTGTCCAGGGGTAGGCGTGTATGGGGGGCACTGTCGGAGGTGGGGGTGATGTCCATGGTCATGTTCAGGGGGGTTGGGCTTGTCCAGGGTGTTTGGGGGATTTCCAGGGGGTTGGGGTGTCTAGAGGGTTCTGGGTTTCTGGGGGGTAGGTTGGTGTCCAGGGGGTGGGGGTGATCCAGGGGGTTGGTGGGGCTGTCCCAGGGGGGTGGGTGGTGTCCAAGGGGGTGGGGGTGGCTGCCCATGGGGGTGGGGGTGTCTAGGGGGTGTGGGAGGTGTTCAGATGGTGGGGTGGTGTCTAGGGATCAGGGCGTCCAGGGTTTGGGGGCCATCCATGGATCATTCTCCTAAAGGATCATCATAATCGGAAAGCGTTTGGTCGGATTTGCGTACATCAGTTGTTGTTTTCACTTAAAATTCTATCCATTTTAAACAAAAGAGAGACCCTTTGAGTGATACCGGCCACACCGTGCCTTGGATTGTGGCAGGGTTGACTCATACACATCTCAAAGGAATCATGGATCATTCTCTTAAAGGATCAACACAATCTGAATGAGTTTGGTCGGATTTTCATAGGTCGGTTGTTGTTTTCACTTAAAATTGTGTCAATTTTAAACAAAAGGCAGAAAATTTGAGTGATACCGGCCACATCGTGCCTTGGACTGAGGAGGGGTTGACTCGTACTCCTCACGAAGGACCCATGGATCATTCTCCTAATGGATCAAAACAATACGAATGCATTTGGTCTGATTTGCGTACGTCAGTTGTTGTTTTCACTTAAAATTCTGTCCATTTTAAACAAAAGAGAGACCCTTTGAGTGATACTGGACACATCTTGCCTCAGATTGAGGCGGGGTTGACTCTTACATGTTCCAAATGAGCCATGGATCATTCTCTTAAAAGATCAACACAATCCTAATGCTTTTGGTTTTATTTGTGTACGTCAGTTGCTGTTTTCACTTAAAATTATGTCCATTTTAAACACAAGAGAGACACTTAGAGTGATATCGGCCACACCATGCCTCGGATTGAGGAAGGGTTGACTTTTACACATCACAAAGAACCCATGGATAGTTCTCCAAAATGATCTACATAATCCGAATGTGTTTGGTCAGATTTGCGTATGTCAGTTATTGTTTTCACTTAAAATTTTGTCCATTTTAAACAAAAGAGAGACCCTTTGACTGATACCTACCACATCGTGCCTCGGATTGAGGCCGGGTTGATTCATACACATCACAAATGACCCATGGATCATTATCTTAAAGGATAAACAAAATCCAAATGTGTTTTTTTGGATTTTCGTAGGTCTGTCGTTGTTTTCACTTAAAATTGTGTCCATTTTAAATAAAAGATAGACACTTTGAGTGATACCGGACACACCGTGCCTTGGATTGAGTTGGGGTTGACTCATACACATCACCAACACACCCAACAATCATTCTCCTAAAGTATCAACACAATAAGAATTCTTTTGGTTGGATTTGTGTATGTCAGTTGTTGTCTTCACTTAAAATTGTGTCCCTTTTAAACAAAACACATACACTTTGAGTGATATCGGTCGCACCGTGCCTCGGATTGAGGCGGGGTTGACTCGTACACATTAAAAAAGACCCATGGATCGTTCTCCTAAAGGATCAACACAATTTGAATGCATATGGTCATATTTGTGTACGTCAGTTTTTGTTTTCACTTAAAATTATGTGCCTTTTAAACAAAAAAGAGACACTTTGAGTGATAACAGCCACAACATGCCTCATATTGAGGCGAGGTTGACTCTTACACATCAAAAAGGACCCATGGATCATTCTAATAAAGGGTAAACACAATATTAATTCCTTAGGTCTGATTTTCGTAGGTCATTTGTTATTTTCACTTAAAATTTTGTTCATTTTAAACAAAAGAGAGACACTTTGAGTGATATCGGACACACCGTGCCTCAGATTTAGGTTGGGTTGACCCGTACATGTCACAAAATACCCATGGATCATTCTCCTAAAGGATAAACACAATCCAAATGCATTCGGTAGTATTTGTGTATGTCGGTTTTGTTTTCACTTAAAATTTTGTCCATTTTAAACAAAAGACAAACACTTTGAGTGATACCAGAAAAATCGTGCCTTGGATTAAGGTGGGGTTGACTCATACACATCACCAATGCACCCATGGATCGTTATCCTAAATTATCAACATAATCCTAATGAATTTGGTTGGATTTCCATACATCAGTTGCTGTTTTCAATTAAATTTTTTTCCATTTTAAACAAAAGACAGACACTTTGACTGATACTGGCCACACTATGCCACTTATTGAGGCAGGGTTGACTCATACACGTCCAAAATGACCCATGGATCATTATACTAAAGTATCAACACAATCTGAATGCATTTGTTCAAATTTGTGTTTGTCAATTATTGTTTTCACTTAAAATTATGTCCATTTTAAACAAAAGAGAGACCCTCTGAGTGATACCGGCCACACCGTGCCACAGATTGATGCCGGGTTGACTATTAAATGTCACATAGGACCCATGGATATTTCTCCTAAAGGATAAACATAATCCGAATGCTTTTGGTTGGATTTCTGTAGGACAGTTGTTGTTTTAACTTAAAATTGTGTCCATTTTAAACTAAAGACAGACACTTTGAGTGATACCTGGAACATCGTGCCTCTGATTGAGTCAGGGTTGACTCATACATGTCACCAAAGAACCCATGGATCGTTCTCATAATGTATCAACACAATTTGAATGTGTTTTTTCGGATTTGCGTACATCAGTTGTTGTTTTCACTTAAAATTATGTCCATTTTAAACAAAAGATAGACACGTTGAGTGATACCGGCCACACCGTGTCTCGGATTGAGGCGGGTTTGACTCTTAAACGTCACAAAGGAACCATTGATAATTCTCCTAAAGTATAAACACAATCATAATGTGTTTGGTCATATTTGTGTATGTCAGTTGTTGTTTTCACATAAAATTCTGTCCATTTTAAACAAAAGAGAAACACTTTGAGTGATACAGGCCACATCGTGCCTCGGATTGTGGCAGGGTTGACTCATACACGTCAAAAAGGACCCATGGATTGTTCTCCTAAAGGATAAACATAGTCCGAATGCATTTCTTTGGATTTTTGTATGTCAGTTGTTGTTTTCACTTAAAATTCTGTCCATTTTAAACAAAAGAGAGACCCTTTGAGTGATACCGGAAACACTGTGCCTCGGATTGAGGTGGGGTTGACTCATACACATCACAAAGGACCCATGTATCGTTCTAATAAATGATAAACACAATAAAAATGTTTTTTGTCAAATATTCATAGGTCAGTTATTGTTTTTACTTAAAATTGTGTCCATTTTAAACAAAAGAGATTCACTTTGAGTGATACCGGCCTCACCGTGCCTCGGATTGAGGCGAGTTTGACTCATAAAAGTCAAAAAAGACCCATGGACCATTTTCCTAAATTATAAACCCAATAATAATTTTTTTGGTTGGATTTGTGTAGGTTAGTTCTGTTTTCACTTAAAATCATGTCCATTTTAAACAAAAGACAGTCACTTTGAGTGATACTGGCCACAACGTGCCTCGGATTGGGGCGGGGTTGACTCGTACACATCACCAATGCACCCAGGGGTCATTATCTTAAATGATAAACACAATATTAATGCGTTTGGTTGGATTTTCATATGTCATTTGTTGTTTTCACTTAAAATTGCGACCATTTTAAACAAAAGACTAACACTTTGAGTAATATAGGCCACACCGTGCCTCGGATTGAGGAAGGGTTGACTCGTACATGTCAAAAAGGACCCATGGATTGTTCTCTTAAAGTATCAACCCAATCATAATGCATTTGGTCAGATTTTCATATTTCAGTTGTTGTTTTCACTTATAATTATGTCCATTTCAAACAAAAGAGATACCCTTTGAGTCATACCAACCACACCATGCCTTCAATTGAGGCCTGATTAACTCATACACATCAAAAATGACCCATCGATCGTTCTCCTAAAGGATTAACACAATTTGAATGTTTTTGGTCAGATTTCCGTAGTTCAGTTGTTGTTTTCACTTAAAATTGTGTCCATTTTAAACAAAAGATAGACACTTTGAGTGATATCAGCCACATCGTTCCTTGAATTGAGTCAGGGTTGACTCGTACACATCACCAACACACCCATGGATAATTCCCCTAAAGGATAAACACAATACGAATGCTTTTTCTCATATTTGTGTATGGAAATTGTTGTTTTCACTTAAAATTGTGTTCTTTTTAAATAAAAGACAAACACTTTGAGTGATATCAACCACACCATGCCTTGGATTGAGGTGGGGTTGACTCTTACACATCACAAAGGACCCATGGATCGTTCTCTTAATTGATCAACACAATCCGAATGTGTTTTGTAATATTTCCACAGGTCAGTTGTTGTTTTCACTTAAAATTGGGTCCATTTTAAACAAAAGATAGAAAATTTGAGTGATATCATCCACACCATGCCTCAGATTGAGGCGTGGTTGACTCGGAAATGTCACCAATGCACCCATGGATTGTTCTCCTGAAGGATCAACACAATCCGAATGTGTTTGGTCAGATTTGCGTACGTCAATTGTTGTTTTCACTTAAAATTGTGTCCATTTTATACAAAAGAGAAACACTTTGAGTGGTTCATCATTCTTGCACGTTGCTGGTGCATATCATCTATTAAAATGGGAAAATAAATCATTGGAGAAACGATGTTTTATTTAATAAAAAATACAATTTTCTTATGAACATTTACATATAGAAATGTTTCATCTTTTGATCCCCTTACCCCTCTCAAAAATGACCACCAATTGTACACATCCCCAAGTCAGATATTCATGCTATTTTTGTAAAATCTGTCAACAGGTATGTGGCCCACTCGTTTCTGAACAAATCTATATCATCTTGTGAGTATGAGGATTTTCAGCAGTCAGAGTAGTACTTCAAAATATAAAAACAAAATACTAATAAATAAATTAATTGAAATAGTAGTTGTTTTGAAAATACCTCTTTAGGGATGCTAGTTTGTAGATGAAAAATGATCTCTTTCGTAAATTTACAAACATAATAACTGAAATCATTATCTTTTGTTTCTTTTGGACACTGCAAAAAAATTGATCATTAGGAGAATAAGTAACTTGTGTTCAGATGTGTTTGGATAGTGAAATTTTATTATATATACCCTGATATATGTCCAAATGTAGTACTGGCTCGCCTCCTTATGCTTAGCCCCTATCCTAATTCCTTTTTAGACAATAATGATACAAAACCCTATCATAATATAATCCTCGGTAAAAGATAATATAAATTATATTACTTGATTTTTAGACCTAAAACGTAGGATGTAGTGTCTTACATATTCAAAAACTCCATCATGTGTGGTCATTTTGATGGATATTCTTGCTTTGAATCTAGAAAATAAATCATTGGAGTATACAAGTTCACTGCAATTAGAATCCAATGATGCTTAAAAATGAAAAAAGGAATAAGTAATAAAATAAGTGAAAATATAATTTGATATTCTTTAATCATAGAGTTTTTCCCCAGTATGGTTGGTATTATGAAGAGTATGTCATCTATAATCTTGCTTTAAAAATTTTTCAGCAAGCCGTTCACTATTTCATTCTTTTTTGATGGCTCTAATTTGGTTAGATGTGTTGATGTGGTATGAGGACTAACGAGTCCGAATTTGGGCTAATGGGAAAATTCCTTCAACTTTTTTTCATATATACATCTGTCAATAATATAAAATGCAGTTAGTCATAATTTTCACATTAGACCAACTTTTAGAAAATCAAGTCATGAAAACATACCTTATATATATATTTACAACTATGACACCTATCCAACCATTTTCAAGGATCTCATTTACATTTTCAGTAGCAACGAAATCTTGGATTTCCTCTTCGTATATATTCTTTTCTAAAACCACTATATGACTACTACCACCTCTTAGCTTCGTATCCAAATGAGTATTCAATGCTAGTGAATGTGGCTAGAGAACATGTGGTGTTACTGTGATTTCAGTAGCTCCTTGGGATCGGTTGGTCGATCCTTTAGATTGTTTTGAGCCGATGTTTTTCACTCCCTTTCCTTTCTTTGTCTACAATAACATTCATTGGTTCAGACGCTTTTTCATTAATTGTTAAAGTTTTATCTTGATAAAAAAGGAAATAAATACCTCTTCATCAGTGTTGGCGCCAAAAATATTCGAAGAAAGGAGAGAAGAAAATGAGGCTTCGCGCCCTGCCTCACAAAGCTCCGACGCGCAGCCCCCTAGCTCTGTGGCCGCCGCGAAGTACTAGAGGTGGTAAAGCTCCACGAACACCCTGATGTTTGCGAACCCTCTGCGAATCAGAGGAGGCGGTACCTCTCCGCGAATTTGGTTGACATTCGGGACCCGCCGTGAAGCCAGCGAGGCCCACTTCGTGCCCCGTGAGCTCTACTTAATGGTGACCCTTGCCTATAAATACCGAGCTCCCCCTAAGCTGTCCAGATGGACAATCTGACCTTTCAGCTTCTCAACAACCAAATCACGAAGCACTCTACGCTCTGGGAATCATAAGCTCTACGAGGTATTTTTTTCTTCGCGAGAGGCCTTCGCCTTGTCTCGTTTTGAGCCCCTCTTCCGAGAGGGATGCCCTTCGTGAAGCCTAAGGGCATTCGCGAAGGAAGGGGAACCCCAAGGGGACCCGGGAAGTCGCGGAGCATTTATGCTTCACAAAACAACCATCCTGTACAAGTGATCCACATGCCAAGGTAGGGTCATTGTACTTCATGAAGCGCACTACTTCACAGCACCTTGCTTCGTGAGGCACATCTGCTTTGCGAGGCAGTTCTCCGCGAACACCCTTCCACTTCGTGAAGCACCTCCCACTCACACCTCTGCCCCATGATAAGGCCAAGTAAATCCACTTCGTGAAGCACACCCCTTTGAAAATGCTCTCCACTATGAAAAGAAACCATGCTCCGCAAGGTCCCTACCTGTGGACCCCTTTGCTTTGCAATTCCTCTTCTCGTGTGACCCTCCAGGTTTTCACGATGTGATTTCAAAGTCCCATGGACGACACCAACCATAGAATTGCTTCGCCTAATGCTTCTTCTCATAGGCACGCTAATGGCTATTGCTTCTTCAAATAGCCACGGTAACTTGGACCCCTCGATGGTTCGCTCTGCGACCCCCCTTCACCACAGCCTTGTCGATACCTTCCCTCCCACTAGGAGCAGAGGGTAACGGTTATGTAAGTCCTAGGGGTGTGGATTAAACCCACCTCATCTGAGCTGAAGGATGTTAAACTGCCAAGAACCTCATCCTCAACACATGACGTTAAACTGTGACCCGACCCCGTGCCTCGCATGCAGGGTCCCCCCAGCTCGGACATTCTTTACGCCGCTTGTCTCCACGAGAATGGAATCACCCTCACATGGGATGATATCCTCCCTCTCAGAGTGGTGTTTGTCCATGGGGGAAGGGTTTCCTCACAGCGTAAGCCCCTAGCCTCTCTTACGGAAGGTAGCACCCATGCACATCTGTACTTCCCCACTGCCAAGGCCAGTGGAGGGCGCGATAGGGAATGAGGAACCTCCCATATTCAGTCCCAAATCCCTCTCCCACAGTGCTTTTCCGCACCTTGGGCCTCCATCTTGGAGTAAGTCCCAGCATCATGGGCCGCCTAACGCATAAGCCCCTCTTCGCTTCTCATGGATACACCCTTCTCGACGTGATCGCCAGATCTCTACTGCCTATTGTTTCTCACACCGAGCATGATTCATGTGGTCTTAGAGTAATCATCGACCATGGAAGTTCCCTCATCCAGCATGACGTTAAACTGTATGCCCTCATCCAGCATGATGTTAAACTGTATGCCCTCGTCCAGCATGACGTTAAACTCTATTCCCTCCTCCAGCATGACTTTAAACTGTATGCCCTCGTCCATCATGATGTTAAACTGTATGCACATGTCCCGCATGACATTAAACTGTACATCTATTTGAACTATGAGGTATTTGATCCATGTCAAGGCATGGTACGTAGGAAGCCTCCATGAGGTTCAAGCCCACCGACTGTCATTTATTCATGTTAGGTTACACCCTCGTCATGCATGACGTTAAATTGCATTCCAGTCCAGCGGTAAGACGTTGTGACTATCCCAAACTACAAGGACTTTGATCCATGTCAATGCATGGTAGGTAGGAAGCCTCACGAGGTTCAATCCCACCACCAATGGACCCACGGGTTCACCTTCAAGTCGGTTCACTGATGAAAACCACCATCTGAACTATGTGGTCTTTGATCCATGTCAAGGCGTGGTACGTAGGAAGCCTCCCTGAGGTTCAATCCCAATAATCATCGACCCTGGCCGTCTCCGTGTCGGTGTTCCAAACCCCCATTTTCCCAAACTACATGGAATTTTATCCATGTCAAAGCATGGTACGCAAAAAGCTTCACAAGGTGCAAGCCCACCATCCACCTGGGCAAAGGTCCTCTTTCACGTCGGTTCTCCGACACATCCCCGTCCCACATGATGTTAAACTATTTCCCAATCCAGTGGGAAGCCGTTGTGACCCTGCCATCCAGTTGTTCTGACACCCCTTCGTGTCAGTATAATATCCCCTTCTACCAAACTACGTGGACTTTGATCCATGTCAAGGCATGGTGGGTAGGAAGCCCCATGAGGTGCAAGCCCGCCACCCATTAGGCCAAGGTCATTTTCATGCCGGTTTTCCGGCGCTCAACCTGAACTATGTGGTCTTTGATCCATGTTAAGGCATGATAAATAGGAAGCCTCACGTGGTTCAAGCCCACCACCACCTGGTCATTCCGAATGTATTCACGTCAGTTCTTCCAACACCTTGGGCATCCTAGAGTGTAAGCCCCACACATCCATCCCAAACTACGTGGACTTTGATTCCCTATCATGGGGATATGTAGGAAGTCTCTTCGAGACTCAATCCCATCACCACCTCCATCTCCATGATGGCTCATTTCATTCCTCCTTCACTCCATGCAATTATCCATCATCCATCATGAGTCTTACCTAGGTCGCCACATCCCGGTGAGATTATGCCACCCCATTCACCTCCACAGCATTCGGGAAGCTGCCCACGGGCTGGCTCCGATATCGGCATTCCCTCAAGGGGGATTCCTCAATCTGATCCACTCCATTTGGTGTTCTGATCTGGCCGATCTGTCTCCGCTGGATGTTAAACTTGCGGCATACCCTGTGCTAAACATGGTAAGCTGATTAAAACCTCAGATATATGCCTAGGGAATATGATTCCCCACACTTGATGTGGGATTCATTGGTATTCCGCAACCTTGAGAAGCCCTATAATAAGGGTAAAAAGACAGACACGCCAATTCCCCAATGTTCAGACACATTACTGATGCCTCGATGTGACTACTCCCCCGACTGAAGGTTGATTCCCTGACCGGACCCTTTGGAATGTCCTGACAGAAACTGTGTAATTAATCGGCGCCCATGGAAACATGGCACTTGAAATATTTTCATGAACAACTTATTAAATATATGAGGGAGACCCGGACTAGGTGATGAGTTCCAAGAAGGAATCTACGGAAGGAAGAGCTGACATCCCATCATCCTGGTTTCGATCAAGGAGAAGACATCCTAGAATAAGGAGCGGATCTTGCCCGCCTTTGGAAAGCGAGAACGGGGGGGCAACATAAAAGTTTTACCTGTCGTGCCCCAGCAGACAGACGCGCGCGCCCCAGCGAAAGTGTCAGAAACAAAAATGGTGAACCTGACGTGAAGGTCTTCTCCTCAATGTGGAGATTAGTAGAGCTCGAACATCAGTAGATTGACGTGTCACCGAATCTAGATATCCATCACTGGGTCCCACCAAGAAAATAGCGAGCCTGGCATGAAACTCACCAAAAGTTGGGGCAGTAGAATGTCGGGCATTTCGTTCTGCAATGTTGTCTACATGGATCCCTCTTTCTGACCACGGAAGATGGAATGACGCTGGGGCTCTGGTTGTCAATCTCTTTTCCTCGCAGTGCTAATGAGTTAATCTCCCTTCTTCTCAGTAATCAGGTTGCTGCTATAAGAACATGATCGCCGCCCACCCACCTATGCAGGGGCAGGGGAAATACTAGCACAGCTGCTCCGTGTGGCTCTACTGCTTCTACAACGTCACCTGCATTCACGAGCGTGGGGCGCCCATGCCCCCTCTCCCCATCGAAAGTCATCCAACGAAGGGTGATTAATGACCTCATACGTTGTTACGAGAAAGAGGGCATAATCCAAACTCGGGATATGGTTCGCCTGGACTTGGAGGCGTCCAGGCCCCGCCATCAACACCTCCCTCGTGGGCCGCATAGGGAGCCTTTGCTCCCCACCCCAACTTTCAATCGTTTTGGGAGCCTGTCCCCGTAACGCCTTGACGACTCCCTGCCTTACGCTGATGAGGTGGGTGATGTCCGGCTCTGCCCGGTCAGAGTCCCGATCCAAGGACTCCAAGAAAGGGCCCCTACCCGGACACGTCAGTGCCACCGTCTGGCCTTGCCAGAAGAGAAGGTAGGCTATGCCCCTACACCACCCGCACTGGCTCGCCTGACCTGACTCCAGCATTGGGCCGGAGCTGAGGGCGCCCGCCAAGGGGCGTCGACGTCAACAGCTACTGTGGCTCGAGCCACCGCCAACGTATATCATGAATCCCCTGCACACACTGACCAGGAACACTCCTATGCCCGACTGGGGTCGAGGCCCCAACTGCCCCACAGGTAGGCTGGGTTGACTCTCTGGGCCACAGGCCCGAGTGGTGATCGTCGCGAACCAATATGCAGTAATGTCACCCCATATAGAGGCCCTCCCCATACCACCACTCCATAGAGCATGGGCCTTCCCTGCTCCGAAGTTCGTCACGGAGGTATGCCCCATGCTACCCCAACCCGAATGAAGACCTGCCCCGCGGCAGTGACACTCGGCTGGAAAGTCTTTCTCTTACCCACCACACCGGGTATGGAATTCCTCCTCCTACCCCCGATCGTCGATATGAAGGAATTGCCCATCCGGTCCCTCCCCAACGTGGGGATCCTCCCTACATCCATTCTGCAACCGGTGAAGGTCTTCCTCGCCCTGGGAACCAGAGGGGTGAATTTAAGCCTCGCTCCAGCCACACCAAGCATAGAAGTCCTCCCCATGCTCCCGCCGGTTCCAACGGAGCTTTCACCCGCTTAGGTGTTGTCCATGGAGGTATTCCCCATGTTACCTTCTACATTTTCCCCAGTTCCCCTCGCACCCTAGACATATCAAGCGGAAGTCCTCTCCGCCCTGGCGCCGGCACGGCCCTGAGACCACATGTCGAAAATCAGCCTCATCCTGAAGAGCCATCTAAGGGCAGCAGGTCGTCGCCGCCACAAGAAGAATACCGAGATGGCCCGTATAGGGATCAAACCAGCGCGCTTCTCGGATTCTGAAGCAGAATGTGACTTGGCATTGGAACCCTCCCCTCTTTTCTCTGCATCAAGGACCAGGGCAGCAACAAGGCGTGTCAGCCTCATCCTTCCGGAATGCGAATTCCATCAGATTCCCACCTCTCTTCGTAGGTACTTCCAGGAGGAGGAAGTTTTGGGAATCCCGCAGGTTCCGACCATACAGTCACCACCATCATTACCAGAAGCTACCTCTACCTCTACCAGAGATCACGGAGAGCTATTCTGGGGACCGATAATGGTTGAGAAACAGCGTGGCCCATTGTTGGTTGCCGCAATCCATGCACCAGAGGTTGTGGCTATTAGCCCATCATATCATGACATTCTGGTCAGGTCACCGCACTCTTCAGAGGATGGTCCAGAATTCGGAGGCCAGTCAGCTCGTTCGCCATATTCTCCGTCGCCCAGTTTACTGTCCCAGCGGTCCGCTTTAGTACCACTACCGGTTCCTCATCCACCCCCGGTTGACGAGTGGGGCAATATGGGTCCAGACCCTGAATCTGAGCCCAGGTTCTTATGGAGCATTCTCGCAGCAGACCACATCCCAGAGAAGTTCAAGTTGGTGGCAGCATCGAACTTTTGTGTGCCGGAATCTCTCACCCTGGAAAAAGTTGAGTGCTTCCATCAAACCCTATGGGCGACGCACTTTAGTCTTCTCTATCAATGAGTGGTGTACCCTAGGAGCCCAGTTCCCTTCAAGGAAATCAGCGATCAATGTCGTCTGGTCGATTTGGCGGAACTCCCCATGGCCCAGTGCCCTGAGTCACCTGGTCGCCAGAGCTCCCTCCAAGAAAAATGCATTCATATTTTCAAGGTACTCCACAAAATCATCACGAAAGCTACCCCCATGTGCAAGTCTGTGGTTGGGGATAGTATGCTGACCTCCTCTTCAGTCCTATCCGATGGAAGCCCGATTCGTTATGCGACATTGAAGACATGCCCCCAAGAAGGGTTGTGGTCCACATGGCTGACATAGTGGACAAAGATGATGAGCTTGAGTTTCTCGATGGAGACTTACCTCTTGGGGGTGTACCACCATTGTTGTACCCATTAGTGAGTATTATTCGTCAGTAGAGGAACCTTCTAGGCCTCCCTGCACCCACCGAGTCGCTGGTACTCAGCCGAAATGCCGGTAAGGGAAAAGAGCAGGTCGGAACCGTCAAGCACTTTGACCCGTCTGCCTCAGTACAGAAAATAGACGAAGACCCCGAGAAGGCCGCGTTGCACCAACATCTTGCTGAGAATAAGAGGCTAGTCGATGATCTCTAAGCCGAGTGTGCTATAGAGAGGCGACCTGACTATGGTAATCCTAAGTCGGGGTAGCAGGGGCAGTAACAACTTCCCCCCGGCGAGATGCCTCTGGGCAACCCTGATCATGCTACTCCCACGGACAGGGCAGAAGCTGTAATTCACGGCAAGAGGGTGTGATACATTTCTCCAAACCCTCTTGAACGGTGAGGCAATCTAAGGAATCCAGCCCGGGTTCCCCCAGTCGCCCCGAGGGCCGTTCCACCAGACGCTCCATGATCCATTGAAGTTGTTTACCATGTCGAAGAGCCCGGTAAAACACTCGTAGTTTGGGATCCCCATTAAGACAGGGACCCCCACCCGGATGATCCTATAGCGGCACTCATCGCCCGCATCGAGTCGTTGGAAATGAGGCAGGTGGCAGTCCCACTAGATGGAAAGCCATATCCCGCGTGGTTGGATGATATGTCCGTACCCCCGGGTTTTGTGAATCCCACTTTCTCTCCCTTAAACGGGACTGGGGACCCGCCGCAGCACTTGGCTCATTTTTCCTCCAGGTGTGGACCCATGTTTGGGACCACGGCACAACAGGAGTCCTCCACGCTCCGATGTTTTGTGCAGACATTGGAGGGCCCTGCATTCGTCTAGTATAGCCATCTTCCTATCGGATCGGTGACCGGATGAGAGGATCTCCGTCGGCAGTTCTTATACCATTTCAGCTCCTCCACATGAAAGACTAGCATCGCAGACCTCTTCAAGTGAAAACAAAAGCCTGAAGAGCGAGTCGCGGACTTCATCGCCCAGTGGAAGGGGTTTACATACTCCCTTGACATGCCACTGAATCAGAAGAAATTACTGACGATGTGCATAGGGAATGTTAAAACAGAACTCGTTCCTTCCCTGATCACCCAGAACTACCCCGGAGGGTTCCGGGACTTCTCAGATAAGGCCTAGTGCCTTGAGGAAGCTCTGCCACAGGCTAGTCAAGCACGTCTGATGCCCCTTGTGATCCCATCCAGGAGGGCTTCCAGAGCTGAACCCGCCATGGTGGCCCAAATAGAATCCCCTAGGCAGCTTGAATTACTGAAAGGGGCACCGGCTCTGCAACCCCGCAGAGGCCCTCCACCTCAAGCACAGGCTCCTGCCCAGCAGTGACCGCCTCAGAACCGACAGGTTCCCCCGCACAATGTGCCACCACCGCCTAGCCGGGACAATCAGGCTCTACCTCCTCGGAAGGCCCCTCCGGCCCCTCATCAGGGCCAGGCTCTCAGGGCCCCCTATCCGGAAAGAAGGCCCCAGACTTACTCATTCAACAAGAATCAGGTCCCCGGTTACTTCCGAAGTGTCGTAGAGCAGAGGATTGTGCGTTTACCTGAGTGCAGAAGGCCGGTAGAGGCGAATCTCACTGATCGCCCCAACTACTGCCCCTATCATCGGATTATGGGGCACACCCTCAAGCAGTGCTATGTGTTTAAAGAATGGATTCAAGACCAGGTCGAAAAACACATAGTCAGGTTGGGCCCGGCCCCGACATAAGTGGTAGGTGTCTTTGTAAGGTCAAAAAGCGGTAGCGGCGACGAAGGCGAGTGGCATCAGGTTCCCAGCCATGGGTCCTAGAAGTACGATGATTGGATGCCTCGTAAAACCGTCGCCCGCACCCATGGTATCATTCGGGAACGCCTAAATCAGCCGGAGCCTTCAGAATATGCGAACTATACCAATGCATCATCATCTCAGTAGACCCCTTCCTAGAAGGGCAAGCAGCGACGATGCAAGAAGAAGCAACGCGCTCCACTGCCACCGTTGTCGTCTGACACTCTCGGTGATTTAAAGCCCCCTGAGATGGGGATTCCTCCCAGAATCTGCCCAGTGGTGGATGAATATTCAAGAGACATTCAGGGGTATTCCTCGGTTAATACCGTGTAGCTGGTAAATCTCTATATGACTCTCAAAGAGGGGGAATGCCAGGAGAACCTCCGCAACGTCCTCAGCCGACGTCAATGTCAGCAAAACCGCGGCCACATGGATCGTCAAGGCGCGTCAGCGGGTGCTTTCAGTTAGGCCGTGCATGCTATTGAAACCAGACAACAGGCCCAGCGCATATCTCAGCACGCACAACCTCATCTGCTGCCCTCAGATCTACCTCCACCGCTGGTTGTGCTACTAGATCAGGCAGAGTTGTCTTGTCCATACCGCGGCCAGTCTTTCCCTGCTACAGGCCAATCTCAGTTGTCCGGTCCTCATCTGGCAGCTACTCTTTAGTCATCAACTACCAGGAAGCGGTATGTACCCAGTACCAGCCAGCCGCCGGTCCAACCGGTAGGGCCCGCCATGCCTCCAACTACATAATGACCTCCTATAAGCAGAGGTTCGTGTTTGGCACGAAAGTATGATGTTCTGAAGCACCTTGTCGGCATTCCATCAACGCTTTCAATTCTTGAGGCTCTTTTCCTGTCATCTGAAATGCATGAGGAACTTTCTAAGGGCCTAAAAAGCCCCCTCCAGTTTGAGATGGAGGTAGCAGGTGGAAAAGCCTTCCACGCTGAGGCAATTGAGAACGCCGAATTCCAGGAAGTTATCTCATTCTCCAATGAAGATAATGACCTTCCCATACATGGGAATATTCACCCACTATATGTCACTGACCAGTTCAATGGCATGGAAGTCCGCTTCTGCCTTATTGACACGGGTTCTGGGATTAACCTAATCCTGATTCGGACACTGCAAAAGCTAGGTTTGTCTAAGAATGATTTAACTCCTTCCGACCTCAGAATCTAGGGATACAAAAGAACCGAGCAATCCCCAGTTGGAAAGATTTTCTTGAAGATCCAGTTCGGTGGCCTAATTTCCAGCACCGAGTTAATGGTTGTCTCTCAGGACACCGCATACAATGCATTGATGGGCAGGCCATAACTCCGTCTACATACAGCGGTCCCTTCGTCATATCACCAATGCCTCAAATACTCCCTCAATAGTCGAGTTGGTGTGCTCCAAAGAGATGCACCTCCTTTCGCCTCTTGTGAAGCCCGCTATCTAAATGCTGACTATTACAAGAGCAAGGATAAGAAAGTCCTGGAAAGTGAGGATGAACCCGCCCTGGTTATAAGTGATCCCTGGGTAGGCCAGGACGACACCTACATCTTCACGATCCATTGGTTGGAGGCCACGTCCTCCGACATAGGGCAGTGTTTTGTTGTTTCGGGTACAAAAGAAAGGCATGTTCCCATGTCCAAGTGACGGGGGAAAATCACCTCTTACTCCTACCCCAACCAGGCTCAGGTGATCCTGGAACCTCCTACCCCTGTGCGATATCGGGATGTCAGGCTTATGGAAACGGCGGTACGTCATACGTGTCTCTTCTGCTGGGCTGGAATCAACCGGCTCAGGCCGACGAATCACTACTGCTTTGATGTCATCAAGCATGGCCCCTTGGGATGAAGGCCATATGGGATAAGATCGACTGCCTTCATCATTATGGTCTCAGTGGCGCATGAGTCTCCTGATATGATGACCAATGCTTCCCAAGACGGCACCAGCTGCCCATCTGGGTTTGATAAATCAAAAGAAGATCCCACCATGGGAGATACCTCTATAGGTGGAGAAGAGGATCTGGAGGATGCTCCCCCTACCTTTGAAGAAAGCATCTCTACCACAGTCGATGAACTGGTACTGGTGAACCTTGGTAGCGAGGCAGATTCGAGACCCACATTGATCAGTGTAGCCATGACCCTCGAGGAGCAGCAACAATACATGGACTTTCTCAAATAGCACCGCGACATGTTTTCCTGGAGTTACAACGAGATGTCAAGACTAGATCCCCAGGTAGCCGTCCACCGCCTTGGTCTCCCGACAAACCATCACGGGTTCAAGCAGCCGTCCAGAAAGATTCACCCTTCTCACGGTGCCATGGTTGAGGCCGAAGTTGACAAGCTTATCAAAGACAACTTTGTCAAGGAGGTCCAGTACCCCAGGTGGCTTGCCAACATTGTGCCAGTCATGAAGAAGAACGGGCAGATCAGAGTCTGCATCGACTTCTGCGATCTCAGCCGCCACTTCCCAAAGGATGATTTTTCCCTCCCAGTGACAGAGTTGTTGATTGATTCCATGACCGGGTTCCAATCCCTCTCTTTCATGGATGGGTATTCCGGGTACAACCAGATCCGGATGGCCCCTGAGGATGAGGAATCCAATGCCTTCAGGGATCCCCAAGGTACTTTCTATTACCAAGTCATGCCCTTTGGCCTAAAAAATAAAGGTGCCACCTATCAGTGGGTCATGCATCACATATTCAAGCTGATTCTCAGGACACTGGTGGAATGCTATGTGGATGATCTGGTGGTCAAATCTCACCAGCGCAAGGACCATCTCAGGGACCTTGATAAAGTGTTTGGCTTCCTCTGGTCCCACCACCTGAAGATGAACCTGGTAAAGTGTGCCTTCGAGGTCACCTCTGGGAAGTTTCTTGGCTTTTGTTTTGGATACCGAGGCATCAAGATTGACCCAGAGAAGATCAAGTCCATCAGAAAAATGCCTCCCCAGAGTAATATTCGGGAGCTTCGAGGTCTTTAAGGCCACTTAGACTACATACGCCGATTCATTGCGAATCTGGCTGGAAATTTTAAGACCTTTTCCCGGCTCATGAAGAAAGGTTCCACCTATGAATGGGATGAAGAGTGTCAGACCGCCTTTCAGGAAATCAAGCAGTATATGCTCCAACCTCTAGTCTTGATGCCACCCGTCTCTGAAAATCCGCTGGTCCTTTACATGACTACCCTGGAATGGTTCTTTGGAACACTTCATTCACAGAAGAACATGAGGGAATAGAGAATAATCTCTACTACCTCAGCCGCATGCTCCTCAATACAGAGACTAGATACTACCCCATCAAAAAGAGCTTCTTGGAACTTGTGTTTGCCGTACAGAAATTGTGGCATTACCTATAGCACCATGAGGTACAGTTGGTCTCTCGGGTAGACCCACTGAAGTACATTCTGAACTGCCCCATGTTGACTGGCCAACTATCGCGGTGGGTAATGATCCTCCAGCAGTTCGACATTAGGTTCATGCCTCAGAAGGACATCAAGGGACGGGCATTGGGAGACTTCCTAGCTGCCCATCCAACCTCCGCTGATCAATCCCAAGACCTGGACTTTCCTAATGAGGCAATTCTCTCAATTGATCATGTTGTCTCATGTTGGAAAATTCACTTCGACGGTGCCTCCCGGAGCCCCACCGGTAGGAGGCTCAATGATCCTAAGCTCAACAGAGTGGGTCTGGGTATCGTCTTCATCACCCCAGCGCAATCCGTTCTTCCATACTCATTCATGTTGTCAGAAGGCTGCACCAACAACGAGGAAGAGTATCAGGCTCTCATCACTGGCCTCGAGATGGCCCTTGATATCGATGTGCCCCATTTCCCTGTGAAAGGGGATTATGAACTAGTCATCATGCAGGTCAATTGTGACTATGTTGTCAGGAATCTGGAGCTTGTGCCATTGCTGGAGTTCACACTTCTTCTATTGGCCCGGTCCTCTTCTCGACTAGAGGTTACCCATGTCCCTCGGTCAAAGAACGGTCGAGCAGACGCTTTGGTCGGCTTAGCTGTGTCGCTCGCAGAACCCAATCAAGATGATTTGATCATACATGTAGCACACCAGAGAGTCATCACCCCCATTAACCCAGAGGATGACGACGGCCTGTGGGTAAGCCACCTTACCGTCGGACCCTCCGCGTCAGGGGTCCCAGGTTCTTTAGATGCAGTGGTGGAGGCAACTCCCGACTGGAGGGAACCTATTGTCAAGTATCTCCAAAATGGTTGCCTCCCAGATAATCGGGCCGAGAAAGAGTGAATCTGACACCGCGCACTGCAATTTACCCTCCAGAGTGGTCCCAGTCTTGAGTGGATCCTCTATAAGCGGGGCTTCGATGGTGTTCTCCTCTGTTGCATTCAAGGAGTTGAGATTTCTCAGGTCATGCAAGAGGTTCATGCCGGTTCCTGCAGTGCCCACTAGGCTGGGGCCAAGCTATCCCATCAGATCCAGAGGTTAGGTTACTTCTAGCCCTTTATGATCCCTGATTGTATTGAGTTTTCCAAGAGATTACACGCGTTCCAAGTTCATGCTAACTTTATGCATTGGCCCCCAGAGCCTCTCCACTCCACCAAGTACTCTTGGCCATTTGCGGTGTGGGGACTAGATGTTGTCGGACCATATCCACCGGTGATAGCTCATCAGTGTAGATTCATCTTGACTACTACAAATTTTTCTCCAAGTGGGAAGAGGCTATTCCACTCAAATAGGTCAAGGCCCATTCCATCATTGACTTCGTGAGCTCCAATATCATCCACTAGTTTGGAGTCCCTCGTGTTTTCATCATCGATAATGACACCAACTTCCGAGTAGCTGAAAGAAAGAAATTGTATTCCAAGTACAATATGCATTCAAACCATACCTCTCACTATCATGAACAGGAAAATGGATAGATCGATGCATTCAATAAAACCCTCTCTAACATTCTGCAAAATATGGTCGGTCAGAACAAGAAGAGTTGGCCGGACAAGCTCCCCAACACCCTCTGGGCTTATCGAACGGTGACTCGCAATTCCACCCAGGTAACCCCATATTCCCTGGTGTATGGGGCTGAGGTCATCCTGCCCATTGAGATCTAGCTTCTATCGTTACGCACTACAGTCTATGACCAGCAGGGGTGTAAGAACCTAGGTTTTCAGAATGGGTCAAAATCCCGACCCTATTTATATTTTTGACTTGTTTCTGAGGAAACTGGATAAAATGGGATGTTTCTAGAAATTTCCAGACTTCACGTCATGTACTTTGAGTACACGCCATGTATGTGTAGGCGAGTGACCGACCGTGTACTCTCCGAGTAAATACCGTGCGGGTTACAGTGTAGAATTTTATTACTACACGGCATGTAGTTTTTAATGCATCGTGTATACCCCCTGACCGTGTGAGGCCATACATGGCGTGTAGGCTGCTGGCCGGGTAAGAACGAGGTACACACCATGTTCCCTTTGGACACGTCGTGTAGTCTAGCCATGTATGAGAGATATACATGGCATGTGGTTAAGTCGGAAATGAAAGGAACAAGAACCAAGTACACGCCGTGTACCCCTAGGTACACGCCGTGTACTCATGTCGGCAGGTTCAGAAAGTAATTCGGCAGAATCAGTCATCTTTTGAATAGTTAAATGAATTATACACGGTGTGTAGTCCTGAAGTACATGCCTTGTACTTTCTTTTTTTCTCTTAAATGGGAAGTAGCCTTATTTTTGAGGTAGAACACTCCTCCTTCAACCGGTTTCACGAACCAGGCTGGCCGAACCCATTTCCTCCTCCCGATTGTCCATTCGAGGTCTGTTTCGACTTCTGATTAGTGTGTTGGAACCACCTCAGTAAGGCCTTGATTCCTCTTTGGGCGTTTTGTCTGATTTTCGTTCTAGAACGAGTTATATCCCTTTGAGAGGTTTTGAATATTTTGTAGATTTACCGTGTTTAGACCGAATTGGAGGGTGTTACCGGAGGAGTATCATCGTGTGAGTCTTAGATAGGTGGTGCATATCTTATTTTTGTTTTTGTGGTTGTTTGGGTAACGCGACCTTCGGTGCGTTTTCGGGTATTTTGAGTGGGACCTGTTGTATCTGCTTTTTCATACTGTGTTTCTTATGGGACCTCTAGGATGCCTTTGGGTATGCCCGGTTACCAGTTTGCGTGAGCGGGCTGGGTGAGGGGTCATGGCTCATCGGGGAATTTTGGACGGGGAACGCCAAAATGGTTTTAATTGCAATATTATTGTATTAAACTGTTAGTTTAAATTATTTAAGCTTCTTATAATTGTTGGAGGCATTTAAGACCTCAGTGCCGGTATGGGACAACACCTGGTATAGTGCAATTCAAGTGTTTAGTTGTTTTGCTGGTTTATGTTTTTTTGTTTACATATGTTATATATGAAATTGTTGGATTGCATCTATTGGACCCCCTTTGGGTTGTGTTGGGCTTGGCCCGGTTACGCTAGAGTGATGTTGATCACAGGTTGGGGCTTTGCCCGAGTTGCTTTGGGTGGTTTTGACTACAGGATTGGGCGTCATGGACGTCGTCTTGAGGCGGTACGAATGTTAGGTTGGGCATGGCCCAGGATACTAGGGTGGTGATTCCATCGGACTTGAGAAACATGGTCTCAGGGACACGAGGTGTCAGATGTGTTGGTGGCTTAGGACTATTTTGGTGATTACCGCTCATCGGGACTTTGAGTAGTGTGCACACAGAGATACTCTGTGATGAGCTGGTTTTGACCACTCGTGTGGGTAGAGTCCCCCATAGTTGTGGTTAGGTATTTTGGTTGGGGGTTCTTGCCGTAGAAATCCGCGTGGGAGGTGAGGAGCCTTCAGGAGATGGTTGTGCCTTCGGGACGTTGGTACTTGAGACACGAGGTGTCAGGAGGCACATGGTGTCGGGTTACTATTTGTGGGCGTGCCTTCGGGACGTCGGTACTTGAGACACGGGGTGTCAGGAGGCACTTGGTTCCAGGTTAGTATTTTGGGCGTGCCTTCGGGACGTCGGTACTTGAGACACGAGGTGTCAGGTGGAACATGGTGTCGGGTTACACGACAGAGATTCCGGCGTTGGCCGAAGCAGGTGACACTCTATGGTGGCTGTTGAGCACCAGTGGAGTTTGTGTTTATTTGTGCATTTTAATATTTACTGCTTTCCTTAGAAATGCATGACTGCTTAAACACATATATTTGGTACGCACCATTGGGTGGTATCCTACTGAGAATTGTCTCACACCCTGCAGGGGCCCTTCGGGACGCGAGTAGAATTTATGGATTTATGTGCAGGAAAGAGGCCAGCATTAGGAGCTGGTTTACATTAGTTTTTCCATGGAGATGGTATGGACCTTGAGGTCATGCCTAGCTGGGGTTTACTTTGTTCTATTTACTTTTCTGTATCAGCATGCTTACTTGTTGTATCTTCTGTTGGTCAGCCATCGGCACCCTTTTTATAATCAGTTATGTATGACTTTCTTTGGATGCATGCTTGGTTGTTTACAGTAGTTGTTGCAGTTGATTGCTGGCATGTTGTTCTGTTTATTGTCTACTTCAGTTGTTTCCTATATTGCTTCCGCTGTTTATTGCGATTGGATATGCTTCATCTCTGCGGGTCTGGCTCGAGTCTGGTGAGTCTTTCTTTCCACTACATCTTTACTGTTATACTCGGACCAGTACCCTTACTATGATCCTTCGAAAGGTTATAGCCTCCCCACTATACCTATTCAGACCATCTCTTCTAGTCGGAAGCCTTTGGCGTTTAGGGGAGGTACGCCTAAGGTAGGGACACCCGACCCGTTTGGCACTGTTCGGGTGGCTAGCCGGGTCCGGGACGTTACAAAGTGGTATCAGAGGAGTTCTTGACAGGGATTTAGTAGCAGCGTTTGACTGGATACTAATGAGTTTGAGACTTCTATTTTTATTTCTGATGGTTTTACTATATGGGATATGGTAGACTGGAGATAAGTTCTTGTTACTGGAACTGGGTTTTTAGCTTGTTCTTCGGTGCCTGCAGCCCCAGGTACGAGGGATGGACCAAGTTGCCATGGGTGGGAATTGCTGTCTGTATTTTTCTCAGATTACAGTTTATATGATTTCCACCTCGGTGGCTCACTTGATGTGTGATGTTCTTGATTGTGATATGTGACCCTTGACCCGGTATGGTAAGGTAGAATTGGACATTGGCCCGGTATGGCAAGACTAGTTGTTGGCTTTTGATAGGCACATTTTTAGGGTATTTCAATTTCATAATTGCACGTATGCTTTCTAAAGTGATAATTCCATGTGAATGAAATATCAATTTCCATGCTTTATATTATTTGACATGTCATTTGGTGAAATTACTGATAGAATTTCTAGTTGTTGCAATGTGTATTCCATGCTTTATTTTTGTAGAATTTCATGTTGTAGGATTTTGAGTCTGGCTCTTATGAGAGCAGATAGGTACTATGGTTGAGGCAGTGTAACTGTCAGGATTGGGTGACTCGATCATCGGTTTGAGGCAACGTGAGTTGTCGGGATGGGCATGGCCCGAGGTACATTTGATACTTGGCTCTGTTAAGGGCGGGTAAGGAGGCCATGAGGGCGGGATGTCGTGGGGCATGGGTTGCGGTGAGGGGGAGTAAGGGTAGTTGTTATGCACTTCCTTTTACTGCTTTCTTTATCTGTGTAGAATATATTGTTATATATATATATGGGTTGTCTGACCATTTATGGTATTCAGTGGGTTACTCCTTCATGGATTGATTGAGCGTCAGGCAGGAGAGGACATAGTGTCATAAGATCAGGGTCAGAATTCGGTACAGGCAGAGAACGAGCCGCAGGTACAGGCTCAGGATAGGATCAGGTTTAGGATCTAGTACAGGCAGGACAGGAGCCAGGATTGGCATCATTCGGGCAGTGGCTTGACGAGCAGCTCCAGGAGATCATGGTACGCGTCTAGCAGGGGATTCACAGAGTCACGTAGGGCATAGAGCCTTCTATGGCGTATCTGATGTGGGAGTTCCTGTCGCAGCACCTGCCGCTTTTTCAGGGTGAGGGTGGTCCGCAGGCGGCTGAGAACTGGATAGAGAGAATGCAGATGATCTTTGAGCAGCTCGAGATGCCTCCAGGGCAGAGGGTCAAGCTTGCGACGTACATGCTGAGAGGACTGGCGAAGTGTTAGTGGGACGTACAGGTTCAGGCTCGTAGGCACGAGGGACTGGCATGGAAGGACTTCGAGGACAAGTTCTTTGAGCACTTTTATCTGGAGACGCTGAGGGTAGAGAGAGATTATGAGTTCTTGAGTATTCAATAAGGAGAAACGTCTTCCATGGACTACGAAGCTACCTTCACAGAGTTGCCATGCTTTTCACCTGGTATGGTGAGCGATGACGCAGCTAGAGTGAGGCGCTTTGAGGATGGCTTGTGACACGCCATTCGGGTCCAGGTGAACATCTTCAGGCTGGGTTCTTTCTCCGAGTCGGTGAATCAGGCACTCATAGCTAAGGGAAATGAGAGAGAAAAATCTCGCTTGGGCAGGGTGACAGCTTCAGGTGATGGCTCGGACTGCAGGAAACGAGGACAAGACGGGTTCTAGCAGGTCATTCAGGCCAGGGATTTAGCTAGACCACCTCATGGGAGTTCTTCAGGGATTTACTTCCAGTTTGGACAGCCGGGACATGTTCTAACGCAGTGCGATAGGCCTCCGAAGGGGTGCCGGGCATGTGGACAGTACGGGCATCTAGAGAGGTTTTGCATATAGCCTTCTTAGATAGCCGGCAGACAGGGACCAGGACAGACTGCAGTGTCTGGAGTTGGTTCAGGTTCGGTACCTGTAGAGGGTAGTCGAGGATCAGCTGTGCGCGGAGGTCATGACAGAGATGGTGGGACCTAGCTGAGGGGTCATTGGCTAGTGACTAGAGTAGCATCGGGAGGCCAGGCGTCAGGCATTCGTGTTTCAGGCCAGGTGCACGCAGTGGAGCTGCCAGAGGCTGAGCAGGCTGGTGAGCCGATGACAGTTAGAGGTACACCGCGGTGTGGCCATGATCTCCATGTTTCCTTTTTGGCATAACCTGTAGTGGTATGTCTGTTTTGAGTGCACGAGGTGCACTGGATCTTTTTGGACTGACTAGATGCTAGTCAGTGGGTTGGCACCGTATCTAGTGCATGATATATATATATATATATATGTATGTATGAGATGTGTGGCATCGGGGCATCATGGATTCAGGTTACTTGAGGTGTCGTAGGAATCGGGGCATCGAGGATGTGGGTTACTTGAGGTGCTCAGCACCGGGACCTCATGGAGGTGGACACTGATGTGGTGTGGGTTACATTGAGTGTCGGAAGTGACTCAGGAGAACCAATGGGGTGTAGGGGTGACGATGCGTCACGGGAGGATTTTTCATTCGGAAAACAGGTTAGTAAACCCTGTTTTCTTTACGTTTTGTTGGGTTGAGACTGAGTATGAAATTCTTAAGGTGGGGAGCCCCTTGAGAAATTTAGCCAGAACCTTTGGACCGGGGTAGTCCAGGTTGTTTCACTAGGATGGGCGTGTTCGATGCCATCTCCAGTTTCATTCGGTAGCTCGGGGATGAGCAACGTTAAGGTGGGGAGTTAGTAAGAACCCAGGTTTTCAGAATGGGTCAAAATCCCGACCTTGTTTAAATTTTTGTCTTGTTTCTGAGGAAACTGGATTAAATGGGAAGTTTCTAGAAATTTTGTAAACTACACACCATGTACTTTGAGTACACGTCATGTATGTGTAGGCGAGTGATCGGTCGTGTACTCTCCGAGTACATGTCGTGCGGGTGACCATGTAGAATTTTATTACTACACAGTGTGTAGTTTTGAACACGTCATGTATACCCCCCGATCGTGTGAGGCCATACATGGCGTGTAGGCCGCTGGCCGGGTAAGAACCAGGGACACGTCGTGTTCCCTTTGGACACGCCGTGTAATCTAGCCATGTATGAGGGATATACATGGCGTGTGGGTAAGTCGGTAATGAAAGGAAGAGGAACCAAGTACACGCTGTGTACCCCTAGGTACATGCTGTGTACTCATGTCGGTAGGTTTGGAAAGTAAGTCGGCGGAATCATTCGTCTTTTGAACAGTTAAATGAATTATACCCGGCATGTAGTCCTAAAGTAGACGCCGTGTACTTTATTTTCTTCACTTAAATGGGTAGTAGCCTCGTTTTTGAGGCAGAACACTCCTCCTTCAACCGGATTCACGAACCAGGCTAGCCGAACACCTTTCCTCATCCCGATTGTGTGTCCGAGGCCCATTTTGACTTCTGATTAGTGCGTTGGAACCCCCTCGGTAAGGCCGCGATTCCTCTTTGGCCGTTTTGTCTGATTTTTGTTCTAGAACGAGTTATATACCTTTGAGAAGTTTGGAATCTTTTGTAGATTTACCGCGTTTTAGACCGAATTGGTGGGTGTTACCAGAGTAGTAGCATCGTGTGGGTCTCAGGTGGGTGGTGCATATATTATTTTGTGTTTTCATGGTTGTTTGGGTAACACGGCCATCGGTGTGTTTTCGGGTATTTTGAGCGGGACCCTTTTTATCTTCTTTTTCATACTATGATGGTTATGGGACCTCTGGGATGCCTTTGGGTATGCCCGGTTACCAGTTTTCATGAGCAGGACGGGTGAGGGGCCATGGATCATTGGGGAATTTTGGTCGGGGAACACCAAAATGGTTTTAATTGCAATATTATTGTGTTAAACAGTTAGTTTAAATTATTTAAGCCTGTTATAATTGTTGGAGGCATTTAAGACCTCAGTGCTGGTATGGGACAACACCTGGTATAGTGCAATTCAACTATTTAGTTGTTTTGCTGGTTTATGTTTTTCTGTTTACATATGTTATATATTCAATTGTTGAATTGCATCTGTTGGACCCCCTTTGGGTTGTGTTGGGCTTGGCCTGGTTACGCTAGAGTGATACTGATCAAAGTTTGGGGCTTTTCTCGGGTTACTTTGGGTGGTTTTGACCATGGGATTGGGCATCATGGACTTCTTCTTGAGGCAGTATGATTATCAGGTTGGAATGGCCCGGGATACTAGTGTGGTGATGCCATCAGACTTGAGCGACATGGTCGAAGGGACACGAGGTGTCGGATGTGTTGGTGGCTTAGGACTATTTTGGTTATTACCGCTCACCGGGACTTTAAGTAGTGCGAACACAGAGATACTCTGTGATGAGGTGGTTTTCACCACTCATGTGGGTAGAGGCCCCCGTAATTGTGTTTAGGTATTTTAGTTGGGGGTTCTTTCCGTAGAAAGACACGTGGGAGGCGAGGAGCCTTCAGGAGATGGGCGTGCCTTCGGGACGTCGGTACTTGAGACACGAGGTGTCAGGAGGCACATGGTGTCGGGTTACTATTTGTGGGCATGCCTTCGGGATGTCGGTACTTGAGACACGAGGTGTCAGGAGGCACTTGGTGTCGGGTTACTATTTGGGGCATGCCTTTGGGACGTCGGTACTTGATACACGAGGTGTCAGGTTCCACATGGTGTCGGGTTACATGAAAGAGATTCTGGTGTTGGCCGAAGCAGGTGACACTCCATGGTGGCTGTTGAGCACCAGTGGAGTTTGTGTTTATTTGTGCATTGTATTGTTTACTACTTTCCTTAGAAATGCATGACTACTTAAACACATATATTTGGTACGCACCATTGGGTGGTATCCTACTGAGATTTGTCTCACACCCTGCACGGGCCCTTCGGGACGCGAGCAGACTTTATGGATTTACGTGTAGGAAAGAGGCCAGCTTTAGGAGCTGGGTTACATTAGTTTTTCCATGGAGATGGTATGGACCTTGAGGTCATGCCTAGCTGGGGTTTACTTTGTTCTGTTTACTTTTCTGTATCAGCATGCTTACTTGTTGTAGCTTCTGTTGGTCATCCATTGGAGCCCTTTTTATAATCAGTTATGTATGACTTGCTTTGGATGCATTCTTGGTTGTTTACAGTAGTTGTTGCAGTTGATTGCTGGCATGTTGTTCTGTTTACTGTTCGCTGCAGTTGTTTCCTATATTGCTTCCACTGTTTATTGCTATTGGATATGATTCCGCTCTACAGGTCTGGTTCGAGTCTGCTGAGTCTTTCTTTCCACTGCATCTTTACTGTTATACTTGGACCAGTACCCTTACTATGATCCTCTGAGAGGGTATAGCCTCCCCACTATACCTATTCAGACCCTTGCTTCTAGTCGGAAGCCTTTGCCATTCAGGGGAGGTGCGCCTAAGGTAGTGACGCCCGACCCATTCGTCAATGTTCGGGTGGCTGTCCGGGTCCGGGACGTTACAAGGCGGCAGATAAGGTGTCTGAAATCCATCTAGCTGAATTGGAAGCATAGGACAAGAACAGGCTTCATGCCCTGTACAATCTTGAAAGGCATTAGAATAAGATAGCCAGAGCCTTCAACAATAAGGTTCGCATTCTCTCTTTTCTGCAAGGTGACCTTTTGTTGGCCCTCTGAGCACCAATGATTCTCAATAGTAAACCACCCAAACTTGAGCCCAAATGGGAAGGACCTTACGTCATTCATATTTTTTAACCCAGTGGAGCATACTCCTTGGTGACCATGGATGGTGAGGGTATAACTCCTCCCACCATCGCCAAGTTCCTCAAGCAATACTTCGCCTGAGCCCGTTGGTCTTGCATGACCTTAAACTGTACGGTCCCGCATAACCCTAAACTGCACATTACGGTCCCGCAAGACCCTAAACTGCACATTACGATCCCGCATGACCTTAAACTGCACCACCATCCTGCATGAAATTAAACTTCATGATCGTCCTGCACGACGTGAAAATGCATCATCATCTGTCATGACGTTAAACTGCTCAGTATCGTCCTGCATGACAATAAACTGCAAAATGGTCTGAGCTCTATGACCTTAAACTAAGATCACCCTCATCCTTACTGCAAGATGTTAAACTGCAAGCTGGTAAGGCCTTCCTGACTAAGGCTCAGCCTCAGGCCCCTTGGCCTTTCCCGGCTCAGAATCTCTTGTGGGATTGTACGGTGTAGTGTGGGATTACGTCCTCATTCACGTCGAGTTACTCGTCGTATCGTACATACCCACAGATGAGATGTGTCCTCTATCCCTCATGACTTTAAACTGCATCTCGTCCCTCATGACGTTAAACTGCGCTTCTAGAACTACGTATGGCTTGATTCCCATCCTAATGGGATACGTAGGAATGCTCAGACGTCCTGTCTTGAGCCCAACCCCGATCTCTTCTCTTTGGATGTCCCCCTGGGTATAGTTTTCTCAGAGAATCCTCGTATGATGAGGAGTAGGCTTCCTTATCCCCATTTATATGAGGATTCTAATGGTCACACCATGTGCCCACTCCCGTTCATCTATCCCCCCACGTCCTTACCGCATGATCTTAAACTGCAAGGCCTTCTAGAACTAAATATGGATTGATTCCCATCCTTATGAGATACATAGGAACTCCAAGACATTTTGTCTATTGGCCCAGCCCAAAAGCCAAAATCTTCCCCTCGGGTCAAGACATATGGCTGGGTGCACACTTTTTCCCCAATTTACAACGAGCAAGCCTCGACCTGGCTGTACGTCTCCCTAGAGATGCCCGCCTCTTTCGTAGATTGGTACAGCTATGCTTCACCCACTCCTTGACTGGGATTCCATCACTTCCCTCATTCGGAAGGGCCCCTGAATGGTTCTCGGATCTTCGGGTCCACCCCAAGATGTCCCAAACATCGAGAGCAGTGATTCGTTCTACCCCACCCCAAAGCGACAAACTCCCCTCCGGGTGGTGTCGACGGTCGGGCACACGACCCTGATTCTTTTATAAGGAGTGTACGGTGTGGTGCGGGATTATGTCCTCGTTCACGTCGGGTTACTTGTCGTGTCATACGCATTCCCTTGCCGAGGCCCAGTCTCAGGCCCCTTGGCCTTTTCGGGCCCCCCTGGCCTAGGTTCTTTCCTACAGGACTGTGTGGTGTGGTGCTGGATTACGTCCCCATTCACGTCGGGTTACTCGCCGTGCCGTACACATCCTAGTTAGGGTATCCTACCCCTGGGTATCTTTTAGATCTACGTGTGGATTAATTCCCATACTTATGGGATACGTAGGACCACCCGAATGTCTAAGCGTCGGGACCAGCCTCATCTCTCAAAAATCTTTGTCCCACCTTGACCCCTTGACGTACCTCTCATGAGCCACTTCGTCGACCCTTTTCGGCAGTTCGCCAATGTGCCTAAGGGTACTCTGGTTTAAGTTACCTGGAATGTCGGATTCTACTCGGACATGTCCACACCTTCTTTTCAGGCTTTTTGTTTCCCTTCATCAGGGTTTTCATCATCTTTCACACCCTGAGGAACCCCCAAGAATGGCCTGGATACAACACCCAAGGGCTCTCCTACCGTTACGGGCCAACGCCCCTAAGGGTTTCGAGCGAAAAAACGATAAAAATCTCGCGTTGTGAATACGGTCAGCGGTCGATGCTCGTTTGTTGTTCCCACTTCAGGCTAACGTGATATGGAGGCTGTTTTTCCTCCACAGTTAACAATTATCCTCCATCACCTCGCCAACCCGATTAAGCCCAAAATTTCGGTTACACGATTCACATCCTTCTCCATTCTTATCATGTACATGTAGAGTTTCGAAACTCTTGGTACTATTCCTCAGTGCTCATTTCCACGTTAGGGGAACAAAGATGCATTAAAGGTTTCCTTCGGGGCTCTTCACTGAATTCCCCTCGATGGACGTTTTCTGTATTGCGATAAGGATCTTCCCCCCTTGTTTCCCACACCGAGTTTAACTAACGTGGGACTAGGGATTGGGTCGAGGTCTACGCTTAATTGGAAAGTGTCGTCCATCCATTGTTCAAGCTCTAAGACCATAAACTAATATCTCCAAAGAACTACGTGTGGCTTGATTCCCATCCTTATGGGATACGTAGGCCCACCCGAATGTCTATGTGTCTGATCCAACCCCATCTCTCGAAAATCTCTATCCCACCTTGGCCCCTTGGCCTACCTCTCATGAGCCACTTCGTCAACCCTTTTTGGAGGTTCTCCAATGTGCTTAAGGGTACTTTAGTTTAAGTTACATGGAATGTCGGATTCTACTCAGACACATCTGCACCCACTTTTCAGGCTTCGTGTTTCCCTTCATCAGGTCTTTCATCATCTTTTCACCCGGAGGGACACCCAAGAACGGCCTGGATACAACGCCCAAGGGCTCTCCTACTGTTACGGGCCGACGCCCCAAGGGTTTCGGAAAACAAATCAATAAAAATCCCACGTTGTTAATATGGTCAACGGTCGATGCTCATTTTTTGTTCCCACCTCAGGCTAACGTGATATGGAGACTATTTTTCTGCCACGGTTAATAGTTATCATCCATCACCATGCCAACCCCGTTAAGCCCAAAATGTTTGTTACATGATTCAAATCCTTCTCTATCCTCATCATGTCTATGTAGAGTTTTGAAACTCTTGATACTATTCCTCAGTGAGTATATGCGCGTTAGGGGAAAAAATCCATGTTAAAGGTGTCCTTCAGGGCTCTTCACCGACTTCCCTTCGATGGATGTTCCTGGTATTGCGATAAGGATCTTCCTCCCTTGTTTCCCACATCGAGTTTAACTCACGTGGGCTTAGGGATCAGGTCGAGGTCTGCGCCTACTTGGAAAGTTTCCATCCATCCATACATGGTCTGAGCTCTAAGACCCTAAACTAAGATATCTTAAGAACTATGTATGGCTTGATTCCCATCATCATGGGATACATAGGAACGCCCAGACCTCCGGTCATTGGGTCCAGCGTGAGTTCATCTAATTTGTCTCTTCTGTCCAGCCTTCGGGACCCTGACTATGGGACTGCATGGTGTGATGTGGGATCATGTTCTCATTCATGACGGGTTTGCAATAGCCGCACCACGCGCACCAGAGTCTAAAAATTAGCCCTCCTATTTCATGTCCCACGCGACATTAAAAGTCACCCTCCAGAACTACATGCGGCTTGATTCCCATCCTTATGGGATATGTAGGACCACCCGAATGTCTAGAATTCGGGTCCAGCCCCACCTCCTAAAGATCTACCGATCTCCCCGATCACCTAGGTCCTTTGTCCTATCCCTCTCCACGAGAGGGATATATAGGTGTGGTACAGGGTTTTTGGCACAATTCCCCCTTTTCCCAGAAATCTTCCATCTATTGGTTACCCTCAAGTTGGGTCCCTTGACCCCTTGCAGTGGTTCAACCATGTGTTAAGATTACTCTGGTCCAGGTCCAAGAGTGTCAGATTCAACTTGGTCAAGTTCCTTCCACTTGTCAAGCTTCTTGTTCCCCTCCATTCGGGCTGCCATCATCTTTCACACCTAGAGGGACCCCCAAGAGTGGCCTGGATACAACGCCCAAGAGTTCTCCTACCGTTACGGTCCAATGCCCCCCGAGGGTTTCAAACACCAAATTGATACAAATCCCACGTTGCGAACATGGTCAGCAGTCGATGCTCATTTGTTTGTCCCCATTTCAGGCTAATGCAACCGGATGCTGTGTTGCGAACATGGTCATCAGTAATCCTCCATTGTCACGCCATCCCATTCAGGCCTTGAATATGGGTGGCATGATTCACGTTATGTTCCACCCCATCATGTCCAGGTGGAATCTCGACACTCTTGGTGCTATCCCTCAGTGAAACTTTTCATGGTAGGGGGATGAAACTACAATACGGTGTCCTTAGGTGGTCCAACGGTCTGAGCTCTAAGACCATAAAATAAGATCTACATTAAGGGCTATGTGCGGCTTGATCCTCATCCCTATAGGATATGTAGGGTCACCCTCACGTCTCGTTTTCGGGACTAGCTCAGTTGGGAGCTAGTTTCTTATACCCCTTTCACTCTCACCTCTTTTTGGGCCCCTTGTCCCGAGGTTCCTATCTCGGGACTGTGTATGGTGGGATGTGGGATCATGTCCCCATCCATGTCGGTTTTGTCGCACGAAACCATACACATTCCACGCCTAGCATTGTCTCTACTATGTCTTTGTTTCATGACATTAAAATGCATGCTTGGTCCTATTACACGACCCTAAATTGTGACATTATCATCCTGGTCGCACGATGAAAAACAGCACCACATTGTGATGACCCCAACATAGAGGACATCACGTTGGGTATTGGTCACGTGCCATGACATTTTTCAATGCCTATCACGGCTTGATTATTATGACGACACCAGGGCTTGATACCCTAGGCCTGTCACTTCACAAAAAAACCACTCACCTTAAATGACAAACAAGATTTATCAAATTCCTCTTCATTTAGTGCAAGGGTCACGCCCGCACTCCCCTTTTTCCTGGCATGGGTACCTTACCGTGCCACCATCAAGAACTATGTGTGGCTTGATTCTCATCCTTATGAGATATGTAAGAGTGCCCGGGCACTTCCCCATGGGTCCAGACCAACTCTCGTCTTCGGTCCCTTGACCTAAAACTTTTCGAGAAGCACATGGTGGTCGGAACCCCTGGTTCCCATCCACGTTGGGTTTTTGTAATTACCCACCGTGTGCCTCCTGTGTTTCCTCCCACCCATGGTCCGAATTCTACGACCCTAAAATAAGATCTCTCTATGGGAAGGGACTAGACTCCCTCTATCTAATACACCCCGCTGTCGTATTTAGATGAATTTTGACAAAGAGCCCGGAGTGTGGGACCTTCATGGGGACATTCCCCTCATCCCATGACCAAGCTTCGTGAGCTGGCTATTTGGATCCTCATCCTCTTCCACATCCAAAAGGACCCTCGGATGACATGGATTCTAGGATTAAGTGCTCTCCATGAATTTTGGGCCTAAGGGATCTCCAATAATTTCGGGCCAATGTCCCTTCGGATCTCTGACAACATTTGAGACATGGTATCATGTTTTGAACATTTTCAATGGTTGACCCTCATTCATTTATCCCCATTCTAGGCTAACGCAATATGGATGTTGCGTTTCCTCCACGGATAACTGTTATCCTCTATCATCACGCCGCCATCATTGTGATCCAAATCTCAAGCATCATGATTCACACATTTCCACTTCCTCATATTCAAGTGGAATTCCAACATACTCAGCTCTACCTCTTTGCATGTCTAGGTGTGTCACACGGATGTCTTAGCGTCATTGGGCCGGTATTCACCAAGCGTCCCTTGGCCCTAACATGTCCCTTCCTGTGTCGGGAAAATTTCCCATTACTTCTTGTTTCCCACATCGAGCACGACTCACATGGGCTTACTAGTTATGTAGGGATATGTACTGGCGTAACCAGGCTTCTCATCATCCCACATGATGTTAACCTGTGCTTTCAGAAGTATGTGTGGCTCGATTCCCATATTCATGGGATACGTAGGGACACCCTGGTATTTTTCTTAGGGTCCATCCCACAGGAATCATAAATCTTGTTCTCCCCCTTTCCGGCCCCCTGGCCGGACTCCTCATAGGGGACCATGAAACTATGACTCTGCCCTGAAAAAGTTCAGGTTGCCCCAAGATTACATTAGGAATCGACAGACCCCCTCGCTAGAGAGGCCCTGTCTGAAAGAAGGAATGATCCATGATCAAACCGATGCACCCATCTGGCGTACTCCAACCGCGGTGGTGTAATTGCATGAGTGTTGGATTCTGTTCGGACAAACCATCACTCCACATTCCACGCTTTGCATGCCCCTTATTCGGAACCTTGTCCCATTTCATGTCTGGAGGAACCCCCTAACAGTATGAATGCTCGACCTATAGTCCACCTGCTGTCCTGGGCCAACGTTTTGGAAGACTGGTCATGTTTCGAGGGACCCCCTAACAGTATGGATGCTCGACCTATGGTCCGCCTACTGTCCTGGGCCAACGTCCAGGAAGAATGATCGACGATATTTGAGTTAGGCCCCATGTTGCGAACATGGTCAATAGTCGGCCCTCATTTGTTTTCCCCATTTCAGGCTAACGCGGTAAGGATACCATTTTTTCACCACGGTTAATGGTTGTCTTTTATTGTCATGCCACCCTCACAGTGTTCTGAATTTTGGGTATCATCATTCACACTTCCCATTCTCATCCGTTCGGACCAATTTCAGTGCCCCTTTCATTGCACCATTTGTGCACAAGAACATGCTGGAAAAACGGTAATTCGACTGTTTTGAGAACTTCCTTCTCTAGCCAGGTCTCTCCTATTTCTCGTAAATCCGGACAGGTTATCCAAACCCCGGATGCCCAAAGCTTGGTTTCCACTCCTCTATTTGGATTGGACGATAAGGCGACTATCTCTTGTTTCTCACATTGGGCCTGACCCACGTGAGCTTGGGGAATTGTTGCTGGACATCCCACAAACATTTTAAGTATGCCCCCAAACATCCCGACCATCCTTGCCATAGTAGCCCATGCCAGTCGTAAAAATGTACGCGATAGGGAAGGGTCATGGACGTCAGTTGGCACGATCTACATATGACAACAATGAATTTAGTGGAAAAGACTTATGGAGATCGAACTCCTAGTGCTACTCCTGAGTTGGTGCTGACGGGACCACAGAGCGTGACCCTATGTATATTTTCGGAAGGTCTGGAGATCCTAGAGGAGCCACCTCAGGTGTCCTAGCCCCGCCAGACACAGAACTGGATGCGGCCGCAAGCATGGGTTCTAAAGGTCCTGCATCATCACGCACTAAGGGGAGAGAGCGAGGTCTGCGTACGAGTTCCTCCTGCATGGTTCAGGTATTTGTAAGAGATCCATAATGGCCTGAGAACGGACCATGAGGAAAGAAATTTGGAATGCTACCTCGAGAACCTTTGCGAAATCGTCAGAATCCGAGTCTTGATCTTCGACTTCGCCTTCCTCCAACAGGCTCTCTCCACCGACCTCGTCCTCCCCAGAGGATTCGTCTGATTCTTTCGGCAGGGGGAAGCACTCTCTCAGTTTAGCGGCCGAAAGCTGTGGGGGAACCATCCGATCCAGCAGTACCCTTACCCGGTCCGTCATCGGATGCGGGGCACCACTGGAATGTACGTAGTCCTCTATCTCATCCAAATACTGCTCCGCCTCCACCTGAGACACTACAAAACCAGCCCGGACAGGGCCTATACCCGGTAAGACCATCCCGAGACTGTTCAGGTGTTCCCACATCACGTGCGGACTATGGTGTTACCGGTTGACGTCCCAAACGTCCCAGGACTCCAGGAAAACAGAATTCTCTAGTATGTCAATATGGCGTAGCCGCATCCTCTAAGCCTGAGTGGATATCCTGCAGAATCCCCTCGCTGACCACCCCATCGGATGGCTCTGTTCTTCTAGGACCACCGGATCCGCCGCTGCTGCCGCATCCTCAGTGGGTGCAGGCCTCGCCGCCACGGCAGCCCCGCCACCGTGAGAGGCCCTTGCTGCCCTCTGACCTTGTCCTCGGGATAGGGGAAGCCCGCCGTCACCAGCCTGAATGGTTCGATGCTTCAACATTTCCCCAGGATAAGCCACTGCCCAACTAATGGAATACTCTTTCACCAGTCCAAAGGCGGCAATGGATGGAGGCAATGCAATTCTCATTTTCCCATATTCCTGTGTGAACATGAGCCACAATTGCCTCATTACACCGAGTGCTCCTCATTATGCACCTCCCAGTAGACCTATGGGGTCATCCGCTGAAGGCACCAGAATTTCCTTGTGAACCGATGCGGGGTGTACGGCTCACAGAGCGGCTCACGGTCCACCCATACCACCAAAACTCCACCTCAAAAGGCCAGGAGATAAGCCTGGTGCTCTTCTGTTCCCTGCCCGTCATCGGTGAGTACCCCCATCGGCAACGGAAATGGGTGGAAATTAAATTTTTCTGCCTTCCACAGCTGGTTCAGCACCATCGGTACAGTTAATTTGACTGGAAATCTCCCGGTTGCTTTCAGAATGGAAGGGCGGAAGTTTGATCCCTATGGTGAGATAGGGTTTGGGTATTCGTAAACACCCCTGATGTGCGCCGCAATCCACCCATACAGAAGGTGGATGGTCCCGCATATCCTCGGCGGCTTCTTGCCCTCGCTAATGTGCCGCAGCATCCTGTACAATCTGGCGAGCATCAGAATTCCCCAGATTGGCCCGCCTTCCCATGGCTAGAATGGATTCCATGATGAACGAGCTAGGCCACACCCCCATGTTGGTATCCCTCACTGGCAGGATCCAACCGCGGATAAGGGTCGTGATAAATGCCGCCAGCCTGACTATTAGCTGTTATTCAGTGCTGACACTGAAACCACTGGTCTTTCATTTATTGTCCTCCAAGAGCCTCCATTACGAGTGCTCCTTGCCCCGTTGATCCCCCTTCGAACAAGTTCGAGGCCTCGGAGGGAACTCTCGATCCTCCGAAAAGTTCAGGAACCACTTGAACCACTTATTAAAGTGGACATCTCTCACTACCTCCTTGTCCTCTCCATGGACCAGTTCCATCTGCGACATCTGCTCTGGATCCTCCCACGCGCTCATGACGGGGAGGAACTCGTCATACATGGTCACCAAGATCGGGACCCCTGAGATCTGATGGACATCCCATAGACTGATGCCAACCTCCCCATGGTGCAGGTGAAAAGTGTTGGTACTAGACGACCATCTGCTCAGCAGCTCCGGCATCAGCTGTTTCGGTTAATAAATGTGGAATTGAGAGGCCCATGTCGCCTCATACAAATCATCTCTCCTAAGATCTTCCCCAAACTACTCGCATGAGGAACCTACCCAGTAGGCCCATGCTCAGTCGTTGGTGAAGTTACTGGCCTGGCGCAGGTCCCACTCATCGGACCACCCCTTTTTCGAATCCTGCAAAGTCTCCTTCAGTATGGTGCAGTACATGGGAGGGGACGTCTCCAGTTGTAGTTGATCCCTATCGATGTTGTTTAGATGGATGTACAGATAGTTGACGATGACGGGTGTGAAGCCCTCCCACACATGACCATCAACCGCCCTGAACCATTGGCGTTGGCATGGCGTGATCCTGAACCAGCAATCCCGTTCTTCCCTACTCACCTCAGGAATGAAGACATCATCCCTCAGCCCAAAGCTATACAAGGGAAGAATCTTGCACAACAGATATTTCTTTTGGCTCTCTGATAGCAGTTCTGCCAAATAATTATGCTCCGAGTGGCTTCGGACCAACTCCCCTAGGCCAGAAAGTTGGCCATCTCATCCCTCCGGGCGGCGTCTGCGACAACCCCCATAACAGCTTCTTGATGGGCCATTACGGTTTTAGAACTCGAAAAAATGTCGGGTCGGGTCACGGATATTGTTCACGAAGATCTCTTGCGAAGCTCGGGCACAAATCCAAGATGCAGAGTCTGACCTCGGCTTTCAAGCAGAAGTTCTCTTGGTGCAGTCGCAAAGTCAGAGACTTGCGGTTTTCCGCGAAGCTTGATTCACGGTGAGCAGATGTGGAGGACGCGGAGCTTCGTGAATCAAGAGTGCAAGAGGACAAAGTCGCGAAGAGGGAAAAAGACAAGAGTTCAGCCCCCTATTTATAGGCGTCGGCCCCCAGATCTTCACGGAGCGTCCAGCCCGTGCGGAGCATCACGACGCGTCCGGATCGCGCGACCCCTGGCTGCCTCGCACTCCCACTTTGCGAGTCCGCGTCGCGACCAGCCGAGAATTTTGGCGATTTCCCTCAGACTCCGACCCTTGATCCCTCTACGGCTCCAAGTCTGAGGGGGGGCATTTGATGGTGCCAAAAATATTTGAAGAAAGGATAGATTAAAAAGAGGCTTCGTGCCAAGCCTCGCGAAGCTCTGACATGCAGACCCCTAGCACCATGGCCTCCATGAAGTTCCAGAGATAGTAAAGCTCCGTGAACGCCCTGGAATTTGCGAACCCGCCGCGAAGCAGAGAAGGTGGTATATCTCCGCGAATCTGGTTGATGTTTGTGACCCGCCACGAAGCCACCGAGTCCCCCTTCGCGCCGTGTGAGCTTTTCTTCACGGCGCCCTTTGCCTATAAATACCGAGCTCCCCCTGAGCTCTCTGGACAGAAAATCCTACCTTTCAGCTTATCAACTCCCAAATCGCGAAGCACTCTTCGCTCTAGGAACAATGAGCTCCGCGAGGTATTTTTGCTTTGTGAGAGGCCTTTTCCTTGTCTCGTTTTGAGCCCCTCTTTCGAGAGGGATTCCCTTTGCGATGCCTAAGGGCATTCGTGAAGGAAGGGGATCTCCAAGGGGACTCGGGCAGTCACGGAGTGTTTATGCATCGTGAAACACCCATCTTGTACAACTGATCCACATGCCAAGGCAGGGTCACTATACTTCGAGAATCACACTGCTTCACAGCACCTTGCTTCACGAGGAACCTCTGCTTCGTGAGGCAGTGCTCTACGAACACCCTTCCACTTCGCGAAGCACCTCACACTCGCACCTCTTTTCCATGCTAAGCACAAGGAACTCCACTTCGTGAAGCACACCACTTTGCAAGTGATATCCCCTATGAAAAGCAACCAATCTCCGCAAGGTCCCTACCTTTGGACCCCTTTGCTTGGAAATTCCTCTTCCCGTGTGACCCTCCATGTTTGTACGATGTGATTTAAAAGTCCCATGGATGACACCACTTGTAGCGTCGCTTCGCCAAATTCTTCTTCGCATAGGCAGAATAACGGCTATTTCTTCTTCACATAGTCACGCTAACATGGACCCCTCGATGGTTTGCTCTACGACCCCCTTCACCACGGCTTTGCCGATACCTTACCTCCCACCAGGAGAAGAGGGTATCGGTTATGTAAGTCCTAGGGGTGTGGAGTAAACCCACCTCGTCTGAGATACAGGATGTTAAACTGCCAATCACCATGTCCTCAACACATGATGTTAAACTATGAACTGACCTCGTGCCTCGCACGCAGGGTCCCCCAAGCTCGGACATTCTTTACACTGGTCATCTCCATGGGAATGTAATCACCCTCACATGGGATGATATCCTCCCTCTCGGAGTGGCGTTTTCCAAGGGGGAAGGGCTAACTCAGAGCGTAATCCCCAAGCCTCTCTTATGGAAGGCAGCAACCATGCACCTCCGTACTTCTCCACTGCCAAGGCCAGTAGAGGGCGCGATGGGGAATGAGGCACCTCCCATCTTCTGTAGCGACTTGGGTGTATGGTCCTATCAGACTTTGGAATATTTCTAAGAATAATTCCAGAGCTAGGTGCGAAGACGGCGTGCGATTCCGAGGCCCGGTGTGCCCAGAATTAATTTTATAAAAATATTAAGTATTTTTATACTATGTACGTGGCGGGGGTGTGGTATCTCCTAAATGGTAACTCAGAACAAAAATTTGATGGCACGGTTGCGTCCGGAACATTCCGTTTACCCTAGAAATGTGTAAACATTGCGGGCGCGGGCCTGCGGTGAGAAACGCCACCAGGGGCGTTTTCGTAAATAAGTAGAAAAGTTAGTGTGCGAGCGTCGGCTCACATAACTTCTGAACGGAGTCTCGGATGGAAAATCTGAGACCTCCGTTTCATTCAGAACGGTGCGTTTACCCTAGGGGTGACCTTACTTTTGTTCGCATCGGGCGTCGGGTCTGAGGCGGGTTTGGCGCCGGCAGGCGGCTGATATAAATATCAGCCCCCCCCCCCCCCCCCCCCCTTATCGTTCCTGTCGACATTCTTCGCCGCCGCTCCACCTAATCGAGCAAACGAAGCGCCCACGAGCTCGGAATTCGACAGCGGACGTTCCAGGAGCACGCAGCGGAAGCTCTGGAGCGCGGATCTAAGGTAGAACGTCGGCGTTTCGCCCGCGAGGTATGCGGGTTTGAGATTTAACCCCCGATCCCGTTTTTGCTGCGTTTTTCGGCAAATTGAAGCCGTAACAGTATAGATTGGGTCCTGAGGGTTGTGTAGACGCCTTCGGATCATAAAACGGACCACCGGGGTGCCCCCGGCGGTCCGCGGAAGATCCACCGGTGCGGCAGCCCGCGACGGAGGGCCACCGGCCAGGGCGGGCCGGCGGCGGCGGCTAGTCCAGGCCGGTACGGCCTCTTTTACCATACGAGGATCTTTAACCCCCCGTAACATGCAATCCAGGAGCCGGATTCGCACGCCGTTTGCAGCGATGCGACCCTGACGACGAGGAGAACCTTCCGGTGTGGGTTCGAGGGTTTAAAGGTTCGGGATCGTGGCCCGGAAGCTAGAAACGTCGTAAAAAATAATATTGTTTTATTATTTTACGACTTCGGGCCATTGTAACTTCTACCCGAAGCGTCCGATTGACGTGTCGTCAGTGGGGTTGAGACCCTGATTGTACGATGGACTTCTAGAGATGGTTTTCGGGTGTTGGGACTAAGAACGGGGTGCAGGCCCCACGAGGCCGTGGTTTGGCATTTGCGGTGAAACGCAGCTTTTGCACTAGGAGTCCGATTTTGGCAGATGAATAGTCAATCCTGTGTTTTTTTCCAAGAGGATCGCAATGGTGTGATCCGTTCGATGAGTTTCGGAATCCAGGCATGGGCCCCACCCGAGCTAGCTTTGGTGAATAGTACCTTTTCCACCGGGTGTCCATTTCGGGCGAGCGAGTAGTCGATTCTGCTTGTTTTTCCGAGGGGATCGCCATGGTATGGTCCACTCAATGGGTTTCGGGATCGTTGTGTGGGCCCCGCATGAGCTAGCTACGGTGAATAGTGCCTTTTTCACCAGTGCTCCGTTTCGGGCGAGTAAACAGCCAATCCTGCGTGTTTTTTCGCGTGGAACGCAATGGTAGCCTCGGTTTTGGCCTAGGAGGTGCGCAGTGTGGCATTGTGTCGGGTCGCTCGGGTTAGCGACGTTTGGACGAGCAGTGGTGGAGGGTTCTCCCTTGGTTTGTTCCTACGAGGGTTCGTGTGGCATCACAACCTTCGTATGGGTTTGTGATCCTCTCAATGGGATGTTTAAACTATTAGAGTTGTGGTATCCCTCCGGTGGGCCGGAGCGGATCCTCTAGCATCTTTACCCTAGATCGGGTTCTTGGTATCGTTGTGACCGCTTATTCACGGGCGACGATCCCCTATCTAGCAGGTTAACCCCGTAGGGTTTCTGGCATCACCGGGAATATGATCCCCTACGCGGTGGGTCTTTCATAGTAGGGTTGTGGCATCATCGGCTTTACAATCCCCTACTCTGCATTGATGTTTATAGTAGGGTTTCGGTATCGTTGGTTATACGATCCCCTACTCAGCGCTTGGTGTCGGTAGGGTTGCAGTATCGTTGGTTATGCGATCCCCTACTCAGCGCGTGGTTTCGATAGGGTTGTGGCATCGTCGGTTTGATCCCCTACATCGCAAGTTATACCAGATAGGGTTCCGGTATCGTCGTGTCCATCTTTATATGGATGATGATCCTCTATCTGAGTGTGATGCTTCTGTCGAGCGCCAGATCGGGTTGTGGTATCCCCCAGCGGATCCTGGGTGTGATCCTCTATCTGTGAGAACTACGCATACCAGATCGGGTCGTGGTATCCCCCAGCGGACCCTGGGAGTGATCCCCTATCTGTGAGCTATGTATACCGGAGTGGGTCTTGGTATCCCCTAGAGGACCCTAGCGGCGATCCCCTATCTGAGGAGTTTAGTGGTTATGGTGTTTCAGCGATGTTTCCTCAGTGATGTTATCCGACGAGCATGGTATCTCGGGTGAGCGTCTGAGATGTTTGTTTGGGACCCGATGGAGTGTATCTATCGGATGAGTGTCATCTGGTATGATAGTGTTTGTGTGGTGTACTCTCCTGGTTGGGGGTAGTTGTTGGTGATGAGGTCGGTACCTCTTGTGGCTTTATGGTGTGAGCTGTGTATATCTGGATTGTTCAAGGTGTATGTATGGGCATACACCTGAGCTGAGCTAAGCTGACTAGTTGTGTTTAGCCGAGGATGGTCACGAGATGGAGTTTCTCTCTCGTCTGGGTTCCCTCTGGCTGGGTTGAGCGGACTGTTGCCTTTCAGTTTCTCCCTTGGGTTTTGGGTTTTTTGGGTGCCTACTGAGTATGTTTATACTCACCCCTGCATGGGCTTTGCCCGCACATGTTTGTGTCTTGTGCAGACCACAGGCCTTTTGACGGAGTCCCCAGAGGACCCGGAGAAGGCGGAGCATAGTGAGCGAGTTGACCGGGGTGTTTACTGGAGCTGTGCCGAGGGAGATTTCTGGCGGGTGTTTGTGGCAGCGTTCCCCTTCTTCAGAGCAGGTTGGACGCGCTTTGTATTTTTCTATTGGTGGGCCCTGTTTTGTCCTTTGTACTTTTGCTGTTGTACTCTGGTTTGGGATAGATTGTATGCATTCTTTTACTTTTCAGTTTCTATATCTATGCACTGTTTCATAGAGGTGTTTGTGGGTGCGTGTGTACAGGTACCTTAGGCTAATGCCTCCCGTGTGTGTGATAGCCTACTCGGCGCTGGTCGCCAACCCCTGGCCTATTGGAGGCGGGCTTGGGGAGTCGTGGATCAATCCCCGTTGGGTCGGGTCGTGACATCTTCGGTCCCAAATCCCTCTCCCGCCATGCTTTGCCGCACATTGGGCCTCTATCATGGAGTGAGTCCCAGCACTATGGGCCAGCTAATGCGCAAGCCCCTCTTTGCTTCTCACGGACGCACCCTTCGCGACGTGATCGTCAGGTCACTACTGCATTTTGTTTCTAACACTAAGAATGACTCATGTGGGCTTAGAGTAAGCATCAACCATGGCAATGCCCTCGTCCAGCATGGTGCTAAACTGTATGCCCTCATCCAGCATGACGTTAAACTGTATGCCCTCCTCCAACAAGATGTTAAACTGTATGCCCTCGTCCAACATGATGTTAAACTATATGCCCTTGTCCAGTATGACGTTAAATTGTATCCCATGTCCCACATGACATTAAACTGTACATCCATTTGAACTATGAGGTCTTTGATCCATGTCAAAGCATAGTACGTAGGAAGCCTCCCTGAGGTTCAAGACCACTACCCGTCGTTTATTCTTGTCAGGTTACACCCTCATACCACATGAAGTTAAATTGAATTCGAGTCCAGCGGTAAGTTGTTGTGACTATACCGAACTACGAGTAATTTGATCTATTTCAAGGCATGGTACGCATGAAGCCTCACGAGGTTCAAGCCCACCACCAGTGGACCCACGGGTTCACCTTTACGTCCGTTCTCTGACGAAAACCACCACCCGAACTACGTGGTCTTTGATCCATGTCAAGGCGTGGTATGTAGGAAGCCTCCCTGAGGTTCAAGCCCAATAATCATCGGCCCTGACTGTCTCCATGTCGGTGTTCCAAACCCCCCCTTTTCCCAAACTACATGGACTTTGATCCATGTCAAGGCATGGTACGTAGGAAGCCTCACAAGGTGCAAGTCCACCATCCTCTTGGGCCAAGGTCCTCCTTCATGTCGGTCCTCCAACATGTCCCCATCCCGCATGACATTAAACTACATCCCAATCTAGCGGTAAGCCATTGTGACCCTGTCTTCTAGTTGTTCCGACACCCCTTTTTGTCAGTATAACAACCCATTTTCACTAACTACGTGGACTTTGATCCATGTCAAGGCATGGTACGTAGGAAGCCCCACGAGGTGCAAGCCCACCACCGATTGGGCCAAGTTACATTTCACTCCGGTTTTCTAGCGCTCAACCTGAACTACGTGGTGTTTGATCCATGTTAAGGCATGGTACATAGAAAGCCTCATGAGGTTGAATCCCACCACCACCTGGTCGTTCCGACCTTATTCACGTCAGTTCTTCCAACACCTTGGGCACCCTAGATTGTAATCCCCACATATCCTTCCCAAACTACTTGGAATTTGATTACCTACCACAGGGATATGTAGGTAGTCTCTTCGAGACCCAATCCCATCACCACCTCCATCTCCATGGCAGCTCATTTCATTCCTCCTTCACTCCATGAAATTATCCATTATCCATCCTGATTCTTACTCGGGTCACCACATCCCGGTAGGATCATGCCACCCCATTCCCCTCCACAGCATTCGGGAATCTTCCCACGGGCTGGCTCTGATTTTGGCATTCCCTCAAGGGGGATTCCTCAATCTGATCCACTCTAGCTGGTGTTCTGATCAGGATGATCCCTCTCCGCTAGATGTTAAACTCGCAGCATACCCTATGCTAAACATGGGAAGCTGAGTAAAACCTCAGATATATTCCTAGGGAATATGATTCCCCGCATGCGATGTGGGATTCATTGGGCTTCCGCACCCTCGAGAATCCCTATAATAAGGGAAAAAAGATAGACACGCCAATTCCCTAGTGTTTGGACACGTTACTGATGCCTCGACGTGAATACTCCCCTGACTAATGGTTTCTTCCCTGACCGGACCCTTTGGAATTTCATGACAGAAGTAGTTTAATTAAACGGAATCTATGGAAACATGGACCTGGGAAGAGTTTCACGAACAACGTATTAAATCTATGAGGGAGACCTGGACTAGGTGACGAGTTCCAAGGACGAATCCATAGAAGGAAGAACCAACATCCCATCATCCCGGTTTCGATCAAGGAGCAGACGTCCCTGAATAAGGAGCGGATGCCTCCCACCTTTGGAAAGCGGGAATTCAGGGAAACACAAAAGTTGCGCCTGTCGCGCCCTAGCGGACGGACGCGCATGCCCTCGCGAAAGCATCAAAAACATTCAGCATGTACTCTAACAAGTTGTGACAGCCATGAAATGAATGTACCAATAGCCTTTTCTACCATATGAATATCATCTTCATCAAGTGGAATAGGTAGCTCTGCATTTGGGTCATGAGCTATAGTAATCGTCACATTCATATGATCTTTTAGAAGTTATCTATTATGCAGCTTATCATCTGGGATGTTGAACACTATAGCCCTCACTACAAGGTGATAGGTGGGTGTTGAGAGATATAAATCACAATCATTATCACCCTGTAGAAGATCAGTACAGGAAAAGTATCAGTGTTTTTATGATTCACATTTCATGGGAACAATTATTAGAATATTTATTACCATGACTCAGACAGCTCTTTGAGGGGAATGGCTCACCTCAAAGCTGATGGGGGGTGGGGCGGGATCTTCACATGCTGGTTTTTCCTGAGTTGTGTCTTCTCTTTACTTCCCACCCATAAAAGTTTCTAGAAACTCTCCCTGCCATTGCAATCGTTCTTCAAGAGTTCCTAGTCTTTCCCTCATTTGTTTCAATTTTTCATCTTTATCATCCATTTTATTTTTCTCAAAATATACTCGGGGTTTCACCCCAAACCCCGCACCTCTGACACAACGGTATTGTTCTGGCTACTTTAAAATTGTTGATAATAGGTCTGCATCCACTATAGGGGTAGCTGATTCCTGTGACTATCGAATATAGAAAAATAACTAATTATTTTTATGTAATGGAAATTTAAAACAAATCGTTTTATCACCGTGTCATAATTACACATATTTCCCAAACTTTTTGTGTGTTCAAGTCTACTAGATTCTCTTCCTTATTCACACGTACCTCCTTCCATAGCACATGATGTGGGATGGAAGTTTCTTTGGTTTTAGGCTCATCAATTTACTTATAAATATAGAAAGATAATTATCTTGTTGTTTATTATAACCTAACAATATTACTGTATATTTAAAATACACACCATTTTCTTTTGATGTGAAGTGTACCCCATCCTTTTTTTACGATAGGGGTATGTTGTTTTTGATGCACGTTCCTTATTTTTAGTATAGAGTGCATGTTTCATAAATGAAATATTTACAATCAATGTGATGAATACACGTATCCTAAAAAAAACATATTATCACCCACAATATACCTAAAACTTCTCATCCCCACGAAAGCCAATAAATGCATCCCATGCTTCATGGGATGTCAGGTGAGCGTAGAAAATGGGTGGGTGCGGGTTTATTTTACCTTTGGAATCTCTCAGGTGAAATTTTGTTAAAATAGTGAGAAAACCTTGATGAATTCTTCCTACAAGCCTCAGTACATATTCCTTGTGTTAATAGTCTACTATAAATGTACTCTGCAAGAGATTGATAAGATTAACACATTGTTTCATTATTTTATTTTCTAGCAAATTAAAGAAATAATATCATAATGTTACCATAATTGCTTCCTAGTTCACAGCCCTCATCCCGGAAAAAACATGGTGTCATGAATCTATGTCAATCAGCACGTGTTTCCGAGGGAAAACTCCAATGTAAATACTAAACATAGCCTTGTTGGGATTCAGATGTTGGAATTGTGCATTCCATTTGACATCAAATTTGATGCCTTTTCTTTTCACTTTAAGAACTTTGGCCAACACCGTCAAACTAGGACGCACCTATGTTTTCTACAACGTCGGTCCTTCATTCCTGACCATTTCATCGATATCAACATCATCTATATGTTCATCTGAAACAGTAGCAGTGGCATGTGCTGATGGTTGTTGGACCTCAACACTAGGAGCAACAACAGGTTCAGAAACATGTTGTTGCTCTGCACTGTGAGCAGCCGCAGCAGCAGCAGCTTGAGAGACTTGTTCAGCCTCAAGGTTAGGAGCACCAGAACGTGCATAAGTCATTATCTACGAAAGTGGTTGAACTATTAATTTATATTACATAAATTCAATAATGATAAGATAATAACATGAGATAACAAGATCTATATTACAAACAAAATATAACTTTTTTATTGGACTCTCATTCTTTTTTTCAAATGATAAAGGGATTTGAAACCCATATCGATTATCCAAATCCCATCATTGTGGTCTCCTCTAACATACAAAACATCATCTACATTGGGAACACTGCGAAATTATTTTGATGTACCACTGAAAGGATCGTCCTCAACTGAATTTTCATCAGACCCTTCGGTAGTTTTGGATGACAATAGAACAATCGACCACTTTCGGTTTGTGGGGTCTGGAACACAAAAAACATGTACTGCTTGTGATGTCATTATAAACTATTCACATTTGTACCCTTCTTTACTAAAATAAACATTCAGAAATCCAAATTCATCTATTTTAACACCACTGTTGTTATAAACCCATTTTCATTGACAAATCGGCAATTGGAATGTCGTATAATCCAACTCTCATATTTGTTTGATAATGCCAAAGTATGACATATTTTCATAAATTGGATTTCTGTCCTTACTACCAGAAACATTAATCACTTCATCCACTACTGTAACTCCACTATTTTTCATGGTACCATTTTCATCATGTTCATCTGTATAGAATGTATAACCATTAATTACATAACCATTGTAAGATAATACATACACACTTGGTCTGGCGGCTAGCCATCGAAGTCATTCTGAATTTGAATTCGGATTTTCATCCAACTCCCTAAAAATATGGTCTTAAAACCATCCTATAAACTGGTGATTATGTGAATTTGATAACTATTTTTCATCCCTTAATGGATTCAACTGCCTAAGAATTTCTTTGTGAGTTTCAATATATGGAGTAACCTCCCAACTGTTATGAAAAACATAAAGGTGGGCCTGCTCCCAATCTGTAATACTGATTATCGCAACATCTCTTCCAGAAATTCCATCACCCCCAATGCATCCACTGTGATGAGATTTTGGGAGACTAATGCTTTCCACATTAGATAGGTAATGGGTAAAAAATTCAATGGCTTCCTAAAAAATATATCACTCCACTATAAAACCCTCTGGCCGACTTTGATTTTTGACATACCCTTTCAAAATCATCATATACCATTCAACGGGGTACATCCATCTATAGTGCATAGGACCACCAAGTAGAATCTCTCTCACTATGTGAATCATCAAATGAACCATCATATCAAATAATGTTGGCAGGAAGAACATTTCTATTTCACATAATATGATGAAAATTTCTTTTTCCATAGCTAGAAATTTCGCCAAGTCTAAAACTTTGCTACATATAGCTTTGAATAAGAATCAATGTTTTTCTAACATATGAAGAACATTATTGGGTAAAATGAAATGTAAATCTATAGGAATTAGATCTTGCATCAAAACATGGTAGTCATGTGATTTCAAACCTTTTAACTTCAAATAATTCATTAACACAATGATATTGATATTTGATGAATACCCCTCTAGAACCTTTACATCATTGAAGAAGTTGCAAAACTGATGTCTCTCCTCCCTAGAAAGAGTATAAGCAGCTAGAGGAAGAAACATTCGATTTTAACCCTTCATGGGAGCCAACTCTTCTCGTATTCCCATTTCAACCATGTCCAACCTTGCCTTAATTCCATCCTTTTTTTTTCTAGGTGCATTTTGCAACGTTACAATAACACTATCACATACATTTTTTTCCACATGCATCACATCAAGAAAATGTCTGACGTACAAACAATTATAGTATGGTAATTTAAAAAAAACTTATCTCTTTTTCCAACCAATTTTCATAAGGTTATTTGAAAATGGTTTACCAAAAACAGTGTTCACATCTTTTACTTTCTCAAAAATTTGTTCACCTGTTAGGGGAGAGGGTGTTTCAAATTGTTCTGAACTTCCATTGAATGATGTCGTCCAAGATCGGTACTTATGTCGACGAGGTAGAAATCTGAAATGTCCTAGAAACACAGATTTGTATGATTGTTTCAACCTAATTGATTATGAATATTCGGCGCACACGGGACACCCTTGAGTTCCTTAAGTGCTATAGCCTGAAAATTTTCCATAAGCAGGGAAATAATTTATTGTCACATACAACATCACTCTCAACGTGAAGTATTCACTTTTATAAGCATCATACAACATAACACCTGAATCCCACAATAGCTTCAAATCCTCGATCAAATGATCCAGATAAAAATCAATATCGTTACCTCGTTTTTTTGGTCCTAATATAAGCATAGATAACATGATGAATTTCCGCTTCAGGCATAATCAGGGTGGAAAGTTATAATTTACCAACAAAACAGGCCATGTACTATGAGTGCTGGTTTGAAAACCAAACGATTTCACTCCATCTGTAGATAACGCAAGACGAAGGTATCTCGGATCTTTTCCAAATTCAGGATACTCATGATCAATTTTCTTCCATTGAAGAGAGTCAGTCGGATGACATAATTTCTGATATTTATTTCTTTTATCTGCATGCCACGACAATTGTGTTTCAGTTTCTTCACTTCCATATAGAATCCTAAACCTTGTAATGATTGAAATTACCATACAACATTCGTAGGATTGGACTCATCTTTCTTGTATCGAGAAGCAACACACTTTGGGCATTCAGTAAGTGATTTTTTCTCCTTGCGAAAAAATATATAGTATTTTGGGTCAGCATGTATTCTTTCAAAAATCAAACCCATAGAGCATAGCATTCGTTTAGCTTCATATGTCCGGCATTGGAGCTCATTATCTTCTGGGAGCATGTCAGTCAAGAGAGAAAGTAGTTCTGTAAAACTGAAATCATTCTATCTGCTGCCTGCTTTCAATTTATACAACATCAGTACCGCTGACAATGCTGTATATTTAGTGCAACCAGCATACAATGGCGTCTTTTCACAACTCTTTAACTTCTAAAAAAAATTTGGGCAATCACGAAGTTCATATTCAATTGTCTTTTTCATTTCTTTAATACGATCTTCATCATCATTGATATCTGTATTCACATCCTCCATATGGTCTTCTTCATTATCCATATTTTTATTCATATATGATGATCCATAAAACACAGTTTTTCCCCAGCCAGTAGCTACATTCTCTTTTTCTCTGTGTTTATTCCAATATTTATAACTCTGTTCTATTCTGTGACATATCAAATGTTCTTCCAACCCATCTAGAGTACATAGTACAGAATAAAAACAATGTAAACATGGACAAAGTATTTGAGAAGTATCCTTCGTGTGATCCTTTTTAAATTAGATGAACTCTTTCACTCAGTTCTCATATTCTATAGTCAAATGATTAGCATCCATCCAATCATTATTCATATCCATCCTATTTGAATCTCAAATATTAGTATTTATGGTTCAAATACAAAAAACAAGACTTCCAAATACATTAGAAGAGAACCATTTCTTTATAAAAATAGAGATAAATAGTGCCTAAGAATTTCCAATAAATATTTGGAAATCAACAGAACCAGGATAGACCCCCATCAAAATCAACTTGGTTTCCGAACACAAATGGGTTCACGGGGATAATAACTTTTGTCATAGATGGTAAAACTAACATGAAATAATCCTCTATGGATCACCCTCCTCTATTGGTTCAACCCTTCTATGGTCTACTAGTCCATCCTTTTATACCGCACCAACCTAAAATACATATGGATGAAAACCAATAGCCATCTCTATAAGTAAATAAAGTATTCTCATAATCTCTATAATATGGAATTCATTAAATATAATTACATTATATTCATTATAGTTTCCTCAAATCACCCCAATCCAAACACAAGAATAATCAAGAATGATATATCTACCACTCCTAGGTCTCTACCCTACATTCAATATCATCATGGATAATGTTTCTGGTAAGCTCAAGTTACTTACTTTAAATCACAGGGGGATAATAACTTGTGTCATAGATGGTCTCCCAAGTTATTCCATATGAAAATTTTAACAAATATTTTTGACCTATCATCCCATTCAATCCTCATGAGTTTCTAATTCCAAACTCCATCTTAAGTGTAATATCAAAAGAATATTTATTAATAAATTACCCCACATCCACTTCCCCACTAATCTGGTAATTCTCACACTATAATGGAATATTTCTTATGCATCAACACCTTCAATATAATCTCATAACCATATATCCACACATACACTTGTCAAAAACTCATAAAATACTATATCCACATCACAACCACACATAACATCCTTATCAAAGTATGATATCGTGAACATGAAGTACATAAACATCATACTCTTCTCCTACAATGCACAACCCCCGCTATGTATCCACACCAAATAAACATAATCATGTCAAAAAGAATATATATACACCAAAACGTAAAATCATTATATGTCATATATATACACCCACTGTGAGCCATTACAACTCATACTAAGTGTGAAGGGGGAGAAGGTAAGAGGGAGTGGTTCTATATGTGTTCCCTATATAACCTAGATATTGAGAAAAACACTCAGAACTAAAGTACCCATATGGATTTGAATCTGGTTACTCGACTCAACTGGTGGTGTGTAAGAAATAATATGAAAATATAATAAGTATATAGTCAAACATAAATATTTCCTAAGGCTTTAAACCAAACAAACACTGCAAACACCCTCATCAACAATTGCCTTGTTAATACCACCCTATTATAAACACTTCCATTATAATGCCAAAAATAATCCCTAAAAAATCACATAAGCATCCATATCAATATTACCAACTTCTAATTTATTAAATTACTACACACTATAATCCATATGCATTCAATTGTTAACCATTTTAATGTAAAACCAATCATTAAATCACTACACACTATAATTCGTTCATTAATCATTAATAACATTTATTCTATCTTTAACCATTCATTAAACATAATTATTACAATCATTATCATTAATCATTTAACAACCCATCATTTATCATTTCCAACCCATCACCCATTACTATTTTCATTTATTCCAACCATATTCCATGCTAAAATGAAACTATAATTCCACCCAATAACAACTAAATTTTCATGACATAATATACAACTAAACACATTGTAAAATCCATAAAACCACTTATTTTATTCCTAAATAGCCATATCATTGCTATCATAACCACACAATAATCCATCCATCACTACTATATTAATTACCACACCACATGCCCCCAACCACATCAATCAACCATCACCCTTATAATCATAGTGATAAATTCCCCATACATAGTAGCATGAAAGGGAAGAAATATAATAAATTCACACTAAAAGTCTTATGTATTACCAATAAACATTAAAACCAAAACAAAAAAACACAAAAACTGAATCTGCATTATTGTCACATCCTTCCTAAGAAGAAATTTCAAGAAGAGAATCAAGAACAAGAGAAAAGAAATACACCATAGAGGATGAGAAGTAGGGAACCTTTTGTGCTATGTTGGGAGGGGAAGGCACGACGACCAAAGGTGGAGGCACATGGGAGGAGCCACCAACCGTTGAGAAATGGAGGAGTAGGGTTCACAGGGAGTAGGGTCGAGTAGAGAGGATGGGAAGTAGGGTTTTTGGGTAGGAGGATCTACCGAAGGGGTTCAAGGGGGTGGATTAGGAGAAGGTCTAGCGGCGGAGGGCCAGCAACGTGAAGATCGGGGGGCTGTGGAGGTCCGACAATGTGAAGATCAGGGGCAGAAGAGGGGATTCGCAGGGTTATAGTACCGTGAGAGCTTTAGGGCACGATCAATCAAGGAAGTTGTGCGACCAATTTTATAAAATATGGGACTACAGTTTTAACAGTGCTAAAAAAGCGATAATAAAGGATACTTTTATCAACGCTAAAATTTTATCCCTGATACATGCCTTCTTTATCAGCGCTTTTTGTAGCACTGAAAAAGGGCCTCTTTATCAGTGCTTTTTTAGCGCTGAAAAAGGTTACCCTATATCAGTACTAGAATTTTAGCACAGATACAGGGAAGCTTTATCAGTTCTTTTCTAGCATGGATAAAGGGGGTCTTTATAAGTGCTAGAAAAGCACTTATAAAGATCCCTTGTATCAGTGCTAAAATTTTAGCACTAACACAGTGATTCTTTATCATTGGTTTTTGCTTTTCACTGATATAAGGTGGCGCTTCCCTTTCCAATTTTTGTAGTAGTGTTTGGATATCCTTGGTATGGTTTTTTTCAGACATTTCAAACCAGAGAGTAAAGATCTTCAGGGTGTCTGTGCATTTCGATATCTATGGTCACATAGACCCTTACCCCAGAGAAAGTATTTTGGAGTTCCAAGTTTTAGAGGATTAGGGGTCGGACCATGTTCCTTCCTTCTCTTCCCTAAAATCTGGAGACTCTAGTCCCATGTAAGGAGGGTATGGTTGACACCTGCTTCTCCTTTTGACAAATTAAATGTATCCATCCCCACCATGAGAACCATTAGGGAATCTATATTGGTTTAATCCCCTAGTCTTTCACTTATGTGGTTGTAGTATCGCTCCTATCTACACCCTTTACCTTCACCCATTCTTTACCTTGAACCCTCATCCAATGTAAAATGAACAGGGAGATGTGTCGTATCCATGAAATCTTCTGTTGTAGGCCCGACCTCTTCCATAAATAGAGAAGAAATTGTGTGGTTTGTTGAATCATTCACATACACTTTTTTTCCACACCGACCATGACACACATGGTCTTAGAGGGTTGTAATGATCATGACATATAGAAAATCCATCTGATTAAATGAACTATGAGAACTATAATTCCCACCATAATTAAGATACATAGGAAGCCTTCCCCTTGGGTCCAAGTTCACTAGACATCCTCCTCAGATATCTAACCCTAATCCTCTTAATCTAGGCATCCTCTATAGGATAAAGCCATGAATTATGCCCCCTAAAATCTCAATTAGTTAATATATCTCTCATGGACCTTGTTACATCGGAATCCTCCTTAGGAGTAATCCCCAAACTATTTCTCTCAAAGGGTAGTACTCTCCTTCAAGACTCACCGAACTACATGGGCTTTGATTCCTGTCCAAACAGGACACGTAGGAAGCCTCCATGAGGTTCAAAACCAACATTCAAAATCAACCTTGTTCTATTTGGGTCATATTCTCAGCAGGGTCAAATTCTAATTAGAAAATTATATCCTTTTAAGGTTCCTTGGGTTTCTTAGGTATAGGCCCCACACCAAGCTTTGACTAGGCACCTTTTTCTTAGATGTCCTTTACACATGATGTTAAACTATATAGTTGAGTCCTTGTCCCACGGTATTAAAGGGTATTGTGCGTCCCATTAAATGGAACCTAACTATGTCAGTAATAATTCCTTTCATGAGGATATGTATGAATCCCATTTTTGAATTTTATCCCAACATCAAAACAACTTCTATCTCCCTAGATGATGATAAATTCTAGAGTGCCCCACGGAGTATCCTAAAAACTAGTATTTTCATAACAATAACATATGAATAATGACCAAATAGTCTATAAGTAGTATTTCATAGGATACCATTGATGGAGAACCTCGAATACATATAGATATCACCATTTATTAAAATACACTAATATATACAAATGATTCTGATTCCCATACATGCTAATAATTGATTGAAAATTTCCAAGGAAACCTACTTTACATGTGGTAAATTAATAAGGATTAATGAACATATCTTAAATATATAAGAGATTCTGGAGAAGGTAATAATTTCCCTAAAAATGGTGAGATGATCCTGACCTCCCATCCACTTGACCAATACAAGTTCTAAATCATCGTGGGTTACAATCCTTAATGAGAGTATTCCTTTGGAAAGCTTGTCCCTTTGGATACAAAACCATTTGGGGTTTTTGGTTCCATAAACAAATCCATTGGAAACCATTTTGAATTATTAATTCCTAACCAGAACACACATTATGGGGGAAACAAATAGTTCACTTTACAAAAATTCGAGAGTGCTTCTCACTGGGTTATCTTTTACTAATATACATCAAATAAGTGGTATGGCTTCATGGAGTACCATAATCAATTATATCTAATCGAGATTCGATATTCAGCTTAATGTTCTGGAAAATCCACCAACCTTATCTGAACACTAATTTAATCTTTAGTATGGATTATCATCCTCAAACTAATGGCCAATATGAGTGAAAATTTTTGACACTAGAAAAAATGTTGAGAGCTTGTTCTTTGGACTTAAAGAGACCATGGGACAAACATATTCTTTTAGTCTTGTTCTCCTACAATAATTGTTTCCATTCAATCATAAAAATGGATCTATATGTAACACCTTATGGGAAAATATGAAAAAAAGAATGTTGGTATGATGTTAGTGAATGTAAGTTACTAGGATCTGAAATAGTCGATGAAATGGTGGAAAAGGTAAAAACCATTCAGAAGCACATCATGAAATCTCAATTTCAACAAAATATCAATGAAGACAATCGTCGATGGGGCCTAGAGTTTCAGGTCAGATACTTGGTATTCTTCAGTGTATCTCTATGTAAGAGGATCACGAGATTTGGAAACAACGTAAATCTGATTCCTAGGAACATCAGAGCTTTCGATATTATTGATCATGTCAGATCTGTGGTCTATCAACTGGCACTTCCACCTACCATGCTGCATGTACACATTACATTTCATGTATCCCTCATGAGTAAGTACCCACCAAATCCCTCACATGCACTGAATCCACATACGGTACCATTAGAAAATGATCACTCGTATGAGGAGTAGTTAGTGAAGATCTTGGATCATAGAGATATTGTTCTATGCAACAAGACTGCTCATTTGGTCAAATTACCATGATGAAACCATACGTATGAAGAGTAAACATGGGAACTGGAGGAAGCGATGAATGAGAAGTACTCATACTTGTTTTCACCATAGTTTGTAAAATGATATTTCAAGGATTAAATTTAAAATGGGGGAATGAATGTAACAACCCATAATTATATCAATGGAAATCCCCTTCTTATAATTATTTTTAAAGTTTAAATTACATAAAATCACATAGATAACACAATATAATCTTTATAAATGAAGAATGAATGAAATAAGTGGTATAGAAACATCAACATAAGGAATAATAATTTAACTAATAGAATACTAACCCCATCTATGAATGTATAAATAAAATTTATGCATATTAAAAATTATAATATGATATAATTATATCATTGTATATGTAAATAAATATTTTCAAACTTATTAATTAAGAGTTGCTATTTTTTATAAAACACAGATGTTTATTTATAATATTACAGTTAATCTAATTATTTAAGATAAAATTTAATTTAATAAAAAATATTTCTAAATTAATTATTTTTTGACTAGTGTTTATAAGATAGTATTATAAGATCTTAATTAATTTTTATAAGTGTTATAAAATCAATTATTATTTTAAAAATAGTATTTTCCAAGTAAACAATAAATTTAATTAAAAAATAAATGTATCATATTTGGAAAATTATTTTCATAAAATGGAGTTCATTTTTGAATTATACATGTCAAAAAATGGTTAGAGTTAATTTTTGGTATTTTTCTAAAATACATGAATTTTTGTGAATAGTAAAATATGATAATTTATGACAAAAGATAAGTACATGAATTTTTTAATCATTATTAATGTCTGGATGATGTAAGACCAAAATATCAAACTCTCATTCATTATTTTAATATATTTATTTATAAGTTTCAATCTATTCATACCCTTGATCCAAAATGATAAACTAATCGATAAAATAAAAAGAGAACACACCTCTCTTTTCATATAAATACAACCCCTCACCTCCTCTTCTCCTCAAACCGTCCAAGAATTAAATATTTTCTAATATCTACCAAATACTCTTCCCAATCCTCTATACCTTCTCTTTAATCCATTTCTCTCATAAAAATACCAAACCCTTTTCCCGTAGGAGGTTCTCAAGGAGGAGAAAATCAAGAGGTTAAATCCTCTTTCATTTTCTTTTAATTTCTTTTCAATTTAATTTATTTTCTTATTCTATCCTCTCATAAACTTATAAAACTATTTTGATAACTCCATTATATTTTATATGCTATAATTTTATTATTTTAATGTAATAATCTATTTTCAAATCCCTTTCCCTTTCCTTTAATTCAAAAATGAAAATATAGTCCATGGTGTGTTGATTTACCACCACTGTAGACGATGTTTTTTCATTTTTCACTACCTCCTTCAAGGATAGTCATAAAATCATTATTATGGTTAAATAAGATTCCATTAAAAATAATATAAGTAAAATAATGTTCTAGAACCTATATATATATAAGTTATTATATAATCTTTTAATGCTTGTAAAATCTTCCAAAATAAATTAAATCATTTTCATTAACAATTTATCTAATGATTCTTTCTCATAACATATAAAAATGACATATCAGATCATTTAACATAATTTATTTTAATTAATAACATATAATTTCAATTTTTTATAACTATAATCACTTTATAGTAACTTCTATACATGTATATGAGTGAAGAGATCATGAAAACCAGGAAAACAAACACCATCAAAATGATGATGTTGAACTCTATAACTCATAAAAATGTATATAAATGAACTTAAAAAAATTATAATAAATCAAACAAATGTAAAATATGTTATTTATTTGTTAATTAATTAATCTAATTTTATTATATAGTATATTAATTTGAATAAATCATTCATACATAAGGTATGGTCATTCTCGTACCCAACTTCTTTATTTGGGTTTTCCCACTTTCATTCCATTTTCAGTTTGAATGTTCTGTTAATGATACATAAATATAATCAAATTTTTCATAACTATCCTATTTTGTGTTATAAATGTTTCCAATTGGGTTTTATGATAAATGAAAATATTTTTATAAAATAACACTTGTTTCTAAAAACACATGTTTTACTTTTTGTGAGATTGTTTCTTCTTCACACAAGATTGATGATTCTTATATCAATTATATTATTCCATTTATTATTTTTGAAACCATAATGATTATTCATGATACTATTATTTAATAAATTATCATGAAACCCATTTCCTTTCTAGGGGTTATTTTTTGGAAAATATTAGTATATGTTATATGTGGCATGCATTATTATGTAAATGTTATGATATGATTGGTGTGCCTGGAATTATATATTGATCCAATGCATTTGGAAATGTAATGTATGTAATGATATAATGTGAAATATTTGTGAAAATTATGCTATATTTTTTCACAATGATGATGTTATAATGAATCACATGTTTTATGCATGAACATGAGACTGGCCTTGCTAAAAACTATGTGTTGAAGTTTACCACTAAGACATGATTTTTCATTTTTATGAATTTCCACATTCCTAAAAGCAATCTAATGATTCCTATAATGAATATGATGATGATACGTTTCTTATGTTATGATAATAATATTTATTCTCACTAAGGTTTCATGTCTCTTATTCATCCTCTTACTGGGATTTTACCTCTTCCCTTATTTTAATGTATATCCTAAGGGGAATACTTGTAACAAGGAGAACACTAGGGACAATAAGAAGATAGATAATAAGGAATTAAATAACATTTATGATTTATTATGTATATGTTTTGTGTTATCCTAAATTTACCAATACATTAAACCTTAGATCCTGGTTTTGTAACACTTTTATGTTGTTTGTATTTACAATGATGTAATAATCATGTAAGAAAATTAGGTTAACTATATTATATATATGGGGAGATTTCTAAATTAGGACAAGAAAATGACTCATTAATATATTAATCATGTATTGTTAGTTCCTAATAACAAATTCAAGAGTATGTCGAGCCAACAAGTATGTAGTTAGAGTTCTGGTGTATGGATACATCACCTGTTTCACCAAAATTGGGTTACCTAGCCCAAACTCTGCACTCAAGACACTCTGAAAACATTATCCAAAGTTCCCAAAACCAATCCTCACCATATTTACAACTCCACAAAGTGATCAGAGGATGAAATTATATTATAAAACTCTTTCATGACACGAACTACCACTCCCCCCTGAGTCGGGGGCATGTCGAGTGTGACGCCCCAAGGCCACCTTTAATAGGAGAGGGGATTTTGAAATGTTTCAAGACAGAATAAACTGAAATGGGAGGCCTTAGATTAACATGCATATACGTACACACAAAAATGTCTCTATGAAAATTTTTCCAATAATAAAATAAAATACTACTGCATCTAGAGAAGAACTAAGCATGCAATCACCTCTAAGGAAAATATCTGAATATGAGAATATAAGACAATGAATAGTAAGGAAAAAATAATATATTAAGGAGAAAATAATTCTTTACCCAAAATAATCTATTAAAAGGAAAACTAAAGTGATTTTGGGTCTTAATCTCTATTTTAGACCACCAAATTTATTCAATGCACCCATGTATCTCTATGCTCCACTGATGTAGACATTGATTTTCCTACCATCGTCAAAAGACTCTACATGTGTGGGAAACTCCCATACACGGGTATGTATATACAAACCTGGTATAATTATCCAAAAACCTCACATGTAAAAATATAAATATACAACTAAATATTACACAATCCCTTTAAAAAGGTAAATGAAAAAAAACATATATTCTCATAAAGAAACCCAATTAAGGGAGAAAGGGGATCTCTAAATATACATCCAGTAATGTCCTGGTTTTAGAAGCCACCCAGAGGCGCCCCGTACCCAGTTGTTCACATGGCATAAAGAACATCTCCCCTAATGCTAGAGGTTGTTGACTAGCAGCGAGGGAATTGGGTTTGATAGTGGGAAAACAATGCCTTCATTGACAGAGTTACACAGTAGAAGAGAAAACAAATAGGAATAGAGGATGCAGTAATAATGACATACAACTGTAAATAGCAGAATAATGCAAGTAATAAGCAGCTGGAGCACATATATACTGATGCATGTTACATTAATCTATAAAAAAAGCCAAATAGGTCACTACGCTAAAAAAAAGGACTAAACCAAAGTACGAAAGAAAACAGTAAACAACTCCTCAGCATCGCAAGCCTCATCTTGGTCCCATGCTCTCCAGCTGCAAAGCAATCAAGTACCTGAAGTAGAAGGGTGCTTGACCTTATCTATACCTGCAACAATATATTCTATTTCGGTCCAAAAGCATAACCCAAGTAGGGTGTGAGACTAAATCCCAGTAGGCGACCTCTAATAGATCTATGCCTAATAGTCAGGGAATAAATATGGTGGGAAATAAGAAAGTAAAAGTAGTAAACCAAGAAGTACTCAATAGTAAACATTCCTACAGGTTCAAAGCATTCAAATGCCACATATCAAATAAGAAGATAATCACAAACAGGTAACCCTATGGGATGTACTCACAGCCTAATCCCCTCTAGACCTACCTAGCAAAGATAAGAAAGCCTCTTGGCAGTACTCGCCGCCTAACCCCTCTGGTACATCTTTAGTGTAGACTCTCTGGGGAAGCACTCACTATCAATTCCCCCTATAGTCTTGTATCAGTAACTAAAAGGCACTTTGGGGAAGCACTTACATCTCATTCCCCATGTGGCCCACGTCGAGGAACTACAGACACTCTGAGGAATTACTTACATCAATTCCCCCTATGGTCTCGCATCGTAACAATAAAAACAGACACTCTAGAGAAGTCCTCACATCCATTATCTATATGGTCCACTACACTAGGTTCTCATAGCCATGTGTAAGTCAAATGAGCATAGAAATGAAAATCAGCCAAAGTAAACCTCAAGAACTACATGGCTAACTAGTCTACAGCATAACAGTAAGTCAGATAAATAATCACTCCATCCTAACGATACTAGGCGTGGGAGACAAATAGCAGCCGAACAGGATAACTAGACCAAATGGTCAAAACAAGAAAGCATGGGAAAACCCTCAATAGCATGGCAAAGTAAACCCTATTATCAACAAATAACCTCCATCCAATCAAACTAGGGCATAACAGGCAAACAATAGTTCTAAAACCATAAACGCACAATACCCCGTTCATGGGTATTGGGCACTTTTGCACATGAAACTCAAATACTATCTACAGAAAGGTACAAAAAACCTACCTTAGTGTTGTAGTATCATTATATGTTAACCCCACGCCTTGAATTTCCTAAGAACACCGTAAATCTACAAAAACATCTAAAATGTTCAACACATGATATCTCACGATAGACAATGAATTAGAAGAAGGTATTCAAGAAGAAGAGAGAATTCACTGATGCAATTACAATGCAATTGAAAGAGTTAGATTCATAGAAAAGACACTCAATTAGGGTCTCAGCGAAGATCCACATCATACGGATGCTCTCAAATGATCAAGGTCAAGATGAAAATGGTTTTTTCCAACAGACGTGACCCCGGTATGTTTAATGAAAAAAAAGTACATAGCGTGTACTTTAGAAGTACATGGCATGTACTTGCTCTTACTAGCCCTTCATTAGGCAGTCTCGAGGTCACCACACACAGTTGTGTGATCAACTATTACACAGATTGTACACAGTCGCCCACAGTAACCAAGTACACAATGTGTACTTATAATGCACACGGCGTGTACTTCTAAATTTTTCAGAAATTCCTTTTTTCTCAAAAACACTAGAAAAAGGAAAACATACCTGAAAAGAAGATCTGAGTTCTTACAAACTTCCCCCCTTAAAGAAATTCATCCCCGAGTTTCCTTAGCAAGGCAGCGTAGAAGAAGAATCCTCAAAACGCTCTGGCCACTCTGATCGTACATCGGCACCCTTCTCCCAAGTCTCATCCTGTACTTGACCGTGCTGCCATATCACTCATACCAGAGGAATATACTGGCCATATATAACCTTCTCCCTTCGATCAAAAATCCGGATAGAAAGATCCTCAAACGAGGTGTCTACCTCCAACTCAACCTCTTCGGGTTGAAAAACATGATACGGTTCTGAGAAGTAGTGTCAAAGCTGAGAAATGTGAATAACATCGTGCATTTCCCAGTACCTATGAGGTAACTACAACCGATAGGAAACTTTCCCAACTCTCTCCAACACCTCAAATGGCCCGACGTACCTTGAACTCTATAGGTCCTCTTCGTTAATCAGTATAAGACTTCTGCTAAGACTGTGCAGTATCCATCTTCTTCCAAATCAACTTTATATGCTTTGTGGTCTTCTAGACAATACGAGGTCCCAGCATAGCTGCCTCTCCTGTAACCATCCAACACATGGGTGATTCGCATTGCCTACCATACAAGGCCTCATAAGGTTCCATCTGAATAGTTTCTTGAAAACTATTATTGTAGGCAAACTCCACAAGTGGTATATGCTTCTCCCAACAACCTATAAAATCAATGATTCATGATCACAATAGGTCCTCAAAAACCTGAATCGTAGGCTCAGACCGGCCATACATATGAGGGTGGTAAGATATAATCAAAAGTACCTCTGTACCCAATGCCTTATGTAGCCCCTGACAGACCCAAGAAGTAAAACAGTCATCCCTGTCTGAAACAATGGATTGTGGAACTCCATGTAAATGTACAATCTCATGGATGTAAAACCACCCCAGCTCATCAACACTGAATGTCTCTTTGATCGGAAGGAAGTGAGAAACCTTCGTGAGTCTGTCAATGACAACCCATACAACATCATTCCCTCAAGGAGACCTCAGCAAACCTATCACAAAATCTATCATGACATCATTCCACTTCCACTCAGTAATGGGTAACTGCTGAAAAATCCATGTGGGTCACTGATGCTCCACCTTCACCTGCTGATAGGTGTAACACGTCATGACAAACCCAACAAAATCTTTCTTCATACCTGGACACCAATACTGACGATGTAGATCATCATACATCTTGGTGACACCAAGATGAACTCCCCAAATTGAGGAATGAAAGTCCAGCATCTACTCCTCAAGTATGTCGGCTGACACCCATACGCTCCCCAGGAAATACAAGATCTCATCATCACCTATGTTCTATCTAAGAATAGGGTCCTCTCCTGAAACACTCTTACGTAGGAATAGGCCTTCAGAATATGATAGCTGCCTCATTCGTACATGATCAAGCAGAGTAGAGGTAACAACTATAGAAGAAAGAAATGTCTACCCATGTCTTCCATGCACCACCACATGCATCTTAGTGAACAGATCCATAATCTTCCACTCACTACTGGACTCCTGAACTGCCTGTATCTGAGTCCTCCTACTCAGATCATTAGCCACAGTGTTGCCTTTCCTAGGGGTGTAGGAAATCTCTAAGTCACAAGACTAAAGATACTCAACCCAACTTCGTTGTCTCAAATTCAGGTCATGTTGAGTGAAGATGTACTTGAGACTTTTACAGTCACTGAAAACCAAAAAATTCTCTCCCAGAAGATAATTTCTCCAATATATTTAGGCATGAACAACTATGTCAACTCAAGATCATACATTGTGTAATTCATCTCATGTGGCCTCAACTACTGAGACTCATACTCAAAAACTCTGCATAAGGACTTCTCCCATCCAGATACCTGAAGCATCACAATAAATAGTGTAGCTCTTGCCCAGATTTGGTAATAATAGTATTGGTGCTGATGTCAACCTCTATTTTAGCTCCGGAAAGGCTGACTCGCAAGAATCTGACCACATTTACTTTGCACCCTTCTTAGTCAAGTCTGTCAGTGGCGCTGCTAAGCGTGAGAAGTCTTGTATGAAATGCATGTAGTATCCATCCTACCCTAGAAAAAATTGTAACTCAAATATGTTCTTCATATGATCCTAGGAAACTACTGCTCTCACATTCTCTAGGTCCACTGATACTCTTTTCTTTGAGATAACATGACCCAAGAAGTGAATATAGTCCATCCATAAATGGCATTTTGAGAGCTTAGCACATAACTGATGCTCTATCATTGTACTCAAAATGATCTCAAGATGGGTGGCATGGTCCTGTCGAGTGCAAGAGTAAAACAAGATATTGTCTATGAATACCACCATGAAGGAGTCCAAGTATTGGTTGAACACTCGGTTCATCAGGGCCATGAAAACAGTTGGCGCATTCATGAGACCGAATGGCATAACCACATACTCGTATAGAGCATACCTACTCTAGAAGGATGCATAAGGTATATCAGATGTTATAACGTGCAAATGATGATAACAGAATCTCAAGTCAATCTTCAAGAACACCTGGTCTCCTCTAAGCTGATCAAAGAGATCATCAATCCTCAGTAAAGGATATCGGTTCTTTACCATCAACTATTTCAGCTTCCGATAATCCACACAATGTCGAAGAATACCATCTACCTTCTTTGAAAACAGGATAGGCAAACCCCAAAGAGAAGTACTGGGTCTGATGAAACCCTTAGCCTTCAACTCCTTTAACTACTTCCTGAGATCTTCTAGGTCTTGTGTAGCCATCCTATAAAGAGAAATGGACACTGGTTCCTCTCCTGGCATGGGATAAATAGAAAAAATCTACCTCTCACTCCGATGGAAAACCTGACAATTCCTCTAGAAAGACATCTCTGAAATGATCCACCACTTGAGGAAATTATATTTGTGAAGTCCCCTGGTCATCCAGATATTGACTAGAAATATGGACTGTAACTCCTTCCAACCCATGACATTTGGTTCCCGCTCTGCTCGCCTGGACATCCCATTCTCCCTTATGAAGAAATTATCTACCCTTCAGTGACGTGAAACTCACCCTATAGAGATAACAGTCGAAAAACACCCTAGAAGGGAACTAACAAATACATTCCAATAATGATGTCATAGACTGTCATCATCATGACATAAAGGTCGAAAAAGATGTGACACCCAACAACCTTGAGAAGGCACTTCTTGCAGTGACGTACACCAACCGTTCTTACCCCCAACGAAGTGTCTAACATCAAGATATCAATAGAAGAAAAGATACAGAGCACAAGGATCTCTAAAATAGCAATTGATATAAAGCTATGGAAAGACCATATATCAAAAGGGGCATAAGATAAAAGTGAGGCAACAAGGATCGTACCTCGAACTGTTGAGGGTTCGAGATCCTACTCCTGCTGGGCATGCTCCACTACAAAAGTCTGACCTGCACCGCGGCCCTGCGACCATGCCTAACCACCCTGAGATGATCCACCCTATTGTCGCTGGAATCCTGGTGACTAGATACCGAGTCCAGGAACTCCACCTCGGCCTAAACGTCCAAAAGAACTCCAATTCCCAGACTAAGGAGAAACTGGTGGTGATGCTCCTGAATGAGAAGTTATTGAAGAACCCCTATCACTAGCTGCAGGTGAGAAGATCTGATAGAATCCTTGAAGATGAACTATATGGCCATAACATCGGCCCTCCACTAGGTCTCTCGGGAAATGTGGCCTCGTATGTCTACTCTTCCCACACTAGAAGCACACCACCTTGTTTCCAGGGGAAGTCTCTCACCTCTTTGGATCACCATGCGAAGACCCCCTACGATGCTTCCTACTATCAGTAGGAGGGATAATAACTCTGGATGTCGAGCTGCCCTGGCTCACAACTCTAAAATCCCTCAGATTATGCTTGGTGATTAGCACCTGGTTGATGATAAAAGTGATATACGTCAATCTGATGATATTCACCTGAGATCGGATGTCGTTCCTTAGACCATCCTCAAACTTCCTTGCCCAAAATAAATCATCACCTCTTGGGATGGGCGTAAAGCATTATGGCTCAGTGAAGTTAGAAGAATACTCCAAAATAGAAAGAGTACCCTACTCCATACTCATAAAATCTCAGCCTCGATCGGCCCTCAAGGTCTCTGGATAGAAGTAATCGTAGAAGGTACCCTGAAACTCATCCCATCCCATATCCTATGGGCATCCCACCTGGGAAATCACATCCCAACATCTCTTGGTTGAATCCTGAAGCATATACGTATCGAGTTTGAACCTCCTCTTTGGAGGCATCACTAGTTGCTCGAAGATCGTTAGTGTGTCCTCCAAACTTGACTCGGCAGCCTGCGGTCCTCCTTCCCTTAAGAAAGTGGGACGATGCTACTATGGAAATACTCATTTTAGCTCTCCCAAAGACAGGGTAGGGTGCGGTGATCCCTAGAAGGTCTGTATGAACCTTATAAAGCCCTCGTGAAACTGTGTGTCAACACCTATGACCGGAATGATGGGTGGTTCCAAGACTGGCACAACTGGATGATATGCTGGATGTCCCTGATCATCTATGTCCGGTGTTTGATTGCTCCCCTATAACTGGTGTACAAATGGAGGTCGTCCCGATGGAATGACTCTACAAGGTCAAACACACTCCTTTGATCAAGATTATCAAGGACTGAAAACTGGAAGGGTAAGAATGTAATAAGAGAATGAAGGCTTTCAATTTTTACAAAACATAGAAAAACAACATGTATACTTAACTACCCAGTGTGTTCCCTTAATCCTTTCACATGGGTGTGTACTTCTGCCAAAACAAGTCATGTAACACCCCAAACACATGGTGTGTTGTCCTAACACACTACGTGTACATGAATCCTCTTCCCCTGCCTGAGTCCTTCTACAGGACTAAGATACATGTTTTTCCTAAAACAAGACTACATGGAGTGTTTTTTCCAAACACGGTGTGTACTAGACGAGCTTCACCGACCCATGTTGTTAGTGACATGGCCAGATACACGGCTCACCCTACACAACGTGTTCCATGCAGACACGGCGTGTACTAAAGGATTTACACTGACCTGGGTTGTTAGTTACACGACTTGATTCCTAGGATTACACTACATGGTGTGTTCAATACTAACACGAAATGTATTTCTTAGGTTTTTATCCATATTTGTTGAAAGTCACATGGGAAGACACATGGTCTAAACACAGGGCGTGTACGTCTGGTACATGGCGTGCCCCGCCAAAACAAATTCTCCCAACCCCGTGTCTGTGCCCAAATGGCCAGTGTCACAGTTAGAGACTACACGGTGTGTACATAGAGTACATGATGTGTACTTAAGAAAAATAGTTTCATCTCGAACAGAAGAACACATGGCTTGTATTCAAAACTACACGGTGTGTATTCTGGGGTTTTCCAGATAGTAAGCCTCAAAAACTAATTTGGAAGCCCAGAAAACACTGAAACGAACATTAAAGTGCCAAATTCTGATCTGTGAGGGGATATACTCCCTGCGAATCATAGTTTGGCATCTCTTACATGTCATATACAAGAAAAAAACAAGGCAATGATCCACAAAATTCTGATCCATCAGGGCCCATAACACCTCAAGAACCAATGTTTGGAATTTATTCAAACAAAACCTTACACAAATCATTACCCTATCAAACAGAATGTACCTTATCAAGGCATCTATCATAACATCATGCATAGCTATCACAACTTCTATCACAACAACATGCAATCACTAATGCACCCTAAATGGAATTTCCAGAAGGCATGACATGGGTTTTCAAGAAAGTGCCTATATGATGCATGAGATGGCATACCCTCATCTCATCGAGTAACAATAAAAATAGAACCTCAATAATATCAACAATAAAAACACAAATCCTGTGAATCACAGAATGATGAAATCATATAAATTATAAAATTGAAAAACTGAAAAATTGCAATAAACGTGGTAAATTGGATTTTCCCTATACACGGGTTAGCCACTACTAGGCACAACTTATTACCAAGTACCTATTTACATCTTATCTCATACTATAGGCTCCAAACGTTAAGTCAAGAAGAAAAGAACCCCTCTGATACCACTTTGTAATGTCCCGGTTCAGAAAACCACTTAGAGGCACCCCGTACCCAGTTGGTCACATGGTCTCAAACACATCTCCCCTAACGCCAGAGGCTGCCGACTAGTAGCGACGGACTTAGGTGTGATAGTGGGAAAATTATTCCCTCATTGGTAGAGTAACACAGCTAAAGAGAAAAAAAATAGAAATAGAAGAAGCAGTAATAATGGAACACAACAGTAAACAACATAAGACTGAAAGTAATAAGTTGATAGAGCACATATATAACGATTCATGTTACATATGTCAAGGAAAGAATCCAAACAAATTACAATGCTAAAATACAGTAATCAACCAAATTATGAAATAAAACAGTAAACAACTCTTTAATATCACAAGCCTCACCTTGGTCTTCGGCTCTCCAGCTCCAAAGCAGTCAACTACCTGAAGTAAAAGGGAGCTTGCCCTTATCTATACCTGAAAAAATATAATCATTTTTGGTCTAAAAGCATGACCCTAATAGGGTGTGAGAATAAATCCAATTAGGAAACAACCAAGATATTTTTTCCTAACAGTCAGTGAATAAATATGGCAGGCAATAAGCATGTAAAAGCAGTAAATAGGGAAGTACTCAATAGTAAACAATCCAACAGTTCCAAAGCATTCAAATACCACATAGCAAGTAAGAAGGTAATCACAAACAGGTAACCCTCTGGGATGTACTCATAGACTAATCTCCTCTGGTCTTACCTAGAAAACACAAGCAACCCTCTGGGTAGTACTCATCGTTTATCCCCTCCGGTTCAGCTTTAGTATAGACTCTCTAGGGAAGAACTCACTGTCAATTCCCCCTATAGTCTCATATCAATTACTAAAAGGCACTCTAGGGAAGCACTTACATCTCATTCCCCTAGTGGCCTGCGTCGAGGAAATAAAGACACTCTGAGGAAGCACTTACATCAATTCCCCCTATGGTCTCACATCTAAACAATAATAACAGACACTCTGGAGAATCCCTTACGTCCATTCTTCCTATGGTCCACTACACCAGGTTCTCATGGTCATGTGTAAGTCAAACGAGCATAGAAATGCAAAGAATCCAAATTAAACCTCAAGAACTACTTGGATAACCAGTATATAGTATAACAACATGTTACATAAAAAATCACTCCATCCTAACAATACTTGGCATGGGAAACAAACAGCATCCTAACAGGCAAACTAGACCAAACGGTCAAAAAAAGAAAACATGGGGAAAACCTCAATTACATGGCCATGTAAACCCTATTATCAACAAAAACCCTCTATCCAATAAAACTAGGGAATAAAAGGAAAATAATAGGTCTAAAACCATAAACACACAATACCACGTTCATGGGTATTGGTCACTTTAGCACATAAAACTCAAAGACTATCTAAAAAAGGTAGAAACCATCTACCTTGGTGTTGTTGGATTGTTATAAGTGAACCTCAAGCCTTTAATTGCGCAAGAACACATTAGATCTACAAGAACGTCTAAAAAATTCACCCCATGATATCTCATGAGAGAGAATGAGTCAGAAGAAGGTGTTCAAGAAGAAGTGTGAACTCACCGATGTGATTCCAACGCAACCAACAGAGTTTCATTCAGAGGACGGAACCTCGATCGAGGGCTCAGCGAAGACCTGCGTCATACGGATGCTCTCAGATAAACTAGGTTGATAAGAATATGGTTTTGTCCGTCATATGAGACCTCGGTACGTTAAATAAAAAAGAGTACATGGTGTTTACTTTAGAAGTACATGGTGTGTAGTTTCCCTTACCAGGCCCCACATTAGGCGGTCTCCAAGTCACCACACACGATTGTGTGATCATCTACTACACGGCCTGTAGACGGTCACCCTCATCAAACAAGTACACTATGTGTACTTATAAACTACATGGCGTGTACTTCTTAAATTTTTAAGAAATTTATCTTTTTCTCAGAAACACCAGAAAAAGGAAAAAATACCTGAAAAAAAGATCTGAGTTCTTACAAATCCCAGCTAAGTAGAATGCATTTGAATGTATGTATAAATTTTTGTCTCCAATTCCCCTGATCACATGCACTCTTTATAATCTATGTGCAGTGACCCTCACCTCACTGTTTTAATCCACAATCAAGGGATCCTCAAATACCATGTAAGACCATCCCTCCACCAGAGCATGATTTAAGGGAAGTACCATTCCATAGATAAAATATATGATCCTGGATATAGTATGGGGTGTACCAAATCTACCTATGAAAAGAGTTTGGGGGCCAATTCCCTAGAGAAATAATATAGTACCAACCCCGGTATATTTCAGACAATACTTCTTGATAACATCCATCAGTCTATCATTGCCTTATGAAGAATAACACATTGAACACCTCACCATGTATTTCACATGTCACAATAATGTTTAAAATCATGTTATACATTGAAATAAAATCATAAGATAGGCTACTAATGGGCCAAAATATGATTCTATAAGAAGGGTATATATATGCTAGAAGTTCCTAGGAAAGGTAAAAGGTATTTACATGGGGTCACATAGAATATGACTTATCTTCGTCATCAGTATGTGTTCTCCCCTAGACACGTATTTGGAAACCATGTCTGATAACATGGTGTGACCACCCAGCCACACAGCTTCCATAATAACCTGGAGTCCTTGGTATGTACCCACAACACATTACTCAGCTGGCTAGGTATATATACTTGATATGTCCTCTAGGGTACATGGAATGTATGACCACTTGGGGTTGTGGTAATGTGTAGTTGGCACACGTATTCGGAACACGATCAATATCAAAGGGAAATAAAACCAATCCACAAGTCATGTGATCCATAATTTGGTTGAAAACCTAGAAATCATGAAATCTAAAGAACATTGTGTGTGTTCTTACAAAATGAACAATGTCTGTTTGGATTTTTCATAGGTAGAATGGCCTGGAATTCATGTGTATTTTAGATATACCTTCAGCTTTATATTCCTCATCATTTTACAACATGAAACTAAAGGAAAATTTTTCTGGTCATTAATTCCTGAAATTTGGTGGCCAAAAATCATAAATTCAATCCCATATATGCGAAACTATCACACATATGCTACCATTAAAGGTCAAGAATCCCATAAAAACCTCCAAAACCATGAATTCATCATGAAAAATCAGAAAATCACCATCCCATATTTTGTTAGCACATCCACTACGAATCTAGGGGTTCGATCGTGCCCAAAACTTCCCTCACAATTTCAAATCATGACCTCATGGAGAATGTGATGAATAATGGTCTAAACAAACAATAAAATTGTAATACCATTATTGGAAAAAAAAATCTTATCCAATGATCATGAATCATCAAAATTTACTAAAGTGATACTCATGTGCGCAATGGGATCACAATTATTCACTTAGGGAATAATAAAATAAAATTCACATAATAATAACATTATTGAAAGAAATTAGATAAAATAAATGATATAAAAATTTAATAAAAATGATTTAATCCACATATAAGGATCCCTAAATCAATTAGGGAAAGATTATTGGTGAATAGTGCATTCAATAATGATAAAGAAGATCAGTCATTTTCGCAATCTTCATTTTGATTCATCTCGATCCAATCATCGTTATTCTCTGATCTCAATCCTCTAATGAAGAAAAACTCCCTCATCCTCTCAAATCTCCTAGGGTTATGTGGCTAAAAAAATGGAATTTCCTTAAATAGGTATTTTAATAGGGAATTAATGTTATTTCATTTAATAAAAATAAATAAAATGTATATTTACATATATTAAATTCACAGGTCGATGGTCTCCTCCCACAGAATGTTTGACATTGTCCAACCTTAATTCACACCTCAGGTAAACCCATCATTCCATAATAAACCTGGATTTTGGATTTCCCATCCATGGACCAAAAAATTGGAAACCCATTTAAATTGATATGATGCAAAAAACCGTGATAAAAATATATTTAATATTTATAAAATATTTATTTTGGGGTATGAAGACACCTAAACACCATGCCAAATCTTAGGAAAAATCCATATATATACAACGAAATATTCAAAGGAAATAATATAATAAAACCAAAGTTGTTAAATATATCATTATAATGAAATTATAGATGTGTTTCATCACCGACCTCATACAATAATCGATATAACTAATGGCATACCTCCTATGGTCGACAATTATCAAAGACTCTTGGTCTAAACAGCCAACACATCACAAAATCAGACTATGATTCTTTTTCCCCAAGCCATACTAATATTTTTTTATCTCACTCAAAAAATCACATACCTTCCCCTCTATGAAATCTCTATATCTAAAGAACCATATTAAAAACATTCATCATGCTAGAGCACAAGCATGGGTGAATTTTTGAACCGAGATACTTTGATCTTCCAAAGTTATCCATGTCATCTAAGACTGTATGTATGTTTGGGGAAGCATTAGAATCAAACTTCTATTCTCCAATGGGATCATACAGGGTAGTACATACTCCCATAGGTTACAAGTTAAATGTAATTAAATATTAGATATCTCCACTCATCAACACACTGACAGAGACTTGTGGTTGTATCTCACATGGTGGTTGAGTCAATGAATTAGCTAGTGTTCTTGAGTTTATCCAAGGAATTCCTACTTTTGAATCCATGTGTCACTCCAAAGAATCTATGCCTTTATATAGATCCATTCCCATGATCATAGTTAATCATAAAATAAAAAAATATTATCTAGAATCCCTAGAGCCTATGAATATAATTTACAAAGAAATCCAATTGTACATGGTAACATTATACAATGGAATCCAAGATCCAAGTGACCATACAATTTTTAATCTTATACATCATAACTCTTCCCTGCATGAGGGTTTCCCCTCAATGGATAATGTGCCACTCCCCACTATCGGAGCATCCATGTCATCACAACAAGAAAATTATTTCTGTATTTCAATAGCCCATGCACCATCCATCATAATACATAATTTCTAGAATTTTTAAAAACTCACTCAACCCTATGTTCTAATGAAAATGTCACTAATAACTTATTCCCACTTCTGTAGAGTGGTTCCCAATGTGTTCAATGAGCTATTATCCAAAAAAAAGGTTCACCACCCTTAAATGGATAATGGTGTAATCCAATATATTTTGATTAACTTAACAATATCCTCATAAAAAACTCCCAATATGTCCTTTTATAAAACTATAAAAGACAATTAGTTAAGTATATCATCCCACAGCCAATGCTCTCTCAGCATACACAAGATGTTTTAAAGATACTTGGAAGGATAATATCTAAATTCTGAGTACACTAAAATTAAATTGATATGGGTGTATCTCTATCCAATATCTATAGTCACATAAAATCATTGTATACCTATCATAAAAAATTTGTATCACATTATCTCCTGACAATTCATATTAAGGTCAACCCATGGGTCAACTATGTCATGACACCTAGTTTATTTTTCATGTTATCCCTCATCACATGGAAATTTCATTAATTTACCCAAAGATTTGGGTCACCTTCACCATATGAGTTTGGTTTGAAATCATTATTCCTCAGTCCATTCATGTAAACTGGCTGATTTTCCATTCTAAATGGTTCTACATGAAACTGTCCTGAACTAAACTTTCCACATAGTGGGTGCACATACCATGCCCCGAAATCATAACACCTGACTCACTCTTACCTAAGCCACAAGTTACAAAAAACAAATGAATACTCTATTCAGAAGATCAATAATAACCATCTTGGAGATCCCGTGGAACTCCTCGTCAAAATTGGGCACTTAACTATTCCATGATTTATTCAATGACCACACACCTCATGGAATAATTTCAAAAATTAATGAATCAATTACACAAGCACTGGTCAACTTGGAAAAGCACCCAAATAATCCTTCTATTTAAGTCCGTACTTTATACCGAAGCACCTTAGGTGCTTCCTCCAAAACTGTAGGCCTCACCGTGACTGCATCGCAAAAACTGAACATGTTCTATTTATCAGTCATGAAATGAGTAAAAAACCATGATCCATTCCATTAAGTAAAATGTAAACCTTGTAACAACCTCACTCACAGGTTTCCCTTGATAAAAAAACATCGTTGATCCACAAGGTTTCTGTAAAAACTAAGGGCCTCTAGGTCTCCTTATGTTCCTAACGATCATGTCTAAAAATAGGAATACTAGGTCCATCCACCTAGCCCCAATGGACATCATATTTTGGGGAATCAAAAACACTCCAAATTCAACTAGTACATGGTTCCTAATAGTTATTTCATCCCCTTATAAGGGAAGTAAAGATAAAATCAACCTCTTAGGTTCAAAAACTATCGATCGTAAGGAAGGGATTCAAACATCATCACCTACCGAGAATTAACCTACAAGGACTGGATCCTCTCTGAGCATAATAATATGGGATTTTAACTTATGGTTCATGATTTCAACATAAAAGGATAAGAAGATGACACTCATGGGGTATCTGTATATAGAAATACCAATAGAGGTTTAACTTACTCGACAGCCTCCCACATTTTTGGGTGTCATTTTATCAATAAGAAGTCATTCCCAAATGAAATGTTCATCAGAAAAACACTTAACTTGATTAAGAACTCGACACAAACTTTTATAGGATGAATATCTCAATGGGAACTATCATAATAGACAAACCCTCATTTACGCAATTCATCTACATTAAAACTAGATTAATTACAGAAATTTCATTATGTTATACTATTTAACCTCTAGGTCAACTGTAATAGAAGAAGTCAACAGAGATCCCCAAACAACATCCACATTCCTATTCATAAAATTTCTTAAATAAACATTTAAACTAAACATTACACAAGGTTTCATGTCTTGAACACCACCAAAATGATTTATTTAAGCAACTTCACAACCTAGAATTTATTATAATCACTAAAAAGGCTAAAAAACATGCAATGGAAATTATAGATGATAGAGCCTACTATACTTTTACTATATTTAGTTAATCACTAATAAAATTTTAGAAACATTATCACAAAATTTATATTTAAATAATTATTTTTCTAATTGTTCTAAAAACTGGGCTTCGTTAAAAAATAAATCACAAACTACAGAAGAAAATGCCCTTTAGTATTTAACTGAAATTTTTATTAACTGAATCTTCATGTTAATAATGACCAAAATAAAACAAAGTTATTATATTATTTTAATGGTATTATTCAAGTAATATTACTCATAACAATTATATGATCCTATAAGTGGCTACTGACACATTGAATAACATTGGATTTTAACAAAAAAACACCCCTGAGGGGTAAATTACTAAGAAATTATGAAAGAGCCGACATATAAGGTTTAATTCGTGTCTTAATGGGTTCAGTTACATGGGTATCCATTCCCAATTTAGCAATTCAAAGCTTTATAATTTACAATTGGAATTCCATTTTAGTGAAAAACATTATAGTTATTTTATTCAACACATTACAAAACATTAATGTGTTATCTCATCTGTAGTATACCAAAACTAACCTACATAGGCCTAGTCAAGAATATAAAGACTCAATTATACAGGTTAGAATTCCAAATTATGAATGTAAAATCTTTTATAAGTTACAATTAACACACAATTTAACTTACCACCATAAGAAATAACATGAATTTATTAAAAAATAAATTTCCTTGAAATTAAATTTTTCTATGAAGGATAATTTATAAAATAAGGTAAAAAATATTTCATCTCTCTAAAAACATTCAGGTGATTTAAATACAATTCCACCATCATACTATGTGGAAAAACACCTTTTAGACTGATGAAAACACTTTATTTAACTAGTATTATAAAAATCCATGAAATTGAAAGATATAAAATCACCACAGAATATAGAAATTTATTTAAATAATCAAAAAATAATGGTATAGAAATAATAATGATAAATGATCACCCAACATGGTATACAAATAAACCTGGAACATAATCACACTGGCATGGTATATAGAAAAGTATGAAAAATAATCACCCAACATGGTGAGCATATAAACATTGAACATATTCAAACAATCATGGAATATAGGTAATTATTGTAACACCCCAAGATTTCATAGTACGTTATATCATTAAAGTAATTAAATAGCTTGCGCTACACGCAACACCAAGTTCGAGCGCACCACAACTTACCAAACTAGCCATTCAAAAAGTAGTTATGAATATTATTAACTTCTTTTTGAATATTATATACTCTATATAATTTTAACATCCATATTATATGTTGCTTAGGCATAATATAAGAACAAATGAATTTTTTTAGAAAAAAGAAGTATTTTTCCAAAAATGCAATTTTACAGCCTTTTCAGGGCGAACCTTATTTAAAACCAATATTTGAAACTTTTATATATTAAATATAATGAAATTAAATTTTATTTAAATTCAAGACATTAAAATTTAGTTCGGATAAATTTTTGTTACTTTTCGGATAACTTTCATATTTTGACAAATAGTGAGAATTACCATGTTTTAATTGAAAACAACTTTTTTAATTGAAATAATTTATAGTATTAAATTATTAATTTGAAATGTTTTGAAGTTTAATTATATTATATATTTTTATTTAATACAATTTAGGTCATTATAAGTAATTTCACATTTAAATTTTACATAAACACGTGTCAATATTTTGATAGTTTTTACCTTTTAAAACCCCGCATTTTGGTATTGACAACGGGAATTAATTTTAAATTAATAAATGAATCTTCTATGTTTTTAATTTGGTAAAATAAAATTTATTTTTCAATTTTGAATCTCAAAATTATAATAGGCTGAATTTTTATTATTTTTCTGAAAACATTCAATTGTTTTGGAATAGTGAAAAACATTGCGTTATTATTTAAAACTGACTTTTTATTTCAATAATTATTTATTTATTTTTTATTTATTATCTGTCAAAATAGATATATAATACCTATATATGTTCAATTTAATTCATTGGATTCATTTTATAATAAAATTATATGTATAAAATTTTATTGAACTTTTTAACATCTTTTACCCACCTTCTAGGTACGTTAGCAAATTTGCATAAAACATAATTTTACCGCTTATGTGAGTTGAATTTCAAAAATCCAAGAGACACATTTGAAATCAGTAAGTAAAATGTGATTCAATAAGATGAAAATAATATGTGGTCAATAGTAACTTTTGACTTTTATTTACTACATTTAAAATTAAATAGGGTAATTAAAGGTAAAAATGATATTATAATTACCCAAACTCAAGTCCTAACTCTATTGGATAAGCGTAATTCAACCAAAAATAACTTTAGGAATAAAATATGATCCTTAATATCCACTTTTATTAGATTGGTACATTTATTATTATTTTATTTAAAGAAGAGTTAAAAGTTTTAAATTCGAAGTTTATAAACTAAAACATTTTTATTATAGGGTTATACAAAATATAAATTAGACTATAAATATTAATTGGAAAGATAAAAATATTTCCTAAATAATTGTATTTTATTTATAATTTTTAGAGATTAAATAATCAAATTTATTTATGACACTATGATGATGCAGTAATTAACTTCTTAATGAAATATTAAAATAGTTTATATTATAAAGATAAAAATAAATAGAATTTAGAAGTTTTGATGCCATCCTCAAATTTTCTAGGTTAATAAGACATGTTATGGTTGATTTGATAAAATTTTTTCGAAGTGATAAGGTTGTTATGAATTTTACAAAAACAAAATACCAAATAGTGTCAAAATTGACATAAATTAATTTTTAAAACAAATACTATATTATTGGTTTATATAATATTCAAAATAATATAAGGCTCATCCAAAGGGATTATATAATATTATATATATAATTAATTAACCACTTGAGGTTATATTGTATGTTTTGAGTAAGTTTATTAACCATATAGTGTAAGAATACAAGAAGACATGGTAAAAGTTAAACTATTTAACTAAGAGTTAATTCTAAAAGATAAGGTTAAAATGGTAACCTAAACTTGTCTAAAACATATTGGTTGAGATGATTTATACCCATAACTACCTAATTCTATAAATAAATTTATTTTGAGCCTTTATAAACAGAATATGACTGTGTAATAAATTAATATTTTAATCTTTTCCTAAAGTGACCCTCACCCCTCTTATAAAAGGGAACTTCCCCTTCTCTCAAAATCACACCTCCAAAGCCATTTGTGTAATGGTCCGGACATCACCGGTCCATTACTTTGTGAAACTGTGGTGCTATAGGTGTTCCTAGAGGTCAAGGTGACTTGGGGGTGCGTTGTGGTGGACTTCTACAGAAAGCTAATGGGTAATAAAATACCTATGTCTTAGAAATAGAATACATATGTCTTAGAAATAGCATCCCAGAGTCTGAGAGACGTTATATGCAGTTGAAATTAATACTAGTTTATGCCCATAGTGTGGTTGTGAGTTATAATATATTCTGTTCTTTTTTTGTTTCTATACGCTACTCCACCCTGTCAGTAAGGGCAGCTGACACCCCAGGGATTTTGAGCCCCAGGGTGTGTTTTCCCACCACTCCAGTGGGAGGATGAATGGATGACTACCCCCTTTTGACCCCGCTCTATTCTCTTGGTAGATACTAGTTCCATGAGGCATAGCGGTTAGTTTTTCCCATATATGTGTGTAGAGGGCTGTAATGGATTGTGGTTATTCACACACATATATTCTGGATATAATAATCTATCGATTACTATAGGTGTAACGTGTATAGGATGTGATGGATTGACGATCCTTACTCAGTGTATGGGCTGTAATGGCTTGAGGTATAATACCCGACATATGATACACGTCATGTGAGTTGTGGTGGCACCCAGAAACTACCTGGTTACTTTTGGTTGGGAGGATGGTGTGGTGCTTATCCCAGGTGTTTTCGGGCAAGCCTTTATGGTGCACATGGTGCAGATTGTAGAGGTTAGCCCAGGTGTATACGGGAGAGATTTTGGAGAGATATGCACAGGACGTATGTCGTTGGGGAAAAGCATCAAACCAGTGGGGAAGTAGTAGCGGGGTACCCTTGATACTCTTTTCTATATGATATATTCTTTTATATGTTACTTGGTGAGAGTATCCATAGTGAGGTTAAGAACTTAGTATACAAGTTTAGGTGACGTGTTAGTTTCACTTGTTGTTCACTGTGATTTATCATGCCTTCTCTAATTTTGCACGAGAGGCTTCAGGGAGGATCCTAATGAGTATTCTGTTATACTCACCCTACGTATATATAAACTATTTTTCAGGTCACTTAGAGCAGGTTGGAGATCAATCTGGTTTCTACTAGTTTGTGGTTGCAGGATCTGTTCGGGCTTGTTGTTGCTGCTGTTTTTACTTTCTTTTGGGTACTTTCAGTTTTTCCCATTTTAGTTGTAGTACTTTTATATGACATTCCATTTGTGCACTTGGGTTTATTTTAAATTTTCAGTTCTGAGTTGGAGTAGATTGGTGTCTATATTATCTCTATCTTCATCATGTGTTCTCTTAGAGGTTAATGCCTCCAATTTGGGTGTTACTATACCCTCGGTGCTAGTCGCCAACTCGGGGCCTACTGGAGGTGAGACTCGGGGGGTCATTATCTCCCTTCTCACATTGCCAGCCCAGGAGGGGTTCACTTTGTGGGTAGGGGGTCAGGATAGTGTGGTATCAAAGGATCTGGTTGAGAGATAGGATGGAGTTTGGAGTTAGGAACATGTGAGGTTGCATGGGTTGGTAGGGAAACGTTGTTATTCATGTTCAGAAAGTTAGGTAAACACTAGAGATCGGCTGAGACATAGGAGTTTAGGGCCCCCTATGATCTGATTCAAGGACCTTTAAGTTCACAATGGATACTAAATAGGGTGATACTAGTCGAAGGGTAGAGACCTAGGAAAGTATCAAGCATCATTCTTCTTTGATCCTATGTTTGAATGGGTAACCCTTGGTATAGGTTAACCTAAAATGGATAAAAGAAAACAATTAATTAATAAATGTCGATTCCTCCATATTCCAGGCTTAGGAGATCTAAGTGTTTTTTATTTTGAAGGTATGGCTCCAGGTCGACGTCCTCGTCAGGTTTGTGTAGAAGATGTCTAGAAGGTTGTTTCAGTAGGTCGCTGCAGAGTAGAGGCTGACAACGATGACACTTTGAGGAAGACACTCCGAGAGTTTCAGCGCCAGAGTCTGCAGAAGTATGAGGGATCCGTTTTAGATGCAGTCATGGAAGACTGGTTAGAGGAGGTTGAGATAGGATTCAGTTTGATTCGTGCTCTGAAAGAGAACTGTGTGTCCTTAGCTGTGATGATGTTGTGTAGAGCAGCAAGGCAGTGGTGGTTCTTATGCCTCAGGGATCGTGAGGAGTCAGCGATCTCTTGGGAGGAGTTCCGAGATATGTTCAGAGTCGAGTTCCTTTCCTCAACTGCAAAGGTGTCCAGACTCTAGGAGTTTCTTACCCTTCGACAGGGTAGCTCCAGTGTTCGAGAGTTTGGAATCTGTTTCAGGAACATTTTACGATATGCTTCGGACCTATTACCAGACGAGGAGGCCAGGGCAAGGCATTTCTAGGAGGCATTGTGTCCATAGATATAGTGCTAGGTCACCCCATTTATGCTGAAGACATATCTCAAGGTGCTGGAGAGGGAAGAGGTTGTCAAGAGGACTTTGTCCAGGACTGGATCATCATGAGTGGAGAATCAGCACGATTCCTCATGAAGTAGAGCTGTGGTCTGGGGTTCCCAGTTTTTAGGGTATAAGAGTTTCTATTCATCCAGGGGTAGGTCCCATCCCTTCACGTCTCGTTTCTCCAGAGGTAGAAACTCTTAGGCCTATGCCAAGGGATCATGGACGTTTTTTTCTTGTGGTGGTCATGGCCATCAGTAACGAGAGTGCCCGACCTTTCAGATCAGTCATCTTGCACCGGGCGCTATGCTCAAGGTTCCTCCGTTGAGGCAGTTTTCACTGAGGCAGCAGTAGCCAGTTGCACCAGCTTTAGATCAGAATAGGGTAGATGGGGAAGGCAGAGGACAACCCCATGATGCTCCCCATCCATAGAGAGTAGAGCATGACCGTGGTGGTGGTCTTTATCAGGGTCAGAGAGGCCGTGGAGGAGGTCGTGGTCAGCTTCATGCTCTAGCATTTCTAGCACCAGACGAGCTAGATATCGTTCGAGGTACCCTTTTCTTTTTTTCTACCATGGTGTATGCCTTGTTTTATTCCGGAGCAACACACTCCTTCATATCACCTACCATTGTCCCTGCTTTGGGGCTTGAGGTGGAGAGGCTTCCAGTGCCCTAGGCATTGACTACGCCAGTTGGAGGTCGATCTATCTTGTTTGAAGTATGTAGAGACTGTGAGCTAGTTTTGGGGAAAGACTGCTCTTGAAGATATTTCCTATGTTTACAGATACAACCATATGATGTCATCCTTGGCATGGATTGGTTGTATTCGGTGTAGTCTATCATAGATTTCTTCAGGAAGATGGTCGTTTTCCTCGGTGCAGATAGAGAGCAAGTGGTGTTTGTTGGTGAGATAGACCCTCAGATGGGTCACAGGCGCTTTTCATCCTTATCATCCATGGCAGCTGAGATTATGCTAAGTTCTTCAAAGGTTCAGTGGTTGGATTTTCCTAGGGTCGTAGAGGAGTACCCTGATGTCTTTCCAGAAGAGGTTTTAGCCTTATCCCCTCGAAGAGAGATTGAGTTCAGGGTCGAGATACAGCCTGGAGCGTCTCTTATCTCTATGTCTCCATATAGGATGGCCCCTTCTGAGTATCGAGAGCTATGTATAAATCTTTATGGTCTATTGCAGTGTGGTTTTGGTCGGCCAAGTGTGTCACCATGGGGTTCACCATTTTTGTTCATGAAGAAGGCCGATGGCAGTTTGTTGTTGTATGCCGATTATCACCGCATAAACAAAGTGACAATAAAGAATCGATATCCTCTTACACGGATTGATGACTTATTTGACCAACTGAAGGGTGAAAGTTGGTTCTCAAAGATCGAATTGTGGCTAGGGTATCATCAGATGCATGTAAAGGATGAGGATATCCCAAAGACTGCTTTCCGTTGTCATCATGGGAATTATGTGTTCGTTGTAATGCCATTTGGCATGACGAATGCTCCATCTGTATTCATGGGATTGATGAATGTTGTTTTCCATGAGTTCCTGGACAAGTTCATGGTATTTTTCATCGATGACATCCTCGTGTACTCCACATATGAAGAGGAGCATGGAGAGCATTCACGAGCTGTTTTGGGAGTTCTTCGTCGATATCAGCTATTCGGAAAGATATCAAAGTGTGATTTTTGGGCTCGAGAAGTCTTTTTCTTGGGGAATGTTGTGTCCCAATAGGGAGTAGCTGTGGATTCCTCATTTATTGAAGCAGTTTTGTCTTTGGACGATCCCGAAATAGTGTCAGAGGTGTGATGTTTTCTTGGTCTCACAGGCTAATATAGGAGGTTCATAACCAATTCCTCATGGGTTGTGACTCCTCTGATAGATTTGACCATGAAAGATCAGCCTTTCATATGTACTGATCAGTGTCAGGCAACTTTCGAGTATCTAAAGGAGAAGTTAGTAACTGCTCCAGTTCATTGTCTTCTAGCTGAGGGAGTTCAGTTTTATGTCTTCTGTGATGCTTCACATCTGGGGTTGGGCTGTGTTCTTATGAAATAGAGGTCAGTCGTTTCTTACGGGTCTCGGTAGCTGCGTCCCCATGAACACAACTATTCCACCCATGATCTTGAGTTGGCATCCATGGTGTTTTCTCTCAAGGCGTGGAGACATTACCTCATTGGTGAATGCTTTGTGGGTTTCACCGATCATAATAGTTTGAGTTATGTTTTCTCCCAGCGTGACATGAACTTACGACAACGTCAATGGATGGATTTCTTACAGGAATACAACTTTGAAATATCGTATACCCCAGGAAAAGGGAATGTTGTAGCTGATGCTTTGAGCTGAAAGTCACGTATTGATGTTGTGTGTGAATCCGGTGATTCATGGAGAGTAATGGAAGAAATGTCAGCATTAAATCTTGATATGGGACAAGTTGGGGTAGAGGTTGTCTTTTTTAGATGATTGTACAGTCATCCCTGGTGTAGAAGGTGGAATATTCCTAGTTGGGGGATCTTGAGGTGGAGGTCTGGAGAGACTGAGTTGTTTGTGGTGAGGCCCCTGATGGTTGGTCTGAGGATAAACAACACAGAGTGTTGTATCATGGGAGGCTTTTTTTCCCTTGGCGATGTGCGAGACAGTCCTCAGAGAGTTCCATGGTTCTCTTTTAGTGATGCATCCTAGTGTGACAAAGATGTATCGATCCTTGAGGAGCCAGTTTTGGTGGCCTGGCCTGAAGCGTGCATTGTGGAGTTTGTGTCTTGATGTTTAGTCTGCCAGAAGGTGAAGGGCTGACACCGTTTTCCTGGAGGCCTTCTCCAACCATTAGAGATTCCTCAGTGGAAGTGGGAGGACATCTCAATGGACTTTATTATAGGTTTACCTCGAGCTTCGGGAGGACATGATGTTATTTGGGTGGTACTGGATCACTTAACAAAATCAGCTGAATTCATAGCAATCAAGGAGTTGAGCTCAGTGGAGGTTTTGTCGAGGTAGTATCTAGAAGAGGTGGTGAGACTTCATGGAGTCCCAAGGATGATCATTTCTGATCGAGATCCTCATTTTACCACCAGGGTGTGGAGGGGTCTCCAACATGCTTTTGGTTCTCAGTTATGCCTTAGCACATCTTTTCATCCTCAAACATATGGTAAGACAGAGCGAACTATCTAGACTCTTGAATACATGTTGCACTCTTGTGTTCTTGATTTTGGAGTTTCATGGATGAGGCACTTACCCTTGGTGGATTTCTATTATAATAATAGTTTTCACTCCACCATCGGTATGGATATGTTTGAAGCTTTGTATGGCCGGCCTTGCCGTTATCCGTTGTGATGGAATGGTGTCAGAGAGTCAACAATTCTTGGACTAGAACTAGTGAAGAATACAACATAGATAGTTCAGGTGATTCGTGAGAGGATGAAGACAGTGCAAGATCATCAAAAATCATATGTCGATCAAATAAATAGACCCTCAGAGCTTAATGTTGGGGATCATGTGTTTTTGAAGGTGACTCCCTGTCGTTGGAAGTGAAGGTTTGGTCGTGGGAGTAATATTTCTCCCCGTTTTGTTGGACCTTTCGATGTGTTAGCTCGTGTTGGAGTTGTGGTGTATCGAGTAACGCTTCCCCCTCAGATGAGTTGGATAAATGATGTTTTCCATGTAGCACAGCTACGTTGTTATCTTCATGACGACTCCAAAATCATCGATTGGGGAGAGATCGATGTTAATGATGATGACACATTTGAGGAGAAACCTGTGGAGATCCAAGACTGCAAGGAAAAGGTGTTGTGCGGGCATTCCATCCCCTTAGTTCATGTCTTGTGGAGACATGGTGGCATGGAGGAGAGTACCTGGGAATGTGATTTACAGATGCATGTCCAGTACCCAGAGTTGTTTGATGTTTGACTCTTTTCATGTATCATTGTAACTTATTTGGTTGTGTAACTTTCATGTTTATGAGATGGCACCCTTTTTTGCTTTGGTGGCTTGCTCTCTTTTGAGAGGTATCTCGGTGGGTGGTTGTTCAGACCCTGTTTCGTTTTCTCTTTAGGTGGGTTTTGGATTCTCGAGGATGAGAATATTTTGAGAGGTATCGGATGTAATGGCCCAGACCTCTCTAGTACATTCCTTTGAGAAAATGTGGTGCTGGAGGTGTTTCGAGAGGTCAAGGTGACTTGGGGGTGTGTTGGGGTGGACTTATACGGAAATCTAAAGGGTAATAGATTTCACACGGTTGGCGCATAGTTTTCTGAAACCGTGCGGCCAAACCATGCAAGGCTAGTCTTGGGGGAAGTAGCTAATTCATGGTTAGCGCACAGTTTGTCTAACTGTGTGGGATAACCATGCAAGGAGTGTTTGATGAGGCTGAAGATAATGCACGGTTAGGGAAAGGTTTTTTAAACCGTGTGGACTAACCGTGTGGGCACTTAAATTTAGAGCCTAAAATTGTGGATCTAACTCGTTTTGCCTTTAATCACCTCGTTTAAGCCCCTAAGCATCCATAACTCGGGATTACTCTCCCTTGAAGGTTAGAAAACCTCTCCCAAGCATTTTGGAGGTGATTTAGAGGATTTTCTTAGCGAATCGAAGCCGGTTCTTTAGGTATGCGGTCGTTGTTTCCTGATTTATTAGATCTATTTAGATCTACTCCTCCTCTTCTCTCGGGATCTTAGATCTACGCCTATTATGGGTAGATCTAAGTGTGTGGGTGTGGATTATGATGAGATTTGTTCTTGGTTGTGTTAGTAGAAGAGATCTATATAGGATCCTCGGTGAATCGGCCCAGTGTTCTTGGGCGTTCTCTGACCATTACTATTTCCATCAAAACCGTTGAGGTAGGGGATTCATGGATTCTCTAATTTTTTATGAGCAATCGTAGAGTTATCATGATTTATCCCTTTGGATCATGATGGAATTGACCTAATTAAAGACTTCAACTAGATTAAAAGAATTGGGTTGATTGGATGTTGTTTCTTTGTATTGTGATAATGGTTCACCTCCTGATTTTCTAGATAGTGTGATATATATGTATGGATTGTTAGCATGTTTCTCTTGATGAAATTGATAAATAATTTAAATCCGGAATTAATTAATAATTAATTTTCTAAAGATAAATAGGCATGTAAATGAATCTGATTATTGTTATTGTGGTTGTTGTTCCCATTTTATGTTAACAAAATTGATGTCGATGTATGTGTTTAATTCAATTGGTTGGTAAACCTGAAATATTTTGGTGCTTGTATATAAAGGTAGGATGCCTTGTTAAAGGGCCAAGAGCCCAAATTGTTGTGATGTTTACTTTCCTGCTGCTTGTGCGGTGATGTGATCCTGGATGGATGTTGTGATATGTGGGGGCATGGAGGCCTTGTTTTTGTGGCAGCGGATGACGCCTAGAGTGGCAAGATGCATCTGTTTATGCATGTGGGTGTCGGGGAGGACACTAGGGATGATGGAATGGGATGGATGTGGTTATTGGATGCTTGTGAATTCATTGGTTGTTTATCTACTTTTCTTTCCCCACTACTCCAGGAAGCTGGTCTTGCTTACCCTTCTTCCGAAAGGGGTGAAGACACGCATGGTGTGCCACGTGATTTCCATGTTTAGCTTCTAGAGGGAGGATGGGTCTATGCTCCTACTATAGGTGGAAAAGACTCGATGGGTATTACACCTACTCACCATGTTGATCCCCCTTCTGTTCAGTAGCATAGAATGCTTTTCTAGAATTCCTGGGAATATGGGAAAGTAATTCCATAATGAATTTTTGAATAAATGATGTTAACCCATGGGGTTGGAGTTCGTTGAAACTTAATGATGAGGTTGTATATTTTGAATGGATAGTGGTTTTTGGGATGTGATGTTAATGTAATTTAATGTGGAATTGTTCTTGGTTAATTAATGTTCGAAGAATTAATTAATGTATAGTGAAATTCATAAAAAGGGAATTAAGTAATGTAATAAATCCCTTTTATTGGTTGTGTGCTTATAGGATACCCAGTCTTAGAAAGAGCATCCCGGAGTCCGAGAGATGTTAGATGCAGTTGAAACTAAGACTAGGTTATGCCCATAGTGTGGTTTTGAGTTATAATATATTCTGCACTTTTTTTGTTTCTATATGCTACTCCACCCTGTCAGTAAGGGAAACTGACACCCTGGGGTTTCTGAGCCCTAGGGGGTGTTTTCCCCAACATTCCATTGGGATGATGAATGGATGACTATCCCCTTTTGACCCCGCTCTCTTATCTTGGTAGATACTATTTCCATGAGGCACAGCGGTTAGTTTTCCCCATATATGTGTGTAGAGGGCTGTAATGGATTGTGGTTATTCACACACATATATTTTAGATATAGTATCCTATGGAATACTATAGGTGTAACGCTTTTAGGCTATGATGGATTGGGGATCCTTACTCGGTGTATGGGCTGTAATGGCTTGAGGTATAATACCTGACGTATGATACACGTCATGCGAGTTGTGGTGGCTCTTGGAAACAACCTGGTTATATTTTGTTGTGAGGATGGTGTGCTGGTTAGCCCAGGTGTCTGCGGGAAATCCTTTGTTGTGAAAGTGGTGCAGATTGTGGAGCTTATCCTAGGTGTATACAAGCAATCCTTTGGAGAGAGATGCACTGGACGTATGTCATTGGGAAAAAGTAGAAAACCAGTGTGGAAGTAGTAGTGGGGTACCCTTGATACTCTTTAGTATATGATATATTCTTGTATGCATTACTTGGTGAGAGTAGAAATGGTGAGGTTGGGAACTTAGTATACTTGCTTAGGTGACGTATTAGTTTCACTTGTTGTTCACTATGATTTAGCATGCCTTCTTTACTTTTTCATGAGAGGCTTCGGGGAGGATCATATTGAGTATACTGTTATACTCACCCTACGTATATATGAAATGTTTATTAGGTCACTTGGAGTAGGTTGGAGATCAAGCTGGTTTCTACTAGTTTGTTGTTGCAGGAGTTGTTCGGGCTTGTGGTTGCTACTGTTTTTACTTTTGTTTGGGTACTTGTATTTTTTCCCTTTTTAGTTGTAGTAATTTTGTATAACATTCCATTTGTGCACTTGGGTTTCTTTTATATTTCTAGTTCTGAGTTGGAGTTGATTGGTGTCTATCTTATCTCTCTCTTATGCACGTGTTTATCTATAGGGTAATTACTCCCATTTGTGTGTTGCTATACCCTGAGTGCTAGTCTCCAACCCGGGGCCTACTGGAGGCGGGACTCGGGGGGTCATTATCTCCCTTCTCACATTGTCGGCCCAGGAGTTGTACACTTTGTGGGGAGGGGTCGTGACAATTTGGCTGGGCCAACACCTGCCAAAAATATCCTCATAACTTCCCTCACATCTTCCTAGGGTCCTTACATTGATCATAAATCTAACCTAAGGATCCCTTTTGATCAACTCAAAAGGAAACACCCGAAGAAGAGGTAATAATTTCACCACCCCTTTGAAGTTCTTTTCATCTTCCACTTCCTCTTTCTTTGTTGTTTCTATACTAAAATAATAACTCTAGTACCTCCTACATAATGTGATGTTATTATAAATATGGTACAACCACATTAGTTATTATATCCATCCTCTAAATTACAATGTCACCATACGTGAATACGTACGTCTTAACATCTCAATGGCGTGGTGTAGTTTGTTATCCAAACACATCATTATTTGGATGGGTATAATAATGAGTATAAATAGTGTAAATAATAAATATAACATGTTAAATATTATGTATATGTGATATACCATCCAATTACAAATGATTTTACCATCAATATAATGATATTGTCACTCGTGCGTACCTACAGATTGCCGTCTCCAGAACGCGATGCGATTCATTCCCATGCTCACCGTTCAATGATGATTATAAAAATATATATTATTAATAAGTATGTAATATATGAAATAATAATTCTACTGTATATATATATATATGTACTTACATATATCTTATTCACTTACTTTCGTTTGATACGATATGAAAACAAAAACATAGTTTATGCATACGTACGGCCTACTGTCTCCATAAACGGTGCCTTCTATTTCATATATCTTTCTATTATAAATATTTATATTCTAAATATATATGATATATAAATAAAGTTTTATATTCTAGAAGTATTTAAATCATGATCTAAATGATACGATCAAGAATAACAAGTTAAAACACGTACGACAAGGAAAGCGATTATTACCCAAAATGTTAATTTAACATGAAATAATTATTAAATTGGTAGTATAAAGTCATAAATTAATCATGTATGATATAATAAATATTAATATGGTTCTGGTATAAATTAATAACGTACTACGGTCATTATACATGAGGTTAAACGTACCCTCTACCAAAGGAAAGTGCAATGTAAGGGTTAATTTCACAATATCTTTATTATCCGAGGTTGTTTCTACATAAGTATCTACTAGGACATATTTATTATACATGTCCTTGTTTCATAAAAGAGTTTTCAAAGGGATTATTTTTAGGTATTTCTTTTCTAAAACATAATTTTAATTTTTTTAAAGATTTATTCTTCTAAACATTTCTCATTAATGTCCATGTTTTCAAAATGGTTTTAAGGATTTATTTATATGGAAATGAATGTTTAAAAAAGTTAATTATTTTCAAAAGATTCAATGTGGTATGGGAAAATTTGATTCAAAACTATCTTTTAAATGACCTTCTTTATATGACTTTTAAACGATTTCATGAAAATGGGACATTTCTCTCAAAAATATTTAATAATAATCATCTTATACCGGAAATTATTCATGATCAACGTTGATTTATAATGATAAAAATATTCCATATTGTATTGATAGTTTTGTGATATGTTTGAATGTAGATTTATTATTTTTATACCATTCATGGGTTAGGAATAAAGTATTGACATTTTGTAAGATACTTTTAATATGAATGTTTATGTTATATTTTAAACTTTTCATATGAGGAATTCGTTGGACTAAGTGAGTAAAGGGTGGAGCCCACTATAGCTACCAGATGCATCGATAGGTCCCATGACACAAACTAGTGTCTTGGCATAAGGCCTTGACAAAATCTTATTTTCAGTCTTCGAACAGGGCCTTTAATATGTGGTTATGAAGTCTGGAATTTTTTATTCCACCATTATAAAATTAGTTATGAATATTACATGTGATTATTCAACTAGTAGAATACCCATGTGAATCAGTAAATTGCATTTTTTGATTTATCTTTTCCATATTATACTGAAGTTTAATTTTAAAAGTGTTTTGTTTTAGTTTTATACATTGCCTTAAATATTTATGCTTATTTATGAATGTTTTCTCTATATTTTTATCCTTACTGAGCATCTGGGATCTCTGCTTTCTAAATTTTATTTTTCCCAGAATGTGAATAAGTATATTATGAATGACCAGAAGGGATTATCTAAGCGATATTAATGTGGTAAATGGAGACAATGTTGTTGTTGTTTTTCATTTTATAATGTAATGCAATGTTCATGTATGTATTCTATTTTCCAAGACTACTAAACTGATCGGTCCTTCGGGACTTGATTCCTTGTAATCATTCCAATGTATTAAAATAATGAACCGACTCTGGGTAACTGGGGTTGGGGCGTTGCAGTTGGTATTAGTGGAATTTTAGCAACAACCTTAGAAATAGATTTAGATAAACTCTGATTAGATAACATTACCATAAGATATAATTTGAGTATTAGTATAGAATAACTTCATAGAATTTTAGTAATGTAGATATTTTGTGTATTTTCCAAGAAATAAATCCCTATCTAGATAAGAGCAGGTAGAGGTGGCTCTGGTAGATATGTACCTAGGAGTGAAAAATCCAACAAGGAGTTCTGGGCTTGACCCAGGGTATCCTGGTACATGACAACGGGCCTTGCTGCACTCTTGGTTATGACAGCCCCGGGGGATATGCTTAGGATAATTCACATTTTCATTACAAGACATTATGAAGGATTTAGGAGTAAATACTTACTCAAATAAAACATTTTTTGATTTTAGAATATATGAATAATCTTTTCAATTTACATTATGTATTTTTCAAGTTTGTAAGTATGAATTGCGATTCAAAAACTAACCTAGTGTATTCCATTGTTTAGAAATGGCTCCTATTAGAAGTAATTATAATTCCAACAATACACATGATTGAAAGATTAATAAGGATCGTGTCTTTCATGGTATTAAGCTAACATTTAAAATGGAAATAGTCTCCCACCTATTCTCATCATATGAAGAAATAGTATCATGTGTTAATAAGATATGTAAAGAATTCTCCGAGTCCTATGGATTTGAAGGGTAGAAAGTGAAGAAAAGGATGGAAGATAGAAAGATGGATAAAGGGAAGACGAGAAGGAAGGATTTTCCCATATATGATAATTGTAGAAAGAATCACCTTGGTAAATGATTGAAGGAAATGGGAGTTTTTTATAAGTATATAGAGAAAGGACACCAAGTATGTTATTTCAAGGGTATGAAAAAGGTTTCAAATGTACAATGCTTCAACTAAAAGGAGTTGGGACACCACGCGAAGAAATGTCCAAATCATCAAAGTATACCCCAAATGCTTATATTAGATAATAATCAAGTTATGATACTACCAAAGATGAAGATGAATGATTATATTTCTTATGTTTTTATTAAAGTATTGTGTTATTTGAGTATTTTATTAATGATGTTCATGTTATAAGAATTATAGAGTATAAAAGGATTGTATTGTAGTACTATTTCATTAAGGACTTGAGATTGTGTGGATCCAAGAAAAGTGTCTCAATAACAGGTTAAATTTCATGAAAAATATATAGTTGAGAGAAAGATAAACCATATTATGGTTTTGATACTGAGGTAGTGATTTTACAATAATATATGAATCATTTGGATAAATTATATTTTATATTACTGACAACCTTGAAACTGATTAATGATTTATATATTCCATCATTTTTGTAGTTTACAAAATTTTTGGATAGAAGGAGTATATCCAGTATTATATAAGGAATAAGGGGGAATGAATGTAATAAATAAGGTTTTATGGTAATTCAGGATGTTATAGTGTTTTAAAAGAATACATGATGAAGGTATACACATGTTATTACATGGAAAAAAGGGTATTAATTGTGTTTACCTTCCATATAAATTTTCAACTGTGAGTTTGGACAGAAGTATTTTGGATAAGTCTAAAACTTGGAATCGATTATGTTTGACATTAGATACTATTGTTAAGGTTAAATTATTTCTTGATATTATTATTGGATTGTCATAAAAATGACAACTCGAAGGTCGGGCGACAACTCGTCATGTCCAGTAAGGCTGCGCGACTTGAACCCCCAACTGAAGAGCAATAAGGGTGGATCACCTACCATTGGCATATGTGATATCCTGGTTTGTATAATGTAGTTTTTTTAAATAGTCTGTCAAATTAATTATAAACTCATCATTTTTGGAACCCTATTCGATTAGGATAAATAAATGTTTTTTTTATTTCTATTATCTTTTGGAGTGAATGATGAGTTTGTGGTAGGAATTAGTTGAAGGATGAAACGCTACTTGTCAAGTATATTTTTTTCCTATTATTCTATGAATAAATTAATTATTAAACATTAGGTAAGGGGTCTTAAAACCAAAAATATGTTATCCTAATACCTTATGTTTTGTTGAACTAACGATATCTTAAATCAGCATAGATTAATGGCTTTGAGGCCATCAATTTTACACTTGTTTATGATTGATGACCTTAATCACTCCCTATAAATATTTACATTTTCCCTCTAATTATGTGTCTCTAATTTCTACCAATGTTCTCTAAATCAAGAACATAATTTGGTGGTGACTTTTTCATTACATTTCCCTCTTATTAGGACTTAATTTTATTAACCCCATTTTAGATGTGGGTTTTCCAAAAAGGTATTTTTCTATTTTTAACCATATATTTTCGAAGAAATATTTTAAATTGTTAGGAATCAATTTATTTATGAAGGGTAGAATGTAACACCCCAATATTTCATAGTATTTTATCTCAATAAAGTAATTCAATAGCTTCCACTACTCGCAACACCGAGTTCAACCGCACCACAACTTACTAAACTTACTGTTCAAAAAGTGGTTATGAATTGTATTAACTTTATTTTGAATCTTTTATACTCTATAAAACTTTAACATCCATATTATTTGTTTCCTAGAAATAATATAAAAAAAATTCATTTTTTAGATAAAAGAAATATTTTTCAAAAAATAGAATTTTACCGCCTTTTAAGGGTGAAGCCTTATTAAAACCAATATTTGACACATTTGTATATTAGATTTATGAAATAAAATTATTCTTTAGAAGCGGTACATAAAAATATAGTTTGGATAAATTTTTGGTACTTTTCTGATAACTTTCATATTCTGACGAATATTGAAAAATACTATGTTTTAATTGAAAACAACTTTTTTTAATCAAAATATTTTATACTGTTAAATTATTTATTTGATAGGTTTTGAAGTATAATTATATTATATTTTTATCAATTAATACAATTTAGGTCATTATAAGTAATTTCACGTTTAAATATGACATAAACACATGTCAATATTTTGATAGTTTTTACCTTTTAAAACCCCACTTTTTGGTTTTGACAACGGGAATAAATATTAAATTAATAAATGCAACTTCAATGTTTTGAATTTGGTAAAATAGTCTTCATTTTTTAATTCAGAATATCAAAATTATATTTGGGTGAATTTTTTGTTTTTTCTGAAAACTTTCAATTTTTGATGAATAGTTAAAAACACTGCGTCATTATTTTAAACTGATTTTTTATTTAAATAATTATTTATTTTAATTAAATTTATTTTAATTATAAAGTATATATATAATACCTATATAAGTTCAATGTAATTCATTGGATTCATTTTATAATAAAATTAGATTTATAAAAAAATTGAACTGTTTAACCTCTTTCACCCACCTTCTTGGCACATTAGCAAATTTGCATAAAACTTAACTTTACCGCTTTTGTGAGTTGAATTTAAAAAATTTGGGAGACATGGTTTAAATCAGCAAATAAAAAGTGATTCAATGAAATAAAAATAATTTTTGGTGAATACTAACTTTTGACTTTAATTTACCACGGTTAAAAGTAAATAGGGCAATTAAATGTAAAAATGATATTAAAATTACCCTAACACATATCCTAATTCTATTGGATAAGTTTAATTCAACCAAGAACAACCTTAGGAATAAAATATGATCCTTTAGATCCACTTGGATTAGATTATGACATTTATTATTATTTTATTTATTGAAGAGTTAAAAGTGTTAAATTCAAAGTTTATTAACTAAACCAATTTTAATATAGGTTTACACACAAGATAAATTTGACTATAAATATTCATTATAAATATAAAAAAAATCCTACATAATGGTAATTTATTTATAATTTTTAGAGATTAAATAGTTAAATTTATTTATGACACAATGATGATGCAGTAATTACCTTCCCAAAAATATAAGGATTGTCCAAAGGGCTTAAATAATATTACATATATAATTAATTAACCACTTTAGGATCTCTTGGAAGTGAAAAGTATGTTTATTAACCATATAGAGTAAGAATACAAGAAGACACGGTAAAAGTTAAACTATTTACCTAAGAGTTAAATCTAAAAGATAAGGTTAAAATGGTTACCTAAACTTGTCTAAAACCTATTGGTTGAGAGGATTTAGACCCATAACCAGCTAAGTCTTGAAATAAATTCATTTTAATCCATTATTAACCGAATATGGTTGTATAATAAATTAATATTTTAATCTTTTACTAATGTGACCCTCACCCCTCTTATAAAAGGCCACCACCCATTCTCTCAAAATCACACATCCAAATCCATTTGGATCAGCCAAACCCTGCCCAAATATCCTCCCACCATCCCTCATATTAACGTCGAGTCCTTACTTTGATCATAAAGTCATGATAAGGATCCATTTGAATCAACTAAAAAGGTAACCCTCGAAGAAGAGGTAATAATTTCACCACCCCTTTCAAGTTTTTTTCATCTTCCACTTACTCTTTCTTTGTTGTTTCCATACCAAAATTATAAATCCAGTAACTCATAAATATTGTGATGTTATTATAAATATGGTACAACCATATTCCTTATTCTATCCATCCTCTAAATGACAATGTCACCATACGGGCATACATACAACTTACCGTCTCCACGTTGTGGTGTAGTTTGTTATTCAAACACTTCATTATTTGGATTGGTATAATAATGAGTTTAACTGATTTAAATAGAAAATATAACATGTTAATGATTCTTTATATATGATATTCCATCCATTTACAAATGATTTCACCATCAATATAATGATATTGTCACTCATGCGTACGTACGGATTACCGTCTCCACGAAGTGATGAGATTCATTCCCACGTTCCCCATTCAATGATGATTATAAAAATATAAATTATTAATAATTATTTAATATATAAAATAATAATTCTAATGGATATATTTATGTGTGTGTGTGTTACTTACATATATCTTATTCACTTACTTTCGTTTAATACGATATGAAAATAGAAACAACGTTTATGTGTACGTATGGCCTACCATCTCCATAAACGGTGCCTTCCATTTAATATATCAATCTATTATAAATATTTATATTCTAAATATATATGATATATAAATCAAGTTTTATATTCTGGAAATATTTAAATCATGATATAATTGATACGATCAAGAATAAAAAGTTAGAACACGTACGATAAAGAAAGAAATTATTACCCAAAATGTTAATTTAACATGAAAATCATTATTAAATGGGTAATATAAAGTCATAAATGAATCATGTAAGATATAATAAATATGAATATGGTTCTCGTATAATTTATTATCATACTATTGTCATTATACCGGAGGTTAAACGTACCCTCGACCAAAGGAAAGTGCAAGGTAAGGGTTAATTTCACGATCACATTATTATCCGAGGATGTTTTTACATAAGTATCTACTGGGAAATATTTATTATCTAGTTCATGTTTCATAAAATTGTTTTCTAAGTGATTATTTTTAATGTAATTTTTTACTAAGACATCATTTTAAAGGTTTTAATGATTTATTCTTCTAGACAATTCTCATTAATGTCCAGGTTTTCAAAATGGTTTTAAGGATTTATTTATATGGACATGAATGTTTTAAAATCTTAATTTCATTAAAATGTTTCAAAGTGCTATGGAATACTTTGATTCAAAACTATCTTTAAAATGAATTATTTTATATGACTTTTAAATGATTTCATGAAAAAGGGATATTTCTCTCAATGATTTTCACGGATCATTTTCAACTATGTCAGCATCCTTTATGGGATATTATTATTGATTGAGTTTGATTTATTATTATACAAATATTCCATACTTTATTGAAGGTTTTGTGATATGTTTTACTATTTATGTGTTATTTATATACCATTCATATTTTATATATAAATTATTGACATTTTTTATTCTAGTTTTAATACAAATGTTTATGTTATGTTTACACCTTTCCATAAGAGAAATTCATTTTACTTAATAAGTGACGGGTTGAGCCTGTTATAGCTCCTCGATGCATTGGTATGTCTCATTAGAAAAGCTTGTGTCTTGGAACAAGGCCTTCACAAAATCTTATTTGTAGTCTTGTCATAAGGCCTTGACTATGTGGTTATGAAGTCTGGCATTATGCATTCCATTAATATGAAATTAGCTATTGATATTACATGTGATTATTCGACTAAAAGAATATCCATGTAAATAAGTAAATGGAATTATTTGATTTAACTATTCCATGTTATGATAATGTTTAAGTTTAAAATGATTTTTTTTATTATTATACATTTCCTTAAATATTTATGCTTATTTATGAAATTTTTCGCTATATTGTTATCCTTACTGAGAATCTGAGCTCACCCATTTCTATGTTTTATTTGTCCCAGGATGTGAAGAATTATATTATGACTGACCTGCAGAGATAGTTTAAGGGATATGAATGTGGTCAGTGGAGAAAATATTGTTTTTGTTTTTCATTTTATAATGTAATGTAACATTAATGTATGTAATCTATTTTCATAGACAACTAAACTGATCGGTCCTTCGGGACATGATTCCTTGTAATAATGCCAATGTATTAAAATAATGCACCGACTCTGGGTAACAGGGGTCAGGGAATTACAATGATGGTAATTACATGTGATATCTATGTTCTAGAAATGATTAATGAACATTTCCATTCTCTTTACATATGTGTCCAAGGGGTAAATCTCATGAATCCATCACAGATGAAAGAAAACAAATTCACTCAAGGTGAAAAAATAATAAAACGTACTAATAAATACCCTAAACAACAGTCTCATACCTAAAAAAATTTTCATTCCCTCTTGCATGGATTGTACAATCCTACACACAAGATATTTCCATGTTTTTGACATGTTCTAATTCTTCTGTCAACTGACCCATAATAGTAAGGCATGAAAAAAGAATCTCTAATACAACTATTTCATGTCATGACCAAGTTTACTCTATAAAGAGTTACCAAACCTATTATCTTCATGGAATAAATTTCACCTACCTGTATGCTAAATGACTCTAACTTGTAGGGAGGGTATATTTTGGAATTGTAGGTGGAATATACCTTGTTTATTAGAGTATAGAACAACTTTGATATAAAAGATATGTCAAAAAGAACATGTAAGAACATCAGAATTTTATATAAATAGTATATCATAAGTAAATCATACAAATAATAATAAATTGACAAAATCTATAAAAAAAATATCATATACAAGGATGATTCCATGATGCTATATAAAATAGAAAAATATATAAATGGAATTACTAATGTAATGGTACATTATGTACATCATAGTACAATAAATTCAAGCTAAAATACAATAGAATCAAGAGAAATAGAATATTTTTATACTCACAAACTCCATCATTGTATATAATATAAAGTATCTAAAGCTGGTTGTTTTTATTTCCCCCAACTGTAATCAAGAATCCTATCTGAGTACCAATGGGCATCCCAAACAGGGTATGAGTAAAACGTTATAGTCCACAACCAATGGTTTAAATAACTATTAAAATCTATAAAATAGAATAATCAATGTGCATGTATAATAACTATAATTAATAATGAAAAAATAAACATGTCGTCTCCAGTTTCCCATTGGAAACTGTATGACCAAACTGACATTCGACTAATCAATAATACAAGAATATTACATTCTGTGTATAAACCTGGGACCTAAGGCCCATGACCCAGGAAACCATGTATTAATTATCTTATATGGTGTTATAAAGTATCTTGGAATCTAAATATTAATATTCAATGATAATTATGGTAATCTTGAATCTTAACTTAGGGGGTCTTCAACATCGCATCCAACAATTCTGAATAAATGAAGAAGAATTTCATGTCCATCATCAATCTAATAACCAAATGGTAATATCATAACCATTACTAATCAATTAAATAACAATGAACATAATTCCCATTAAAAATCATATAATCAAATATAAAAAACATGTCCATTACTAATCTATTAAATAATAATGAACTTATTGTCTATTAATAATCAAATATTTAATAAGGACCAGCAAGTCCATTACTAATAAAATAAATAATGTCCAATTCCATATCATTTAACAATAAAATAAAATATATTTAATGTTGTGTCCAATAAGGACCAACTAGATAACAAAGAGTGTCATTTACAATAATAATCGTGTATGAAGTATGAATAAAGTGATCTAAATGAAATGTTAGTGTCCATACTATTTATCATTATTTACAAACAATAGACTGTTACATTTATAACTAACCAATAAGGTTAGGGGAAACATCCTTCTATAATATAATTAAATTCAAATAGATTATCTACTTTAGTTAAATCACATTAATTTGATTATGATAGGATAAGTGAGTTAACATGCCATACCTCAGTTCAATTCTTTTGGAATCCCGCTCATCCAAACAATTTATCAAATCCAAGATAGACGCAATTAGTTTAATTTAAATATCCCTATGCACTCATGGTATAATCCATTAGTAATTATAATATCTTGAGAGGTTCAAGAAATATACCCAAAAAAATTAACAATTTATTATTTTGATTATAATCATTTCACTATCATGTAATATATAATGTCCATGTATTACATGAATTCCATTTATTCTTCGTTTAAATTTTAATATGATCATTTAGTCAATTAATTAATCAAGGATAAGTGAAGAATTCCATAGTGGTGTTTTGGTAAAAAATAAAATAAGTTATCAAGGAATATAATCTAACCTACCCATGGGGTGGATTCTGTTCATTTCGTAAACCAAAAACCATGTTAATGGGTTTAAAGATATTTAATTCTACAGTCTAGACATTTTATTTAAGTTATTTTAAATTTTAAGTGAAACTTAATGAATTTCCATTGTATGGAACAAAGGTAACATAATAGAAACAACATGAAATTGGGGTAAAATTCATAAATCGCCTAAATTATACCAAGGAATATTCACTCGTCCATTATCAGTCTTTATTTAATGTTAGAAAAAGATAAATTAAATAAAAAAACAAGTGCCGGAAAATTTTTTCAAATGATTCCCCACAAAAATAACTCCTAAAAGAGGATTTAAGGAAAATAAAAGAGGTAAGATGTTTTGTATACTCACCCCTATGTTTCCAACATAATAGATAAAACATGATTTTAACCAACAATTAAATAGGTTCATCCATAGAGGAAGGAGGAAGGAGAGGAAACACGTGAAGTGACACTAGTCATGAATGAGGAAACAATGGGGAGAAATACCTTTTAAGGTTTGAGGGTAAAAATGATCATTTTTTCACTTTTAAGAGAAATATGGTTAGGTATCACAGTTAGAAAAAATGTGCACTAAACTTGTGGTGATACTACCCAAGAACACCACAACTCACATAGTTGTAGCAGAGAGTTAGAAAAAACATGTTCCAACCATGTGGGTCTCATTGGGGATCTAAACCATGTTGCACAGCTTCCTAGAACCAATCACATGGTTTTGAAAACTTTTTTCCCAATACAAAATTGGTGTCAGGATTATTCCACACGGTTGCGCCACAAGCTTGTGCCACGTGATTATTATTAAACATGCTCTAGTCATGTTCCCTAGAATCCGTCTCCTGAAAACAAATTTTCAAACCCCAAGGGTCCCAAAACTCATATGAAATCCTAAGACACCATCTGGTCCTTAAATCCCATCCAAAAAACACATTAATGTGTCCCACCTCTAGAAATGACATTCTGAATATTGGTTAACAATTTAACCTATACATCAAATTAAAAACTCAAATTTATTTTGAATTTATCTACTAGTTCAAATAATGTGATCTTACAACCTCCCAACCTTAGAATGTGTAATACCTGATAAGCCCCTAAGGAAAATGAAAACATCACCTAACCTACATGGGATGGGGAAATCCTAATAAAAAAACACAGTTTCATTTCTAAATCCCCAATGTGCCTCCAAATGTAACTTAATGCATACAGTGCTTAAACTAGGAAAACTCGAGCCATCACTCATAAACACCAATGTAAAGATAAAACAATGCTTACATGATCCCTTATAACAAGATATGTGATCATGTTAACATCCCTGTAAGAAACTGGCATATAGTTCTCCCAACCATATGTTCCTAGACCAGAATAACCATTTCAAAGTAAAGGTACTTCCACCATCATAATTTCCAATCAAAAAACTTCATAAGTGTCCTTGAGATTCTCCCAGCATGATTATCATCTCGTTACACCCAATCACATATTAGGATACTATCCTTTATTATAAATTTATTGAAATGGTTTAACTCTAATTGAACCATATTAGCATATTCACACCAAATTTTCCATGAAAACACCAACCAAACTATAATCTTCAGCCATCTTCTCTAAGTCATTTCTCATTGACCACCTAAAACTACTTGAGAGAACTGAATTATTATTTCCCATTGTCAATTATATTATAATATTCTTGTCCTTGATAGAATACACATCATTATAACCATGTTTTGATTTTTTTCCCAATGTGAATCAATATTGATCCGAGTATTCTAAACTAAGTTGATACCAAACTTTCGGTGTTATCTCCTCATTGAAAAACTCTTATCTAAAACCATGTTCAGGACACATCACATGAACTAGTGTATTTTTGATCCAGAATCCTTGTATTATCACAAGTTAATCGTATCGTCTAATCCCATTTGTAATCTAAGGGAAACCTCATAATTAGACTACCAATTTCCAAGGATCTCATATAAGCTAATCTATACTCTTTGAGTCGACAAGTGAAATTCTCATACATGGTTGGGATGTCCACACATTAAAACACTGATTGGGCCCATAAGTAGTATCTCACTTGAAAATTAATTCAATAAATTGGTTGGGGTTTGTGATTCATTCCAAGTATTTTCTAGTAATTAAAATCCAAGACTATATAGAGATCTAATCTCATGACCATTGTTAAGAATAAAATAACAAAACATTTGGCATGCCTCTCTTGAGACCATTCCATGAATTTATGAAGAAATGAATCCATACACAACTAAATTATCCAATGTCATTGAAGATACAAATGACCATACAATTAATGGTCATATAATTTCAAGGCCCTTCCTAGTATTAGGGATTCCTACAAACAACTAGTGTTCCACTACCCAACATTATACAATCCATGTCATCAGACATCCAAAATGATTCCTAGAATTCCACAACCCGTTCCAAGTCAATCCTTATGAATAATAAATATAATGGATAATAAACCACCCATACCAAAGATATATTTAAAACAAAACCCATCACTTATTCTTACTCCCTGGGAATATTTCCCAAGTCATTCATTGAGTTTTCAACCAAAAAACAAGGGTCACCACCCTCAAATTCCCAACGGTTTCATTATCACAATCTGTCTTTCATTAACCCAATCATTGACCATAAATCCCATGGAATACTTTATTCATACTATAAAATTCATTTATATACATTTCTCTAACATATTTTATGCACTCTCAGTGTACTCAGGGTGATGTCAAGATATTGAGCATGATCATTTCTAACCTATGACTATAGTATAATTTGATCTATAATAGTGTATTTCTCAGCCCAATACATACTAAAATAAATCCATGATATACCTTGTAACATATCAAAATTTTAGAATATATAAAATTAAATTTATATCCAGCGATGCACGTGACACTGAGCTTAAAACCCCCTTATACTATTAAATTTTATTATTTTCACATGCCTGTTATAACCTGGCCCTTAAATTTTAATGTGTGAATAGGAATAACTACATTATGAAATATATATGAATTTAATTTTCAATAAAAATTTATTTATTAATTCCAAGAAAATAAATAGACAATTCTCTATAAAGCCATTATATACTTCAAATATATGTTTTCTTCAAAAATTGATTTTTTTCATTTTATGAGGAAATAAATATATTTAGTTTTTGAAAATTTGGTAATATTTATTTGAAAAAATATATTTCATTATTGAAATTGGGATACCAAAATTAATTTATGTTGAAATTTAGAGAATTTTATGAAAAACATAAATGTTTTTTAATAGTAAATAAAGAAGGTTTTTTAAATAAAGTATCTTATTTGATTTCTTCAAAAAATAAATATGATATAAAAAATTATTAAAATGATGTAACGAATAATGTATGATAATATAATTAAAAAATATTTTAAAAGAATTTAGAATCTATATATTATTTCAATATAAATATTAAAATCATTTCCAGATAGGATTCAGTGATTATGCAGCATAGAAAAAGTCAAAATCAGCACCTTATAAATATTAATTGAGAGGTAAAAATATATAATGAATTTTTTATTAAATTTCATTAATGAATTATTATTTGTACTCATAGTTTAGAATTCTTTACTTATATAACTAGAATCTTAACCAAATGTTTATGCAATACTTTTACATGGCTATAGAAGTCAAACAAACAAATTAAATAATTTATCTTAACATGAATACGAATAAATATAAATAATAAAAGAATATAAAGGATTATATTGATCCTAATTTATTTATTTATTTTATGGTAATTTATTTTTAATTTTTATATATGTAATAATTACATTATATGCTTATGAAATACTCACGCAGTGCATGTGCATGTAGAAGAAAAGTTTAAAATAAAAGAACCATTAAATGACACAAAAATTTGACTAAATATTATTTTTTCAGTATATTTCAACCAAAAATCATCCATGGGTATAATTTATAACCCTTTAAATCCACATGGTTGTAATTAAGTCTCTTAGAGTATTTTATGCAACAAAAAGTCAAACTTTTCAAAAAATAGTTTTTAATAAGTATAACATTATTAATACTTGGTAAACGAGATGATATGTTCAAACATAAATAGTATTTTAAAATTTTAAATATTTATATACATCATGGGAATATACTCTAAATATTTAGTTAATAAATAATTACCGTAAATGATTTCACAATAATGATGTAATAAAATTTTAATTAATGGAAAAATCAATAAAATGATAAGAACCATTTAATTGGCCGAGAACCTGACTAAATTTGAGTGGATGAGTAATTTGTTCTATAATCATTCGTGATTCATATTTATGACCTTTTTTAATTAGGAATTGGTTATGACAGTTATAGTTTTTTATTTATTTAAATTTCAAACATGTCATACTCGTGTTATAAATAAGTATAATATTTATTATATATTGTAACCTAGAATATTTGTTTAAATAAAAATATTATTTCTGAAAAAAAATTAAATATATTTTATTAATTTATTTTTAATTTTTTGGGTAGAAATAATTATGTTAAATTTTTACACAACGTCGATGAAATAATTATTCTATTAATAGAAAAGTTAAATAAATCACATTAAGAATGTTAAAATAAATATAATTTGAGATATTTAAGGTGATATAAGAATGTAATAGACTCATATAAAATATTATGGACGTATAAAAATACTTGGTTTGAAGATACCTTTTTATCATTACATTCTTAATGTCCATGTAATAAATAGTATCGAATTTAAAAATAATTATATTTTATGGAAAAAATATTTTCTTAAACTATCTAAAAATCACAAAAAAAATTATTAAGTAATCACAATTTGGATACCTTACGGTATAAATTTCCTCCCATACTCATTTAAATTCCATTTATAAGTCTTTGTATCAATAATGTCATTATATATAAATATTTTGATATATTCTGAAAGTGCCCCTCACCTCAATTATAAAAGGAAACTTCATCCCTCAATTACTAACAACACATTGAGTCATATATCTTAACCAAACCCAAATTACTTATATTTAAAACTTAATTATAAAATATATTGATGTTATCGTCTCCCAAAAATACCAACCCTAGTGTTCCTAGGAAGAGATCCAATAGAGGATTACTTAAAAGAAGGAAATCATCCTTACTTTTTCAAGTTTATTTCATATATTACATCCTATTAATGTTTTGTTTCCATGATAAAGCAATAAATCCATTATAATCTATATTCCAGTATGTATTTATGATTGTTTTATAACAATATTTTACCTTCTATCCATCCTATAAAAAAAAAGCACTGTTTGTGCGTACGTACGGCTTACTGTCTCCACACCATGGTGTAATTTTTTTTTATGAAAAATTTATTTAAATGGTTATAATGATGGAAATAATGAATAAATATGAAAATTATGATATTATATAAATTATTTAAAATTATTATATCATATACATCCTTAAAATTCTACCCATTAATGGAATCATATCTTTGCTCGTGTGTATGTACGGACTACCGCCTCTATAATGCGATGTGATTAATTTTCAATGTTAGACATTAAATAATGGTTCTAAAACTATGATAAATGATTATGTATTATATTTATAACATTAATTTAATTATTTAAGTTATGTATATACATATAATAAAAATTAATCCAGGAGTTCATGATAAAACATATAAGTGAAAATAAGGCATTTAACAGCAGAAATAATCAAACTAATGAAATTTTATTATTTACATGTGGTAAAATGTCATAGAATTATCAAATAAGTTGTAATTAATTTTTATTATAGTTGTTTAATAAATTAATAACATTATTTTAACGATTATAATGGAGTTTATAGTATGTTCCACTAAGGGGATGTGTGTGGTAAGTGATTTCATAACTCAATTTCTATTTATTGTCTTAATCTTCTACATCATTGATTATGTCATTCTAAGATTTTGTGTGAAATGAATTTTGATTTTATTATGTTTTATTTCCAATTTTTTATGTTTATTTATAGTGGATACACATAATTGATCCATTTTATTAATGCTCACTTCATTGATATAATCTCTGTAAGGGACTTTGTCTCAATTTTATTTTCTTGATGCATATTTTGATGTTATGTAGCTATATTATTTTATGAGGTGTATATAATGACACATTGGAAAGATATATAAATAATTTACTAATTATTTTTCTATTTAAAGTTTTATTAAAAAATATTCATTAATCGGGACAATAATTGATAAGAAAACCATGTTGTTAGAGCTTATTTCACAGTCTCTTTATTATTCGGGATTGTTTATGTTTAAGTATCCACTATGGAATATTTAACTTCCACCTCCATGTTCTAAAAAATAAAAATGGTTTATTCTATTCCAATAAATTTATTAATATCATATTTATCCATATTTTTAAAATAAAATATTAAAATAATATTTATGTAATTTTGAAAACAATTCTCATTTTACTTTTACGAAAAAAGTGAAAGGAATATTTTTTTAACAAGTATGACATGAAAATAATTACTAGCCATCATGACCATTGAAATGTTTTAAAAATTATTTTATAATTTTCAAATGTTATATTCTAAGAAAGTTATTTTCAAAATGTTCTTGTGAACCATTAGTTTTAAAAAGTTATTTTCAAAATGAAAAGGATATTTTTCTCAAGAATGTTTATAAAGTTCTTTTATGGTATTTATAATAATAAATAATAACAACACTTTACTATTATTCCAATGGATATATTTATGTTGAAATGATACCATCCTTTTAATATTCCACTTACTTTTTATAATTAGAAATCAATATCCGTGTATCATGGATATGTTTATTGCATAAGCTGTATTTCATTATCATATACAGAAATTATGTTAAAAGTTGTTATAATAGCTAGAAAATAATGATAAATATTTATACTTTACTAAATAAAGATATTTTATGATAAGGAACATTTCATATGAATTAAATCGATTATTCCATATATAAGGAATGCCTTGGACCTGTAAGAATGGGTGGGGAATATAAAGAGAAAAGACCCCCGATGTATTAGTAGTCATATAAGACAAAAATGTCAGCCAAATTGAATGGGTTTTACCCATAATAATTATAATTTATTTTAAAAGGTCTTCATAGTAAAGGTATCATATTCTCAAGAAACGTGACATCTAAAAGATAAGCATTTTCTTCATTAATAATTTTTTTTCCATGGAATTTTCACTATAATATTTTCTATGGAATCATATTTTTCTCGAGTTATTAATTAAATGTAATTTTTTTTCTAGTTATTTACATTTCAATATTGATTATGATTTATCTTATCATTATATAAATTTTATCAATTAAATGGAATTTGTGTTCAATTATTCCATATTGATTATGTTTCTTTTATTATGGATTCAGGGTAGCTTCCATTGTACTTAACCATTAATGAGTATTTGAGATCACCCTTCATGTTTACATTCCATAGTAATCCATGAAGTGTACTAAGACTATTTTGAATGTATATTCTTGAGGTAATAGTTTTATTCTTGAAAAAAATTATGTTATAATTTGTGCATTCAAATATAATATGGTAATCATATATGAATCTTGTTTAACAAGACTTGTCAATAATTGTTTCCATTGGGATGTTATTCCTTATATTTATGCCAATGAAATAAATTAAGGCACTAGCTTCGGGCTTCTAGGGTCGATTTAATTATAGTTGGTATTAGAGAATTTTTATTAACAACTGTTAATATTAAATTTTGGAAAACATGGATTAGGAAAAATAACACGAGACGGACATTGAGTATAAGTCTATGTATAGGAAATAATTCTATAAATTTGGTAATTACCATGGATAACAATGGTTAAATTTAATGGGTCAGATATTGATGAAAATGTGTTATCATTTACAAATAATTTGAATAATATTTCCTGATTATTAGATAGATCACTATGATTACTTTAGTTTTATGTTTATATGTTGAATATAGGTTTTATACAATTGAAGGAATCATAAGTAACTAGTTTAAAATTAAATGTGCTATAAAATGTGTTGTGGAAGTACTTCACTAATGGTATTATGGTTTTAAGAATCATGAAATTTATAAGGATTTTTTTGTAAGAATATATTTCTTCATCAATATAAGATTTATAGACACCATAAAGCATTTCTGAGTTTAATATTGATCATAATTTTGAATTCATAAACAAGATTTTGAGGTTTTTTTATGGGATTAAATCATGATTAAGGATGTTTTGGAAGATATTTATGGAAATACAAACCATTGATTTATTAAATGTTAGAAATTTATTTAAGGTATAATTCCTTTAAATTTTATATAGATATGATTAGAGGTAAGGATACACATTATGGCTTAAATGAACTTTTGTTTTAAATTAATTATTGGTTATTATATTTTTTGGGATTGTAAAATGAAATTTGTGAGATAAATTTTGAGTTTATAACACTTCATTAATGTTGAATATATCAAGGTAATTTTTTAAAATTATTGTCACATATTTGGAAATTTTGTAAGGATTATAGGGTTATATAAAATGGATAACCTAAATTTCGGGTGATAACAATTCACATTAAGTAAGGATATGGGGATAGAACCCACAACTGAAGGGAGAAAATAGTGAAATGCCTACCACTAACCTTTGTCAAGACCTGGTAAGTATGACATTTTCATTTAATTAAATTAATTCCTCAGTAATGTATAAGTTCCATTTGAGAATAATATATGATTATGGTAAAATGAATATTATGAAATTATATTTGATAAATAAAGGATGAATTATCTCCGAGAGGAATATATGATTTCATTGGGGATTTCTAGTCATTTGAAGAAATAAATTGTATATCTTGGATACTATATGTTTATGGAATGCATATTTCTAGGCATAAGTATTAAATTTGTCTTGGAAAACAATGTGATCAAATAATTTCGGTGTTCGGATTTCATTATTAGGCTGAAGTATTTTTTAGGACTTCTAAGGATACCTATTTATTGAATAATAAATATTGAATTTTGGGTATTATTGTGGACTTTTAGGAGGATAATGCAATTTTCTCCATAAAAAGGTTTATTCTTTTTGGGAATTATCTTATCCCACTCTAACCATTTTGCTTTTTGTTAATGTCTAAAGATGAAAGGAATTGATGTTATTATTTTATAGATTTTATGATCTTTAGAAGTTAATTCTAGTGTGTTAGGCACAAAAAAATCATACCCATCATTTGGAGAAAAAAGATGACTTTGTAGTGGATATTTATTAAAGGATGAAACTATAATTTTCAAGTAATTATATTACATTATGTTATTAATCTAGGCGGTAAATAAATCCATCAACTCTAAAAAAATTATTTTCGAAAAAAACATTATATTTATAATTTTCTTACATAGAAATCAATGGTCTATTAACCCATCACAAATTTACAGTTTTTTTATGGTTAAATTTCAAATGACCATGTTCTCTATCACTCACCATCAAACATAGATTGTTATATTAAACTTCCTTATTGATAATTTTCACTTCTCACAAAACCTTTCCTATTCAAAATCCTCATTTTTGGTGACCTTCACATTTCCATTTTCTTCTTATTAAGTATAATTTTTAGTAACACTATTTATGAAAATGGTTTCCCACCAAGGAATTTTCAAATGTCAAATTTGTTTTCAAAAGATAATTTAATATTGAAAGTATGAAATTTATTGAATGTGGTGAGAATATAATATCCAAATATTTCATAATATATATAATTTAATTTATATCTTTCCATACATGCAACATCGAGTTCAAACCCACTATATAGTATTAAATATTTTAATTTTAACATGATCGTTATAACCTAACCATTAAATAGGAGGGTGTGAATGAGAATAAATATATTATGAAAAATATATTAAAGTAATATTCATGAAATATTTTTATTTATTTCCAAAAAAATAAACACACAAATTTTAGTAAATTCATTTTATACTTCAAATATAGGTTTTATTCAAAAATTGATTTTTTTAATTCTTTATATGAGGACATAGTTACAATTATTTTTTGAAAGGTTAAGAAAATTTATTTGAAAATTTTTATTTTGTTTTTGGATTCATTATTCAAAAATTATTCTATGGTGGAATTTTTATAAGTTTATGAAATGGTCAAATTTTTGTTGAATGTTCAAAAATGTGGGTTTCAATAAAATATTGGGTCTTTTGTGATATCTCCAAAGAAAAACTATGATATAAAAAAATTTTAAAATTATATAAAGACTCATGTATGATTATATAAAAGAAATATAATTCAAAAATAATTCATAACATACAAATTATATAAAAATTCATTATAAATATGAAAATTATTTTTAATTCGGTCGTAGTGATTGCACAACATTTGAAAAGTCAAAATCAATGCCTTATAAATATTAATTGAGTGTTAAAAATTATATTAACATATTTTTTAATAATTATCAAGAATTGAAATTTATTTTTAGTGATAGTTTCAAATTTTTGACTTATATAACAAGAATCTTTACCAAATGCTTGTGTAATTCTTGCACGAGGCTAGAAATGTCAAAAATAACAAAGTTAAATAATTTATCTTGATTTGTATAAGAGTAATTATACATAATGAATGAATATATAAGATTATATTAATCCTAAGAAATTCATTTTGATTATATTAATTTATTTATAATTTTTATATATTAAATAATTATATTATATACTTATGAAACACTGGTATGGTGCATGTGAAACGGGAAGAAAAATTAACACATGGATTTTAATTAAAATAATAAGAATTATTAAATGAAACAAAAATCTACAAAAATCTTATTTTTTAAGTATATTTTGACCAAAACCATCCATTGGTCAAATTTATGACCATTTGAATCCACTTGGTTGATATTAAGTCCCTTATAGTATATTATTTTAAGAACATCAAACTTATCCCACTATTGTTTTTAATAAGTATAATATTTTTAATATTTGGTCATCCAAAAGATATGTCAGACCATAAATAGTATCTTTAAAAATATTATATTTATATTCATCATGGAAATTTATTATTAATTTTAGGAAATAAATAATTTCCTTAATGTCATGCATAATATTAATGGAGTTATAATTTAATTAATGGAAAAATCAATAAAATGATTCTAATTAAAATGATAAGAAGCATTACAATAAACAAAATTCATGACTAAATTTTATTTTAGGAGAAATTTTTGTCCATAATCATTCATGTTTCGGATTTATGATAATTTTTCATCCTTTGGATGTAGTTATGATCCATATAGTATTTTATTTAATTAAAATTAAAACTTGGCATACTCTTGTTTTCAATCGGTATAATATTTCTAATATGTTTTTACCCAAAATATTTGTCCAAATATAAATAGTATTTTGGAATCTAAAATATTTATCTACATAATTTTAATTTATTTTTAATTTTTAGAAAATAAATAATTACCATAAATTCTTACACAATGTTGATGCACTAATTATTCAATTAATTAAAAAATAAAATAAATGACATTAAAAATATGAAAATAAATATAATTTGAGATATTTAAGGTCATAAGAGAATTTTATAGACTAATATGACATAATATGGATTCATTAAAAGTCTTGTTTCAAATATATTTTATTATCTGTGAATTCAGAATGTCAATGTACTGAATAGTATCAAATTTGACAATAATGATATTTTATGGAAATAATATTTTATTAAATTATTTAAAAATCGAAAAAAAAAATATTATATAATCAAAAAGATGTTAATATATGTTCACAAATGTAATTACCTATTACTTTATAGTCCATTTGGAAGTCTTTGGATCTATAATATCCTTATTATATTTTAATATTTTAAAAACCCATGAAAGTGCCCCTCACCTCAATTATAAAAGGACACAACCTCCCGCACATATTAAAAAAAATGAGCCACATATCTCTACCAACCCAGGACAATTTATCTTCAAAATTTCCTTAGAAAATTTATAGAGTTTATTTTATTCTCAAAATACCAACCCTACTGTTCCGAAGAGGATATCCCAAGAATGATTCTTTAAGGGAATGTAATCATCTTTACATGTTATTTAAAGATTATTTTTTTTCTTCTACTTCTTCTACAAGTGTTGTTTCTATGGAAAATTAATAAATATAGTATCTGATATATTCAGATATTTTATTAGAATTATGGTACTACTATATTCCACATTATATCCATCATATGAAAAACAAAAGCACCCCACGTGTGTACGTACAGTTTACCGTATCCACAATATGGTGTAATTTGTTTTTCATCACCGTAGTATTTTCGTGGTTATAATTATGGAATTAATAAATATATATGATATTTTTAACATTATATAAATTATTTTAATTTATTATGTCATATGATTCCATATCATTCCACCCATTAACCAAAGGATATTGTCGCTCGTGCATACGTACATTCTACCGTCTCCATGATGCGATATGATTCATATTCCTTGTCCAAAATTAAATAACAATTATAAAACTATATTAAACGATTAATTATGATATTTATAACATTAATATAATTATGAAAATAATGTATATATACCCAAGTCAAACAAAGAAGGGCATTCATGACAAAACATACATGCAAAAACATGGTAATTAACACAAAAAATAGTGAAACTAATGAAATATTATTAATGAAAATGTGGAAATTGTTTTAAATGGATAATATAAGGTATTATAAAAATGAATATGGTTTTTTCGAAAGTAATAATATTTTTTAAACCATTATATATGAGTCTATAGTATGCACCACTAAAGGGATGCATGAGGTAAGGGATATCTTAACAGAATTTCCATTCATTGGGTAAAACTTTGACTTTATTAATTAAAGAATGATAAGATTATGCGTAAAATTAATTTTGATTATATTGTATTGTATTTAAAATATTTTAATGTCTATTTATAGTGGATATACATAATTTATCCATTTTATAAACACTCACTTCAATGATTTGATCTGTATAAGGGACTTCATCTCAATTTTATTTCATTTAGGGAAGTTTTGATGTTATGTAGATATATTCTTTTTTGAGGTTTATATAATTCTCCTTTGATATGTAATATCAAGTTATTTATTCTCATGATATTTAATGTTTTGTAAAATTTTATTAAATCGTGGGGTGTATGAGTGATAAAATTCCTAAGGGGGAAGAGTTTATTTCACAATCTCTTCATTATTTGTGATTGATTATGTTTAAGTATAAAATTGGTAATATTTCCTTTCTATTTCAATGTTTTACAAAAAAATCAAAATGTTATTTACTCTTCCCCTAAAATTGTCTAATGTAATTTTTATCCATGTTTTACTGTTAAAAAATATTTTGAAAAGAATATTTATGTTGTTTTCAAAATAATTCCCATTTATATTTTAACAAAAGTGGGAATGAAATATTGGTTTTAAAATGTTCAACATGAACAGAATTACTTGGCATCATGAAAACTAAAATATTTTAAAGTTTCTTTTAGAAACCATCAAACATTGGCTTAAACCAAGCCTCTCATCAATGTTATATAAGGACCAGTTACCATGTACAACTGGCACAAACTTAAATTGCTACATATATGGTGTATATCCCATAACACTTGATCATACCACTCAACTCATGATTCTTGGAGACGAAAGTTATTAAAAACAAGATACCTATGATAAATGAAACATCAATATTAACACACTTGAATATCCCTTGGAACTCATTTTAAAAATCTAGAACTTAATTGTTCCATGATTTATTGAATGATCATATATCTCACATCATTATTTAATAATTTAAAACATAAACCTCACAACCACTGGTCAGTAGGTTCATGCACCTGAACACCCATATCTATCAATGCTTGTCTCGTTTCTAGAGCACCTTTATTTCTTTATCAAATACAATAGGAGTAATCATGCCAACATTTAAAGACATGAGAACTTCCCATGAATTATTCTCAAAATGATCATAGAACCTAGGTCATTTCCCTTAATGAAATCCTGAACCTCACGAAAACCTATCTCATAGGTTTTCGTTGAAAAAATAATTATTCCTAACCCACAAATGTATGAGTCATAAATAAGGTTTTCTAGGTATCCCATCAAGAACTAATGATCATTTTTAAAAATAGTTCCACTATGTCTATCCACCAAACCCCAAAGTTTATCCCCTTTCGGGATATCAACCATGCTCCAAATTTAACCAATACATGATGCCTAAAATTCCTATCAACCCTCTATATGTGAGATAATGAAAAAATAAAACTATGAGGGAAACAAATAATAAATTGAAAGAAGGAACTTTGTCATCATCACTGACTAAGCATCGGTATGTTAGCCCTGATCCTCTCTGAGTATTCCCATAAGGGACACAACCCAAAAAGATCATGATGTCAATGTAAAAGGATAAGGAGATAACACTCACAAGATATCTATATATTGAAATACACCCTATAATTTTAACATAACAAAAAATCACCCTCTTTTATACAGTGTTGTTTTCTCAATAAGGAGCCTCTCCAAACTCAAACAGTCAAATGAATTGCACTTGCCTACTTAGGAACTCACCACATGAGTATATAGAATTTCTATCTCCAATGAAGCAACCACAATAGGAAACCCACTTATTAACAAAAGGAATAAAATTCAAAACTATATTCACACCAAAACAGTTACTACGATCTATCACCTAACCCCTAGGTCCAAATAAACATAATAAGTCAATAGATACACATAGTAATAGTCCACATTCCCAATCAATACATCTCACAATGAAACATTGAAACAAACCCTTACATGAAGGTTCTTTTCATGGAAACCACAAAAATGTTTCATTTAATCTATTTCATAACCAGACATTTACTATAATTTCCAAAGAGGATTACGTATATGAAATTTAAATTAATAATGATATATTCCATATTACATTGAACTCTATTTACATGAAGACTCATAAAATTATATGATTATTATATCAATATTTCCCATTAAATCATTATTTATCCAAATGTTCTCATTACTAAGATTTGAAAATGGAAAATTTCAATCATTAGCTATAGAGAAAAAACACTCTTTAGGTTTTAACATGAATTAATTAGCTGACACCTCATATCAATAAATCTCAAAAGATGAATAAGGCATTTTATCATTTTAAGGGGATTAGTCAAGTAAGATGCAACCATGCATTTATATGACTGAATAACTGGCTACATAAATAAAAATTCAACATCCCTTTTAACATAAAAAAACCACCAAGTGTATAAGTATCAGAGAAATTAAGAAATATATGGAATAGGATGGTCAAGTCATGTCATCCTGGGTTTAGTTATATGGTTATCCATTCCCAAATTATAGAGTCAATTCTATATAAATTACAATTAGAATCCTAGTTAAGTAAAACTTATAATAAATATTTTATTCAATATTTAACACACCCTTAATTGGTTCCCTCATAATCATTATACATAAACAGACCTAATTTTGTCCAGTAGATCATTTAAGGACCCAGTTATATAGGTGGTCATTACCAAGTTATGAAGGTATAACCCTTTATAATTTATAATTTATAATTTATAGAGAAATATACTAACATATATAATCTTGGTATACAAATAAGAATTCTAAATGATCACCCATCATGGTATATAGATAAATAGTCAATATAATCACACTATCATGGTATACGAATAGGCATGGTAAATAATCACCAAACATGGTAACCAGAAAAAAAAAGAAACATAATATTGTAAGCATGTCATATAGGTAGATATGATAATAAAAAGAGAATCCTATATTCTTGAAATGATTCATGAACAACCCCCTTTTATTTACATTATTGGTAGGTAAATATCATAAATTTGTAATTTAAAAAAGATAATAAAATTCACTCAAGGTAAAATAATAAGAAAATTTAATAAAAACATACATGAATAACATACCCATCCCTATCAATTTTATTGTCCCCTTATGTATGGGAGGGACACTCCCAACAGTATGTTATTTACAATGTTCTGAAAAGTTCCTAGCTTTATATCTACCAACAAAAAATAATAAGATAAGGAAAATGAATCTCTTATAACAATTTGTCACGTCTCAACCTAGTTCACTATATAAATAGTTACTAGACTAGTTTGCAACATCGCATCAAACATGCCTCCCAATAGTCCAGAGGCTACCGACTAGTAGTGAGGTTCTGTAATGGTATACTAGGGAAACAATGCCTTCTTCATTATAGTACAACACTATAGTGGTATATTAGATAAATCAACAGAATAAATACAATTTTGTAAGAACATAATAAGTTTATAAATAGTGTATTAAAAGTAAATCATCCCAATAATAATAAATGTCAAAAATTTATAAAATAATCCTATCCAAGGACAATTTCATAATTCTATATTAAATGGAAGAACACATACATGGAAAATAGAATAAAATGGTATATTCAATACATCGTAGTACAAAATACTAAAAGCTAAACTCTAATAGAATCACAAGTACTAGGTTAGACCTCTACTCTAGTAATGAAACCCATTACATGAAATCAATTATCCAAATCTGGGTGTTTCCCTTTCCCTTACATATAACCAATAATTCTTTAAAGATACTAATTATAGGATCCAACAGGGTGTGAGTAAAAAATATTTTCTATCAGAATTTGTGTCTATAACTATTCTGTAACGACCCAAAGTTTCATTAATGGAAAATCCCTCTTGATCTAGTTAAATTTTTCTTTATGAAAAATGTTTTTATAAGATGTCAACTTCTTTAGTTTTATGTTAAGATTTGTGATAGTTACTTTTATAGCCGTTGAACAGTGATCACTTGAGTAGTATAAATATATGGCTTTAATGAACCCAATTTTACTCAGACAAAGGAAGAGATGGCCTCATCCAGTAGAGTTTCCCCATACGAAGCTCATTTGTCAGAGCTCGGAAAAGAGGTGGCGTCTTTGGGATTCGCCCTTGACCAAGCCCAAGCTGAGCTTCATTATGTCAAGCTCGAACGGGACCATCTACGGGAAAAGTGGAAGTTGATAGAGATTACCACTCGAGCGATGTTATCCGAGCCGCCCCAAGAGTCTGTCACCATCGCACACCTTACCCTTAGGTCTTATGCGGCTATTTTAAGGGGTTATGTAAGAAATAGGTAGTACTATGTTCATGTGCATTATTTTTGTATATAATAATGAATATAATTTCTAGTCATTTTTTATACATTGTAAATAGTTTTTAAAGTACAAATGGTGTTTTTGGTTATTATTTAATTAAGAATTAAATTTTATTAAATTAAGGGATTTTAGAATTAAATAATATTTTAAGAAAATATTATTATTAATTATAAATTAATTTTTATTAAATATAAATGACCTTATAATTTTATGAATGAAATTAAAATTTTTATTAAGGTTTGAAATCCATTTCTGTCAAAACCCATGATTTTTTTATAAATGTCAGTTTTTATTTTAAAAGTGAAAATTCACATATTTAGAAAATTATTTAGATAAAATAAATATTATTTTTGGAATCAGGACGTCAAAATTATCCAACGGTTAATTTTTCATAATTTTCTGAGACAATCAAATTATTGGGTAAAAATTAAATACCATTTAAATATATAATCTGTTTTATGACATCATAATGACCCAATGGTGATGTAATAAAATACCATAATCCTTATTTTCGGCCGATATGTGTTTTATCATTAAAATAATGTGATTTTGGGTTTGTTTGACTTACTTTTCAAAGCATTAATGGAGCCCTCAAGACTTATTCAACACTTTGCCTTTTTAAATTAATTTCCATGGGAGTGTGACTCACCTACGCATAAGAAACCCTAATTTTTTAATAAGTTCGGACCTTGGCCTTGTAAAATATTGTTTTCCTCTTTCCGTTTCCAGAAACCATGGGCAAATACCATTGGATGGTTTGTGGTTTGGATTATTTTAATATAAGGGGTCCCAAACCTAAATAATAAAGAATTCTCTCACCTTTCTTATATAAACCCACCCAAGCTCCCACTTCCTCCTCACTCAAAGCCCTTGGAGTTCGTCCAACCTCTGCCCTACTCTCTCTAGAATCCTCTCAAGGTTCCCCAAGCTCCCAAGAAGCCTCTCACAAGCCTCTCTCTAGCCTTTGGAAGCACACTTCCATGTAAGGGTTTTTTTCTTCCTTTCTCATTTTTGTCAATTTTCATTAAGTTGTGTTGCCCTTTTAATTTAAATTATGAATGTTGGGGTATGGTTTCTCACCTCCCCCATACTGCCCTCTTATTGTTTGAATGATGGGAGACCCCTTTCTCTCTCATTAAATGCCTCCCATGTACACCCATTACTATGCCGAAATTCCGAAAGGATCTTCTCTCTCCTCTTTTACATTCAAGCAATACATTTGTATCATGAATCTAAATTCCATTAAAATTGTTGGGACATGTATCTATTTGACTTACTTACTGTCCATTACATGTAAATATGATGATTAACCCCTTTATCTCTCATCAACCTTTTTTATGAATTTTTATGTCACGCCGTTACGCTGCCGAAATCACACCGATTTTCTAAGCCAATGTCATTGTGTAGTGAATACCATGCCCATTTCTCCATCAAGGGTATTCACCTTTATGCACATTTACTTATTGATTATAAAGTTTAATGTATGAATTCCACATTCCTTTATCGTGGAATAAATGATTATGTTTTATGAATCCATGTTTTATGATCCATGTGGCACACTTATGCATGAAATGAAATGTTTAAGAAGGGTGCGCCCTTATAGCGCTCCAATGCATTGGGTAAAGTATAGTATCATGATACGTCAAGTGAAATGAGTGTTGACTCATGATAATTAAAGTGCAAAGAGGGTTTACTCGTGCTTCAAGTGCAATAAGGGTTTACTCATGCTCCATGTGCAATGAGCCTTGGCTCATGCTAATTCAATGTTAAGTGTTGTTACCACATTTCCATGTTATGATTACCATGCTTTATCATGACTTTATGTTCATGTTTCTTTTATGCTGTATTGATATGCCTATTTCCTAACATGTATTTTACTCCTCATGTTATTCCATGTGTACTCCTTTACTGGGCTTTATAGCTCACCCTTTTCTTATGCATGTCCTCAGGTTATCCCATGCAATTCTAAGTACGAAAAAATGTAGTGGTCATGTAAAGGAAGTTTTCAATAAAGATGTTGTATTTCAAGTTTAAATTTTTTATGTAATGATCCTAATCCCCAAATACGCTAAACCTCTCGATCTTCTTTGTTGTATCAAGTGAAGTTTTATGTAATAAAGCATGTTTAAGTTGTAATAAAAAGCAGGGTTGTCATAGTTGGTATCAAAGGATAGGTTTAGTTATTTTTGGGATTAGGAAACCCTAGTAAAGCCTTAGATACAAGACTAAGTATAACAAAAACATCTCTATGTTTTGGTAAGTATTGAGTAAGTGGTTTATCAAGAAAATACATCCCTGTCTAGATACGAGCAGGTAGAGGCGGCTCTGGCACAGATGTATCCTAGGGGTAAAACCCGAAAACACCGCTTTGAGCTAGACTCGAACGGGAACTGGTGCATGAAAACGGGCCTTGCTGCACTCTTGGTTACGACACTCCCGGGGGATATGTTTTGATAAATTCACAAGCTTAGTATGAACCCTTATTAAGGAAAAAATGCCCCAAAGAATGCATGTTAGAAAGTAGATCATGAAAAGCCTGGATTGGATCCTATAGACTCATGAGTTAAAGAGATTAAAGTGTATTTATAAGTCATCAACTTTTTTCTTTGGATTACCCTTTATGTGTTACCCCTAACTTTCCCTTTATTCCAGCTAATGGTTGGTAATAGGAGAACTTGGGCTAACAACTGTTGTGAAGATCAGTGTGATGATTGTACTAATGAGATGCCCAATCCAATGGGAGCGGGAATCACGAACTTTGTCAGGTTTCTCTCTCAGCTAACTCATGTTTTGAATAGAAACACGGGTCAAGAGGAACCTTCAACCCCCCCTAAGAAAGAACAAGTCGCTATTGAAAGCTTCATGAGACAAAGGCCTCCTACTTTTAGTGGATCATTTGATCCCACGATCACTGAGCAATGGATCAACTCCATTGAAAATATATTCTCCATCCTCCAATGTTCTGAACAAGAGAAGGTTCTCCTGGCGGCTTATCGTATGGAGGGTGAAGCTGATCAATGGTGGACGTTGATCAAAAATACGAAGCCTGGGGAGGAGATCGAGGCTTTGGAATGGAAGGAATTCTGGAAGATGTTTTTCGATAAATATTTTCCATGCACCCTCCGTCTTAAGATGGAAAGGGACTTCCTTTCCCTCAAGCAAAAAGATGAAGAATCTGTGGGAGCGTATGAGGAAAACCTCACAATTCTTGCACGATACCCTTCCATCTTTTTCATTACCATCGAATGCAAGGTTGACCGCTTCTTTGATGGGCTGAAGCCTAGCTTGCGGAAAGCATTAGCAATCTGTGACTGCGACAGCTATGAATAAATTGTCTGATGTGCCCTCAAGGTTGAAATGGAGATCGGAGAATCACAGGGGTATCATGGGTACAATAAGCATAAGGTGCACTTCAATGCTGGTGGGCCGATGGAAAAATCCAACGGTGCTAAGAAGTTCCAGCACCCCACTTGCCAAAAGTGCGGAAAGAAGCACCCTGAAAATTGCCTTAGGGGGATGAGAAAATGATTCAAGTGTGGAAGGGAAGGGAACCTAGCTATTAACTGTCAGCAGGAAGGACCCGCAGCTGCAACAGAGGAGAGGAACGGTCCGTTCGAACCTCAACGCATTGTTTAATTCTACAAATGCAAAGAATCGGGTCATTTTTCAAATCAGTGCCCTAATCCAAGGGTTTTCAGAGGAAACCAAAAACCTCCAAGACATCAAGGAAGAGCTTTTTCCATCACTTCTGCCGAAGTGAACCCAGAAAATGAAGTGGTGATAGGTAGCTAGTTATTCATTCAAGAATAGCGAACATACTTTTTGATTCAGGTTCTAAGCCTTCTTTTATATCTCAAAAGCTTAGTAGAACAATCCCAGCACCACCACAAATCATGGAAGTAAAGATGTCGGTGAGTACGGAAAATGGGGCAGTCATTGCATCCCATGAGTATAAGTCCTCCCCTGTTATAATCTATGGATTTAATTTCCCGGCGAACCTCATCATACTCCCTCTGGTGGAATTTGATGTAATTCTTGGCATGGATTGGATTTCCTTATATAGAGCCAACATAAATTGTCGGGAGAGGGAAATCACACTCCATATGGAGAATCGACCCCCGATTCTTTACAAGTGTCGGGAGGAAGATGAATCTCCTTTATCTACATCATCTCAAGCATGGATATTACTGCCTTATGAGCACGCATATCTGGCTCAGATGATTGAGTCCAAGGACGAAACAACCCTTGAAGAAATTCTTATTGTGAGGGAATTCGCTGAAGTGTTTCCCGAGGAACTTCCTGGTCTTCCTCCAAGAAGATATGTTGAGTTATCAATTGAAATTATACCTGGGGTGCTACCAATATCCAATACTCCATATAGAATGGCTGTTTTGAGCTTGAAGAGCTGAAGAAACAACTACAGGAGAACCTGGATAAAGGGTTTATATGCCCAAGTGCATCACCATGGGGTGCACCAGTCCTCTTCGTCAAGAAGAAGAATGGGTCAATGCGGCTTTGCATCGATTATCGTGAACTTAACAAAATCATGATAAAGAACAAGTATCCTCTCCCAAGAATCGATGACTTGTTTGATCAGCTGCGTGGAGCACAATACTTCTCCAAGTTGGACTTGCGGTAGGGTTATTATCAAGTAAGGGTGAAGAAGGAAGATATCCCCAAGACTACTTTTCGTATAAGGTACGGGCACTATGAATTCATAGTAATGCCTTTCAGACTCACCAATGATCCAGAAATATTCATGGACTTGATGAATAGAGTCTTTAGAGATTACCTTGACAAATTTTTGGTAGTCTTTATAGATGATATTCTAATATACTCCAAAACCAAGGAGGACCATGAGGAGCATTTAAAAACTGTACTAGAGACTTTGCGCAAGGAGAAGCTCTATGCAAATTACAGCAAGTGTGAGTTTTGGTTGAAGGAAGTCTCATTCTTGGGCCATATCATCACAAGCAATGGGATATCTGTGGACCCCTCCAAAACAGATGCAATTGAGGGATGGTCGAGGCCAACATCGGTAACTGATATCCGTAGCTTCTTGGGGTTAGCTGCATATTATCGACGATTTGTAAGAAATTTCTCACGATTGTCCAACCCTCTTACCAGGATAACTTGAAAGGGAGTAAAGTTTTCTTGGAGTGATGAATGCGAAGAAAGCTTCAAGGAGTTGAAAAGGAGGCTTGTCACTGCACCCGTGCTCACTTTACCCACAAGTGGGGAGCTTTTTGTGGTATTCATTGATGCTTTGAAAAAGGGCTTAGGATGTGTGCTGATGTAGAATGATAAAGTGATATCCTATGCCTCAAGGCAGTTGAAAATCCATGAGCGAAACTATCCAACGCATGATCTAGAGTTGGCGGTTGTGATCTTTGCCTTGCAAATCTGGCGGCATTATCTCTATGGAGAGAAATGTGAGATATATACTGACCACAAGACTCTTAAATATATATTCACACAGAAAGAGCTTAATATGCGCCAGAGAAGATAGATAGAGCTCATCAAGGATTATGACTGTTCAATACACTACCACCCTGGGATGGCGAACAAGGTGGCGGATTCCCTAAGTAGAAACGATCCAGCGATTCTATCAATGATGAGAATTGAGAAGGATCCAATCCTCTTAGACTTGATGAATATAGACGTGGGAATCATAAAGAAGGTAACATCATCAATCCTTTCACAAATGATTGCTCAAACATCTCTTTTGGAAAGGTTAAAGGATTCTCAAAGGGATGATGTGAGAATTCAAGAAAAAGTGGAAGCTATCAAAAAAGGTAAATCCTCGGAGTTTAATGTTAATGAAGAAGGAACTATGCGGTTTGGGAAAAGACTATGTGTTCCATCAAGTCTAGAGCTGAAAAAGGAACTTTTGGATGATGCACATAGTTCCACTTTCTCTATTCACCCAGGGAGCACAAATATGTATCGAGATCTCCGGGAAAACTTTTGGTGGGATAATATGAGGAAGGAGATCGCTGAGTATACATCAAAGTGCTTGGTGTGTCAGCATGTGAAGGCAGAGAGGCAGAAGTCTAAGGGGATGATGCAACCATTGCCCATACCAGAATGGAAATGGGAGAACATCACCATGGACTTTGTCACCGGACTTCCAAGGACATCCAAAGGCAACAATGCAATCTGGGTTGTTATGTATCGTCTTACAAAGACTGCACACTTCATTGTTATTCGAGAGGATTTCTCTTTGGATCAACTCGCATGGATATATATCAGGGATGTGGTACGGTTGCATGGAGTACAACTATCTATTATGTCTGACCGAGATCCAAGATTCACCTCTATGTTTTGGAAGAGTCTACAACATGCTCTGAATACTGAACTGAACTTCAGTACGGCCTATCATCCTCAAACTGATGGCCAATCCGAGCCGACTATCCAAACACTTGAGGACATGTTGAGAGCATGCTCAATGGACTTTAAAGGAGGATGGGATCAACATCTTCCTCTGGTTGAGTTCTCTTATAATAATAGTTTCCACTCGAGAATCCAAACGGCACCATATGAAGCCCTGTATGGGAAAAGGTGTAGAACACCGGCATGTTGGGATGAGGTCGGTGAACGTAATCTGCTTAGACCAGAAATGGTCGAAGAAATGGTGGAGAAGGTGAAAACCATTCAGCAGCATATCAAGCCAGCCCAAAGTCGACAGAAGAGTTATGCAGATAATCGTCAACGAGACCCTGAGTTTAAAGTCGGAGACATGGTGTTTTTACGCATATCTCCGTGGAAGAAGGTCATCAGGTTTGGAAAGAAAGGGAAGTTAAGTCCAAGGTACATCGGCCCCTTCGAGATTCTTGATTGTGTTGGGGTTGTGGCCTATCGACTAGCACTTCCACCTACTATGGAAAAAGGTGCATGATTTCTTTCATGTATCCCTCTTAAGGAAGTACATACCGGACCCTTCACATGTACTCTCTTCCGAGGTGGTACAATTGGAAGATGATCTTTCTTATGAGGAGAAACCAGTGAAGATCATAGATCGTAGAGAAAAAGTTCTACGAAATAAGACAATGCCCCTCGTCAAGGTGTTGTGGAGAAACCACAAGTTTGAAGAAGAAACTTGGGAGTCGGAGGATATGATGAAGCTGAGTTACCCACATTTGTTTTAGTATGGGAAAAGGAAAATTTCGAGGGAGAAATTTCTTAAGGGGGGAATATTGTAACGACCCAAAGTTTCATTAATGGAAAATCCCTCTTGATCCAGTTAAATGTTTCTTTATGAAAAATGTTTTTATAAGATGTCAACTTCTTTAGTTTTATGTTAAGATTTGTGACTATTACTTTTATAGTCGTTGAACAGTGATCACTTGAGTAGTATAAATATATGGCTTTGACGAACCCAATTTTACTCAGACAAAGGAAGCGATGGCCTCATCCAGTAGTGTTTCCCCATACGAAGCCCATTTGTCGGAGCTCGGAAAAGAGGTGGCGTCTTTGGGCTTCGCCCTTGACCAAGCCCAAGCTGAGCTTCATTATTTCAAGCTCGAACGGGACCGTCTACGGGAAAAGTGGAAGTTGATAGAGATTACCACTCGAGCGATGTTATCCGAGCCGCCCCAAGAGTCTGTCACAATTGCACACCTTACCCTTAGGTCTTATTCGGCTATTTTAAGGGGTTATGTAACAAATAAGTAGTACTATGTTCATGTGCATTATTTTTGTATATAATAATGAATATAATTTCTAGTCATTTTTGATACATTGTAAATATCTTTTAATGTACAAATGGTGTTTTTGGTTATTATTTAATAAAGAATTATACTTTATTAAATTAAGGGATTTTTGAATTAAATAATATTTTAATAAAATATTATTATTAATATTAAATTAATTTTTATTAAATATAAATGACCTTATAATTTTATGAATGCAATTAAAAGTTTTATTAAGGTTTGAAATCCATTTCTGTCAAAACCCGTGAATTTTTTATAAATGTCGGTTTTTATTTTAAAAGTGAAAATTCACATATTTAGAAAATTATTTAGATAAAATATATATTATTTTTGGAATATGGACATCGAAATTATCCAATGGTGAATTTTTCATAATTTTCTGAGACAGTCAAATTTTTGGGTAAAAATTAAATACCATTTAAATATATAATGTGTTTTATCACATCATAATGACCCAATGGTGATGTAATAAAATACCATAATCCTTATGTTCAGACAATATATGTTTTATCATTAAAATAATGTGATTTTGGGTTTGTTTGACTTACTTTTCAAAGAATTAATGGAGCCCTCAAGACTTATTCAACACTTTGCCTTTTTAAATTAATTTCCATGGGAGTGTGACTCACCTCCACATAAGTAACCCTAATGTTTTAATAAGTTCGGACCTTGGCCTTGTAAAATATTGTTTTCCACTTTCCTTTTCCAGAAACCATGGGAAAATACCATGGGATGGTTTGTGGTTTGGATTATTTTAATATAAGGGGTCCCAAACCTAAATAATAAAGAATTCTCTCACCTTTCCTATATAAACCCACCCAAGCTCCCACTTCCTCCTCACTCAAAGCCCTTGGATTTCATCCAACCTCTGACCTAATCTCTCTATAATCCTCTCAGGGTGACCCAATCTCCCAAGAAACCTCTCACAAGCCTCTCTCTAGCCTTTGGAAGCACACTTCCATGTAAGGGTTTTTTTCTTCCTTTCTCATTTTTGTCAATTTTCATTAAGTTGTGTATCCCTTTTAATTTAAATTATGAATGTTGGGGTATGGTTTAGAACCTCCCCCATACTTCCCTCTTATTGTTTGAATGATGGTAGACCCCTTTCTCTCTCATTAAATGCCTCCCATGTACACCCGTTACTATGCCGAAATTCCGAAAGGAACTTCTCCCTCCTCTTTTACATTCAAGCAATACATGTGTATCATGAATCTAAATTCCATTAAAATTGTTGGGACATGTATCTATTTTACATCCTTACTGTCCATTACATGTAAATATGATGAGTAACCCCTTTCTCTCTCATCAACATTTTTTATGAATTCTTATGTCATGCCGTTACGCTGCCGAAATCACACCGATTTTCTAAGCCAATGTCATTGTGTAGGGAATACCATGCCCATTTCTCCATCAAGGGTATTCACCTTTATGCACATTTACTTATTGATTATAAAGTTTCATGTATGAATTCCACATTCCTTTATCGTGGAATAAATTATTATGTTTTATTAATCCATATTTTATGATCCATGTGGCACACTTATGCATGAAATGAAATGTTTAAGAAGGGTGCGCCCTTATAGCGCTCCAACGAATTGGGTAAAGTATAGTATCATGATACGTCAAGTTCAATGTGTGTTGACTCATGATAATTCAAGTGAAACGAGGTTTTACTCGTGCTTCAAGTGAAATGTGGGTCTACTCATGCTCCATGTGCAATGAGCCTTGGCTCATGCTAATTCAATGTTAAGTGTTGTTGCCACATTTCCATGTTATAATTACCATGCTTTATCATGCCTTTATGTTCATGTTTCTTTTATGCTCTATTGATATGCTTATTTCTAACATGTATTGTACTCCTCATGTTATTCCATGTGTACTCCCTTACTGGGCTTTATAGCTCACCCTTTTCTTATGCATGTCCTCAGGTTATCCCATGCAGTGCTAAGTACGAAGGAATGTAGTGGTCATGTAGAGGAAGTTTTCAATAAAGATGTTGTATTTCAAGTTTAAAGTTTTTATGTAATGATCTTAATCCCCAAAGACACTAAACCTCTCGATCTTCTTTGTTGTATCAAGTGACGTTTTATATAATAAAGCATGTTTAAGTTGTAATAAAAAGCAGGGTTGTCATATATTCTATTCATTGAACATAGAATGAGTTGTGTGCCGATATAATAATTATAACTAGTAATAAAAAAATAAACATGTCATCTCATATTCCCGCTCTGTGACACTGGCTAACCATACATCATTCAGCCTACGCCATAATATCACCAAGAATATAACCTTATATGTATAAACCTAGAACCTGAGTTCCCTGAAAAATGAATCCATGTGTTAATTAATATATATAAGATCAAAAAATACCCTGGAATTTAAAACTTATCGATCAAGGATAACTATGACAACCATGAATATAGAATAATGTGTCATGGAGTATCACATCTAATGATTCCTTATAAATGATGATGAATTTCATATATATCAATAATTAAATAACTAAATGGAAACATCATGAAAATTTCTAATCAATTAAAAAATAATAAACTTCATATCTATAAATAATACAATAACCAAATGGGAATATCATTTCCATTACTAATAAATAAATCCATAATGAATCTCTTATCCACTAATAATCAAATATACAATAATAAATTTCATATAAATTACTAATAAAATAAAAAATGAGTAACACCAAGTCCTTTAACAATGAAATATAATTCAGTGAACTCTATTCCCTAAGACAAATTAACTAGTCAACAAGGAGTGTCACATTTGTTAATAATCAAGTATGAAGTATGAATAATGTGATATAAAATCCTTATTAGTGTACACACCATTTATCTCTCATTAATCACATTAGACTATTCTATTTATTAGTAACAAGTAAAATCATATGAAACATCCTTGTGTTTACATAAGTAAATTCAACTAGATTCTATGATTTAGTTAAGTCACCTAGGAGTGATTCTTATGTGACATGTGAGTAAACATCCAATAATTAATTTCAAATTATTTTGAATATCACATGGTCATTCTATTTATCAAATCCAATGTCACACGCTATTAAATTAATTTTAATGTCACTAACAACGGAATCTATAAGCTATTACTAATTATAATATATCATATTTTCCCTGGAAAATATACATACCACTTTTCAATTCATCAACTTACTTCTATGAATTTCATACTCAAGATATAATGAAGGGACATGTATTACATACATTACATTTAAAGTTTATTTACATTTTAATATGATAAGTTGGTCAATTTATTATTCAATGATATTCCAAACACACCTTAGTGGTGTTCTATTCATAATCTGGATAATTAATCAAGGTATATAACCATACTCTATGTATGGGAGGGATATGCTAGAGGTTGTCAACCAAAAACTATGTTAATGTGTCTAAGGAACATTATGTTTATGTTCTATACATTTTTTTAAGTTCTTCCACATTTTAGGAGAAATGTGTTAAAAATACAGAATGTGAAAAAAAACAACATAATATAAAAATTATAATTTTTGGTGAGTTTCATAGAACACCTACCTTATACTAAGAAATAATCAATCTTCCTTTATCATACATTGATTCGAGATTGAATGAGATAAATTGAAGAAATATATAAAATCTCTAAAAATAGGATGTATTATATTGCACAACTATATCACATAATATAAAAAATAAAACAAATAAAATATTTTTGGGAAAATTAATAGACTCTCTTATAATATTTCAACACTTCTCACAACACTTGATTCAGACCATGAAAAAAAGAGAACCACCCATTGAAGAATGAGGAAAGAGATTGTGTGTACATTGGGATGATGGGTGTGAATGAGGAAGAAATGGGGTAAAACCTTATTTATATTAGGATGGTAAATGGTTAATTTTCCCATTTTTTATAGTCACACAATTAAGTAACATGATTAGACTAATCATGAACTAACTCTGCATTTCTATTCCCTTATCACACCACAACTCACATAGTTTCAGTACTTGGTTAGAAAACATGTGTGCTAAATATGATTCCCACTATGACTCTACACCAAGAATCATGGATTCCTAGAGCCTATCATAGGGTATGAATAAACCATGTTCCTATAAAAAATAGGCATCACGGTAGTTCCACATGGTTAGTACAAATTGTGTTCCAACCGTACACCCTAGGTTGTTTCTCCCCAAATTAATTTCTTAGATCTTGATGCTTCCAAAGCTCATAAAAAGTCAGGTTATATCTCCATGCCTTAAGATAAATCCTAAAAAAACGCTTTAAATTTCCTCAACTCTTGGAATTTCATTCTGAATTTTACATTAATATTCAACACATCCACCAATTGAAAAAAATTTAAATTTCAATGGAATTTATTAAAGAATTTAAAACATTAGATATGAAAAAATTTACCTTAAAATAGATAAACCCCCATTAAATATCAATAGTTTTTTGTTATATTACATGACTTTTACCATCACCGTGAATTATAGGATCTTCCATGTCGTAGGACCTTCATCTCTCAACTAGAAACCTCAAACCATCATGATATAGTACCTTGGAATATATATATATTTAGCTTATCTTTACACAATAATGGAACGTAAAGGGATTATTTCAACCTTCTGCATGGATCATATAGACTCCACTAAAGCATCACATCTAAAAAGTATCCTTCCTCCAAACCTCAAATTAACCATGATGTTTATAATACATAATGGGTTAATCTTAATCTGATATAAGAGTAAAATAATAGTTTCAAAATCTATGTAAGATAAATATTAACCTCACAAAAGTGTAACACATCATGGAAAAACACCATAAATGTGTACATGATACCTTATCATAACAATATAAATGAAAATAAAACATTTCCAAACCTCGGATAACTGGAATCGAATAAAATATCATCAAAAAAAACAAAGACTACTAGAACACACTGTACCTTTCCAAATGGTTTATTAGCTATGCCTCATACTAGAATATAACATCCAAAATGGAATAGATCAATCCATCACACACATGTTGACCATTATGAAGTGGATTCTCATCTATAAATATCCACACCACCTTTGTGCTCCACTACAACACATCCAACAACTTTAAAAAACATAGTTGACATCTATGAAATTATAATCCCCGACATTTGATATCTTAAAAATGATTCTCATAGCCAAGTATCAAAATAAAACATAGTAAAAGATCATAAAAACCCATTAAACTGATGACCTGGTAAGAAACCACTATAAAATTAATTTTCTTTTTGATATGCCTAAGTGTGATAGAATTAAATAAAATAATAATAATTTTTAACATTGTTTAAGGTATTGTTACAAATATTCATGTTTCATTTTCTATTATTTATGATGTATCATTGATATTATTCTAAGGGTCTTATTAGTTGAGAATAAAAATTTAATCTATCAGAAATACTATTTTTTATTGAATATCATGCTCGTTATAACAAATTTATTCTAAATTAATTATAATGGAAAGCTAAATTCAACATAAATATTATTTTAGTTGTATTTTTAATGTTGTTGTAATTAATTCATAAAAAATAGAAAATAAATACATAAACTTATAAAAACTATTAAAAACCATTTATAATAAAATTTAAACCTATATAATAAAAAATAATTTCATAAAAAACATATTAATAATGACATTGAAGAGGTGTGTGATAAAAAAAATTGTGGAGGAAAATTCATCCCTAGACCACTAGAATTTTCTAGCATATACTCTATCATCTACTAATTATTATACTCATGATCCTGATATTTCTAGTCCTACTACTATCTATAGTAATAATTATGTATGGTCAATCCCTATATGGTCTCATCCTATGCTCTCAAGCATGCCTCATCCACTGATGTGAGAAAAAAAAGATGATCGATATGCACTCCCTTTAAGATAAATGATGGAATATCCTCAGTAATGTAGTAACTATCTAATGTCAATTTTGAACCTATTCTGATAACCTAACGTTTCTCAATACCACTCATTATCACCCATTGGAAAGCCACGTTATCAAAATGTGACTTACATGAGGCATCATTATACCCAACCTCTATATTGGCCTAGTTTTTATGTACATGAGAAATATTTACCTCATATGTAAAAAACATAAAATAAAAATTTAGAATGTAAAAAATTTATATTATATTAATTTAGAAAAGAAATTAAGATATACTAGTGAAAAATATTCATTGTCTCTCACTATAAATCTACATAGTACTACATTTTATGTACATACCCATTTACAAATAAAAATCTATTGCATAAGGATCAACCATAGTCTCTATAAATTTATCCTATATATTTATTATTGAAGTATGTATAAATTAGTAAATAATGTTACCTAACAACTTTTTATGATGAATACTAAACGTACGACTCCCTGCTGAATGTGTGAAATCTTATCTCCCCATATTTTTTTGACCGAAGCCTAATATTCACTCAAATTTATCTCATATTTATAATATCACAATCCCTCCAAAGACAAGGTTAAAATGTAATTGAGTTGATGCAACTCACAACAGTCATAAAAGATGGTCAAAAATTCTCTCTCTATCATTATATTTTGAATTTTGTGCAAAAACAAATAGAAACATTCAAGAATGAAATCCTATCATGCTTCCCAAATAGAGGGTATCATGTTATAATATATAAGATACCATAAACCTAAAAATATTTAACAATATATTAAATAAGAATATTTATAAATTTTAAGTTAAATACACTATTTTTTATGTACTATCCAATGATTCAACATGTGATGAAGCATGCTTTTAGGGAACCTATCCCACAATACCCTTGGAGTAGAAAAATAATTCCTCTAAATAGAACTATACAACCTAATAGTTGGATGAGAAAAACTATGAAAATTGGAACTATTAGTAACACAATTAATAAATAAAACAATTTCAATGAAAATTAAATAAAATTCATACATAAAATTACTTCCTCTGAAATTTATTAAAACTAAGAGATAACATTTATTAGGAACAAAATACCAACTCTTTAATTACATAATGTCTGGATACATACAAGTAGTGGTGAAAAGGCTGTTAGGTCCACTAGGCTGGATACCCTGAGAGGGGGGGTGAATCAGGGTATGACTAATTAAAAATTAATGCCCGTTCTGATCTTGTTTCGCTGTTAAGCAAAACACTCTTCTCTCTTTTCCCTGTTGCACGATATAAACAGAATGTAAAGCAAGCACAGGACACAGCAATTTTACTTGGTTCACCGCTAAGGGCTACGTCCAAGGAGCATACGCCGACAGGTTGCCGGTCGTACCAAATTCCACTAATCTTCACTAGCTGTGGATTACAAGATTCGAGCTAGATCACTTCTATGCCCAGGCTCACTGCCTTTACAATGTTTAGGGTCAGCTCACTGCTTTCCCAAGGGTCACTCCCTGTTTCTCTCTCTCTGGCTCACTGCCGGTGGAGAGGATCACCTTCTTCCTCTTCCTGAGCTCACTGCTCTTGGATTGAATCCACTCACAGTTTATAGACCTGTAGGTCTCTTCATTTTCCTGAAAGAATGCATCTTCTCTTGTATGTAGATGCTCTGTTGAAGTTTAACTTTCACCCGTTGATGAATATCTCTTTGCACCGAAGGTATCGGGCAAACTTCCAGCTTCCACACAGTCTGAAAATCACTGCGGGAACAAAACCTTACTTGGCGCGCAAGTCAACCTCGGCGCGCAAGTATCGGCGCGCAAGTCACAACGGGCGCGCAAGTCCTCCTATGACACTTGCGCGACACAAGCTTCCTCAACTCCAAACTTGCGCGACTCTCTTCCCTTTACGCCCAAACCACCATTGGTGCGCAACTGCAAACCGGCGCGCAACTTCTAACACCGGCGCACAACTTCAACCACTGGCGCGCAAGTCCCACCTGCGCGACCACAACACCACTTGCGCGACCACCACACCTGCGCGACGGGAGCTCTCGTCCTGAACTCCGGTGAGAAATGAGGAGGGGTGGTCCGGTATTTATAGGCAATCTGACCACCCTGCGCGACGGCGCGCAAGTCACCTGCGCGACCCAGTTTCGGCGCGCAAGTCTCCTCTCCTTTAGACACTTGCGCGACCAACTCCCAAACTTGCGCGATCCTATTTCCTTAGCCATATTTTGATCTTCTGATCTTGAAAAACATGTGGCGCGCAAGTTTCCTGTACTCCATGTTCGCGGCGCGCAAGTCCCTTTGCCAAAAACACTTTTCTTCATTTGCCGATTTTCAGGCCCAAAAATTTGGCAAACACTGGAAAACGGCGCCACCTTGTATCTGTTCTTTTGTACCGCCTCCAGATCTTCCATTCCTTTTATCGACGTTCTTGAATCAAACATGGATCGTTGACCTCAGATCTTGAACTCGACATTCCATCATGAAATCCTCTTTGTCAACAATCACAACTCAGATGTCCACTTTGTCAACAAACACAATCACCTCAAAAAGGCTTCAATGATACCTTGAGGGATTTTTGCCCAACAATCTCCCCCTTTGGGTTTGTTGACAACTCTCCCAAACAAAGATACGTCATTGATTCTTCAACCTCCATTCGCCGCATTGCGATTCCGACAGCGACCAAGGATTTACTCAACACATACTCTAAGCCCACATGAGCAATGCTCGGCGTGAGAAACAAGAGTAAATGAAAAGTTCATCAATGAATCACTTTGTCTCTAACATCCATTGTTGACACCAAACACTGTCCAACACCACTCTTCTGCTTTTATCACGATCCTCAGCTGTCGTGATATCTATTATTTGATCGATCACTTCTAGAATCGTCAGATTTAATACGCTCCCCCTTTCTGCTCACAGCTTCAACACCTCTTTAGCCATATTTCCTGTGTTGTCCAAGCTAAGCTCTGGCTAAGCACGTTCAACTAGCTTCAACTCCCCCTATCTGGCTGCTCCACCTGTCAGCTTCTCCCCTTATCATTCATGATTTATCAAATCTCCACATTGTCTCCCCCTTGAACAATCACTATTTTCTCCCCCTTTGTCAACGAACCCAAAGGTCACGCCTTTGTAGTCTGTAACATAGTAGAGAACACATTAGCACAGTAGAGAAAACACAGCATACCTCGGGGAGAGGGGGGGGGGTGATCCCGCGTCCACACTATTTCAAGTGCGGGGAATCGACTGAACTCCCAGAGCTAGTCGATGCCTCTCAAAAGCTTCCTTGGGTAAGGCCTTTGTCAGAATGTCTGCAACCTGTAGCTCTGTAGGCACATACTCCAACTTCACGATGCCCTGCTCAACCTTCTCCTTGATGAAATGATACTTGATCTCAATGTGCTTTGTCCTGGAATGATGGACAGGATTTTTGCTAAGATTTATAGCACTTGAGTTGTCACACTGGATTCCGATCGGAGACTTTACTTCAACTCCCATATCCTCAAGCTGCTGCTTCATCCACAATAACTGTGTGCATGCTTGAGTGGCCGCTATATACTCAGCTTCTGCGGTGCTCAATGAAATGCAATCTTGTTTCTTGCTTAGCCAAGAAATACACAATCCACCAAGATAGAATGCACCACCTGACGTTGATTTTCTATCATCTGCTGAACCGGCCCAGTCTGCATCAGTATATCCCAATAACTCTATCTGAGATTTGTCGTTGTATGTCAAACCGAAGTCCACCGTGCCCTTGATATACCGAAGTATTCTTTTCACTGCAAGCATGTGACTTTCCTTGGGATTGCATTGATATCTCGCTGCTTGGCATGTGGCGAAAACAATATCAGGCCTTGTTGCGGTTAAGTACAACAGACTTCCAATGATTTGCCTGTATTCTGTGATATTAACTGCCTTGCCATCCTCATCTTTTGATAATTTCATCCGGGTAGCAACCGGAGTCTTCATTTCCTTGGAATTATCCATTCCAAACCTTCTTAGAACTTCCTTGGCATATTTGGATTGAGAAATGAAAGTTCCATTCCTTCCTTGTGTCACCTGTAGACCAAGGAAAAACGTTAGCTCTCCAATCATTGACATTTCAAACTCATTTTTCATGAATTCAGAAAATTGTCTGCACTGAGCTTCATCTGATCCGCCAAAAATTATGTCATCGACATACACTAGCACCATCATCCTTTGATTACTGTCATTGCTGAAATAGAGATTGTAATCAACTCCTCCACGCTGAAAACCAAGCTTCTTCAAGTACTGATCAAGCCTTGAGTACCATGCCCTTGGTGCTTGTTTCAGCCCATACAATGCCTTCTTCAGCCTGCAAACTTTGTTCTCATCCTCATGAATGAGAAAACCATCTGGCTGCTCAATATACACCTCCTCTTCCAGAACCCCATTCAAGAATGCGGATTTGACATCCATCTGGAACACTTTGAACTTCCTTTGCACTGCGATGGCTAGGAATAATCTTATTGTCTCCAGCCTTGCAACCGGTGCAAATGTCTCATCAACATCAATTCCCTCTATTTGGGAGTACCCCTTGCACACTAGACGTGCTTTGTTCCGAATCACTGTGCCATCTTCATTCATCTTGTTGCGATAGACCCATTTGGTCCCAATGACATTCTTGTCTGCTGGCCTCGAAACAATCTCCCATGTCTGGTTCTTCTCAATCTGATCAAGCTCTTCGTTCATGGCCTGAACCCAGTTTTCATCTTCAGCTGCATCAGAAAAACATTTCGGCTCTACTTGAGACAAAAACGATGCTTGCTGTGATGATTTCATTCTTCGAGTCTGAACTGGAGCTGTTTGATCACCAATGATATTCTGCCTATCAATCTCAGCTCGACTCTTTGGCTTCCTCGCAGACACCGACTTGACACTTTCCTCTTCATCATCAGTATCTTCTTCTGAATCAGCTTCTGCCACTTCTACTCCCCTTGGGTTGCTTATCTCATCATCACTTTCATCCAGGAACTGTTCACTGGGTCGTTGAGCAGTCTGTTCATTTTCGACTATAGTGACATCATTACTCTCAACAATTTTTCCCAGCCTCTTGTTGAAGCATTTATATGCTTTGCTTTTCCCTGAATAGCCAAGGAATATCCCTTCATCTCCTCGTGCCTCAAACTTCCTATGATGTTCTTTGTTGAGAATGAAACACTTACTTCCAAAGATTCGAAAGTATTTCAACGTTGGCTTCTTTCCGTACCACAGTTCATACGGAGTCTTCCCTTGCTTCGGACATAACAGGGACCTGTTTGAAACATAGACCGATGTCAAAACTGCTTCCTTCCAAAATTTCTCTGGCAGGTCCTTATCAATAAGCATTGTTCTGGCCATGTTGTTAATGATCCGATTCCTCCTTTCTACTACTCCATTCTGTTGGGGAGTTCTCACTGATGAAACTTGATGCCTTATCCCATGTTTCTCGAGATAGTTTTCAACCTGACTGTTTGTAAATTCCGTACCGTTATCAGTACGAAACTTCAGAATTTTCTGCCCAAACATCTTTTCTGATTCCCTCCTGTACTGCTTTATGCAACTGAATACCTCTGTCTTATGGGTTATGATGAATACCCAGGCCATTCTGCTATAGTCATCAATGAAAAGAACATAGTACCTTTGCCCATTTATAGCTCGTGGTGAGATAGGTCCACATACATCAGCGTGCACCAATTCGAGCACTCTAGTTGATTTCTGTTCCTTTGGCCTGTATGTCTTTCTGATGATTTTCCCTTGCTGACAAGCATCACATGTATGAGTGCGATCACGTGATAGTTTGGGAAGGTCTCTAGCAGCATCACATTTAACGAGATCCTCCATAGATGGTTGGCATAGATGACCAAGTCGCTTGTGCCACAGCTGGTTTTCTTCTTCTCTGGATAAAAGACAAGTATCTTCTTCCCCACTTACAAGATAGAGATTTCCCTTTGACCTTTTTCCCTGCAGAACAGCTGCTCCATCTTTTCCTTTCACAATACACATCTTCTTGGTAAATTGGATAGAGTGCCCAGAGTCACATAGTTGACTGACACTGAGTAGATTATGACTGAGACCCTCTACTACCAAGACATCAGCACGTTTCATCTCTTTGCCCCCAAACTTAGCTTTCCCTGAGCCAACAATCTTCAGGCCTTCATCATTTCCAAATTTGACAACTCCTTCTTTGTCATATTTGATGCCTGTAACAAGATCCTTATTACCCGTCATGTGGGATGTGCAACCACTATCAAGGATCCAAACACCAGATCGATCTGATGCTTTAAGGGCAATCTCCGCCACCACAGCCTTCTCATTTTTCTTCTTCTTGGTCCATATTTTTTCTTTCACACTCGGCATGGATTGAGGCTTCTGTTCTTTCTCAGAGTATGATGGACCATCCTCATCTTGCAGAGCTGCAAATCTGTTCTGAACTTTTAGCTCACTTGTTGGTTTATTGATCTGCTGCTTGCGAACATTTTGATTATTCTTTGACACATTTCTCTGAATGATTGATGTGCAATACCTAGCCATGTGTCCAAATCCTCCGCACCAAAAACAGTGTCCTTCAAAATGTGTTCTGGAAAACCTTTCTCTGTTTGGCTGCCGTCTCTGCTCATGTTCCCTTCTGTATCTCTTGGCTATGGAACACACAAACTGTGAATGTCCCATTTTCCCACAGCAATAACACCTGATATAGGATGCATTCCCTCGTGATATTTCAGCACTGTGATTTCCCCTTTGGGATCTCTGAATATTCTGATTCTGTTTTGTTCCCAAATCAACCGTCACTTTCGGGATGAGTGCTTGCGGTCTGACTGCAATTGTCGCCAATTTTTGTTCTTGACTAAGCCCAGAAACGACCTTAACATCTGAGCTCAATTGCTGTTTCTTTCCTACTGAACTGCTAGGCTCCGCTTTCATCTTCTCTGTCTTCCGAATAGCCTGCTTTTCAGATATCACATTGGGGGTCAAGAGTTTATCTTGATCCTTGAGTTTTTGTCGCAGACTGACCACTTCTTCTTCAAGCTCTTTGATACATCTAACCTGCTCCTTTCCTGTGTTTGTCAGACAATCAATTTCCTTCTTTTGTTCCTCAATTTTAAGCTTATACTCAACAATATTTTCTGAGCTCTCTGGTGTTGAGGATTTTAGTCTTTCAATTTCTTCTAACAGCTCAGACTTTTCTTCATCCTGTTGTTGCATGTAGAGTTTGGAATCACGAACCACTTTATTGGCTTTCTTCGTTTTGGCTCTCCAAACATCTATCTCCTCAAGAGCTGCTTCCAATTCGGCTTCCATATCAATTCTCCCTTCAATTTCTTCTTCTTCTTTAGCATCAGCTTCTTCTCCCTTTTGAGAACTACCAACAATTGCCACCAAGGCATTTACCCCACGATCTCTGCAATTTTCTATTTCCTCAACTTCTTCATCCTCAGACTCATCTGAACTTTCAAATTCTTGTGAGAGAAGATTCTTTTTCTTGAAGAAATTTCTCTTGAATTGTTTCTTCCCTTTCACAAAAGCTGAAGACTTCTTTTTGGGAATTTCAGCGTCATCATCATCATCATCATCTTGAAACTTCTTGGGGCATCTTGCCGCAAGATGACCAACCTTTCCACATCTAAAGCATGCTAGTGGAAGTTTACCTTTAAACTTTCCTCTTCCTCTTTGTAGATTCGAAGAAAGGAATGACATCACCTCATCTGTCTCTTCTTCTTCATTAGAATCTTCAATGGTGAGCTTCTTCATGGCCTTAAATGCCACCTCTTTAGACTTCCCCTTTTCCACAGCCTCATTATCATCGTTCCTCATTTCATATGCAACCAAGGTACTGTGCAAATTGTCCAATGTCAGCTCTTTTGGATCTTTATCTTCTAGTACTGAAACTTTCGGATTGAACCGAGGTGGAAGTTTCCTCAAGATGCGCTTTACAATCTTTATGTCTTCAATGACTTCTCCAAGACCTCGCATATCTTCCACAACAATGTTTACCCTATCAAAGAATGCGTCAACAGACTCATTCGGGTTCATTTTCAGATCTTCATATTTGTTCCACAACACCTGCAGCTTTGCCTCTCTGACTTTTGTGTCCCCTTCATATATATTCAAAAGCTTTTCCCACATGGAATGTGACGTTTTGCATGACATCACCTTTGTGTAGATGGGATTGGAAAGGGCTCCCCCTAAGGCATTGATTGCTTTGGAATCAGCATCCAACTCTCTATGCTCAGCTTCTGATAAGGCACCACTATTAATATCAGCTGTGATACCATGCATAGCTGCTGAAAACACATCCATTCCCAAGGATCGGAAATAGTGTTGCATCCGATTCTTCCATATCTGAAAATTATATCCGTCGAAGATCGGAATCCCTTTATGATTGGTTACCTCCATTGAGAGAAGAACAACTTTCAACCTTTCCCTCTGATACCACTTGTTAGGTCCACTAGGCTGGATACCCTGAGAGGGGGGGTGAATCAGGGTATGACTAATTAAAAATTAATGCCCGTTCTGATCTTGTTTCGCTGTTAAGCAAAACACTCTTCTCTCTTTTCCCTGTTGCACGATATAAACAGAATGTAAAGCAAGCACAGGACACAGCAATTTTACTTGGTTCACCGCTAAGGGCTACGTCCAAGGAGCATACGCCGACAGGTTGTCGGTCGTACCAAATTCCACTAATCTTCACTAGCTGTGGATTAAAAGATTCGAGCTAGATCACTTCTATGCCCAGGCTCACTGCCTTTACAATGTTTAGGGTCAGCTCACTGCTTTCCCAAGGGTCACTCCCTGTTTCTCTCTCTCTGGCTCACTGCCGGTGGAGAGGATCACCTTCTTCCTCTTCCTGAGCTCACTGCTCTTGGATTGAATCCACTCACAGTTTATAGACCTGTAGGTCTCTTCATTTTCCTGAAAGAATGCATCTTCTCTTGTATGTAGATGCTCTGTTGAAGTTTAACTTTCACCCGTTGATGAATATCTCTTTGCACCGAAGGTATCGGGCAAACTTCCAGCTTCCACACAGTCTGAAAATCACTGCGGGAACAAAACCTTACTTGGCGCGCAAGTCAACCTCGGCGCGCAAGTATCGGCGCGCAAGTCACAACGGGCGCGCAAGTCCTCCTATGACACTTGCGCGACACAAGCTTCCTCAACTCCAAACTTGCGCGACTCTCTTCCCTTTACGCCCAAACCACCATTGGTGCGCAACTGCAAACCGGCGCGCAACTTCTAACACCGGCGCACAACTTCAACCACTGGCGCGCAAGTCCCACCTGCGCGACCACAACACCACTTGCGCGACCACCACACCTGCGCGACGGGAGCTCTCGTCCTGAACTCCGGTGAGAAATGAGGAGGGGTGGTCCGGTATTTATAGGCAATCTGACCACCCTGCGCGACGGCGCGCAAGTCACCTGCGCGACCCAGTTTCGGCGCGCAAGTCTCCTCTCCTTTAGACACTTGCGCGACCAACTCCCAAACTTGCGCGATCCTATTTCCTTAGCCATATTTTGATCTTCTGATCTTGAAAAACATGTGGCGCGCAAGTTTCCTGTACTCCATGTTCGCGGCGCGCAAGTCCCTTTGCCAAAAACACTTTTCTTCATTTGCCGATTTTCAGGCCCAAAAATTTGGCAAACACTGGAAAACGGCGCCACCTTGTATCTGTTCTTTTGTACCGCCTCCAGATCTTCCATTCCTTTTATCGACGTTCTTGAATCAAACATGGATCGTTGACCTCAGCTCTTGAACTCGACATTCCATCATGAAATCCTCTTTGTCAACAATCACAACTCAGATGTCCACTTTGTCAACAAACACAATCACCTCAAAAAGGCTTCAATGATACCTTGAGGGATTTTTGCCCAACAAAGGCAACACCCTAAGTTGAGGAAACTAGAGTCTCATCACTAGGTAACTCATTCACATACATGCTATGCATAATATCCTCAAACTCCCCTTGAAACATTTGAAAAAAAATTAATATAAAATACAAATAATACTAATACATAAAACAAATTTTGAAAACAAATAAGTATTGAAACTAGTTAATATATACTGATCAAGATTTTTAGAAGAATTTAACACATCAATATTCATCTTCAACTTTATCTTCATATTCATAGTATCATAATCATCAATTTCTACCAAAACATTATGAACATCATTAAGATATTCAACTTTATCATCCACAATTATTTCATAACCATTGATAGTAACATCAACCATATTATCTAAACCATTATCCCTTAGTTGAAAACTATCATCTTCTATATTTTTTTCACTTAAAGTAATTGATATATGTATTCATGTATCTTGAAAATTTTAAATATTTTTGAACTCCATAAAACAATTTTCATTTTAAAAAAAACTTATTTTGTTGAAAGTTCATTTTTATTACACATAACCAATCATTTAAATCTCTCATATAAGTTTAATAATTTTCTTAATAATCTAGATGTGCATGATCATCCAACGTAAATGGTTCATTTACTACAAGATGAATTTTTTATATAAGGTTAAAAATTCCAGGATATTGATTAATATGTTACCATTTATTATAATCAAATAAATTACATTTTCACAATATTAAATAATGTTGTTTCAGATAATATTACTCAATTATTTCATCCATCATTCCATAAAATTCAACTTCACTTTCTCTATGATATGTTCCTCTTAAAACCCCACTTTTCATATTATTTTTTGACAACCATGGCTTTTGGTATAGAATTAAAACATATTAACATAAAAATTATATTATTTTACCAATATAGATGGTATCCTACTTCATGCACATAATACACTATTAATTCTATTTCTATTTTTTAATACCTTAAATAATTAAAAATAATAATATTATACTACCTAGTTCAATAATTTAATATGAATGGATAATGAAATTTTTCACTTATGAATCCATAAAACAAGAATAAAAAATTGAATTATTGATGTTCCTAAAGTGAATCTGGGGTAATTTGAGTGTATACATTTTTCATATAATCATCATATAATATAGATAATGAAAAATGTAAATTTAAAATCTCAATAAATTATTTAAAAATTTTAATAATAAGGGAACTTATTTTATGTATCATGAAAATTATTCACAATTTAGAAAAAAATATTTATACACAATATTATATTCAAAACTTGAGATCCATTGTTCTTTTTTAGCACTAAAACCAAGCACAAGTTGATTAAAAATTGAGAATTGATTCTTTATTCCATCATTATAATTACCCTCAATGTGACACATTTTATTATGCTTTGAGTATTATTCATATTTAAGATTATAATAGAAGAAAATTTTATTTCCTTTTGAGAGTGTAATTTTTAAATTGACCCATAAAATTATCATTTGTTACATACAGTCTTCTTCAAATTCTTATATACATCTCTATAATTCATACTTCCTTTGGAAATGTAATGGCCCTCCATGGATTTCTTCATATGGTAAATGTAATATAAAATCTTACCTTGAATTAAAAAATTAAAATTGAAATGTTTTTCCAATTTTTATAATCATACCCCAATATCATCTCATGGCTTATTCAATGAATCATATTTTGATGTTGTTGTGTAAAAGTCTCAAAACAATATAATATGAACATTAGATCATCCCGAATTGATGAATTCCATAACCCATTAAGACAAAAAGAAATATTGATTCCATTGTGACATGAAAATCATGAGTTTTTTACTAATTAATATTCTCATTTCTTACACAATGATATAAATTGGATATATCGCCATTTGTTAACCTAAAATCTACTAAGATAAAAGAATTTCCATAAAAATTGAATAACCTCATTTTGGATTCATTAAATTTTATAAAATCTCATTTTAAAATATGTCTACTACATGATTTAACACCTATATATTGTAAAATAACGTCATTTTATAGTGTATGTGATACACAACACCGAACATAAACTACCCATGAAATTTATTTCTTCAAATTGAATAACATCAAAAGCTTGTCAAAAATGCAATACCGAGCCAAAATGAACCATAATATAGTATACCTTTATAACCAAGCCATTACGTTTAGAGTATATAAATAGAATTAGCTAAATTTTTAAAAATTTGGTTATCTTTTTATTATAAATAAAATAATAATTATTTAAAATAAAAAAAATGTTTTCTAAAAACTGTATTTTTCTAAAAGACGGTTTGGTCCGGATTTGAGAGTATAAATTAAAATTAATATTTTACACTTTTTAAAATTTATTTTATAAAAGTAAAATAATTTTAGAATTAATCATATAAAAATTATCTTAAGGTTATTTTTTGGATTTTTATAAAAAGTATAATTTTTCGATGAACACTAAAAAATACTGGTTTTTATTGAAAAATGATTTTTAATTTTAATGATTTAAAAGGATAAATTATAATTTAAAATTTTTTCATGTAAAATTGCTTCAATTATATTAATTTTAAACTAATTTTGTACATTATAATAAATTTCATATAGAATTTGGGTATTCAAATAATCTACACTTATAATAATTTTCTATTTGAAAACATTTTCTTTGCATCTGCAGATATAAATTTGAATTTGATTCTAAAAATTCTATGAATTGAATTTGGAAAAATTAATTTCATATTTTTAATAATAATAATTAATATAATTTAATAAGGTTAAATTCATTTTCATCATTATGAATAGTAAAATCATAAAAAAAAATATTACAATGGTTAATGTAGAAACTAATTTACTGGGGGTTAAACTAAAAGGATAAGGGTTTAAAAGACCTACCAACTTGTCCAAAACCCATTTTATGGCTATATTGAAAACTTATGACCGATTATTTTCTATAATTAACCATTTTAGTGGATTCTGGAATGATTAAAATGTAGAGTTAATTAATAATTTTTTAAAATTCTATGCATGACCTCTCCCCCACCTATAAAAGGACACCAACTATCCTCCCCTCTTCACACTACCATAGCCATTTTTTTCCAAGACAAACTGAAATCCACTAATTAGTCCCCTAAATATATCTTATATCCCATATTTTTATTATCGATCCCAACATGAAAGTATTTGGTGAAAAGAATGTGTTTCCCAAAGAAGTCGTAATATTCATAAATGAGCATTTTAATTTGTTTATTATTCCACCTCCTTAAAATATTTTTAAACCATGAACATATAACAAACTCAATTATTTAAATATAATGAGATGATATTATTTTATTAACATGGCCTGTATTGAGAGGCCTAATTCATATAAATATTTCAAATACTTTTCATTAATGTTTAATATTGTTTTTTTTAATTACACTAGATTTTGGGAATTTTTTCAAGAATTAGTAATTCAATTATTAAGGTAGAAATGATGGATAAATGGTTTAAATCATTATTACACATCGTGAATCTAAAGTACATGATTTTTTCACCATAGTAAGATAACCTATGAGATGAAATCCATACTATGAATACTAATTACAAGGTGTGAACCACATACACGATGTGAATCCTAATTACATGACTTGAGAAAATTGAATTCCAAATATGATCAAGATACAGGGTGTGAACTCAATAAAAAATATGAATATTTTTAAACCTAATTTCCACGATATATTCAATCCTTGAAACCCATGAGGTCCAAAATATTCATATATTAATTTGGATGTCAAATACATTGTGTGTAAGTCAAGTACATACCATCAAAGTATCAATGTATATGCTAATTAAATCACCTACATGAGGTGAACCAATTATACACCATGTGGTATATGGGTTCTATATATTTTCCATGACCTAAACACATTGAATAAATTTCATTCCTATATTATTTTCACTCCTTTTATTATTTCATTTTCCTCTTCTTCTCTTCTCCTTTTTTTCAAACCCATTTAAATTCATTTCTTCTCTTCTTTTATTGATTCCATTTCTATTTCATGTCATCATAAATCATTTTCATTTCCACCTTCAATTTTGATTCCTCTTTCAGTTTTGATCACCATTCGAATTCAAACTGTAATGCCCCGACCCCAGTTACCCATAGTCGGTGCATTATTACGTAACATTGGCATGATCACAAAAGATCATGTCTCTAAATACCGATTAGTTTAGTAGCCTTGTAAACACTAGATACATTCATAAATTTTACATTACATCATAAAGTGAAAACAAAAACAACATCTTGTCCCCTTTGAACACAATTATCCCTTAGAATATCCCTGCAGGTCAATCATAATACACTTCTTCACATCCTGTAAAAAATAAAACATAGAAAGGGGTGAGCTCAGATGATCAGTAAGGATAACAATAAAGCGAAAACTTTCATAAACAAGCATAAACATTTAAGGAAATTGTATAACTAAAACAAAATCCTTTTAAACTTGAAATTCAGAATATCATGGAAAAAATAAAATAAAATAATGCGATTTACTTATTCACATGGATATTCTACTAGTCGAATAATTACATGAAATATCAATAACCACTTTTATACTGATGGAATGCATAATGACAGACTATCATAACCACATATTAAAGGCCTTGTGCCAAGACTACAAATAAGATTTTGTCAAGGCCTTGTGCCAAGACACTAGTTTGTCTCATGATACCTACCGATGCATCGAGGAGATATATCGGGATCCACTCATCACTTATTAAGTCTAATTCATTACCTATATGAAAAGGAGTAAACATATCATAAACAATGCCCAAGAACCATAACATAATCATATCACATAAAATATGCATAAAGAAAACATAAAATTTCCACATTTCAATCACAGGATATAAATACAACACATTAATATAATCAAAACATTATCAAAACCATTTTCAATACCAAAATAAAAGAAAATTAAAACATGGTATTTATTTTTCATTTAAAAAAAAGTTTTGTCTTGTAGAGGAAGCTGAAACTCAAATAATGGTCATAGCGGCGGAGAAGTTGTTGTCGCCGCATACGTAAGAAAAAAAATTCCTTTTGTCATTCAGTAAAAACTCTTCGTATAAAAAGATTCCTTTTGAATAAAAGTAAAATTCAAAGGGTTTTATACACTGTATAAAAGAAATTTTTGTTTAAAATAAAATATGCCACAATAAAAGGAGATTGAGATGAAGTCTCTTACCTCGTGTCCGACTTGACTTGATCGTTCTTTAATCTCCTGAATAATAATATAGAGTTAATTTCTACTTTCTTAAGAACCTTTTCAAGTTAATTATTCCTTTTATATCACTTATTACCATGTTATGAACATTATGTAACTATTTAAGTTAATAACAGTCGTTTTGTCGATCTTTGGTACTTGAGTCAAAAATAAACTTCTTATAATTACAAGTTGTTCATGTGGTAAAATATCCATTATATAAAGTATTATATTCATTATGTAGATATCATATATATCATATATATCCAGTATATAAATTCATTTATAATATTACATAACATTTAGAGGTAAGAAATTAAATGCACCGTTCATGGAGACGGTAAGCCGTACATACGCATGAACGCTACTTTCATTTCTATTTAATATTTAATGGAATGTAATCATAATTATATAAAGGTATATTATAATTCCAGTATAACATCACATATAATATCATTTACTCCATCCTTTATATGTCCCACATATGGCATTAATGATTCGAATAACTTTGAGGGGGCGGTAGTCCGCACTTCCTAAAATGAAATTATCACGTTTACACATAATGGAAATCATAAAAGTATGACATAAATGAATAATTCAGAAGAATAAGGAACACATAAACATAATATATATCATATATAAATATAGTGACATATTAATGGCCACCATGAAAGGTGTTAAAAGAATATTGAACAATCATCGTTTCATGAGATAGTAATTCGCCACCCACAGAAACAGTATGTTCTTTAACCATTAGATGGAGGTGTGTGTAAGTGTAGTTATAATAATTATTTTAAAAACATACAATTATATTTATAATACTGGTTTTGTTACAAAATAAAATAATAAAAAGATTTTAGGGGGTTGGAGAAGCAAAATGAAACAAAAGAACATAAGAGAAGGCATTACGTTAAAATCAGTTAACTCCCCTTGGTTTGAACCAAAAGGGTTTCTTGAAGAGCTTTCTACATAAGTTAAGGCTTCTAGGATGAAGGTATAAAGGTTTAGAGGGTATTTGGGTAGAGTTTGGATGATCCAAATGGCTTTGAAGGTGTGAATAAGGTGGTAGAGGTGGGGGTATTTTATAAGAGGAGAGGAGGAGAACTCTTGGAAAGTCATGAAATGTTACTTTATTATGAAATGATTTTAGGATTTTAAAGGTCCCACAATGATATATTTCGAGTATAAGGTGATAAGGGTTCGAAATCCACACATCCAATATTATTTAGACAAGTTTAAGTCTCATATTTTACCTTATCTTTTCATTTTATTTAAATCGTTCATTAATGAGGTAATCACTGCATCATCATGGTGTCATAAATAAATTTATTTATTTAATGTCTAAAAATTAAAAAAAATACCATGATGTAGGAAATATTTTTATATTTCCAATGAATATTTATAGTCTATAAGGTAATTTTTGTAGACAAAATTAAAATTGTTTTACTTGGGTGATACATACTTTTGTTATATTTTCCTTTCTTTAAAAATAAAAAGATAAAATGTCACTATCACACAAACGTGATTCCATGGGGTCCCAAAGTTTGGTACAAGGAATCCCATGGTCAGAAAGGACACAACCAGTATCATTAGAACACATTTTGGGGTCATTGTATATTATTATGATATTATTTTATTACCCTTAACTACCCGATTACTAATTAATCATGATAATTAAAGATAATTGTCGTCATTACTATTCATAATGTCCGAAAACAAAAGGGTATTAATTACATACTTTGGACCATATGATTAAAAATATAGAATCCATTTTAACAAATTCTAAACACAGAAATTGCAATAATTAATTTAAAAGTAATTCTCGTTGTCAAAACCAAAGAAGGGTTTTTAAGAAATAAAATCTATCAAAAGATTGACTTGTTTTTACATCCAATTGAAAAGTAAAATGACTTAAAATGAACAAAATTGTATTAAGTGATAAAAAAAATAATTAAATTATACTTTAAAACCAATTAAAATGACAATTTAACTATATAAATAAATTGGATGAAATGGTAGTTTTGAATTAAAATACAACATTTTTGACTATTCATTAAAAATTGAACATTATCAGAAAAAAACCAAAAATTCACCCTATGATATATTTGATATTACAAATTCAAAAATGATGTCATTTTTACCAAATTAAAAACATATAAGTTTCTTTAATAAATTATGTAGTTAATTCCCATTGTACAAATAAATAGCGTGTTTTTAATAAACAATACCTTTCAAAAGATTGAAAATTATTTATGTCCAATTTCAAAATGAAATTAATTATAATGACCACCATTGGATAAAATGGTAAAAATATATTCTAAATATACTTCATAACCAGTAAAATTCATAATTTACCACTATTAATTATTTCGATTAAAAAATTGTTTTTAATTAAAATTTAGTAATTTTCACTATTCATCAAAATATAAAAGTTATCCGAAAAGTAAAAAAATTTCACCCTAAGATAATTTCGATATTACAAAACCAAAAATGAAGTCAATTTTGAAAGATAAAATTTATAAAATTTCAAAAAGTGGGTATTACTATTCATAACGGCTACTTTGATTGGTCGTGGCGTGTTAGAATCTCGAACTTCCGTACAATGCAAGCTATTGAATTATTGAAAGAGAAGCGTATCATGAAAGATTGGGGTGTTACAGTCTCACCTCCTTCAATAAATTGTGTCCTTGAAATTTGAAAATTTTCTTCGAAAATAAAAGGTTGAAAATAGAAAATACCTTTTTGGAAAACCCTTATCGGAAATAGGGTTAATAAAAATATAACTTTAAAATAAAGAAATAGAAGTACAAAGGTCCCCTGAGATATACCATACTATGATTATATGAAAACATGAATATGGAGGAGAAACAAACCATCAAGGTCTGATGGAGAGTTGTAGAAAACAGGATTAGGAGAAAGTTAACAATAAAAAAATCACAAACTTGAGATTGGTTAAACGGTCATTGATTTCCCAGTAGGAAAAGTTAACTGACAAAGTTTTTTGTTTTAAGTTACCTTTCATAAATTTGAGGAATTTATTTAGGATATTTACTAAGAAAGTAAGGAAATATACTTAATTGTCATTTATACTTTCATTCTTTGATAAATTGTTACCCCAAACCCATATTTCACTTCAAAAGGTAATAGAACTCAAAAATATTATATTTATCCTAATCGTACAAGGTTAAAAATATTAACACATAAAATTTAGATTAGGAAAACTATTTTGTAATAACCAGGGACTTCCTGTAGGCTAGTGGTATGTAATAAAGGTATGTTGCAATATGGATGTGGATTCGATTCCTACAGCTTTGTCTGACACGATGGGTTATCCCCCGACATGCATGTCATCCTTTTACTAATACTATAGTATTATAATATTCCAAAAATAATATTCATAAATGTTTTAACCTTAAACAATACTTTCCAAAGTTCAACTTCATCCATTCCAACCTTTATAGTTATCCAAAATACCTATGTCCAGACTTTCTCTAAAAGGTCTCTAAATTCAACAACCAATTGTAAGATCAGATTCCCCAAATAAAGTAAAGTTTCCCTTATTGTCACATACTAAAAATATGATTACCTTCATCATATTAAAACCTTAATGAAAACAACAAGTACTGCAGTACAATCCTTATATATATTTCACACTATTCTTATAACCATAATATAGTTCTTGAGTCCAAAAACACAAATACAATAATTATTCCCCATCAACTGTAGTAACAGCAGAAGATTGGACTTGATCCCTTAGTCTTTTCTGAGGTAAGTTTCCTTGGAGATTATGGAATTAATTTGCATAATTCCCCATTTCTCTACAATTTTAGCATTCAGCATTTATAGCCTATTTCTTTCCCATGCAATCACGAGCCTGGTGACCTTTTTCTCCACATTTATAACAAACTCCGATTCCTTTTAGGCAAGTACCGGGGTGATTCTTCCAACAATTATCGCATAATGGAAAATCCTTATTTCCCTTTTTCTCCTTATCTTTATCTTGTTACACTATTCTCTTCTTCTATTTCTTTACTTTATTGTCATAAGATTTAGAGAATTCATTTTCGGTCTTGATAGAACACGAGACTATATCTTCGTATGTTGAGAAATATTGTGATACTAATGCTCGACGGAGAAACGGTTTTAACCCATCAAAGAAATGATCAATATTTCTTCTTAGGTTATGTATATAATCTGCAGAATGCCTTTCTAACATTGTAAAGTTAGACTTATACGTTGTGACATTCTCAACCTCCTTTTGCCTCAGACTCAGAAAGTTTCTTTCCATATCCGCTCGATGGTCACGAGGAAAATATTTTTCTATGAAAAGATCTTTTAACTCTCTACATTACATACTTGATACTTCTTCATATTCCTTTGTATTTTGAATAAATTACCACTATTGATCCGCATCTCCAGTGAAGCGGTAAAATTCCATGAAAACTTTTTCCCTTTCACTACTCCCTAAAGCCTGAAATATTTTATCTAGAGAATTTATCCATTGCTCAGCTACTAAGGGGTTTGTACTCCCATTGAATGTTGGTGGTTGTTGCCTCATGAAGTGATCTATCATTGATCCTCCACGTTTCGGATCAGGCTGCTCCATACGAGTCATGTTATTATTCATAACCTGAGTGAGTTGTCACAGTACGGTGATAAGCTGATCAGCACCAGTTGTATCATAATTATCTTGAGCAGGAGGGAAATCCCTACATGGAGTGCGTGCATTGATACATTTTCCATTCCTTCCACTATGCACCATTTCTAAACAATGTCATAAACTAGATCAGTTTATGAATCAAAATACATAACTCCATACATATAAAATACTTAACATAAATTGAATAATTTATGGATATAATCCATAATCATAAAAAACATCTTTGAGAAAGTATATACTCATAAATCCATCATAATGGTTTGTAAAGAAAATGAGAATTATCCTATGCATATCCCCAGGGAGGGTGGTAACAAAGAGTGCAGCAAGGCCCGTTGTCATGCACAAGTTCCCATTAAAGTCAACCTCGAAGGGGTGTTTTCAGGTTTTACCCCTAGGTACATCTGTTCCAGAACTGCCTCTACCCACTCACATCAAGACAGAGATGTATTTCTCGGAAAACTCACAAAATCTCTACAATACCAAAATTCTAGGAAGTTATTCTATACTAATCCTCAAAGTCTATCTTAGGGCTATGTGCTCTAATCAGAGTTTATCCAAATCTAGCTTCCAAGTTTAGTACTAAACTACCTTTGATACTAACTGTAATGCCCTGACCCCAGTTACCCATAGTTGGTGCATTATTATGTAACATTGGCATTATCACAAAAGATCAAGTCTCAAAAGACCGATTAGTTTAGTATCCTTGGAAACACTACATACATTCATAAATGTTACATTATATCATAAAGTGAAAACAACAACAACATATTGTCCCCTTTGAACACACTTATCCATTAGACTATCCCTACAGGTCAATCATAATACCCTTCTTCACATCCTGGGAAAAATAAAACATAGAAAGGGGTGATCTCATATGCTCAAGAAGGATAACAATATAGCGGAAACTTTCATAAACAAGCATAAACATTTAAGGATATTGTATAACTAAAACAAAATCCTTTTAAACTTGAACTTCAGAATAACATGGAAAAAATAAAATGAAATAATTCCATTTACTTATTCACATGGATATTCTACTAGTCGAATAATCACATGAAACATCATTAACCACTTTCATACTGATGGAATGCATAATGCCAGACTATCATAACCACATAGTCAAGGCCTTGTGCCAAGACTACAAATAAGATTTTGTCAAGGCCTTGTGCCAAGACACTAGTTTGTCTCATGAGACCTACTGATACATCAGGGATCTATAGCGGGCTCCACCCATCACTTATTAAGTCCAATGAATTCCTTATATGAAAAGGTTTAAACATATCATAAACAATTCCCAAGAACCATAACATAATCGTATCACATAAAATATGCATAAAAGAAACATGACATTTCCACATTTCAATCACAAGATATCAATAAAACACATTAATATAATCAAAACATTGTCAAAACCATTTCCAATACCAAAATAAAATAAAATTAAAACTTGGTTTTTATTTTTTGTTTATAAAAAGTTTTGTCTTGTAGAGGAATCCGAAACACAAATAATGGTCATGGCAGCGGAGAAGTCGTTGTCGCCGCATACGTAAGACAAAACATTCCTTTTGTCGTTTAGTAAAAATGATTCATATAACAAGATTAATTATGAATAAAAGTAAAATTCAAAGGGGTTTATACAACGTATAAAAGAAAGTTGTGTATAAAATAAAATATGCCTCAATGAAAAGAGATTGAGACGAAGTCCCTTACCTAGTGTCCGACTTGAATCGATCGTTCTTTAATCTGCTGAATAATAAACTAGATTTAATTTATACTTGATTAAGAACCTTTTTAAAGTTCATTATTCCTTTTATATCACTTATTACCATGTTATGACCATTATGTAATTATTTCAGTTAATAACAGTCATTTTGTTGATCTTTGGTACTTGAGTCAAAAAATAAACTTGTTATAATTACAAGTTGTTCATGTGGTAAAATATACATTATATCCAGTATTATATTCATGATGTAGATATCGTATATATCATATATATCCAGTATATAAATGCATTTATAATATTACATAACATTTAGAGGTTAGAAATGAAATAAACTGTTCATGGAGATGGTAAGTCGTACGTACGCATGAACGCTACTTTCATTTGTATTTCATATTTAATGGAATGAAATCATAGTGATATAAAGGTATATCATAATTACAGTATAATATCATATATTATATCATTTACTCCATCCTTTATATTTTACACATATGGCATTAATGATTCAAATCACTTTGAGGGGCGGTAGTCCGCACATATGGCATTAATGATTCAAATCACTTTTAATTTATGTTTAGAACCTTAATTAATGTATAATCTGATTAGAATTAGGGGTTAAGAATAGGGGTGTTTTGAAGATAATTATTCTTTAAAATATAAACTGGGTAACCCTATGTTTAGTAACCATGTTTAGAACAGTTGTAAATACCATTATTTTGCAACAACCCTAACCATAAGAGGTGAAAAATGAATGATCATGACCTAGTTCAAGTTGATCAAGCTAGGAACAATATCTTGTGATTTATTTTTCCAAAATTCTAAGCTTACATCACTATCATTTTGTACTACATTACACCAAGGAGTAATTTTCATCATAGGTTGAACCAATTGGTGGGTCAAAGATCAATTGGTGTCTCTTGCACCACTTTGTAGCCTATTTCAAAGTTATATCCCTTGTTAATTTTAGGATTACCCTTTACCTATATCCTAAATTTCACCCTGAACCCATTCATTAATATGATTTAAATTCCAAGCTACTAATTATAGTAAATTCAAACCAAAGAGTGTGGAAACATTCCTAAAATTTTCTTATCATTGGGTTTCTTATAAACAAGATATCTATGTGGGTTTGAACCCAGACTACCATTTTCTATACCTTAGTAGATGAGTGCAGTTTGGGATATAAATTCCAAATCAAATCACACCTAGGGGAGATAAAAACACATTTTATGTGCATCAAATTTTGGATTTCTCTCTGAGAATAGTTGTTCTTAGAAATAATAACCCTCGGATGAACATTGGATTACATCAGCCCCACCCTCTTCTTATTTTTCCTTCCCCTTTTCATTTTGAAAAATTTTTATGTCATGGACTAGAACTTATGTCCACTTCTCCTAAACTAGTGGATGCCTTCGGGTCCTCTAACTCACTCGAGGATCCTTAAACTTCAAGAGATACTTATATTAAATCCTAATATCAATCTATCTTTAGCTACATGCGGCCGATTCACAGTGGCTGAGTGAAAAGATGTTTCACCACCCCACCCACAAAATGTTAAATATCAACCACCTGAGAACCAACGATATTGAACATCCCTATTGGAACACACCATAACTAACTATGGATTACCACCCATCAATGGTGTTTTACCCAACATTGTGTGCCCACATATTCTGACTCCTTATTTTAAAATAAAACATGGAATAATTCATATGATATAAAACATGGGAAAAATTTTGTCTATCCAAATATAAAAACCCCATGAACATATTTATGATTTTCTTGAGGTTTTCAACACCTTTTGAAACCAAGGAATATCATAAAATTCCATAAGACTAAGAGTTTTCTCATTTACATAGAATAATAGATCCAATTATTGGATAAAATTTCAAGATCCCATGTCCATCATGAATTGGGATAAATTTTCAAAAAAAAATATTTCTTGATAAATATTTCTTATAAATCTAAATCTAGAAGTTTTGAGGTGAGATTTTAAATCTCAATGTAGAGGACTGAGAATTAGCATAGGAATCCTGGGATAAATTTAAAGAGCTTACACATAAGTTCCCAAATCAGATACTACATTCGTGGATATATAATGACCCAATATTTTTATCCACATAAATAAAAACAATTTTGGAGAATATTTATTATATTACATAAACTTCTGCCCAATCAATTTAATTTTTTAGTGCTATTAGAAACTTTTAAACAGAAACACTGGTCTATAAGTTAGCTACATCATCTCTTACTTGTTATTCATAAAATGAAACCATATTAGGCATATCATACACGATACATATCTTTATAACATAGGGAAAGGAATCTTAATAAAAGGTGATATAAAATGCTCTTTATGGAAACAAATTGAGATATGTAACCATAACATTAACATAAGGGCCTGAAAATATGAGATTAACATTTCAAAACTATACCCTGCATATCAAAGATCATAATCAAGAGTCATCGAATAAATATTGTCTGTTCATAATCTAAGATTCATAAGAGAATAAAATAACATGATCCTTGATATCATGAGACATCGAATTTATGGAATATACATAATCATATAAAATTATTTCCACATTATTCATGGCTCACTACCAAGACCATCATAGCATAAATATTCCATTACTGAAATGGGTTCACTCCCCATTTTATCCATATATTACTGAACCAAGTTCACTTCCCATTATATCCTTGTATTACTGAACTAATTTCACTCCGCAGTCCAATACTTTATTTATCATGACGTATAAATCTTTACCCAATGAATTATAGGAAGATATAGTTCATACCCATCTCGTAATGAAATCCATATTTTTTTGTTCCCTAAGATCATAAACATTCATCATATAAAAACACATGAAATAAAATGGATATCATAAAAAATTCAACATATAATAAGCTATGGAAAATATCTAGGTTTCATAACCATTTAATCATATAATATATAAAGAAAATAAACAAGATTCATAATCATTTTATCATGGTATAAACTATGAAAGAGAAATGGGTTTCACAAACATCATGTCATCAAAATATAAACCATTAAAATAGAGAATAATGAATTTTTCCCTAATATTATATCCACAGTAACGAATATGTGACACAAACAGATGAAATAATTGAATGAAAATAATTTTTAAAGACAATGTAAAACATTTATGGAGATAAATACACTTTCCACTTTGAAATAACTTTTTAAAACATAAAGCATTTTGAAAATCATTTTCTTTAAAAATAACCTTCAAAACATATAAATTCATCTTTGAAACCCCTTTTTTAAAAACATAAACCCTTAATAACATTTTATAAAAATATTCTCAAAAATAATTTAAAAGGATTTTTCAAAACATTATTAAAACTTTTTTTTAAAAGAAAAAACATTTCCAACCCATGAGAGAAATAAAGTCAGATTTTCTTAAAATAATTATCTTAACTACCAATGAGTGGGAAAATGTTATCGTTACATGAATATATAAGGAATAACATATTAGAAGAAAATACCTAAGAATTATTGATATATTGACCATAATATTTCATCAAAGGAAGCATAATCATAAAAAATCCTGATAAATGATGAGATTATAAGAATAAACGTATTCAATTTTAGTAACATTGAATCATAATCCCCAAGATAAGATAAAACAATAATAAGATTAAAATATAATGAAATTAAGGATATTCATGATATAACATGTAAAACATTATGTATATGCACCTCATAAAATAATATATGTACATAAGAGAACATTTTTCTTATAGAAAGAAAATTGAGACAAAATTCCATTACCACTTTTGTTACATTGAAATTATAACCCCATGAAAGAGATATCCTCAAATGGATGTTTAAATAAAAAACATCTAATTAAAATAATTATAAATTACATTTAAGGGAATAATATTCCACATAGGTAATAAATATGTGGTGAATATACCATCTGTCTTATAAAAGTAGAGAGTGAGATGGAAATCCATTACCTTAAGTTTTTACATCTGTTATACTCATTGAAACCCCTTATATAATAAATATAAGTTTATTATACATATATTAAATAACTATATTCCCATATAACAAACTATATATGGTTTTATTATTACTTTTTATTACCTTTCTATTAATAATTTCTTGTTAAATTCATGTTTTGGGTTATAACCACTTTGTTTATTATATATGATTTGACTTGATATTCTTTGGTCCTCCAAATTTGATCACGCATACCTCATTTAAAGAATTTAAACCATGATATAAATATAATATATATTAATTATATTTTTATTTATAATAAAATATAAAATAAATCAATTGGAAATTAAATACACCATTCATTGAGACAGTAGGTCATATGTACGCATGAACATTGGTTCCATTTTATTGTTATATTGAATGAATAAAAACTAAATGATATATATATATATATCATTATATTTTTAGTTTTATGTAATATTTATAAAAAATAAATCCTTAATATATTATATGTAAATATTTAATGAATCACATCATTTGGTGAGGTGGTAGTCCGCCGTACACACAAATGATGTTCTCGTATTCTAAAAAAATGGAAAGAATGAAGGTGTGTTTTACATAATAATTATGAAATCATAAATACAAAATAAATATATCATATATATCATATATATCATATATAAACTACATTTACATCATTATTTACAACCTTAATAGGTGGTAATGGAAAAATGAATGGCACAGGTTTGAGAGGCGATAATCCCTGGTACACACGAACAATGATTTCAAAACCCATTTGATGGATGTGTGTGCGGTTTCCACTCATAAACTTAACAAAAAAATATTTATTTATATGTCATATATTTATGTTATTATATAACCATGATATGAAAATAATTTAAGGGGTTTGAGGAAGAAAAAAATTAATAAATTTCATTGTTGAACGTTACCACTTCTTCAGGTATCTTATTTTTCTTTCACCAATGGCCTTTCATGGTAAAATTTGTGCCCAAATTAATGATTCTATGAAGTGATTAGTGAATTGGAGATGTAATTATTTCATTTATTCTAAAAACCAACTTCTTTTAAAGGTTTGAATAAATACGGGAGGTGGTGGCCTTTTATAAGTGGGGGAGAGGACACACTTGGTATTTTCCAAAATAATATTTGGTGAACGCACATTTTTATCTAAAATATGGATCCAATAATGAAAAGCATAAAATATAAGGGATTAGTTTTCAATATTAACATACCTTGGGCCTTGGATAAGTTTCTAGGTCATTTTACCACTTAATATTAAATTTTAGTCTCTTGGTAAACTTGTCTTTCTCTTAATCATCATGATTAATTTCAATCTCTTTCACTAATCAATTTGGTAAAAAATAAGTTATACTTATTAGAAATTATAAATTATTATAATTTAAAAAGGATTCAAATTTTTAATATTCAATTCAAATATGTGGCATATGTTAATTAAAAATTAATCCTATAGACTTATTGATAAAGAGGGTTTTAAAAAAATAATCAAATGTGTACAATGTTTTTATATTCAATTTCAATATTAATTTGATTAAATAAGATAAATTTGATTAATATATGCATAATTTAACTAATTATACTTCAAAATAAATTTTAAATATGATTTAAAAATATAAATAAATTAGATAAATAGGTTGTTATCAATAAAAATTTAGTATTTTTCACTGTTCATCAAAAAATGAATAATTTCAGAATAATCCAAAAATTATCAATAAGATAATTTTAAAATTATAAATTCAAAAAAATATTTTTATTTTATCAATTTAATTTCTAAAAGTTTCAAAAAATAATTTTTTTTTTCAAAATTATATTTAAAAAGTGTTTTTTTAAGAAAATAGTTTTTTCAAAATATATAACAACATTATCTAAAATTATGTATTTTATTATCAATATGTATTATTTATAAAAAAAATTATGTTTTAAAAAAATATTTATATTCATATTACTAACCATAACATCTAGGTTATAACGGTCATGTTTAAAGAACTATATTAGTAATATAACATTTTTTTGTTAAAACTCATTATTATATATAACGAAAGCTAAGATGGTGTTGCATATAACACAATATTAACACAGTGTTTTGTATAACCCAAGATTAAATTAGTGTATAAAACAACACAATCCATTAGATAAATTTAATTTATTTGAAAAAATATTCATAAAAACTCAACACCTTACATTCTAACCCCTTAATATGAATTTCACCCTCAAATATTTTCCCTCAGATACAAAAAAGCAAGGATACATAAACCTCAAAATATCCAATAGTTCCCATGTATCTTCCTTTAATAAGTAGTTTTCCATAAAATCATTTACTAGGTGAGTGGTCTTGTATCGTCGAAATTTCTATGTATGATCCAGAATCTCTACCGTTTATTCCTTATAAGAAAGATCTTTATCCAACGATATAACTTCTGAGTTTGGTACATGTAAAGGGTCAGGTATGTAATTCCTTAAGATACATACATGGAACACATCATGGACTTGAGAGAGGTATGGTGGAATATCCAAGTGATATTTGGCCATCATGAAACTTTTAAGAATTTCAATGGTATCAATAATCCTAGGTTTTTGTTTCCCTTTATTCTTAAATCTCATAACAATCTTCTGGGGCACAATTATTAGAAATAACTTTTCACCAACATGAAATTCTAGATCATATTGGAAATTATCAGAATAACATTTTTCTCAAATTTAAGTTTCCTATATGTGTCTATGGATGTCTCTAACCTTATCTTCAATTTCTTTGTTGACCTTATGTACCAATAGCTTTATTTCTCATACTTCATTCTAACACATTGGAGATTTATAATTTTTAAATAGGGGGATTCATAAGGATCGATATTAATTCTTGATTGAATGTTGTTGATCCTATCATCCTTTGAAATCCAAATAATAATATCTCAAAATAATGTATAGGTTTTGAATTTTTATTTCAAACTGACCATCCGTTGATGGATGATATGTCGTGATGAACCTAAAATTCTAATAAAGATCTTACTGAATACTTCACCATAACAATGAGTTAAACATCAAATCATGATAAGATACAATGAAATGTGTTACTTCATACAACCTTATCACTTTTTTAATGTATATCATGTAATGTATATTTATATAGAAGTAATCTCTGATAGTGATTAAGTGAACAAAATTAGTAAGGTCATCGACTATAAACCATATAGAAATATTCAATTTAGAGGTTTTGGAGGGTCCAATGAAAAAATAAATGGCAATGTGCTACTGTTTCTATTCTGGTATACGAAATGGATGCAAAACACACTTAGTCATTTTTATTTATGACATAACTTGTTGAAATACCAATCATCATGATACAAACTCTATGATATCTCTCCTCATTCCATCCCACCATAAGTGTTTTTCTAAAACTCTATAGATCTTCTAACTTCCATGGTAAATAGAGAATGAAGAACTATGATATTCCTCTAAAAAATACTTATTTAAGTCTTGTATGAATAGAATACATACATTGTTCCAAAACATTATAATTCCATCATGATCAAGGAAAAACTCAAGAACATTTAAACCCTTATTTTTTAGCTCTACATATTCCTTCTACACCTCTTTAATCTTCACTTCGATATATGATTGAACCTTAAATTGAGAAATATAAGTTTTCCCCCTTCCTTTAAGATTTTCATATACATTCTTTTAAAACCTATAAATACATGATCTTTTTTATCATCATCATGAATAATAAAATATTTTCCTTTTGACCCAAAGCAATGATCTTATTTTTTGCTTTCTCAGAGTGGTAATGTATTGAGAAGTCGTAATCCTTTATCAAATTTAAACATCTTCTCTTGTGCATGTTAAACTCTTTATGTGTGAATATATAATACAAAAATATATTATGGGTATATATATCACAATTTTCATCGTAAAGATAATTCCTCCATGTATTTAATTAAAAAATTAACACAGTTAACTCCAAATCATTGATTTGGTAATTTGGCTCATGAATCCTCAATTATCATTAGGTATAATCTATAACCATCATATTCAACATAATAAACCATATAAATTCATTCTTGGATGAAAAAATATTTTTCACAAACCATTCTCTAGTATGGGGTGATGTAAGCATAAGTGCACTGACTGGCCTTTCCTTCGATTCCATCAAATTTTCTCACATTCAGATCAAGAATAACTTTGATCCCTTCTGAATAAACTAGTGAAATTATTTGATAGTGGTGATAAATTCTCCAAAAATATTTCATAATATCTGGTTAAAACAACAAAAATAACAATCTCAGTCCCTATGGTAGGAATGGACCAACATTCAATAGCCTTTTTCTTTGACAGATCAACCGATATACCCTCTCTCGAGATTATGTGGTCCAAAAAAGAAATTTTTTGGATTCAAAATTCACACTTTTCAAAAAAAAATTATATTGTTTCTCTTCCCTTGGGGTCTTTAGTACAATTATCAAGTGGTATCGTTCTCTTACTTACTCATTGAGTAGATAATAATATCATCAATAAACGCTACAACAAATAGATCAAAGTAATTTCTAAAGAGTTTTTTCATTAAATTTTTGAAGATAGTGTGAAAATTAGTTAGAGTGAAAGGAAAATATATATATTCATATTTTCTATACCTTGTCTGAAATGTTTTTTTGGGAATATTATACTTCTTGATCCTTAGTAGATAACATCCAAAACTAAAGACAATATTAGAAAATTATTGATCACAACATACTTGATTCAATAGGTCATCAATATGGGGATGAGAATACTAGTTCTTAATTTGGATCTTTTTCATCTCTTGATACTTAATGAAAAGTTACATTAATCCATATTTTATCATAAAAAAAGAATAAGAACACTATGAGGTGACACACTTGGATAAATTATTCCCTAAATAAGGTTTTATTAGAGTTTCTTATTCAATTCACATAACTCAATTAGGGACATTCTATAGGGAGTCCTCAAAATTGGTGTGGCACCATGTGTGAGTTCTATTGATAATTGAGCTTCAAATTTTGGTGTAAGTCTATAAAACTCAACCGAACATACATAAAAAATTCATGAACAATATAAATATCATCAGTTTCGAGTTTCTCTCCATGCATTTTAGATAAACTCCCCTTTTGTATGGGAATTTATACACATGAAATGGATGTTATATATAACAAAAGTTCATAGTTTTAGTCACATTAATAGAAAATAATATGTCTGTTTGGAATATCAAGAGTAACATCCCTCCCATGAAAATTGGCATGGGATATATAAAGATAAATCCAATACATTCCAATTATTACATCAAATTTAACCACTGGAAGAATGATAAGATTCTCGAGAAGTAAATTCCCACCAACATCTACCATAGATGAATCATAGACATGTTATGTGATCATCAAACCATTATGTGTTTTTAGTTCAAATTAAAAATCTAATAATTTTTGTGAAATATTGATATGCTTAAAAAATTTCTTATATATGAATTAATGGATATATCCATAGTCAAATAAGACATTATAAGTTCTAGAGTTGATGGAAAGTGTACATTTCATAATTTTTTTTATCTCATCCCTCATCATAGATAGTTATCACATGATATTTCCTCTTATCCCATGACTTAATAAGTTGATAATGTCAATAATTATCAAAAACCTTTGGTTTGGGAACTGGTTAGCATAATTCCCATTCTCCATACTCTTGAAGAACTATAGTGTGGGAGGTGAATTGTGTAAATTTTTCTCTCTATTTGTATCATTAGTTAATTTTTTTCCCATCACTTCAGAAATCAATTTCTTAATTACCATCCCTTTCACACTTAAATAAATATATTATCCCTTACATGAATTTATTCTATGCTTCTTCCCACACTTATAGAATAAAGGAAATAAAAAAATTTCTCTTTATGGTTCTTAAAATTTAATTTTAACATCATCATCATTTTCTTGACAAAACTATGAGATTGATACTTAAATATAACTTAAATTTCCACCTTATTTCACATAGAACAATATCTTCATAGAAAATAAATTATCTCATGTATAAATTACTTCTGAGACTTGGTTTTATTCCAATAAAGAATAGATCATCCGTATTATCATGTTGATGATAATACCAGAAGTGTACCTCGCAAGCCTTATAAGATTAATCTCAAAGGTACCAATTAAATCATAATCCTTTTATCATATATTAAGGAACAATTTCTCTATCTTAATATGAATAATAAGAGTAAATTAATTATTCAAAAATAAGTTCTTGAACTTTTCCCAATATTTGGATTCAATTTATTGTTGATTCCTCACATAGTTGATAAGTTTCCATCGTTGTTCATCTTTACCTTCCAAACAGTAGATAGCCAAAATGAATTTCTCCTGTTAAAAACATAGTAGTATAGAAAATATCTTTTTATTGTTACTAATACCCTTATCATCAACTATTTGATAAACTGGTCCACCTAATTAAGTTGGATGTTGCCTCATGAAAGACTGAATAGAATGATGTTTCCTCTTTTTTCATTTTGGAATCCCATCAAGATTCATATCATGAGAATGTTGTGTTATCATAGGAATGATATTTTTCATTCCATTTTCCATAAAAATTGGAATCTAATAAGGAAAATAATTTTATTTTCCACCGCACTCTCTGTTAATATAGTTCCTTGAGTTTACATATATTGACTAAAACAAAAAATCATTGAGTAATAAACAATAATCATAGCGTAAAAAAACATAATTATTAATATCACTTATAAGATGAAAAACTTAGGACACCTTTTTTAATCTATGGAACCTTAGGTTACTCCTTCATCATTAATAATCATATTCTATTTAAATCATTCTTTATGGTTGGTAAAGAGATTTTAAATTTCAAAAGTGTATCACACGGGATTTTCAAACCAATAGTATAGTAAGTCCCATTATCATGCACTAGTTCCCCCATCAATTCTAGCTCAATGCGGTGTTTTTAGGGTTGTTTCACCTAGGTAAAAATATTCTATAGCCACATCCGCGTTTAATTTCTAGAAAAGGATTTATTTTTATGAAACCACTCACTCTATCATTTACCAAAATAGAAGGACATTTCCTATACATTGACACACACTTAAACTTATCTGTAAACATGTACATAGGGATCTCACTAAGGTTTTCTCATCGTAGTTTCCATAAGATGACTACACATTTTCTTATAAACCAATTATAAGAAACTATTCATTTAAATCATAATAATTACATTAATTTTTTTGAATATTTATTAAATTACATAAACTCATTCCCAAGAACCATACTATTTCATTTCCTTTGGAAACATTGAAAAATATACACAGCTCTATAAGTGAGTTATTTTATCTCCCATTATATTATTCATAAATAGAACCCTTATTAGATATATCATACATAATACATATATTTATAACCTTGGAAAAGAAAACATAAGAAAGGGTGAGTTTATATGATCAGTAAATAAAAATAGGGGATATATATAAGCATAACATGAAAATAACATCATGAGAACATGAGAATAACAATTTAAAACCATACCCTGCAAATCAATAAACATAATCACTAGTCACGACATAAATATTGGTTGTTCATACGACATAAGTCAAAAGGTAATCAAATAATGTTATCCATGAGAGTATAATACCTCTAATTATTAGCATACACATAAGAAAACAAAATAAATCCCATATTATTCAAGGATCACTTCCATGACAATCAAAATATTCAAAGTACTTTACTAAACTTGGTTCACTCTCCCATTCCATCCTTGTATTACTGAACCAATTTCACTACTCATTTCAACCCTGTATTACGGAATCAAGTTCACTCACCACGTTAGTACTATATATCTCATGAGATGTAAATCTTTACCCAATGTATTGGAGTTAGATATAGGTCCCACCCATTACATAATGAAAACAATATTTATTTGTTCCATAAGAACATAAACATTAATCATATCATAATACATGAAATAAAATGGGTATTATAAACATTTTATCATATCAAATAATATGGAAAAGATACATGTTTCATAATAATTTAATCACAAAAAAACCAATTAAAAAAATAATATTTCATAATCGTTTAATCATGGTATAAATCATGGAAGAGAAATGGGTTACATAAACATCTTTCAATCAAAACATAAACAACTCAACGAAATAATAATGAATGGTATCCTTGGATCACATCCCTTGTCAGGAATAGGTAACATTCGTGGATGAAATTATATATGGAGAATAATTTTTAAATATCATTTAAAACATTTCTTGAGTAAAATTTCATTCCAAAATTTAAAACACTTTTTAAAACATAAAACCTTTTGAAAAATAATTTCATTAAAAATTATATTGAAATCCTATAAAAAAATAAATGAAAATAATTTAAAACACTTCTTTAATACATAAAACATTTAAAAATAATTTTCATTGAAAAGTTTCATAAAATTTGATTTAGAAAAATTTCTGGGAACATTTTTTAGAAAACATTATATTGAAAGAAAGTATATATTTCATCGAAGAGAGAAATAAATTCATATTTTCTTAAAAACATTTTATATATTATGTTAAGTAAAAAGTGTGTAAAACTAGTACCATTAAGTGAGGTTATATTTAATAAGAAAATGAAAATAAATTTCATTAGAATTATTTATATGTGGATCTTAACATTTCATCAGTGGAAGTAAAATAATAAATAATTCTGATTAATGATGAGATTGCAGCAAAAAACATTTAACAATTTGGTAACATTGAATCATAATAACCACGAAAGTATAAAATTAAATTAATATTAAAATAAAATTAAAATAATTTTATTCATGATATAACATTTTATAGAGGAAATATATACACCTCACAAAAAATATAAGTGCAAAAAATAACATGTGTCTTAAAGAAGAAAAATTGAGACAAAATTTGTTATATATTTGGTTACTTTAAAACTATAACCTCATAAATTATAGATCCAAAAAGAGATTTTTAAATAACAAAACTTTTAGCTATTAGACTAATAAATCTCATTCATGGGTAGTATATATACCACATATAACAAATAAGAGGTTAATATAGCATGTGTCTCACAAAATTAAAATGTGAGATGGAAATCCCATACCATAAATCTTGAATTCCATTTCACTCATTGAAAAATCCTATATATTAAATATAATTTCATTATAAATATATTGTATAACCATATTAATATATATTGTACCATATATGGTTTTATTATGACCTTTTATTACCTGTTTACTAACAATTTCATGTTAAATTCATGTTTTAGGTAATAATCGCTTTGTTTTGCATATACATTTTGACATGTCATTTATTGGTCTTACCACTTTGATCATGATTTACTCATTTCTATAATTTTAAAAATGATATAAATATAATATATATTCAGTAAATTTATTTATAATAATATATAAAATATAGAATTTAGAAATTAAATACACCGTTCATGGAGACGGTAGGTCAGACTTACGCAAGAACGTCGTTTCCATTTTCAGGTCATATTAAATGAAAGAAAAGGAAATGATATATATATATATATATGTATGTATATATTATCACTGTAGTATATTTTAAATTTTATATATATCAAATATTTACTTTAAACTCATCCTTAATACATTTCATTAAATGTATGAACGAATCACATCACTTCACAGGGCGGTAGTCCACCATACACACGAATGACGTTATTGTATTAGATTGAAATTGAAATAACGAAGGTATATGTTATATAATAATTATAGAATCATAAATATGTCATATATATCATATATAACATATATAAACATCATTTTCATAATTATTCCCAACCATAAGATGTGGTAATGGAAAAACGAACAACATTGGTTCGTCTAGAGGTAGTATGTTCTACATAAAAACAATGATTTGGTAACCAATTTGATGGACTTATGTGTGGTTTTAGGTAATACCCTTGACATAAAAAATAAAAATATATGTAACATACTAAGGTTTTTATATAAACATTATATAAAATTAATTTAATGGTTTTGAGGAAGAAATAAAAAAACCTTGGTTGATGAACGTTACCTCTTCTTCAGGTATCTCCTTTTGGTTCACACTAAAGGCATTCCTTGGTTAGATTTTTTTCCCAATTTAAGGATACTAGGATGAATTGAGGTGATTTTAGAAATTATTTGGGTAGTTATTGTCCAAATCAATAGGTTCTTATTTTGTTAAGAGTGGGGGAGATGGGGTATCCTTTCAATAGTGGGGGAGAGGACACACTTGGTATTTTTCAAAATAAAGTTAGGATAAACCAACTGTTTTCCAAAAAAGGATCAAATAATGAACCAAACAAGATAAAAAAATTTATAAGATCGATATATCTCTATAAAATGTTTGTTGGATAGTTTTATAGGTCATTTGGCCCCATATGTTTCATAGGTAATTTGGCCACATATGAATTAATATTTTTAAATTCAATTCATTAAAGTGGCAGAAATTAATTCTAAATAAATCTTGTAGATGTTTCAAGAATGTTGGTTTTCACTTTATGAATTATAAATTTTATATTATTTTATCAAATTAAATTTCAAAATTCATCGAAAATTTATTTTATTATATTTCATAGAGACATAAAAATTATGTTTTTTGAGAAAATGGTATTTTCAAATCATATAAAGACTTTACCTACAATTACATATTTTATTATCAATATTTTTTCCTTATATAATACTATTAGGTTTAAAAACAATTATTATTTTTCATATTAATAAGTTTAACTTCTAAGTTATAATGGTCATATTTAAATAATTATATTAATAATATAATTGTGTTATATTAAAACTAAGTGTCACGAGTAATGCATTATAAGATGGTGTTTCAAGTATCACAATCCTAATTTGGTATTTTGTATAATACAAGCATAAATTATTGTATTTTTCAATGAAACTCATCAAATTAATTTATTTTTTTCGGAAAAAAAGATTCATAAAAACTCGAGGAGTTACAGGCTACAACTCTAAACTTTTTATCAAAGACTCTAACATATCACCCAATATATTTTGGACTCATCCATTGAATCAAGGCTAATAATTAAGACACATAAAGTTGGGAGAGATCTATTATATTTAATTTTTTAAAATTCTAGTCTATAGAGAAGTGAAATAGGACTCCACTGGTGAGGAATCTATTAGGTGGACAAGACTACCCACCACGTAACCAATTTAAAATACCTTGTAAAGAATATAGAATCATTTAAGCTTCCTAATTCACCACCAGCACATCCCGCTCCTGGTATAAAGATTAAATATTTATATGTGTGTGGATTTTTTCACCCTTATCAATACTTAAGGAAAGGAATATATGGTTTTCAAACCCATGGTAGTAATTACATCAATTACAACCAACAAAATTAGTAGTTTCAATATCCCCAATAGTAACATCAACAATACTTCCAACATAGGATTTATTAAAATCCATGACAACAAAATAATGTTAATTTAAATAGATAAGTGTAAATGTTACACAAAGGATTCAGAGACCACATGGTTACCTGCAACAATTTTCACCTCCCCAACCACATCAATAATTTAAATAACCTTTTCCTTCATATCAATAATTCTCACCAGCTCAGTAGCCACAATATTAACAATATTTGCAATGACCACTGCTACAGACCAAATAAATTCAATAATATCTTAAATAACCCTTTATATTTTTGGAAAAAAAATAATTTCTAATGATTGAAACCCATGATAATGAGATGTTGAATAAATGGAAATCCCTATGAAACCTTTAACATCAAGTATGGAACATTTTTATGACCCTATCGAATCGATTACTAGGTATGATTCTTGGTAATACTAAGACCCATAAAAAATAGGAGGATAAAGATATAGTTATTTTTATTGGAAATTTGAAGGAATTTTAGAATCCCAGTAGATATGAGAAAGAGATGTTAAAATAATCTGATAATTCTAGTCTGGATAACCTATTTGGAAGAATCAATTGGCAATGCTCTCGTAAAAGAGAAACCTGAAAAGGAAAATATCTATGTGGAACCTCCACCATATATTCCCCCTCTCCCCTTTCTTTATAAGATGATATAAGACAATAAAGAGAGATAATATTAAAAAATTATTCAAAATTTTAAGAAATTATTCATCGAAATATTTTTTTCAGGGGAAATTTATAAAGTTTTTAATTATCCAAGATTACTTATAGACTTTAATTTTATAAAAAAATTAAGACTTAGGATTCATCTCTCTAAATTAATATTTATGAACACTTTTTCATCGAAATCACCCGCCCAAAAATTGAGAGACCATAAGTTTCTCAATTCCTCGCACTATAAGAACAATCAATTTTGAATGATCCTTGTGTGATCTATGGGAAATTTTAATCTAATTCTTATGATATTTTTAAAAAACCAGTAGATTGGAAAATTAAAACCAGCAAGAGTGTCAATCCAACTTGATCACTACTTAGTCAATCACCCTTAGTGACTGCATGAGGATGTCCTAATAAAATATAGAATATTTATTTTCCCTTCTAATTTCATCAGCCAAGATATTGAGGAAAAAGAATATATGCCCTTAATTTTAGGTAAGTCATTTATCTCCCTTGGAAAAGAATTTATTCATTTTAAACAAGGTAGATAAATTTTTAGATTCTTTTGAACAAGAAGTTTTGTTCGATTTGATAATGTTTGCTAAAAAATGGAGATTCAATAGATTTTAAATTCATGTCTATTACTGACATGAAAGGTGACTCTATAACCAATAAAGATGGAAAAAAATAAACTACCTCTAGTTGGAAATGTAAACAGTGCTATATGAAAATGAATAGTATTGATCCTCTGACAAGGAATACAATCCAACCATTCAACCCCTCTATTTTCAAAAACGGTTCTACTAGGGGTGTTTGATCATATTTATAGTGATATTAAAGGAATCATATCTAGCTCTAGAAAAAAATTATTGAATGGGGGGTTAACCAGGGTAAGATAGATTATATTTTATAAAAATTAATGAATTTAAATTATGCTAGATAAGGTATTTTTTAAAAATATACAAATTTTGAAATTATGAAAACACACACATTCACATTGTGAACACCAAGTACAAGACATGAACATGTTAGGATTAAAAAATATTGATATTTACACATTTTATAAAAATACAAAAGGTGAAAACATTGGAGTATCTTTAAAACCCATAATATAGTGTTCATGGTTGCAACACCCACCCACAAACGACCCTCATCCTTCTCCCTCCAATTCCACCCACACCCAACCTTCAATCTCCCCTCCCCTGAATATGAGAACCCTCTTCTATCCTCCTCCTTTTCTGTGATTCTAGTCGATCCTCCAGTACATTTTAATCCATTATTGACCTACCTTGTTCATTACATATATTATGAAATTCACCAAATAGTTTTATCACGGAGATAATACTTTACCTTCTAAGTGAAAAATAGTTACACCATCTCCACCACCAGCGGATCTTACTCCCTCGCCTTTCGTATCTTGTTCATCCACCCCATCAGCACCTTGCTAGTCTGAGGCCACATCCATCTCATCCCATGGTACGGTCCCACACCTGCACCTCCACAAACGCATCCACTTCTTTGTTCTTAGGAATCATGTATTCTTAATCTATCTTCAGGCCAAGATGATGCATACCAACAAGATGCTGAACCTATCCATGATCAAGAATATTCATATGCATGATGAGGTAATTGATCTTTCAGAATAGATAAACCTATCCACTATCACCCAAGTATGTGAGTAGATCTACATGGAGATATTCCTTAAGTAATTGGACACTTTGGATCTCTATGTGTCCCACGTCACTTTTCTAATGGGTGGAAGGCCTTAGGAACTGACCCTCGGAGACTTTAGAGTCTAACTCAGTATCTATACCAATTATTTTTCATATCTCCAACATATATAGCTGTAATGATAGACCTCCTAAAAGAGAAAGTGGTTGGGCAATGTATATTGAACATATGTGATCCTTGGAGAATCCACAACCCCCATATACGGAAAATAACCCAGTTGCAAGGTGTTGCTCTATGGATTCTTCCCCAAGAGGATGCTCATTCCTGGTTGGAAAGCTGATATTCTCATGGAAGAATCGTCCTCATTGAGATAATTATTTTCATCTTAACAATGGTAATCCCTAACACCAACATGGCCTAAGAATTTTCTTATTTCTAAAATATCAAGGTTCAGTGAACTTTGGGTACTCTTGTGGGGGTAGTTTCATTAGGAATCTAGCCAGACATCTCATCATCCTTGACACTACGGACCCCTCACTCCCCTTGGGAATATGAATTTGATCGATATACCCATTCTATAAAATATGGGGATCATAATAAGGTTAAAGGGAATATTTTAATTTTCCCAAGATTACATCACAAATTCATTAGAAGATCCAAATATTTTTTCCTTAAGCCCTATATCAAAACCATATCCCAACCCCGGTTGATCCATCATCCCACTCATATCCCCATAAAACAATATCTTCACTGCCTACCACTACATCACCTACCCCATACCCTTTTCTAAATGACATATATCCTATTATTCAGTTTATTTTTGAAAAATATCTCGAGATTGGTTGTTGTCTCCACATTATTTTCACTAGCCCATCCTGTTTCACCACCCCACCACCAACAACTTCATATTCCCACCCCCCACCACCTAAAAACACCACCACCACCTCCGTATCAACCCAAATTTTCCTACCAGTAGATATTATAGACCTTTCCACCATTCAATAATATCTAGAAGAGTAGGGAAGATAGGCCAAGAAATTTACCGGTCTATCTTTCTATGAGGTCCCGCATAACGATCCACCTACCATACATGTGGCCTCAGAATAAATCGACAAATCACTCCCTTCATCCTCAACAACGAATTCTACTAGAACCGTATAACCCATTACGATCATGTATCATCCATCCCCTACCTCTATATATTAAATTGATAGGGAAGGAAATATGTAGGAACCCACATTTCGGGAGGGAACTCCATGTGCTGGTAACATTGAAACCATATAATGTATCTAGTCTTTCCATATAACCCTCCCCCTTATATGCTATATGGGTGTGTATTTTGTGTGTTTATTTTCTATTACCACATTATATCATTTACACGGTTGTTTCATTTCTAATATATATATATGGGATACAATTTTGATGAAACTACATGTTGGATTTTTTTCATTTCAGCACTACATTACTTTAACCATGTCTATCTGTACTGCATGTTATATGGTCACTTAATATCCTATTAGGATATATTCTGGAATCCCTCTAGATATCTATCAGTATTTGGCTGACCTACAAAGATATTCTTATGAACTCAAACTTAAAATACATACTCAATAGTGGTCCCCACCATGGCCTTCCAAGATGCTCTTCAAATCAATTAAGATTCATAGTTGATACCTTTTGAGGTGTTTAATCCCACCAATCCCCCATTTTATCTTGATGATACTTCCACTGGTAATTGTAGGAGACAGTAGATCTCTAATCTGATGGAAGACACATATTCATCTTTCTTCCATCCATCTGGCTAATGAAATCATTGTTACCACCTTTTGGGAGGCAACCAATATTTTTTTCTTACGACCCATGGATTTACGTTTCAAAAATTTTTGTGCATAGGAAATCTAATTCTATTTAGGAGTCACTTCATGCATTTTTTAAGTTTCTTCATCCTATTATTGACTATATTCACCTTCACATTATTCTTATTCCATGTTATTTAACACCTATTTACTAAATTTTTATCTAGTGTAGGAATTGTTTTCTCTAACAATAATTATAGGTATGCCACATTTTTAAAACACTATCCAACAAGTTTCCCTATGAAATTACATTCACATTAGGGAGCTCTCAATTCTTTATTTAATATTCCTCATTTCCATTTCATTTATATCTCTACAACCACTAATATTTAGCCCACATCATTTTCAAGAATAGTGTAGACATTGTCTTGTTTTATGTGTGGGGGTCTTTCTTGATATTTATTTTCCATGAACTTGCATTATTTATTATTTTCACATGTTTAGGAGTTATTTTTCAACTAAATCATGATTTAAAATTGAAAACACTATAAACCCATTTAAATAAAATTAAAATTTTGGTTAGAGATTGTGAGAATCTATTTTTATTCATGTTTATATTTTTAACAAGATTGTTGAGTAGTGTAATTTAATTCAAAATTCTATATTCATGCAATTGGTTGGGATTGACTTACTACTGGATATGATTCTCAGATTGATTACTTGTTATTATTGTATTCTCCCATTCTGGATAAGATTTTAGTCTTACACTATCATATTATTGTCTAAGAATATTTTTTAATATATACTTAGGGTAGTTAAACCTATCATAACTTGTATTGAGATCTTATTGAGGCTATGATTGAATAACTACATTGTTAAAATTATTTTTACAATTTTTGAGGATCCCTTTTTCTTAAGACCCACCTGTACATCTATCCATCATTATCTCATAGTATCTATGAATTCCCTTTTTAGGATGGATCCATTTTAGGAATTCTTTCACTTCCTACCCCAATCTTGGTATGGTGCATGTTTTTCTTTTGAACCAGCATAGGGGATTTTTCATTATGGATAGGCACATGATATTATTATTGAGGAAAAATATGGTTCTATATTCAATAAATTATTATGAATTGTTTTATGATTACCTTCAACATTTTTTATGATAAACTATTCATTTTGCAAAAAAACAAAATATATAAAAAATATGTTCTGTATTAGGAAGTTCAAAAATCACCATTACCAAACTGATGAATCATTTCATGGATTGTATGTGGTTAGGGAATGGATGTTAGATATGGCATAAACATGATTTTCAAAAAATAAATATAAAATAAAATAATTGAACATGGTTAATTATTTATACTTAATTGACAAGTTCTAGTACCCTCATTTAGTTTTTTATATAATACACACATTGTTTCCAAAAGTAACTTTATTACATTGTTAATTATTATCATGAATTTTACTTTATATAATATCCTCTAATTGAGCATAATTTTTATCATTTTACCACCTTCCTACAACCATGTAGACATTAGAACCTTATTGTTTAAGCCCTCGTGATTAGTTTTGTTTTTTTCTTTATGAAGAGCATAAGTTAGAACCAATGCAATATTATGGTTAGGAACAAGTATTTAGGGTATGATCATAACTCTAGGTACATTTTACTTTCATTTATGAGATAAAATTTTGTGAGATAAATTTAAAAATATGTATATCTTCTAAGAAGAAGTTATGAATATGTAATTAAAATAAGAAAGAATCTGAATATAAAACTTGACTATGAAGAATGAATGATTTTCTATAAATTATTAATTTTATAGGACTTAATTTTTATTCTTTCACTTTGTTTTATTTTCATAGTTTCAATGTATATATCATATTTATAAATTTTTTCTTTTGGAATCCCTATTGATATTATTTTTTCTCAAGGATAATAACTTGATCAACTGTAGGAGGATTTGATAATATAAATTCATATACATATTTTTTATATATTTCATTAATGTATAATAATTTTTTGGTTGACATTCCAACATTTTTGGGATTTTTTAAAGGAATTTAGAATTCAAGGATTAAAGAATAATTATTAGAAAAATGGCAGAAATCGTTATTACACATCACCAATCTAATGTACATGATGTGTAATATTTTATCATTACACATATGAGAAGCTCCCAGGACCATGAATACCAATTACATGTCATGGACCACATACAAACCATGAATCTTGATTACATATCATGAAATAATTGAATTTCAAACCTATAATGATACAGATCGTGAACTCAATACGTGATGTGCTATGTTGGAAACCTAATTGTCATTTAAGATCCAAGCCATGAAATCCATGAGTTCCAAAATATTTAGCAATTAATGCATATCAAAACTACATGATTCGTAATTCAAGTACACACACTAGTGGAAATTTGACTATTTACGACGGGCTATTTATGAAGGGACCCCGTCGCAAAAAACCTTTTGCGACGGAGTCCCGTCCCAAATATCATGTTGCAGAATATGACGTCACAACTAATATTTTTTGCTATGCGTCCGTCGCAAAAAATATTACTTGCCACAGGAAGTGGGATCGTCACAAATAGATGTCCGATTAAATACATTATATATACAAGAACCTTTTGTGATGGGCCCGTCAAAAATACTTTTTGTGATGGGCAGGTATCCCGTCGCAAATAACTTATATGTTATAAACCTTTTGTGAAGGGCTCATCACAAAAAAAATTATTGTTATGGTAAAGAAACTCCTAGAAAAAAACTTTTACAAATATATATATAATCTATATGTGATGGGCCACCCATCGCAAAAATCCTCATCGCAAATACTTAATAAAATAATAAATTATTAATACTATTAAAATAATAAAAAAATAAAAAATATATTAAAATTCTCAATATTTAGAAAAAATATATAAAGAAATCATAAAACATTATTATTATTATTATTAAAATACACAAATATTATACAATATAATACTAAAAATAAATAATAAAAAATTAAAAAATTAAAAATACTAAAAAAACATATGCAATATTCACACCAATATAAAAGACAAAACTATAAATAGTTCATATTATAAAAAATGTTCAATTCAATTGTTTTTAACATAACACAAAAATTACTGGTGGGATAGTCTTCTAGAGGAGCTGGAGCAGCTGGAGGAGATGGTGGAGGAAACTATATCTCTAAATTACAAGTCAGACAACACATGTACTCCATCTGCTCATGTTGCTGTTTCTGCCATTGACGCATGTCCTCCTCGTGCTGCTGAAGCATCTCTTCCTACTGCTTCTACAAACTCCTTACAAGCTCAGTTTGAGCTCACAATTTCTCTTGATACTGTGAGCTATAAGATGATTCCTCTCCACGAGCTCCTCTTGAGCAAGATGTTGACATCGTAACAGTACCATAATAAGTCCCAAGAGTCAAATGAGAGCCGATACAAACTACTCGACCCTTCGCGAAGGCATACTGGGTCGCCTACATCCATGTCGCCCATCGAAATAGTGGGCACTAGTCTGATCAGTCATCTCGTCCTGACTCTCAGCCCGTGTCTAAGAGGTCACAGCCTCATATGACTCCTTCAGTTTCAATTCTACATTAAAATAGTGAAAATGTTATATGTAGTTAATTATCAAACTGAAAAAGAAATAAGACTGACCACAATTTGATGCTGGTGATCACCTCTAATCTCTCCAGTGTCTAGATCAATGTACATCCTCTGATAAATGTCGTACTTCGTAATATCAGGATTCTTGACTACCTATATGAATATAAAATAAATTGTTCATATGTAATGGTATATAAAATATTTAAAAAAGATACTTACTAGATGCTCTCTATGTGTACTGAATGTATGACCACCATCTCGATGGGTCACCTCCTATCTCTCTCGGTTCTGTCAGCCCAATGAAGATCTCCTTTGAAATCCACTACTCAACCAGTGTGAACATAATCCATCCCACATGTGAGATTAAATGTACTCTAGTCTATGGGCTCTTCATGACTCATCAAATACTGTCGCACCTGCTTTCTTAATGGTCGTCCTTCTCAAATTGTTCAAAACCTGATGGAAATTCTCACACATAGACTGTTCTCAAGCCTTATGGATAGCATCACGCATGCTATCACCGATGGAATACCATAAACCCTAAAAATAATTTATAATATCAAGTTATTGATGAAATAAATTTCTAAATAAATATTATTTATTTATGTACTAGACAATGAGTGAACATTCTAAGACGCACATCAATGGGAATCTATTCCCATTTGATCCATGTCTGAGAAAAATAATTGTTCAAGATAGCACTCCCCTATCCAACAGAAATATGCGCAAAACTATGAAAAAAGAACAAATAATCAAACAATTAGTATATAAATAAATTAATGAAAGCTAACTAAAATACACAGGTTAGAATACCTCTGTGTGTGGATCGAAACCAAGATGTGGAGACTGCTCTTGGATAGGTTCAAGAATCATAAGTCATGCAAGACCTCGGATATGACAACCCTGCTTTTTATTACAACTTAAACATGCTTTATTACATAAAACTTCACTTGATACAACAAAGAAGATCGAGAGGTTTACTGTCTTTGGGGATTAGGATCATTACATAAAAACTTTAAACTTGAAATACAACATCTTTATTGAAAACTTCTTTTACATGACCACTACATTCCTTTGTACTTATCATTGCATGGGATAACCTGAGGACATGCATAAGAAAAGGGTAAGCTGTAAAGCCTAGTAAGGGAGTACACATGGAATAACATGAGGAGTACAATAAATGTTAGGAAATAGGCATATCAATAGAGCATAAAAGAAACATGAACATAAAGGCATGATAAAGCATGGTAATCATAACATGGAAATGTGGCAACAACACTTAACATTGAATTAGCATGAGCCAAGGCTCATTGCACATGGAGCATGAGTAAACCCTCATTGCACTTGAAGGATGAGTAAACCCTCGTTGCACTTGAATTAGCATGAGTCAACACTCATTGCACTTTAAGAATCATGATTCTATACTTTACCCAATGCATTGGAGCGCTATAAGGGCGCACCCTTCTTAAACATTTCATTTCATGCATAAGTGTGCCACATGGATCATAAAACAAGGATTCATAAAACATAATCATTTATTACACGATAAAGGAATGTGTAATTCATACATGAAACATTATAATCAATAATTAAATGTGCATAAATTTGAATACCCTTGATGGAGAAATGGTCATGGTATTCACTACACAAAGACATTGTCTTAGAAAATCGGTGTGATTTCGGCAGCATAACGGCGTGACATAAGAATTCATAAAAAAGTTGATGAGAGAGAAAGGGGTTACTCATCATATTTACATGTAATGGACAGTAAGGAATTCAAATAGATACATGTCTCAACAATTTTAATGGAATTTAGATTCATGATACAAATGTATTGCTTGAATGTAAAAGAGGAGAGAGAAGTTCCTTTCGGAATTTCGGCATAGTAACGGGTGTACATGGGAGGCATTTAATGAGAGAGAAAGGGGTCTCCCATCATTAAAAAAACAAGAGGGCAGTATGGGGGAGGTGAGAAACCATACCCCAACATTCATAATTGAAATTAAAAGGGCAACACAACTTAATGAAAATTGACAAAAATGAGAAAGGAAGAAAAAACCCTTACTTGGAAGTGTGATTCCAAAGGCTAGAGAGAGGCTTCTGAGAGGATTCTTGGGAGCTTGGGGCACCTTGAGAGGATTCTAGAGAGAGTAGGGCAGAGTTTGGAAGAACTCCAAGGTCTTTGAGTGAGTAGGAAGTGGGAGCTTGGGTGGGATTATATAGGAAAGGTGAGAGAATTCTTTATTATTTAGGTTTGGGACCTCTTATAATAAAATAATCCAAACCACAAACCATCCCATGGTATTTGCCCATGGTTTCTGGAAAAGGAAATAGGAATAAAATATTTAACAAGGCCAAGGTCTGAACTTATTAAAAAATTAGGGTTGCTTATGTGGAGGTGAGTCACACTCCCATGGAAATTAATTTAAAAAGGCAAAGTGTTGAATAAGTCTTGAGGGCTCCATTAATGCTTTGAAAAGTAAGTCAAACAAACCCAAAATCACATTATTTTAATGATAAAACACATATTGGCCGAACATAAGGATTATGGTATTTTATTACATCACCATTGGGTCATTATGATGTCATAAAACACATTATATATTTAAATGGTATTTAATTTTTACCCAAAAATTTGACTGTCTCGGAAAATTATGAAAAATTCACCGTTGGATAATTTCGACGTCCTGATTCCAAAAATAATATATAATTTATCTAAATAATTTTCTAAATATTTGAATTTTCAATTTTAAAATAAAAACCGACATTTATAAAAAATTCACGGGTTTTGACAGGAATGGCTTTCAAACCTTAATAAAAAATTTAATTGCATTCATAAAATTATAAGGTCATTTATATTTAATAAAAATTAATTTAATATTAATAATAATATTTTATTAAAATATTATTTAATTCAAAAAAAACCCTTAATTTAATAAAATATAATTCTTAATTAAATAATAACCAAAAACACCATTTGTACTTTAAAAACTATTTACAATGTATCAAAAATGACTAGAAATTATATTCATTATTATATACAAAAATAATGCACATGAACATAGTACTACTTATTTGTTACATAACCCCTTAAAATAGCCGCATAAGACTTAAGGGTAAGGTGTGCGATGGTGACAGACTCTTGGGGCGGCTCGGATAACATCGATCGAGTGGTAATCTCTATCAACTTCCACTTTTCCCGTAGACGGTCTCGTTCGAGCTTGACATAATGAAGCTCAGATTTGGCTTGGTCAAGGGAGAAGCCCAAAGACGCCACCTCTTTTCCGAGCTCCGACAAATGGGCTTCTTATGGGGCAATTCTACTGGATGAGTCCATCGCTTCCTTTGTCTGAGTAAAATTGGGTTCGTTAAAGCCATATATTTATACTAATCAAGTGATCACTGTTCAATGGCTATAAAAGTAAAGGTCACAAATCTTAACATAAAACTAAAGAAGCTGACATCTTATAAAAACATTTTTCATAAAGAAACATTTAACTGGATCAAGAGGAATTTTCCATTAATGAAACTTTGGGTCGTTACATCGGACCCTCCGCATACCCACTGAACCTCCAGTAGCCTGAGGGTCAGATGATCCCAAATCCTCCACATCCCAAGGTAACTCATCCTCTTCCAAAACATGATGTAGATCAGGGTCCATCTAAAACACAAAATGATTGTTGTTACCAGATAGTTGAAAATAACTATTACATATAGATATATTTTAGTTATGATTATAACAAGCATTTCACTGTGTCAATGTTCACCTCCATCATCATCTTCATATCTGACGATGTCAATGTCTTCTTTTTCATCATCGGCATCATCAATATTCATATGAGTTTTGGTTTCATCATCTCTTTCCATTTCACATTCATTTGTAACATCATTAACATCATTGTCACCAGTGACCCTTAATTGTGGGGTGTCATCATCTATATTCATATCTCTTTGTGAAAAGGGTGTATTTTTAGTTGTCTCTTGACAAATTTCAATTCCTTGTACATCATCAGAACCACATTCAGTTTGAGTAATCTGATTTTCCCAAGATTTTATTTTTATTATGCTCCACCAATCACTCAGGTCTCTTGAAGTAGCACAGTACTTTGCGTAATATATTTATGTGCCTATTGAGCAAGTAAAAATGGTACATTTACTAAAAGAATAATTTTATATTTAATATCTACGATTCCATGAATTGGATGAACATGCAAGACTCTCTCGGTATATAACCACTGACATTTAAACATTATTATGTAATTGTTTCCTAGATAACACAGTTCAATAATTTCATCTACCATGCCGTAAAAGTCAACTTCAGTTTCTCTATGATGCGATCATATCAATAAAACACCACTGTTCATTGTTTTTTTTACTCCCTATATGCATGTGTATAAAATTAGAAACCATTCACCACATATGCGTTATAATATTTAACCATTTTGGATGGTGGGTTACTCAATATACATAGTCATTTATCGATTTTATCAGCATGTTGAAACACCTAATTTTTTTTAAACAATTATAAATATAATAAATAACAAACTGAATTGATATTTTAAACCATTAATAATATATGTTACTAGTTTTTGAAACCATTGAGAAAATTTTTTCTGTCGTCGTTCTTCAAGAGTAGCTGCTATAATTTGTGGAAGCTGTTTCTTGAAATGATTATCATATAACCTACAAATAAAATAAGATTACTTACTATAATAAGAATTATAGAATAATTGATGGGATCAATCACAATAAAAATGATGTCACTTCTTCACAGTTGAGCATAACATATGTATGAGTTCTATGTTGTTCGTCATTAGAAAAACATCATTCATGAACTCCACCAATACCAAGTTCTTGCTGATTAAAAACTGATTATTTATTGTTCATTTCATCATCAGTATTCCCCTCATTCTGTCCCATGTAGTTTTTTTTTGAAAGATATTCATATTCAAAATAATGAGAGCAGAAAAAAGCAATTTCCTCTTGCAAATAAGCTTCAGCAATTGAGGCTCCAACTGATGCTTTGTTACCAACTTTTTTCTTAAATTTCTGCATGCATCTCTCGGATATGTATATCCACCAAAATTTTACCGGACCTCCACATTTATCTTCATGTGGAAAATGTAATATCAAATGTTCCATTGAGTCAAAGAAATCTGGTGGAATTATTTTTTCCAGTTTACATATAATGAAAACAAAATATTCTTCCAGTTTACTTAGTGCATCATAGTCTATTTTCGCCACACAAATATCTCGAAAAAAATATTATATGGCTGTTATCAAATACCAAATCATAGAATTCAACAAACCTCTAAATCCAATCAGCATAATTCTTTCTACTATAACATGACAATCATGTCTTTTTAATCCGGTAATATTACCATTCTTAACACATTTTCCCAAATTGGAAGCATAGCCATCTGGAAGTCTCAAATCTGCAATCCACTAAAAAAATAATAAGTGACTCTCTTTGGACAGTGTATAAGATTCTTTTGGATTTATTAACCTTTGTGATCTGACATTTTGAAACAGTTCAAGTTACGATCATCTACAAATATGGGCAATATCTAATCGTGCCTTTACATTATCTTTGGTCTTACCTAGGGTATCAAAAATTGTATGAAATAAATAATCAAAATAGTTCTTCTCAATATGCATGACATCCAATATGTGGTCGACCAACAAATTAGACCAATATGGAAGATCCCAAAAAATGATTCGTTTTATCCAAGTATGCTCTTTCCCAAAGCCATGAATTTTTTATTGGTTTACTGTTGGCCCAAATGTGATGGGACGTAATGAAAATACGACTAACTTTAACTTTATACCTGAGATCATTTTCAGAGGTTCATCCCTTTCAATTTTTCCTTTTCTAAAATGAGATTTGTTCCTTCGAAAAGGATGATCGGTTGGAAGAAATCTGTGATGACAGTCAAAATAGCAAGGATTCTTTTCATTGAGGAGCATAAAGGCTTTGTTGTCTTTCATACAGTGAGGACTTGATTTCTGGACATGTGTACTCCAACCAAATAACATGCCATATTCTTTGAAGTCACTAATTTTCTACATCAATACAACGTTTAATACGAAATTTTTTTTTTGCAACAACATCATATATACTAACACCATTACTACAAAATGAATTTAGCTCATCAATCAATGGTTTCAAATAAACATCAATGTTCTTTTTCGGATGTCCTAGAATTAATAAGGTCAAAAAGATATAGATCTCCTTCTTCAACATCCATGGAGGTAAATTGTACAGATTTATAAAGACAGGACAACATGAATACTGACTACCATAAGAACCAAATAGACTGAAACCATCAGTAGAAAGACCCAATCGATCATTTCGGGCTTCTAAAGAAAAAGACGGATGCAGTCAGTCAAAATGTTTCCATGAATCACCATCATATGGATGATTCAAGATTTCATCAGTTGAAATCTTGGTTTTGTGCCATGACATCATTGACGTAATGTTCTGAGACATAAACAAACGTTGTAACCTGAGTGTAAAGGAGAAATATATCAACGGTTTCATAGGAAGCAATCCAGACTTCCCCACTTGAGATTCTTTGTACCTCGATTGTACACATGTGGGACAACTATCCAATGACCCGTTTTCAGCAGAATATAAGATGAAATCATTTAAACATGCATGAATCTTCCGATAACTAAGGTCTAAATTATAAATCAGCCTCTTTCTCTCATAGTAATTTGCAGGCAACACATTTCCTTTAGGTAATAGTGTTTTAACCAAAGAAAATATCTGATCAAAATAGTTGTTTGACATTGAATTATATTATTTAATAGTCATGAATTTTAAAAATGCTTCTAATTTTCTTATCCTAAAACTAGAATATAATGCATTCTCAGAAAACCACAACAACTCCTAAAAGTCAGATGGTGCCAACTTAGGAGTTAAATCAATAGCATCATGTGTTTCATTTTGTTGAACAGATGGACCTACAACATCATGTACTAAATTATGAAATCATGATGGATCCAGAATCAAGTTATTAGTTTATTCTCTGGAACTGCATCCACTGTGTTGATACCAAAACACATAATCTGGTTGAAACCCAAACCGCAAGAGATTTCCCCCAACCTTGTCAAATGTGTCAAACATTCTTAGAGCACTTTTTTTTACAATGACACTAAATTATTCCTTTTGAAACAAATTCTGGTTTTGATGATGTAAATAATAATAAAGCTTCAACACCCTCAATATATACAGGATTTAAACCAGAACCATTTATATTTCTACGCTGATTTATCCGGGCACAATCATCTAATAATGACTGTTTTCGACTTCCTTGTTCAATATTTTTCTACAAAATATAAAATCATTACTGTGTTTGAATAGTTTGAAATTATAAAAACACTATCCAAAATAAGAATATAAATAATTACAACTACTTATTAATAATTACCATTAATTGTGGGCGACAAAATTTCCAGTGGATTGACGGCTACTATTTTGTCCAACAACTCATTTATTTGCATCTTTATCACACTAAAATCACAATGAATAATCTTCTTAGAGGTATGCTTATTAATTCTGGTGTATATGAAAATGAAAAAGTGTATAACTGAGTAGATTCGACTTTGTGATTTCAGTGTGACAAAGATGCAAGTAAATGAGCCTTAAAACAAAAGAGCCCCCTTTTTGTCGATGAAACATCTTCTTGAAACTGTCACCGCCAGAAAAAATTATGAAAAATATGCTCCTACGAATTCATATTTAAACTTTTTCATAGGAGATTGCATATGCATATGTAAAATAATACTTTTCATAATGTTTTGAGTCGGTGAGAGTTAAAATAAGAAGAGTCATTAAGAAAAAGGAGTGTCGTCAATCCACTAAAAATTATTCCAAGTTATTATAATTTATTTGAATTGATTTTATTGCTAACTATTTCTTATTATTTCTCATTATTTCTAATTATTCCTAATTATTGCAATTTATTTCAATTTATTGCAATTTATTGATAAGTATTTCTAATCATTCGTATTTATTTATTATTATTGCTAATTATTGATAATTATTGCTAATTATTGCTAATTATTTCTAATTATTGCTAATTATTGCAAATTATTCCTAATTATTGCGAAGTATTGCAAATTATTGCTAATTATTGCAAATTATTGTTAATTATTTCTATTTATTGCTAATTATTTCTAATTATTTCAAATTATTGCTAATAATTGAAAATTATTTCTAATTATTGCAAATTAGTTCTAATTATTGGTAATTGTTTCTAATTATTTCTAATTATTTCTAATTATTCCTAATTATTACAAATTATTACTAATTATTAGTATTTATTAGAATTTATTACTAATTATTACTATTTATTAGTATTTATTACTATTTATTAGTACTTATTACAATTTATTAGTATTTATTACTATATATTACTATTTATTAGTATTTATTACTATTTATTAGTATTTATTAGTATTTATTAGTATTTACTAGTATTTATTGGTATTTATTAGTATTTATTACAATTTGTTAGTATTTATTACTATTTATTACTATTTATTAGTAATGAATAGTAAATTGGCCAAAAAATAGAAACTTCACCCATGAATGTATAAATACAATTTAGACATCTTAAAAGTGAAAAAACGATCCTAGTGTAAGTTTTGATATTTTTGTATGACATGAATATTTTATTTACAATTTTATAAATAATTTCATATATTAAAATGAAATTTTTTTTTCATAAAATGTAATCATAAATTTTTACTTTAAATTATTATGATTATATGATAATTTTATGGGACCTTTATTACTTTTTTAATGTCATACAAAATAAGTTATAGATTTAGAGTTGTTTTTTAATAAATAATGATTTTATTTAAAAATTAAATCAAAAATATTTATAAAATTATTTTCATAAAATGGAGTTCCTTTTTGAATTTGGAACATCGATATTAGTTTAGGGTGAATTTTTGGGATTTTTTTGAAACAGATGAATTTTCTGTGAATAGTAAAAATATAGTTTTGAGATTTGGGTATTTAATGAAATCACTAATGATGTAATCATGTTGTAATAAATCTGGTATAATTTTGAATAGTAATATATGTTATGAGGTTACCCAAGTGTACAATACCATGGGAAAAGATCATGGGCAAGCCCACGGTTTTGCAAATACCACAGATCAAGTGTCCCTTGAGAATTAATTAAATATTCTTTCACTTTTGCTATAAATACTGATCCATTCCCTCATTCCTTTCATTCAAGATTTTTTATCAACAAAGATCTGGTCTTTTTACTTCCCAAGTAGTCCTTCCAAGGTTCCCTCAGGCAACCAAAGTTCCCAACCATCATGCTTTCGAAGTTACCCTTCAAGGTAAGGGAACCTTCCACCCTCCTCTTTTAAGTCATGACTTCATTTATGTTGTGTCTTCTAGTTTCCATATTATTACGTTGGGTTATGTTTTTATATATTATTATTTCTATCCATTTTATGTCCAAATCATGAGAGGCCATTTTCTCTCTCATCATCTCAATCTCTGAATTTTTAATTGAGGTCGTGAGGTTGTCAAATTTTTGTAAAAGAAATCACATCTTCTCTTTTATTTCGAGTTTTATTTCCATATGTTATTTCCTTAAAATATCCTTACAATGATCTTATTTCTCTTTATTTTGTACCCATACTGTATTATGTATTTTATATGAGTGGGTGACTCTTTCCCCCTCTCTTTTCATCATTTTTTTAAAACCATGTTATATTGTCGTTATGATGTAGAATTTTCATCTCAAAACCTCTCTCTCTCTCTCTCTTTTCAAAAATTATCTTATATTATTTCTATGAATACCCATGACTATTTCATTTCCAGTGGTATTCATAAAGTAATTATATTGATCTATTTGATTCGGGAATTGACATACATATAACCCTTGCACCCTTTCCATGGGTTATAAATGACATAGTGATCTTATTTTTAAGAACTTTTAAAATGTCATGATTTTTAAATAAAATCCATTTCTTTTATTCTCTATGGGTTATTTATGAAATTTTTTATATTGATCTATGTGTATCACATTAAAATAAATACATATTAAGGGTGTGCCATAATATCACTCCAATGCATTGGGTAAAGAATTTAATCTATAGAGATGACAAATTTCACGATACCTTGGTGAATAACCTTCGTAAATATTGTGACACCTTTGGGATGAACCTTGGTGATATGTTCATGAATGTCTAAATTAACTGTTGTAGCCAAATATTCAAGTTATGGTTCATGTTATTTTCATTATGTTATGCCTCTACTTTCATTTCCCATGCCTTTGTGTTTTTCATCAAGTTCTTATTGATATCACAATTAAACTGATTCCCCTACATTATTTACTGGGCCTTCTTCTCACCCGCTCCTTTGAATTATGTCTACAAGTTTTGAGATGAAAAAATTTTACTTATCATGAACTTATGATGAATCCATACAAGTGGAATAGAAGAATTTTATATGTTTTAATGTTTTATATTCTGGATTTCCAAGACACTTGACTTTAAAGATCCTCTGAATGTAAAATCTAATGAAAAGTTATGAAATAAAAAGGCAGGATTCCATAGTTCGTATCAAAGGTAGGTTTAGTTATTTATGGAAATTCGGATTTTAAAACATTAGGAAGGACCCTATAGAAAATTTTAAGTATATAAAAACATCCTGGTATTTTTGTGAGTATTGAGTAAGTTATTTATCAGGAAAATACATCCTTGTCTAGATAAAAGCAGGTAAAGGAGGATCTAGCACAGATGTACCTAGGAGTGAAAAATCTGACAAAGAGTTTTAGGATTGACCTGGGGTATCCTGGTATACGAAAACGGGTCTTTCTTCACTCTTGGTTATGACACTCCAGGGGGATATATTAGGTTAATCATAATCTTTTTATGAATTATTATGAAGGATTTATAGAGAAATTTAATTGTTTAAAGCATGAAGTTTTAATAAATAAAATCCGTTATTGTTATAAGATTCATAAATCAAATTAGTTTCTCACTAAGGTTATATTATTTTAGAAAATGGTGGGAAATATGATGAAATGTGCAAATGGTGAGCACAACGGACCATGTGCTGACGACCCTCTGATGGAAGCTAGAATGCGAAATTTCATTCGAATGATGAACCAAATGATTCATGTTTTGGGAAATAAATTGAATCAAGATGAGAGATCGATCTCACCATAAAGGGAACAACTTTCTATTGAGTTCTTTATGCATCAACGAACACTAACCTTTTTTGGATTGACCAACCCATTGATTTTTGAATATTGGATCAGCTCTATAGAGAAGAAATTTTCTGTGATCCATTGTTCAGAGCAAGAGAAGGTCACCCTGGTTTTCTATCTCTTAGAGGGAGAATCTAATAAGTAGTGGGAATTGATTAAAAACACATGGCCTAGAGTGTAGGTTGAAGCTATATAGTGGGAAGAGTTTATATGGATCTTCTTCAGCAAGTATTTCCCTCGATCTATGAGAAAAAGAATATAGAAGGAGTTTCTCGAGCTCAAGCATAAGGAAAATGAATCTATGGGAAGCTATGAGATGAAATTCACAAGGCTTTCATGTTAAAAATCTATCATTTTCATGGATCCAAATGGTCAGGTTGATAGATTTTTCGTTGATTGAGACCTCATCTATGGAAGAATCTAGCCAACCGAGATTATGATAGCTATGAGGAGATCATGCGAAGTGCGATGAAAGTCGAACTTGAGATTAGTGAGATGTAATGGTATCATAAATCCAATGACAAGAAAAGATTGATTGAGCCAAGATTAGGGAGGATCTTTGATTAGGGAAGAGGAGGCAGGCAAGTACAACGTCCTAGGTGTAATAAATGTGGGAAGAAGAATTCAGGGAACTGATTTCTCGGGAGTAGGAAGTGCTAAAAGTGTGGTAGAGGCCACATTGCATAGAATTGTTGTAGTAAGGTGAGGCCATAACATCCCAATAATAATGACAAGGGGAATATGGTTTAGGCCCTTCCCTATGTCCATTGTTATAAGTGTGGACAACTTGGGAACTTTTCCAATCATTATCCAAATCTGAGGGCAGTTGAGGGGAATCACCATCAGCCTCAACAACAGCCAAGGGAACAAGGTCATACTTTTGAAATCATTATGGATGATGTTGAAGCACCAAATGATGTGGCGGAAGGTACTCTTGTTGTTCTATTAAAACTAGCAAGTACATTGTTTGATTATGGTTCTATGTATTCCTTTATTTTCTCCATGTTGGTAAAGAATTTAGAATCAACCACCAATTTTCTAAAAGTACAGTTATCATTCAAGACTCTTGGTGGGATTATCCATGCATCGTCTATGTTTAGAAACTCTACAATTTACTTTAGTGAGCACAATATTATCACAAATATATTATTCATTCCCATGCAAGAATTTGACATTATAAGAGGGATGGAATCACTCTCAAAGTATAATGCTTGGATCAAATAAAGAAGCAAGGAAATCTTTGTAGTCCTTAATGGAAAACCTATAGTTATCTTCCAAAGAGAGATATTTCAACGAGATATTTTTCTAGAAGAACCTCATATATCCTTCTTTATGGAGTTGATCAGTGAAGAAGAAGAAGGAAATTAGAGTTTGAGGATATAAAATGTCCCTGTCGTCTTGGAATGCGTTGACGTATTTCCTGAGGAGTTACCCGGACCTACCCTAGAAAGAGATGTAGAGTTCTCCATTGAACTCATACCTAGATCTAATCTGATATCAAAGACCATGTTTAATATGGAAAATGTGGAGCTAGATGAATTAAAGAATCAACTCCTAGATCTTTTGGAGAAGGTTTTTATCTGACAGAGTGTGTCTCCTTGGGGATCACCTGTTCTTTTTGTGAAGAAGAAGGATGGATCAATGGGGTTATGTATTGATTATAGAGAACTGAACATGATTGTAATGAACAACAAATACCCTCTTCTAATAATTGATGATTATTTGACAAACTTAGTGGGGCTCAATTATTCTCTAAGATTTATCTTCATTCTGGTTATCATCAATTGAGGGTGATGAAAGAAGATATTTCAAAAACTATGTTTTGATAAAGATATGGGAATTATGAGTTTCTTTTTATGCCCTTCGAACTGACTAATGTACCTGCTATTTATATGGATTTTATGAATAGAGTATTTAAGGACTACCTTGATAACATTGTTGTAGTTTTTATTAATGATATTCTGATATATTTCAAAAATAACGAGGACTATGAAGATCACATAAGGGTTATTTTGAAAACTCTATGGAAGAAGACGCTTTTTGGGAAGATCAAAAAATGTGAATTCTAGATGAAACATGTTGCTTTCTTGGGGAATATTGTAACCAATGAAAGAATCACAGTTGACCATGAAATGATAAAAGTTGTAGAGGAGTGGCCTTAGCCTATAACAATAACTAATATTCATAGTTTCCCTAGACTAGAGGGATATTATTGGAGGTTTGTGAAAAACTTTTCAGGAATTTCTAATCCATTAACCAAGTTAACTCGAAAAGGGGTCAAGCTCATCTAGAAAAAGGACTATGAGGATGTTTCCAAGATCTGAAGAAGTGATTGGTTATTGCACTAGTGTTAACTCTACCCTCATGTGGAGAAGGATTCTTTATTTTTATAAATTCATCCTTGAAAGGGTTTGGGTGTGTCCTCGTGAAAAATGAAAAATTCATTGCTTATGAAACTCGACAGTTGAAGACTCATGAGTAGAACTATCCTACGTGAGATCTGGAGCTTGTTTCGGTTGTTTTTGTTCTGAAGATATGGAGACACTATCTTTATGGGGATAAATTTGATATATACACAGACCATCAGAGTTTGAAGTATATTTTTACACAATAGTAATTTTACATGAGATAGAGGAGATGGTTGGAACTTCTAAAAGACTATGATTGTTCAATTCATTATCTTCCTGGAAGAGAAAACAAAGTCTTTGACGCATTAAGTAGGAATGACCCAGTTGTTCTTTCCATGATGAGGATTTAAATAGATCCTTTGATTAATGACCTAGTAAATCTGGACATTGTAATTATATGGTAAGGGACATCATCAACCCCAACCCAAGTGATTTCTTAACCATTATTACTAGATAAGATCAAGAATGCATAGTAAGAGGATCATTTGTTACAGAATAATTTTGATGTTGTGAAGGATGGGAAGTTTCTTGAGTTCAATATTGATAAAGAAGGTGACCTGAAATTTCATACAAGGCTATGTGTTCCATCTATTTCGGAAATAAAGAAGGATCTAATGGATGAATCTCATAGCTCTACTTTCTCTATACATCTTGGAAGCACAAAAAATTATAGGTACCTTTATGATCATTATTGGTGGGATAATATAAAAAGAGATATTGTTGACTAAACTTCAAGGTGCCTAGTATGTCAGCATGTGAAGGTAGATCAAAAACATTGTAAATATGTATTGCAACCACTACCCATACAAGCATTGATGTGGGACAATGTCACTATGGACTTCATCATTGGTCTCTAGAGAGCTTCCAAAGGAAACAAAATGATATGGGTTATTGTAGACTGTCTCACCAAGACTACCCATTTTATCTACATTCGGGAAGATTTATCTCTTGATCAACTAGCCAAGATTTTTGTGAAGGATGTGGTAAGGATACATGTAGTTCCAATTACTATCATATCTGATTGTGATCCAAGTTTCAGATCAAAATTTTGGAGAAGTCTTCAACATGCTCTGAGCACTTAATTGAATTTTAGTACGACCTATCACCACCAAACTGATTTCCAATCTGAATGGACAATTAAAACACTTGATGACATGCTGAGAACTTTCTCAATGGAATTTAAAGGTGGATGGGATCAACATCTCCCTTTAGTTGAGTTCTCTTACAATAATAGCTTCAAATCTAGCATTCAAATGGAACCCTATGAAGCTCTATATGCTAATCGATATAGAAATCCTTCTTTTTGGCATGAAGCTGGTGAGAGAAAGATTCTTGGGTCTAATCTTGTGCAAGAGATGACAGAAATGATCCATTCCATCCATCAACACATTAAGGCTACTCAGAGTCGGCAAAATTGATATGTCGACAACCATCGCAGGGACTTGGAGTTTGATGTTGGTGACAAAATCTTTTTTTTTGAATTTCACCTTGGAAGTGATTCATGAGTTTTGGAAAGAAAGGGAAGCTTATCCCTAGGTAAAATGGCCACTATGAAATCCTTGATAGCGTAGGAGTAGTGTCCTATCAGCTTTCACTTCATCCAAATCTAGCACAAGTTCATGATGTCTTCCACATATCCCTATTGAGTAAATACATACTTGACCCTTCACATGTACTAAATCCATATGTGGTACAACTAGAACATGACCTCTATTATAAGGAGCAGCCGGTGGAGATATTGGATTACAGAGACCAAATTCTATGCAAAAAGACTACCCACATTATTAAGGTGTGGTAGAGGAACCACAAATTCGAAGAAGCCACGTGGGAACCCGAGGAGTTTATGAGGCAGAAGTACCCACACATTTTCTCTTCTTATGGTATGAGTTAAATTTTCAGGGTTGAAATTTCTTAAGGGGGGAAGAATGTAACGACCAAAACTTTTCAATATTATTTGTTTCCCAAATTTGTGTGTTATTTCATTTTATACTCCACAAAACTAAATACTTTAATTAATGAAGTGATATCATTGGGGTTTGACTGCTATATGACTGATAGTCAATATGACCATTGAAAAATAAAATCTTAATGTTACAATTATTGTTTATAAATACAATTGATCTTGGTAAATTAATATAGAAAGAAGAGTCGATGGCCGCATCCTGTAGACTCGGGTCGTATCAAGCCCATCTGTTAGAGCCTACGAAGGAGGTAGTATCTCTGGGCTTTGCTCTGAACCAAGCATAAGCTGAGCTTCAACATGTGAAGCTTGAATGGAATCGTCTAAGGGAGAAGTTCAAGCTGTTAGAAATTGCAACCCAGACAATGTTGTCTGAGCCAGCCCAAAATTCTATCACCATAGCACACCTTACACTAAGGTCCTATGTAGGTGTTATAAGGGGCTATGTAACAAGACCTTAGTTACATTGTCTAATCCTTTTGTATAAATAAATTTTTTATTTCTAATTATGTTAAATTTGTAAATTTAAAATGTCCAGATAAATATTGGATGAAGTTCCTTATTATTGATGAATTTTGAAAAAATTGGTATTTTAAAATATTTTTGTACTTTAAATAATTAATAATTTGAAATTATTTTCAAAAAATGGTATTCTATAATTGTTATCAGTAAAAAAAATTGTGTTTAATAAGATCAAATTGATTTTTAGTGATTAGTAAAGTATGAATAGTAACATACCCTTATGAATAGTAATGAATAGTAAATCGGCCAAAAAAATAGAAACTTCACCCATTAATGTATAAATAGAATTTAGACATATTTAAAGTGAAAAAACGATCATAGTATATGTTTTGATATTTTTGTATGATATAAATAATTCATTTATAATTTTATAATTAATTTAATAATTTAAATTGAAAATGTATTTTCAGAAATGTAATCATAAATTGTTACTTTATTGTATTATGGTTATGTGATAATTTTATGGGACCTTGATTACGTTTTTAAGGTGTTACAAAACAAGTTATAGTTTTAGAGTTGTTTTTTGAATAAATAATTATTTTATTTAAAAATTAAATTAAAAATGTTTAGAAAATTATTTTCATAAAATGGAGTTTATTTTTGAATTTAGATAATCAATATTAGGTTATGGTGATTTTTTGGGATTTTTTTGAAATAGTTGAATTTTCGGTGAATAGTAAAAATAGTGTTTTGAGTTTCGGGTGTTTAATGACTTCATTGATGATGTAATCATGATGTAATAAATCTGGTAAAACTTTGAAAAGTAATATATGTTATGAGGTGTCCCAAGTGGAAAATACCATGGGAAAGCCCATGGTTTTGCAAATACCACCGATGAGGTGTCCCTTGGAAATTATTTAAATATTCCCTCACTTTTACTATAAATACCAAGCCATTCTATCATTCCTTTTATTAAAAAATCCTCATCAATGAATATCTGATCTTTTAAACTTCCATGTAGTCTTACTAAGGTTCCCTAAAGCCCCCCAAGGTCCCAACTTCAAGCATTCAAAGTTACTCTTCAAGGTAAGGGAACCTTCCACCGTCCTCTTTTAAGTCATGACTTCTTTTATGTTGTGACTTATAGATTCCATCTTATTATGATGGCGTATATTCTTATATATTCATATTTCTATCCATTTTATGTCCAAATTATGAGATACTATTTACAGTCTCATCATCTGAATTTCTGAATTTTTAATTGACGTTGTGAAGCTGAAGAATTTTCGTAAAAGAAATCGCATCTTCTCTTTTCCTTTGAGAATCATTTTCATATATAATTTACATCAAATATCCATGCCATGATCTTATTTATTTTTATTTTGTACCCATATTGTATTATAAGTATTTTATGAGTGGGTGACTCTTGTCCCCTCTCTTTCCAACATTTTCTAAAACCATGTTATATAGTCGTTATGCTACAGAATTTTCATCTCAAATCCTCTCTCTCTTTATTTTTGAAAAATTATCTTATTTTATTTTTATGAAAACTCAAGCCTATTTAATTTATATGTGTATTAATAAAGACATAATATTGATCTATTTTATTTTTTAATTGAAAATCATATAACCCTCGCTCCCTTTCCATGGGTTATAAATTATATAATGATCTTAGTTTTAAGAACTTTTAAAACATCACGATTTTGAAATGAAACCCATTTCTTTTATTCTCTCTAGGTTATTAATGAAATGTTTGATATTGATCTATGTGGATCACATGAAAATAAATACATGTTATGGGTGCACCCTGATAGCTCTCTAATGAATTGGGTGAAGAATTTAATCTCAATAGATGAGAAGTTTCACGACACCTTGGTGAATAACCATTGTAATTTTTATGACACCTTTGGGATGAACCTTAGTGATATGTTCATGAATGACTAAACTATATTTTTTAGCCACATATTAATGTTATGATTCAAGTTATTTTCATTATGTTATTCCTCTACTTCCATTTCACATATCTTTATGTTTTTCGTCATGTTCTTATTGATATCACAAGTAAACCGATTCCCTTGATTTCCTTACTGGGCCTTCTGCTCACCCTTTCCATTGATGTATGTCTACAGGTTATGAGATGAGAAATTTGTACCTAGGATGAACTTATGATGAATCCATACAAGTGTATTGGAATAATTTATTGTGTTTTCATGTTTTAGGTTCCATATTTCCACGACACTAGAATTTAAAGATCCTATGAATGTGAAATGTAATGAAAAGTTTTGAAACAAAAAGGTGGGATTCCATAGTCCCTCATATATTCCTATGAGGCTCCCCTAATAGATCTAGATACAAGACATATGGCCTTAGTAAGGATTGGTTCCTCATCCCCTCTATCCATAATCGAGCTTGCTACCAGCATCGTGACACCTATTACGGTGGTCAATCCTCTAGCCCATGCCACCGTACATTAGATCAATAGGGTAACAAAACTACAAGAACCCATAGTTTGGGAGGGAAAACCTAATGCAGAGAGTAGAAACTCCATCTATACTGTCTAATATTTCCATGTACTCCTCCCCCATATATTTTGTATGGGTGTCTATTTTGTTTCATTATTTTGTGTTCCCATTATATCTCATTTTCACTGATGTATCATTTCTTATAAATGTGATTGGGATAGAGTTTTGTCTATAGTAATTTCAATATTATTTCCATTTTACTATTATATTACTTTAGCCATTTATATGTCTACTACATCTTCTATGATCACTAATGAGCTTATCAGGCCATCTTTTGGAATCTTTCATCAGATAAGTTAGAATGTGGCTCACCTAAAGTGGTTGGTTGTGGATATATAGCTTCAAATTCATACACAGCAAGGGTACTCACCATATACTTCTATAATTATTTTCCTACCATAGAAGATTCATTTTTGATACCATCCTAAAGAGTTTAATCCCACAAATCACCCATGTGAGATCAATTATACATCCACTTGTTCTTGTTGTAGATAGTGGACCTCTAAGACAATGGACAACACAAAGTGATATTTTGTCCATCTGTATGGCCGAAAACGTTATTACTGGTTCTTTATGGGAGGGGAACCATATTTGGTTTTTCAAATTTTCAATGTTTTCTTAGGGACCATGTTTTTCCTTTCCTACCATTTTTTAGGATGTACAAATATTATTCGAAGTAACTTCCTCTATTTATCTAAGTTGTTTCATCCATTTTTGACAATGTTCACCTATACATTATTCTACTGCCATATTGGTTAACCCCTATGTACTAATGTTTTATAAATTTTAGGTAATTGTTTCTAATAATTAATGCAGGTAGAACAATTTCCAAACACTATTCAATAACTTTTCCCATAGAATGACTTTCACTACTAGGATATCTCAATTACCTATTTAAAATATCTAAATTTATATTTCATTTTTTCTCTACATAAATTGACATCTCTCCCATATATCTTTTAAGAATAACCTACAAACTATCTCATTTTTACTGTGGGGGTCTTTCTTGATCATTATTATTGATTTTTAGGGATTATTTCATATTTTCCTTATTTAGGAAACATTTTTCAATTAATGCATGATTTATATTTGAGAACTCTATACAAACATTTAAATATAATAAAACATTATATTTTAGATTTTGTAAATCTATTTTTATTCCTGTTTAAATTCTTATAATGATTGATGAGATGAGTAATTTAATTTAAAAATTCAATTTACCTGTAATTTATTCTCATTAACTTCTTACTATATATAATGCCCAGGTTTATTTATAGTTATTTTTTAATACTTCCATTATCTAGAGTATTTTATACTTATAATATAATATTATTTTTTGAGTATATTTATTAAGTTATATTTGGGGCATGTAATTGTATCTTAACTTTCATTGAGATCTTATTGAGGCTATGATTGAACAAATACATTATTAAAATGATTGAAAAAAAAATTATGTGTACTTTTTCCTGAGATCCACATGTTTACCAATCCATCATTATCATATTGTATTCATGAATAAAATTTTAAGGATACAGACATTTCAATCCTATTACGCCTTCATTCCATACTCTTGGTACGATTCATGATTACCTTTCAAAGAAATGTGGGTGAATTTTCATCACTACTGATCCTGGGATTTTGGTACATAGGATACATACAATGGAACATTCACTAGATTATTATGACTTGGTTCAGGATTAATTTTGATATTTTTTATGTTTACCCTATTTCTTTGAAAAAAAAGAAATAAATAAAAAATGGGTTGTGTATTATCAAAGTCAAAAATCACAAATACCGTACCAATGAATCCTTTTATTGATCATATGTAGTTAGGTGATGGATGTGATATTTGGGCTAAACATGATTTTCGAGAAATGCATAAAAGGTAAAATAAAGGGATTGGGTAAATTCTTGATACATACATGACATATTCACAGACCCAATTTGATCTATTTCGAGCATGTACACATTTTTTCTAGGATGGCTTAATTCATTATCCTGTTCACGATTATCATGAATTTTACTTTAGAGATTACTCTCTTCTTGAACTTTATTTTTATCATTTCACTACCTACCATTGGATTTAGATACATTATAACCTTATCACTAAAACCCTCATGAATAATTTTGTATTTTTTTTACAATGTGGAGATGTTAGAACCAATGTAATCATATGATTGGGAACATGTATTTAGGGTATGATAACAACTATATTTACATTATATCATGAGTGATGAGAGAAAGGTTTTTGATATAAATTTCAAAATATTAGTAGATATTGAAGAAAAATTAGAAATTTTTAATTAAAATAAGAAATAATTTTAATAAATAACTTGACAATGAGGTATAACTAATTTTATCTATATTATTGACTATAGAGTACTTACTTTTATTAATTTAACATAGTTTTATTTTCCGTGTCATAATTCATGTTTTTTTGTTTAGATATTGTTTCTTTTGGAATCCCAATTGAGATTATTTTTTCTTGATGATAATAAATTATTCATGTGTAGGGGAATTTCAGAATCCAAATCCATATAAAAGGATGGGTATAGCCTAAAGTGAGACACATGAAGCTACAAAGATAATTTTATACACATGCAGGTTCAGGGACATGACCCTGTAACCTGCCCCCCCCCCCCCTCTAAGCCCTTATAATCCCACCAATAAAAATGGGGATTCAAATCCATATAATTATTATGGTTACATCTAATTAATGTATAATCATGTTTTTTTAATTAAACTAGATTTTTAATTTTTTTAAAGGAATTATAAATTCAAGTATCAAAGAAGAAATACTAGAAACATGGAAGAAATCATTATTGCACCATGTGACTTTGAAGTATATGATATGTGATCTTAGAGCAGATCACTTGTGAGATAAAGGACAATATGTGAATCCAAATTAATATTTTTGAACCGCATACAAGATGTGAATCTTCATTAGAGGTCATTAAAGACAAGAATTTCAAACCTGATGATGATATATAGTGTGAACTCAATACAAGACTTGAAAAATTGAAAACCTAATTTTCACTGAAGATTAAATCCCTAAAATCCATTAGATCTAAAATATTTGGAAATTAATAAAGATCTGATGTAAATTGTATATATGTCAAGAACATGATATTAATGTATTGATGTAAAATTCACATAAAGAACCTACACAATGTGAACCATTTACAAGTTGTGTAGTGCTCAGAGTATATATATTTACAATGACCCAGGCATATAGAAGAAGTTTGGAATTACATTATTTTCTCTAGTTTTAGTATTCTATTTCTACCTATTTATCTCTTTTTATGAACTTGTTTCTATTCAATCGGTTTATAATTTTATTGGTTCTATTTTCATTCTTTGTCATTCTACATTTGTTTATTTTCTTCATTCTATTTCGACACCCATTTCAATATATATCATCCTTCAACTTCAATGCTTCTAATTTTCCATCATTATTTCTTCATTCAAAGTTTTTTTTATTTATTCATACTTGTTTTATTTTTATATTTCTTGTTTCTGAATTTTTTTTATCATCCAAAGCATGTTTCTATCTATCTAACTTTGGTGTTACAATATCTGTGCTGGTAATCCTATATGAATTTTGGATCAGGAGTAGGTATGGTTTGAATATAAAAAATATATAAAATCCAAAAAGGGTAACCAAAAGTCTAGTAACTAGGTTTATGAAAATTGCAATATAATTATATTGAAACTCTCGTATCCACCATATGTGAAATTTGAATGACCATGTTTTAGTTGGAGTTGATTAGGATAATCTTAATAGAGAATGATTATTTTTACCTAGAATCCAAGATTCTTCACTTAAATTGTCAACTAATCTTGACTAGGGAGTATTTTTCATCGAAGGATGATCTAATTGGGTTGACTAAGATCAATTTGTGTCTTTTTCTTCACTTTGAATCTTATTCTATAGGTCTATCCTAAGATAGATTTAGAATTAAACTTTTCATATACACTAAAATTAACCCCAAAAATTCCTTTAATTTAATTTTAATACCGATATATACAGTTTAGTAAATTCAAACAAAAGAGAATATTAGTGAGGAACCATTCTAAAAGGTTATTACCACTGGGTTGCTTGTCTACAAGCAGCCTTTGTGGCTTTGACCCCAGACTGCCACATTACTAAAGCTTAGTAGATTAGAATATTTTGGGATTAATATTTATAATCGGATCATGCTTTAAGGAGATAACAACACCTTTTCGGAACATCATAAAACCATCTCCTCTTTCAACAAATAGAAAATGAAATTGTCCATCATTTGTATGGTGGACTACTACCTCATGAACCGATGTAATTAATTTTCCATCACCACATTTAAAGTATGGATATAATTATGAATTTAACTCATGTATATGGTATTTTTTATATTTTTATACTTATATAATTATAATATTACATGTACATTCTTAATTCCGAGGATGTTTAATTTATGATAACGTTCCTCGTGTGTATGGTGGACCACCTTCTCATGAAGTGATGTGATTGTTTTTTCACTTACGCTTTTTGTGGAATAAAATAAGGATAAATTTAAATATTATTTTTGATATATATGACATGATATTTATTCATGAAGATTTATATATCAACTAATTTTCTTCCACTTCACCCATTACATAAATGAAAATGTCACTCTTGTATATGAATATCCTATTATCTCCATGAAGAGAGGTGATCCATTCTTCATGAGAAAATTTCTATAATGATTCTAAAAATGTATCTAATTAAAAAATGATATTTATGAAATTAATATTATTCTATATATGATGGATATATAACCTATATACATCAACTAGAACTTTCATAATAGAACACACATGACAAAAATAAGGAAGTTAGCTCCTAAAATAATAAAAATAATGAAATATTATTAACAAATGAGTGATAAGATGTATTCAGATGGTCATATATGATATTATAAATAAGAATATGATTATTCTATACATTAATAATATGTTTTAAACCATTATTCACAAGTCTCAAGCATTTCCAACTAAAGGAAAGCATGGGTTAAGTGTATTTGTCTCAATTTCTCCCCATTGAGGAATATTTTAATATTATAAACCTAATTTCTATAATATGGTGTATATATTTCCCATTTTTCATTTAATATCATGAAAACTTCATACATAATTGTATTATATTTTTAATTTTAATTATTTATACTACAGATATTTGACATGAAAATTACCATGTGGTAAATAATTTAATAACTTAATTTCTTTTCATTGGGTTATATTACAACTTCATTGTCTTTAATATTCTAAGATTTTGTGTGAAAATAATTTTTACTATCTTATGTTGTATTACTAAAATTTTAATTAGTATTTCCATTTGGTACATATAATCTATTCCATGATTCTCACTTCAATTTTATGATAATTTATAGGGATTTTGTCTCAATTTCCATTTCATTGATAAATATTTGTTAATATGAACCTATTAACTTTTATGTGGTGTATATAATTCCCATCTTATTTATTTAACATAAATATTTATCAATTTGTGATGGTTAATGTTTCAATTAAACTTTATCCAAATAATTTGAAACATGGATATGAATATTTCATTAAATATATATCAATTTTACTTATGGTTTTTAATTTGAAAGTTATTTGATTAAATTGGGAAATGTTGATAAATATATATTCATTAATAAATATAGATATTTGATGATAATTCATGTGGTTCATGAATTAAATTGATTATTCAATATATCAGGAATTCATTAGAAATATTGTGATTGGTGTAACAAGGAATTATATAGCCTCTCAATGTATCGGTAGCCTCATGAGGAAAAATACTAATGTATCATTTAGTGTTTTTTTACCACAGTTTTAAATTTTCTTATGAAAGGTCTTGAATTTTGAGGTATCATTATTCCAGATATCATGAATTCCAATAATTATTCATTTCTTTCATTACGAATTCAATTATTATTATACCTGATATCTTCGCAATGATATCATCTATATATGAATATCATTATCAGTTATTGATTAAATTTAATGTGTTTTCAGTTATTTTCTTTATTATTGATTATACTATATCTATTCATGATAGTCACTTTATTTAAATGGAATGTTTAATCAATTTTTTTCATTTCCATATTTTGTATTTCTTATCTATTCATGATATTCATGTTATATAAATATATTTTGTATTCAATTATTTAACTTTCTATATTGATTATTCTTTATTTATTAATGATAGTCAAATTATTGAAATGGAATGAGTGTTCTGTTATTTACCCTTTCTTAAAGATTATTCCTTATCTAATTATGATAGTTATGTTTTTAATTAAATTTAATTTGTGTTAAAATATTTACCTTCCCATATTCATAATTCAATATTGATTATTCTTTATTTAATAATGATATCTTCCACTTTACGTAACTCTTACTAAGCATTTAAGCTCATCATTGTTATGTTTTCTTTCCCATTAATCTAGGATTTCTTGTATGAATTATATAAAATGATATTATATAAGGAATATTTATATTCTTGAAAATAATTATGTTGTAATTTGTATAATCAAATTAGATATGTGAATTAGGTATGTATCTAGGTTACTAAGACTACTAGTATTTTGATTCCTACGAGATACCATCACTTAATTATTATAAAAATGTAGTAAAGTAGACATCGACTTCAGGTTACTAGATTCAATTTGTTAGAGTTGGTATTATATGAATTTTATAAGAAACATTGGGAACTATATTTTAGAAAATATAGATTAGCGAATTTAATCCTATTATAGGCTTTGAGGATTACTATAGAGTAACATGCTAATGTTTTAGTAAGATAAAGATTATATTGTTTTTTCTAGAAATATTTCCCTATTTAGATACTCCAATTTGATGTGGTTCTCAAACTGAATTACTTTTGGAAAAAAACTCAAAAAAGGAATTTTGGGCTTGAATCGAGTGTTACCTAGTACACAACAGTAGGTCTTACTACGCAATTGGTTTGATACTTTCGGTGGATAGGATTTGGATAATTAACATTTCCTTTAAAAACCATAATGAAGGATTTGAATGGATGATGAAAATGAATTACCTATGATAAACCTAAATTTTCTTACATTGAAGATATAGTTTCATTATTTATAAATTCTAAAATAAATTCTTCATGATTATGTGGTTAGGTAATATTATTATTGTTACTCACACAATATTTTTTAGTTTTAGTCAATAGATAGATCCTAGAGGAATATTTTTAACATTAAACAAGAAGGACAATGTGTGGATAATGAACAAACAAATGGGATGTTGATATGATTGAAAGATATCAGGATTATGCCTAACTAGTTATCTTATAATATGATTAATAACCTATTTCTCAAACAACTTCCAGACTCACCAAATAAGATAATAATAGAGTTTTCTAAGATCTCAAGTAGCGGAGACCATGGAGGAAAGAATGATTGATTTTCATTATATTATAAATGTGGAATGATACATCTAGGAAAGTGTATCAAATGAATGTGAAAAATATTTATATGTGTAACATAAAGGCACAATGAAATTAATTGCAAGGAAAAATGAATTGTATGATGGAAGGAAATAAATTTCATCATTGGGAACCATTTATTTTTTGTTTTATTTAATGTGGGTAACCTATACAATGTCTAAGAATTTACCTCTTAAAAAGGTCAACCCCTAGACTAAGGAAGGGCATATGTTGAAATAAAATGGTTTAAATATTTATGTATTGAGATTATAAAATTATATTTTTTAAATATTATAACCAATTTTATTTTGTTTATAAGAATCATGAAACATCTATGGTTTGTGATAAATTTTAGAAGCATATATATCTTTATTGACTTAAGACTTATATATACCATCATAGTATTATGATTTTAAGATTGATAATATGTTTAAATTCTTAAAAATCAATTTTTTGGTTTCATTTCATGGAATTATAATAAGATTAATGATATTTTTCGGAGACATTTATGACAATACAACCAATTGAATTCGTATATGTTTTAGTTAAAAATTTATGGAATAATTTTCTTATTATTTAGGGAATACATTAATGGTTTTGGTAATATTTAGGGTTTGTATTATCTTTGATTTTGAGGTAATTATTTTTTATTACACATTGGGAATTTAAATTGAATAATTTTAATATGGTTTTATAAAAATGACAACCCACATGTTAGGTGATAACCTGTCGCATCCAGCAAGGTCGTGGAACTTGAACCCATAACTAAAGGGATTTAAGGGTTTAATGCTTACCACTAGTCTATGTGGTGTTCTGGTTAATATTTCATTTTTTTACTTAAATGCATTGATGAATAAATATTAATTATGAAATATTTGTGTTACTATTAATGTTTACAGATTTATTTTTTATATTATATAACTTTTGATATATATGGTTTTTGAAAAATATTTAGAGAGATACAGAAAGACTTTTCACCTTTTAATAGATCATGCAATCTACTAAAAGAAAATTTTAGTGCCTCAATCATTAAAAAAATAATTTTTGGATATTTATTTCTTTGAGTAAGTGATAGATTGTAAATTGACATTGGAAAAACCAAAGGATAAAATTATTTTTATTAAATAGAAATATATCAAGTATGTATGTTTTCTTTTGTCCTTAGCTTGTAAAGTAATCACTCAACTTTACAGAGATGATCTTGAAACAAAACAATACCCTATTATCTTCATATCCAATGAGTAAAATGATCTTTTACATCGTAAAAAATTTATGGTTATGAGGTTATTAACTTTTCATTGATCGTTCACTTTCTTATGGTCAATGAACTATATCACTATCTATAATTATTTACCCTTTTCTTCAATGTTCATATCTTTAAATTCCACCAATACTATCCTACATAGAAACCTAGTAATTTTTTATTCCACATGACCTTAATATTTACCATTATTTTTCTTCAAGATGAATTTTACCAACCCTTGATGTTGTTGGTTTTTCAGCAATGATATTTACTAATGTTAAACCCTTAATTAACAAGATCAAGTTTAAATTTTGGGTACATGGTTTATTGAATGTGGAGAGATTGTAACACCCCAATATTTTAAAATAATAACAATTTATAGTGCATGTGACATGAAACACTAAGCTTAAATAACCCACAGAATATATTTCTCAAAATCTAATCTCTTTAATAGCTTTTGAAACACACACACCTAAGTCTAAATGATCCATAACATAGTATACCATAAATGAGCTGTTAAATTAGATGATATGAAAATTACTAACTAAATTATAAAAATTATGTTGATTTTTTAATTAAAATAAAATTATAATCATTTTAAAGAAAAAGAAATGTTTTCTAAAAAACTATATTTATCAAAAATATGGTTTATTCTAGCTCTATTCACATAATTTAAAATTAATTTTTCTCAATTTTAGAAAAATAAAATTGGTAAAATTAAATGTATTTTTTAATTAACATATCAAAATTATCATAGGGTAAATTTTTTTAATTTTTTTGAAAAGATTCAGTTTTCAATGAATAGTTTAAAATATTGATTTTTATTGAAAACTGATTTTTCATTTAAATTATTTACATGGGAAAAATAAATTTTAAATAGGTTTTAAAATAAAAGTATTTCAATTAATTTATGTCATTAGAAGTATATTTCATATTGAATTTTATTTTAATATCTTCTATACTAATATGCATTTTCTCTTCAGAAACCTGAATGTTTCATCGTGTCTGCCAACATAATTCTAAATTTTATTCTATAACTTATGTAAAAAAACTAGGAAAATTTATTGAATATTTTCAATTAGAATAATAGATATTATCTTATAATTTAAACTTAATTTAATACCATTATGAAAACTAAATCAAGTAAAAATTAATTACAAGAGTTAAGGTAAAAATTAATTTATCAAGGGTTAAACTAAAAAATAATGGTTAGATTAACATAAAAAAATGTCCAAAACCCATTGTATGGAAATATTTTGACCTTATAACCAATAAGAATCTATAATTTCCCAATTTTGTGACTTCTTTCCTGATAAAAACATGGGTTTAACTAATTATTTTCAAAAAAAATGTGTGTGTTATCTCCCTCAGTTATAAAAGGTCACCCCCTATACTCCCACCATCACACTTGAGAAGCCTTTTGGTTAAGAAAAACTATGTTAAAATCCATTCCTTAATCCCTGACCAACATCTTAGATTTCGTTTTTTTCATAAATCCAACTTAGAAAGGCATTTGATGCAAACCTAAAGAAGTTTTCTAAAGAAGAGGAAATGTTCTTAAACAAGTGTTTTTTTTTTCTTCTTACACCTATATTATATATTATTAAAACATGATCATATAATATATATATATATATATTCCATATACTAATATTTTATTATTTTAATGAAATTATCGATATATTTATCCACTTCCTTCAAATGAGAAATGTAACAGTCAATCTGGTGTATGGCGAACTACCACCTCACGATCCAATGTAATTTATTTCTTATGATCACCTTTAAACATATGATATATTGATGTATTTAACACTTTTATATGATATTTATGATATTATTATACTCTTATATTTATAATATCACATATAACTTCTAACTTATCATTATTTCTATATTATGATAATATCACTCATGTGTATGGCGGAATGCCGCCTCCCAAATCAACGCGATCAATTTTTAACTTATAGTTTACAAAAAATGTAATAATTATAAATTTAATAATTATTGTATTTAAAAAGTATAATTATTTTTTGTGTGTATGGATGACTGCTTCCTCAGGAACCAATGCTATTCATTTTACACTTATTGTGTTTACTTTCAAATTTTTTATTAAGAGGGGAAATATTGATAAATATATATTCTTTACACAACACAGATATTTAACAATAGGGAACATTATTTATGAATTATACCCACTATTATATATATAAGGAATTATATGGGATTGCAGTTATTGGTGGGTCCCAGAATTATTTAGCCCTTCGATGCCTCTGTAGTCTCATAAAGTAAATCAATAATCTAGTTGTAAATGGTGTTTAACCCATAGTTTTAAACTACCTTGTGAGACATTATAGATATAATTATATTAGATATCATTATATACAATAATTATTAATTTCCTTCATTAAGGATTCATTTATTATTATCAATGGTATTTTCGCAATGATATTATATATAAAAGAATTTTTTTTTTCTTAGTTATTGATTAAATGGAATTCTTTTAGTTATCTACCTTTCGATGTTGATTATGAATAATATATTCATGATATTCAAGTAATTTAAATGAAATATTTGTTGATCTATTTACCATTCCATATTTATTATTCTATATCATTAATTTTATTCATGTAATCTAAAAGGCATATGTGTTTTGTTATTTACCATTCCCTGTTGATTATTCCTTATATATTTAGTATTCTGAACTTATTTAAATGGATTGAATGTTCATGTATATTCCTTCACATATTAATTATTCTTTATCTAATCATGATAGGTAATTTATTGATTAAATGGTATATGTGGTAAGATATTTAACTTTCCATATTGATTATTCCTTATTGATTGTTCTTAATTTACTTATGATAGCTTCCACTTTACATCAATATTACTGTGAATTTGATCTCACCCTTATTTTTTTTATTTACAAGGAATCTAGGACATGTATTGTGAATGATATACATAGATCTTATAGATAGAATAATGATATTATCAAAAAAATCTATTCTAATTTTTATATTAATTTGTAATATAAGAATCATGTATGTATATAGTTTAACAAATATACTAAACTTTTTAATCCTTCAAGATGTGATCAAATATATCATATGCTAAAGTAGTAAAGTTGACACTATCTCTAGGTTACTAGAGTCAGGTTTATTGTATAGGACACCTAAAAATTGGGTATGATTTAACTACACCTTTACAGTATCATTAATCTTATTTAGTATGTATAATGAAGTATAAAAAAATTTAAAGTAGTTTCTGTATATTTCAATTAATTCTTACATTATATGAACAAAATTATTAGAGAAATTTAGAAGACCTTAAAACATATAATGGATTAACTAATTAAGACCACTCCCAAATTATAATATTTTTATGGTTTATATTTTTCTAAAAGAAATATGACATAATTAAGATATGTTCGTTTTCACATACATATCTAAGTTAGCTGATATAGGTTCATCTATTTCAATTATACCATTCACTGATAAAAAATTGGCCATTAACAACACTAAAAATCCCATTTATTAGTGTAAGAAAAACAATAACTACTAGAGCGCAATTAACAACCCAAGGATTTTATCAGTACCATAAAAATGATGACAAAGGAACACATTTATCAAAAAAATTATCTAAAGATGATAAAGGTGTCCTTTTTAAGTGATTTTAGAGGTACTGATAATGGAATTCCTTTTTAAGTGCCTCTAAAATCACTAAAAATGGTGGTCCTTTATTATCAATTATAAAGTGCTGATAAAGGGGGATACTGTAGTGTGCTGCTAAATTTACAGCACACAACAGCACCAGAAACAGTAAATCAGAAACAACATATCAAAGACATAAATATAGATTACAAATTAAATAAAATTTACTACACAAATACAAGAAAAAACACTAAACTATAGACATTTCAACAAAAAATTTACAATGAAATGATTAATTAAAAATTATCACATACATCCAAAAAAATCAATATTTCTTTGTCTTTATCTCCTGACCCCCACTCATGTTATTTCTAAGAAACCCACCCAACCTTGAGAAAATAAATACACCTATATAAGAAAAAAAATCTTAGTTTTGTAATACTATAAAATAAATAAATTAAATAGAATCTATTAATTTTAAACTAAACATTTTTCCATACCAAAAACAATATGTTTCAGATTGAGTTGTGTTTGACAGTTACAAATCACACCATTTCTTGTTCATCTTCAAGCATTATCTTTGTTAAAATTAAATAAATATGTAAAATAAAAAATGATAAGTAAACTAGTTACATGATAGCACGTATACTGATGAGAATACAATATAGGATAATTTTTTCGGTTTTGGTGATGAGATGTGCATTTTAAACTAAAATGACACTTATATACTGAAAACATGCACTTGGAGGCAAACTGGTCACACCATGAGTCAAATTGAGGTGTGAATAATCCATACATGTCTCAAATGACATATGAATCATTGTACTAAATTATCAAATCAATTTGAATCCATTTTTTGAGTTTTGAGTATATCACTTGTGTTTTCTAATAAAATGTCATTTTAAACAAGAAACTCTCACATTGAGTCATACCAATCCCATTATGTGTATTTTTATGTGAGAATAATTCCAAAACATCAAAATTGATTTATAAACCATTTTACTAAATTATCTAGACACCCAGAGCATGTTTTCTCAGATATTAGTTAGTGACACTTTTTTAACTAAAATGTAAATCATAAACTGATAATAGACACTTTGAGTTATACTAGGGACATTTTATATTAAATTGAGGTTTGGATGATCCTTACACATCATAACTGACTTATTGATCATTTTCATAATGTATCAAAAAATCTAAATGTGTTTTCATGGTTTTTTGTATTTTAGTTTTCGTTTTTACTAAAATAAATGACAATTACAAATAAAAAGTAAAACATGAAGTTATACAGGTCACACAGTGCATTTTATTGAGGTGAAACTAATTAAAAAACATCAAAAATTACTTATGGATCATTTTCCTAAAGTATCAAAATAATTTGAATGTGTTTTATAGTTTTTGAGTGTTATATTTTTTTACTAAAATGTCATTTCAAACTATAAACACATATTTTAAGTCATACAAGTCACATCGTGTGTCATTTTTATGTTGGATTGATTTTTACATGTAGATAATTACTTAAAAATAATTTTTATACATTATCTAAATAATTCATGTTTTTTTATTTTCAATAATTGGAACTTTTTGAACTAAAATGTCAATTTTAAACTGATAAAAGACACTTTGATTCATACTAGGTACATAATGTATTTTATTGAGTTCTAGATGATTCCTAAATGTAAAAACTACTTATGTATCATTTTCCTAATGTATCAAAACAATCTGAATGTTTTTTCAAAATTTTGAGTGTGTTGTTTTTCTTTTTTACTAAAAGTAATGTCACTTTTAAGTAAAAATACACACTTAGATACATAACAATCCCAAAATTAATTATATTGAGGTTTGGATAGTTCCTAAATTTCAAAAATGACTTATGGGTCACTATAATAAATTATCAAAACCATTTGAATGCAATTACTTAGTTTTGAGTATGTCATTTATCTTTTCTACTGAAATGTCATTTTAAACTAAAAATAAGAACATTGAGTAATACTGATCACATCATTTTTCGGTTTGATGTGAGATTGATTCAAGAATGTCAAAAAATACTAATGAATTGTTGTAAGAAATATCAAGAAAATCAAAGCATGTTTTCCTGATTTTCAGTGAGTGATACTTTTTGAAATAAAATGTTAACTTTAAACATAAAATGGACACTTTGAGTAATATTGGGAATATCGTGTATCATATTGAGGTGTGGATGATTCCTACATGTAAAAAATTATTTTTATATCATTTTTCTAAAGTATAAACAATATCAAAATGTGGCTTCTCAGTTTTCAGAATATTGCTGGTCTATTTTACAAAAATTAATATTAATTATAAATAAAAAAGACAAACTTCGAGTCATATAAATCACTTCGTGCATCAGATTGAGTTGTGTATAATTCATACATATGAAAAATAAAATATGTACCATTACCCTAAATTAACTTGACAATCTGAATTTATTTTCTCAATTTTGAGTATATCACTTGTCATTTTACTAATATGACTTTTTAAACTAGAAACATGTACATTGAGTCATATCAGTCACCTTATATGTTAGTTTGATGTGATACTAATTCCTAACTATAAAACATGACATATGAACTATTTTCATAAATTATCAATATAATGCAAGTGTATTTTCTTAGTTTTCAGTGACTGACACCTTTTGAACTATAATATCAATTTTAAATTGATAATAGAAACTTAGAGTCATACCGAGCATATCGTGTATTGGATTGACGTTTTTCTTATTAATACATGTCAAAAATGACTTATGTATCATTTTACTATATTATAAAACCAATAATAATTCATTTTAATTACTTTTGAGTATTTCACTTGTCTTTTTACTAAAATTAATGTCAATTTTAAATAAAAAACAAACTTGGAGCCATACCGGTCACATCGCGAATCAGATTATGGTGTATCTAATTTATATATGACACAAATGACTTATGGATAATTTTAATAAATTATTATAATGATATTAATTTGGTTTCTGAGTTTTGATTGTGTAACTTGAGTTGTTTACTAAAATTTCATATTAAATAGGAAACACACACTATGAGTAATACAAGTCACATCATTTATCAGTTTGACAAAAGATTAATTCCCACACAACAAAAATTACTTATGCAAAATTTTCATAAATTATAAAGACAATAAATGCATTTTTTCTCACTTTTCAGTAATTTCTAACTTGTGAACTAAAATTTCAATTTAAATGAGATAAAAAACAATTTGAGTTTTACTAGAAACATTCTGTATCAGATTTAGGATCGGATAATTACTAAATGTCACAAATGACATAAAGATATATTTCCTCAAATATCAAAACAATCCAAATATTTTGATATGTTTTTAGTGTTTATTTTGTTTTTTTAATAAAATTAATTTTAATTTTAAATAAAAAGACACACTTAGAGTCATACTGGCCACACTGTGAATTAGATTGAGGTGTCGCTGATTATTACATGTCAAAAATAATATAAGGATTATTTTCCTAAATACTTAAAACAGTCCAAATGTTATTCATTGGTTTTGATTATATCACTTATCTTTTTTAATAAAATTTCATTTCAAATTAGAAATAGACGCTTTGATTCTTACCAGTCACATCATGTGTCATTTTTTTGTGATACTGAATCTTGAACATCAAAATTCACTTATGAATCATTTTAATAAATTATTAAGACAATTTGAGCATGTTTTCTTTGTTTTTAGTGAGTGATACATGTTTTTAACTAAAAAGTCAATTTTGAAATAATAATGGTCACTTTGAGACATACCATCAAAATTGTATATTTTCTTCAAGTGAGGCTAATTCATACATGTTAAAAATGAAATATGGATCATTTTACGAAAGTATAAAACTAATCTTAATGTGTTTTATCAATTTTGAGTATGTTATTTGTCCTTTTTACTAAAATTAATTTGAATTTCAAATAAAAAGACTCAATTTTTTCATACCATTCACATGATCTGTCATATTCAGGTAATGATAATTTTCATGCATAAAAAATGACTTATAGTTCATTTCCCTAAAGTGTAAAAACAAACAGAATGTGTTTTCTTAGTTCTGAGTATATCAATTGTCTTTTATTGTAAAATTTCAATTTAAATAATAAACATACACTTTGATTCATATCGTTCGCATTAGGAGTTGGTTTGACATGAGACTAATTCAAACACATTAAAAAATGAATTATGAATCACTTCCCTAAATTATAAATAAAATACAATTTTATCTGCATAGTTTTCAATGTGTAGTACCTTTTTAACATAAACATCAATTTAGAAGTAATAACGGACTCTTTGAGTCCTACTGGGCACATTGTGTATCAGATTGAGGTTTGTAAGACTCTTATATGCCAAAAATTAAATATGGATCATTTTATTAAAGTATAAAAACAATTATAATTCATTTTCTTAGTTTTGTGTATCCCACTTGTATTGTTTACAAAAAAAGTCAATCATAAATAAAATGAAACACTTGGAGTCATATCAATAAAACACTATATTGGATCAAGGTGTGACTAATTCTTATATCTTAAAAATGACATATAGAACATTTTTTTAAAGTATAAAAACAACAAAATGGTTTTTATTTGTTTTGAGTATGTCACTATTCTTTTTTTTTAATAAAATGGAATTCTAAACTGGAATCACGTACTTTGACTCAAACTGTTCACATTGTGTGTCAATTTTATGTAAGACTTAATCCAAAACAATACAAATAACTTATGAGTATTATTCCTAATTATCAATAAAATATGATTAATTTTTTTCATTTTATAGTGAGTGACTCATGATTTGAAATAAAGTGTCAATTTTAAGATGATAGTGGATACTTTGAGTCATATTAGGCCACCATGTATCGAATTGAGGTGAGGCTGATTTCTACACATTAAAAGTGACTTATAGATCATTTTACTAAAGTATCAAAACAATATGATTTCATTTTATTAGTTTGGAGAATGTCAATTGTCTTTTTTACTAAAATTCATGTCAATTTTAAATAAAAAGGCAATCTTGTATTAATACCAGCCACATAGTTCCTCATATTGAGGTTTGGATTATTTCTACACATCAAAAATGTCATACATATTCTTCTCCTAATATATCAAAACAATAATAATGTGTTTTCTTGGTTTTGAGTATGTGATATGTTTTTTGAACTAAAATATAAATTATAAACTAAAAACATATAGTTCAAGTCATGTCGTGCACAATGTGTATCGGATTCAGGTGTAGCTAATTGACTATTTGATATGTGTTTTTGTTTCAAATATCTATAAACAATCATAGAGGATATAACATGTTCCATTTTTATGGAAGAGGAAACCTCATGCTACCTCTAACACTTCACGTTTTAGGAATCTTGGTGATTACTCTTTCATAAGAAAGGAACATGTTTTTTCTTTTCTGGCATGTTGTTGATCGTTGGAAGAAAAATATGACTTCCCAAAAGATCTGTAAAAAAACTAAATAATTATTAGATAAAAATGATAAGGAAATTAATATACAAATTTAAGATAAAATAGTTACATAATTAATTAAAAAAGTAGTATGAATTCACCCTTCCATCATGGTTTTATAAATTCTTGTCCCTAATTGAAGAAAAAGAATCCACCTATATAAGAATATAATTCATATGTTACTAACACTATAAAGAAATAAATAAAAAAAAATATGAAACAATACATTAATAAAATTTTAATTTTAAACTAAAATCACACAATTTGAGGCATATCATCTACCAAGTGTATCATTTGGAGTTTTGATTGATTCAACCAAGTCTGTTTATCTTATATTTTATTCAATGGTCTTGTTTATCTAACAGCATTGTATTTTGATAACCTATAATGTAGAATGAATTGAAGAATAAAAATAAAATCAATTCATCATGAGTGCATCAGAATTATTGAGTGCATAATCAAAGTACAAAAATGAATCATCTGTGTAGATGAATTCATTTCTTTATGATCTCTGTAAAAAATAAAAAAATAATTATTAGATAATAATGATAATGAAAGTAACTAAAAAGTTGATAAAATGTGATAAAATAAACTAAAAGGAAATTTATTCTAGTTATATATCATTAAACTATAATAAAAATATTATTGGTAATATAAAACTAAAATAAATTGAATTTATTCAATCTTAAATGACCCTAAAATAAAATACATTGGACCATATAATATGAAATTTAATTTCCTTCAGTGGTCCCTACCACATGACCTAAAATTGTATGAAATACCATACTACATAGATAATGATTACCTAAATAATATTTCCTTATTAATTTATATAAACAATAAATCTCATAAGAAATGATTTTTTTCACACTATATTTTCTATATTAAATTAAAATTTTCCTTTATCAATGATTAAAATTATAATACTCATTTTTCAAAGATAATTGGAATTCTCAATCATGTTGTTTTAAACTATGATTCCAAACCATAAAAATTTTTATTCACCCATTGTAGATACATATGAGATATTATAGAATCTCGATACAAATAATATTATATATTTAACCATTATATAATAACATAACATTCACATATCACAAAAAAATTATATAAAAACTATTATCCTTTTTGGTCGGTGTAGAACTCATATATAAAACTTTTCCTTATTATCTTCTACAAAAAACTATCATAACAAAATATATATTCCAAAATTATACTAAATATTATTATCTTCATTTATTTATTCCAAGAAAACATTAACCATTAGTATAAACTGATTAATTTAACTAAAATAAAAAATTTACATTTGAGTTTTTATGGATCATAATAAAATCTATCTTCCTCTTTCACCATAATAGAGAGTAAAAACTCTATGATAAAACGTTTACCTTCCTTAATAGAAAAAAAATCAATGTAACCCATTATGAAATTTCAGAAGACAATAATCTCCATTAAAAAAATTATCCCATTTTGATAGTTTTAACATCAGTATAACCCTCTATAGCTTCCAAATGACAATAAAATATAGTGAATAATTAAAGTATTCCTAGATTTTGATATTGTTTAGTATATCCATCTCAATATTCTTGGTGATGATAAGATCTAACATAAAATCGTCGATATTTTTTCATCAAAATGGGAACAACCTTATTCTTGTGTATTTTTCGTTGATAATGATTCTGTTTTTTTATTAATGATATTGTGAACACGGATGATTTTACATAATGAATGTGAACATAAATATTAGTAATGAATGATTCCATTGTTGTATTAATTTCTTCTATAATTTACCTCCACCAATTATGGAACCCTAGAGTGTGAATTAGTATAGTTTTATTCTAAAAAAGAATATGAAAATTAACTAAAAATTAGATAAAATAATGAAAACATTAACTAGATAAGTAGTAGGAAGTCACATCTTTATTGTTCCTATATACATTCTGACACCATGTCTTCTTCTGGTTTCTAAAAAATTGATTTCCTCTATTATACTTCCACTTTAAAAATAGATTGAAAATAATATATAAGAATTATGATATTAATTCATCACACTCCAAATATATTTCTAAGGTCATATCACATACTATATCAAAATCATAAAAAGTAATCACCTTAATTCATTTTTGGAAAACATTTTGAAACCCTGTACGCTTCCCATTAATCTCTAAACAAATTTAATTCTTATTTTGAGTATGAAGTTTTTTAGAAATATTTTTAGTGTGAGAAAATATAGACAAACAAATTACTAAGAAATATTTTTTATTAAATTGTAATTACCTTTGGAAATTACCTATTCAAAGATACTTACCTTTTTATGTTTTATGATCTCTCTCATAAATTAGAAAATGTAATATCCAAAATTGTTTCCATTATCCTACATCGGACACTATAGAAACATTTTAGAGACTAAGTAGAATGATTTGAAATATGATTCAATAGTTAAATATTTCTATATATACATTAATTTGTTCACATTTGATGTAACCCGAGGATTTTTATGTTTTTTCACAGACATAAGGCCTTGAATTATCATATATTTAGTGATCAACCTATCAGAAATTGTTTTTGTTAAAAAATATATTGAAACATTTAATTTTAATTTTATTTACAATATATTGATTTTAGTGTATTAAAAATTAATAATACACATCATGTGTGTGCTTTTTTTGATATCCATGCATTGGATCGAAAAAAAATATATGGGGTATCCAGATTGAGTGTGATAAGCATCTGGTGATTCCCAAAAAAACAAAAACACATAATTAATTTCTTTTGTCTCCAAAAAATCTATAGAAATGATTCAGGGATTAATGAATCTGAATTGTTCATTGCATGGTTTTACCTTTTTATAATACTAATATAATCACCTATAAATAATATTAATATTTATTAATGTTAAATAACAAATTAGATCACTATTTTAAGAAACTTTTAATGAAAATGTAACTTATGTATGTATTAACAACTAACAATCTCTTTTATTCAAACTTGAGAATATCATTTATACTCTCGGCACCAACTATGTCTATAACTAGAGATCCAAATATTTCTTCTTCATATGGAATGTAATAAATATTCTCATCATTCAATGTGGTCTCTCTATGATGGTTCAATGATAATAAATATTTATGTCGAACTACTGGGGAGAAGGAATTCCTAGAATTTATTTTTGATTTCATGGTCGATTCACTAGATTTTATTGACTCGTCACTCTATTTCCCCATCACTTTATCCATATATAATACCCTTACACATTTCAAACTTTTTTTCGTCAACCAGTAAAATGTTTTAATAAGAATGTTTTTTAAATGGTATATATCATATAATTATAATTTTAGAGGCCATACTATGAAAGTTCCAATTTTATCCTTTACCATTTTAATATTTGGACAATTAAGTGTAAAATAAAATCATTGGTCACACCATGAGCTACCTCAATCCCTACTCTCATGTGATATTTTCAATGTAATTTATTATGTAACTTATCTCACTAAATATTATAAATTATACACCTAAAAAAACGGTGGTATGTGGGGGTTCATATATAGAAATCACATACAACTTTATCCTATAGAATTTTACTAATATAAATATTTCAAATGTAGTTTGATTCACATTTTGGATAAATAGTAATGAAAAATTTATTACGTCATGTAAGGTATGTAGTTCTAGGGAATGTATTCCTTAAATATAGAAGGGTCATTTGGCTTTTCATGTGCAGGTATTTGTTCAACCACTAGTGTGCTTCGACACTTTCTCATATATTGGTCTTCCAAACCAGAATAGAAAATAATATATTTCAATGAAACTATTAATGTCTGGAATCCTTTCATCAACTTATATGTGTCTTCTTGTGGTTCTATCTTCTTGAAATATATTTGAGGAGACACTCCAAAACCTACTCCAATAACATGACTTTATTGTTAGGACCGCTTCAAAGCTATTGAAACTAGTTTTTATTCCAGTTTGGTCTCTTCCAATTCTTGTGTTTAAACCAAATAAAAAACATATGGACATAGATATATATTTTTATGTAATATTGTTACAAAGCATAAAAAATTACTATTATGTCATAAATACACATGTTTCTTATACTTATTTTGTGTTTTCATCAAATAGTTTTCACTCTTTATTTACACAAGCATCCTTATATAACACATGACTTGGGATGGAAGTGGCTTCTATTCATCAATCTACATATAAATAGAGGAACTCATTTTATTTAAAATCACATAAAACTTTTATTATTGGTATAAAATACATGACAATTTATTTACTAGTGAAATATAACCCATACTTAATATAAGATAGGGGTACATTGGTTTTGATGCACATTATTTAATTTCAAGATTATTTTTTATTTTATATATTAAAAATTTTGAGTTAAATTAGATAAAATAAATAATTTTAAATAATATATTATTGACTATAATTAACCTTAAATGATTTGTTATCACAAGGAATCATGAAATAGCTCTATGTTTCCTACTATATAATGTGTTAATAACTAACTGGTGGGTGGGGGTTTACATTCCCTTCAATATCCCTATTTTAACACCCCAAGATTTCATATTAAGTTATTTTCTTTAAAGTAATTCAACAGCTTGCACTACACGCAACACCAAGTTCGAGCGTACCATGACTTATCAAACTAGTTGTTCAAAAAGATGATATGAATAGTATTATCTGCATTTTGAATTTTATATACTTCATATAATTATAACATTCATATTATTTTTTTATTGAACATAATATAAGAACAAATTAAATTTTTGAGATAAAAGAAGTATTATTCAAAAAAATGAAATTTTACTGCCTTTTAATGGAGACCTCTTTTTAAATATAATATATGATGCTTCTATATATTCAATTTGAAAAAATACACATCTTCGTTAGAATTGGGATATCAAAATTTAGTTCGCATGAATTTACGTGCTTCTCTGATAACTTTTATATTTTGATGAATAGTAAAAATGCTAAATTTTAATTGAAAACAACTTTTTTAATAAAAATGATTTATAGTGTTAAATTACACATTTTAATGCTTTTGAGGAATAATTAGACTATATTTTTATCATTTAATCAAATTTTGTTCATTGGAAGTAATTTTACAATTAAATTGGATATAAACACATAGTAATTTTTGGATCATTTTTACTTCTAAAAAACCAGCATTCTAGTTTTGACAAGCACAATATTTTTTAAAATTAATTAATACAACTTATATGTTTTTAATTTGGTAAAATTGAAATCATTTTTGATTTTGGAATATCAAAATTATATTTGGGGGAAATTATGGTATTTTTCTAAAAACGTTAAATTTATAATGAATAATGAAAAACGCTATGTTATTATTTAAAGCCGACTTTTTATTTAAATAAATATTTTTAATTTAAATTTATTTTAAATAGATACATTATACCTATTTTAGTCTAATGTATTTAATTGAAGTCATTTTATTATAAGATTATATATATATATAATTTTATTGAACTTTTTACCGCCTTTTAACCATTATCTATACACATTTGAAAATTTGCATAAAACATAATTTTACTGCTTCTGTGAATTGAATTTCAAAAATTTGATATAAACAGTTGACTTTGGTAAATTATATTTGGTGAAATAGGATAAAAATATTTTTCTGTGAATAGTAACATTTAAATTTTATTAACCATAGTTAAAAGAAAATAGGGTAATTAAAGGTAAAAATGATATTATAATTACCCTAACTCATGTTCTAATTCTATTTAAAAGTGTATTTCGACCAAAATCAACCTTAGGAATAAAATATGATCCTTTTTTATCCACTTTTATTAGATTAGTACTTTTATTATTATTTTATTTAAAGAAGAATTAAAAGTGTTAAATTCTATTTTTAATAACTAGACCATTTTTAATATAGAGTTATACATAATATAAATTCTACTATAAATATTCATTATAAAGATAAATATATTTCCAACATCATATTATTTTATTTATAATTTTTAGAAATTAAATAATTAAATTTATTTATGACACAATCATGATGCAGTAATTACCTTATTAATGAAAGACAAAAATAATTGATGTTATAAATATTAATAAATGTATATTGAGACTTTTGATGAATTACATAAATATTCTAGGTTAATATGACATGTTAAGGTTGATTAAAAGAATTTTATATTGAAGTAAGCATGTTTTTATGACTTAAAAAAATCAATTACTAAATAGTGTCAAAATTTACATAAATGGTTTTTTTAAAACAAATACTATTTTATTAAATTATATAATAGTTCTAAAAATATAAATATCATCCCAAGGAATTATACCATAATATATATGTCATTAAGGAACCACTTGAGTTTTTCTTGTCATTTTATAGTAAGTTTAATAACCATGTATTATAATAATACAAGCACTAGTAGAAAAATGGTCTTTAACGTCGGTTTTTTTTATTTTTGACATCGCTTTTAAACCAGCGTAGAAGTCACCGACGTAAAAAATATGAATTTTTACGTCAGCTTTTGTAAACCGACACCAAATATAAATTACATTTGTTTTTTGGCATCGGTTTTGTAAAAAATCGATGCCAAAAAAAACTAATTTGTATCATTTTTGGGGTCGGTTTTCATTAAAACCGACGCCAAAACTAAAAAAACTAGTTTTGGCGTCGGTTATTTAAAAAAACCGACGACATAAATGAAAAAATATATTTTTGGCATCGGTTTTTACAAAAATCAAAGCCTAAAAGAAAATTTATTTTTCTATGTTTTAGATAATTTCTTAAGATTTCATTTAACTGGTTGTGGACCTAAAACGGAGTTAGGGATCAAAATTTATCACCGTCAGAAGTTGAACCAATCAATGTTTCGATTGATACAACCAGTTCCAAAGAAAACATGATAGACATAAATTAAAATCATATACACCAAATGAAATAAAATAATCATAATACTTCAAACATATTTCAATGGTTTTACAAGATTCCATAGAAATGATACATTTTTTATCATCATATAACTTATATTTAGAAATGAGAATTAATCATCATTATAAGAAAGTTAATCGAGTTGTTTAGAAATGAAGGATAATAATAATAAACAAAACAAATGAATAGAATATGTACCATGTTCAAATTAAGGATTGAGTTCGCATTGAAAACTTTATTGAATCGACGATGTTGAAAATGATGAATGAAGGAGAAAATGGATAAATATATAGTAAATGAAAATATTTTCAATTTCGTTGTATGAAAATGTAGGCAGGATTTTAACAAGTTAAACGCGCGTTGTGAAAAAAATTTAAATTTTGATCCAACGTTACTCTTTGGCATCAATTTTGTTTGAAACAGATGCAAAAGTGGATTTACATTGGTCTTCTGGCGTCAGTTTTTTAGAAAACGGATTCCAAAAATGCTAATCGATATCCTTTTTGGGGTCAGTTTTTAAATAAACCGACGTGAAAAAGTTAAAAAAAATACATTTTTCACGTCGGTTTTTTTAAAAACCAATGCCAAAAGGATAAAAAATAATATTTTTGGCGTCGGTCTTTTAACTGACCAACACGAAAAATTTGAAAAAAAAACTTTTTGCATCGGTTTTTTTAAAACTGATGCCAAAAAGAGAAAATAATTTTTTTTGACATCGGTTTTAAAAAAACAGACGTAAAAAACTAAAAAATATTTTTGGGGTCGGTTTTTATAAAAATGGACGCCAAAAAATTAAAAAAAAATTACAATGTTTTAGATAATTTCTTAATCTTTGATTTGACTAGTCGTGGAGCTAAAATGGAGTTACTGATTAAAAGTTATCACATTTGAAAATTGAACTTCTTTAAGACTTTTCTTAGAGACGACCAACTTCCGACACCCATAACTTTTAATCTGTAACTCTGTTTTTGCTCCACGACTAGTCATATAGAAGATTAGTGAATTATCTAAAACATTGTAAATTTTTTTTAAATTTTATGGCATCCGCTTTCATAAAATCTGATGCCAAAATATATTTTTCCTTGTTTTGTGCGTCGGTTTTTTTAAGAACCGATGCAGAAACAATTTTTTTCTTTTTGGCTTCGGTTTCTAAAATCACCGATGCCAAAAAAAATCACAGAAAAAATTATTTATGTCAGTTTATAAGAAACTGATGTCAAACTGGAGACGTTAAAAATCATTTTTCTACTAGTGAAGAAGACAAGGTAAAAGTTAAACTATTTAACTAAGAGTTAAATCTAAACGTTAAGGTTAATATGGTGACCTAAAATTGTCTAAAACCAATTGGTTGAGATTTTTTAGTCCCATACCCACCTTATACATGAAATAAATCCATTTTCAGCAATTAGAAACCCAAAATTATTTTATAATAATATAATATTTCAAGATTTTTCAAAAGTGACCGTCACCTCTGTTATAAAAGGGTACTTCCCTTCTCTTAATTTCACACCTCTAAAGACTTTTGGGTCAGCCAACCCCTTCTCAAATATCCTCTAAAATACCATCAATTCAGCCTATATGACTTATATTGATCATAATGACAACCTATGGATCCCTTTTGATGAAATCAAAATGAAGCACCCAAAGAAGAGATAATTATTTCATCACCTATTTCAAGGATCTTTTCTTCTTTAACTTACTATTTCTTAGTTGATTCCATACCAAAATAACAACTCTAGTAACTTCTACATACTTTTATGTTATTATAAATATGGTAAAACCATATTCATTATTATCAATCCTAAGAATGTCAAAGTCACAATACGTGCATACGTACGACATACCGTCTCGACTTCGTGGTGTAGTTTGTTATTCTACACTTCAATATTTTCATGGGTATAATAATGAGTATAATTGATGTAAATAATACATATAACATGTTAATTATTCTGTTAATATAATTTACCATCCAAATTAAATCCAATTTCACCATCAGTAGAATGATAATATTGTTCATGCGTACGTACGACTTACTGCCTCCACGACGCAATGAGATTTCATTCCCCATCATAACCATTCAAGAATAATTTCCATTTTATGATTAAAAATTAATTTTAAGAACATAATATAATTATTTATATAAATAAAATACATCCTATACATAACAAACATTACTTACGTAACAAAACATATAAATGAAAACAAATCAGTTAACACCCAAAACAATGATACTACTGTAATATCATTAAAAATAAATATTAAAAGATCATATATGATATCATATTTATGTATGTTGTTCTTTTATAATTTAATAAAAATTAATTAACCATTATACAGGAGGTTAACTTACCCTTGACTAAGGAAAAGTACAAGGTAATGGGTTTTCATCTCACCTCTTATTCTCGTGAGATTCATGTTAAAATGCCACTATTTCCTTTTGTGTGGTGTATGTATTGTTTATGATTATATTATTTGTGTAATATAATTTAATTTATTTTCACTTAAATCTGCATTGTTTGATCCTTTGTTCATGGGGTTTATGTTTTGTAAGTTACCAAATCGGTAATGGAATTTCTAATTTCAATTTCCACTCATTGGGTTTATGCAAACTTCATTGATTAGTTTACTCCATGATTATGTGTGAAATAACTATTTATATATTTATGTAGTAATTGAAACTACCCTTTTTTGGATTTAATTTTTACACACATAATCACTCCATTGATAAACTCTCAAGTCATCAATATGAACTTTATAAGAGTAATCTTAACTCAATTCACATTCATTAAGTTAAACATCCAAGTCATTAGTATTTTTTTTATATGAATATGTGTGAATGTCCTCTTATTTATTTATACTTAATATCCAACCATATTGAGTTTATTTATATTTTTCACACATAATTATATCATTTATTTATCATTAACCTATGTATATAGTCTTTATAAGGTATTTTATCTCAATTAACATTCCATTGAGACTTATTTGTTGTTATGTGCCAATTCACTTTTATATGGTGTGCATAATCTACTTTGACATAGTATATCCTGAATCCCATTATTCTCATGATATTATAATGTTTTTATTACCTCAATTATTTTTATTCAAGAATCTCTCATTTGGTTAAGAAATATAACTAAAATATCATTTTAAATGTTTTAATGATTAATTCATCTAAATCATTCTCATTAATGTCCATGTTTTAAAAATGGTGTAAAGGATTTATTTATATGAAAATGAAAGTTTTAAAATTAAAACTAATTTTATATGTATCAATTTATTATGGGACACTTTGAATCAAAAATCTATTTTTAATAGCTTCTTGATAAATAGTGAATCTTTTAAATGATTTCAAGAAAAAGTGGATATTTCTCTCAAATAGTTTTACTGATTATTTTCATCTATGTCAATATCCTTCATAATTCTTGATTGAGGTTGATTTATGTTAATAAAATCTTCTATATTGTATTGAATGAGTTATGTTTGACTGTGGATGTGATATTTTTATACCATTCATGGTTTGTGGTTAAAATATTGGCATTTCTTATACTAGTTTTAAAACGAATGTTTAGATTAGGTTTCAACCTTTTCATATGAGGAATGCATTGGACTTAGTAAGTGATGGGTGGAGCCTGATATAGCTCATTGATGCATCGGTACGCCTCATGAGACAAACTAGTGTTGTTTCAGGTCCTAGACAAAATCATTATCTATATTCTTGGCATGAGGCCATGACTAAGTGGTTATGATGTTGGACATTATGCATTCCATCATTAGGAAATTATATATTGATATTACCGATCATTATTCGACTAGTAGAATATCCATGTGAATAAGTAAATTGAATTATTTGATATATATTTTCTAAATTATGCTGAAGTTTAATTTTAAAAGGCTTGTGTTTTATTTTTATAAATTGCCTTAAATGTTTATGCTTATTTATAAAAGTTTCCGCTATATTGTTATCCTTATTGAGAATTTGAGCTCACCCCTTTATATGTTTTATTTTTTCAAGAATGCAAAGAATTATATTATAATTGACCTGCAGTAATAGGATAAGGGATATAATTTTGTTAAAAGGGGACACAATGTTGTTTTTTCTCCATTTCATAATGTGACATTAAACTTATGTATGTATATAGTAATTTCAAGGCTACTAAATGGATCAGTATTTTGGGATTTGATCCCCTGTGATCATACCAATGTTGGGTAATAATACACTCACTCTAGGTAACTAGGGTCACGGCATTATAGTTGGTATTAGAGGAAGTTTAGTATAAACCAAGGAAACTAGATATAGAAAATCTCTGATTAGATAACATTAACCTAAGATAGAATTTGAGGATTAGTATAGAAGAACTTCCTAAAATTTTGGTAATGTAGAGATTTTGTGTATTTTCCAAGAAATACATCCCTTTATGGATACAAACAGGTAGAGGAGGCTTTGTAACAGATGTATCTAGAGGTAAACCCCAAGACCACCACTTTGAGCTAGACTCGAACGGGAACTAGTGCATGACATTGGGTTTGTCTGCACCTTTGATTACAACACTCCTGGGGAATATGCTTAGGATAATTCACATTTTCATTACAAACCGATTTGAAGAATTTTAATATAATATTAGAATAAATAACCTTCGTTAATCCTAATGTGTTTTAGTATGAAAATAAGGTGTCACGATATTCTCTAAATGATTTTATGAATTGTGTTACTCACACTATGATTTCTAGTTTTAGTCAATGGTTGGATTCCAAGGAATTCATAGTAACATTGAACATGATGTACAGGGTGGGAACAATGGTGGAAATGAGAGACTAAATGGAATGTTGATAGGCATAAAAGATATTGTGTTCATGTCGAAGCATGTTTCCAAAAATATGATCAAAAACATATACATTAACCAACTCATTTACAAACAAAGAATAAAAACATGAAGAATTATAAGAGCTACAGCAGTAGAGACCAAGGAGAAAAAAAAATCTCAATTTCCATTATGAAAAAAAATGTGGAAGGAGACACCCAGAAAAGTGTCTCAATAGAAAAATGAAATGCTTTATGTGTGGGAAATAAGGACATAAATTAAACAATTTCTGAGAAAAAATGAAGAGTACTATGGAAGAAAATAAAAATGATCCTAACAGTCCATTTATAGTCATTTTTCATAAATATAGGGGACCTAGGAATTAGCCGAGTCAATTCCATATTCTATAGGATAACCAATAGGTCAAGGAAGAACCTATTTGGATATAAATGGTTAGATAAATGTTTAAAACTATTAATTCTATTTTTTATGGGATTACTTTGGAAGAATTTTATGTTGTATGTGTAACCCTACAGTTTGTCATGTGAAAATGATATATGAGACATAATTATATTTTATTTTGTGAATATAGTTATAAATAACCGTTTGGGTTTATATGATTATAAAATTTTAGGCAATTACAAGTTATTAATTTTTTCGATGAAAATGTGAGGTATGAGATAACATTTGTGGTTAAATTATGTTATAGTTATTTTGAGGAATTTATCACATTTTGGGGATGTTATAAAATAAGGTTTTTGAAAAACGAAAACACGTAGACCATGTGACAACATATCACATCAGAAAAAGCTCTGGGAATCGAACCCACAATCAATGTGAGACTGGGATTTAGCACCTACCACTGGACTATGTGAAGTCCCTTATTCGTGTGACTAATTCTTTTTTATTAAATGGCTTAATTGATCAATAATAAATTGATTTTGGATCTTATGTTTTATCAAATGGATATCCTTATTATAGGAAAATGATTTGGTGATTATGTGATAAATATTATTTTGGAAGACCTTATCTCTGTTGTAAACACTATACTCCTAAGGAAAATAGAACACTATTGTATTTTATTTTTGCAGTAATGGTGGTTTTTTATTTTGGAAGAATCTATTCTTTTATAGAGATTCAGGTTGTTAATTGAAATTATTAACTTATCATAGAGAATATGTGATTAGGTTAATTACATTTAATTATGTGACTCTGAGAGTAGTTGATTTTATTTGGAGATAAATGTTAAGATTTATCATGGAAAACTACATGATCAAATCCTTCTAAATTTTGGTTTTAAAACCTAGTTTGAATTATTTTTAAAGAATCATAAGGACAATTGTTTATTGAATGGTATTTGTTAAAATTTGGGTATTGTTTGTTTAATTTTAGAGATTAAGATTATTATTTCTTTCTATAAAGGATTATCAATTTTGGGGATCCTCAGATCTTATACTAACCATTTTGGTTTTGGTTAATCTCTAAAGACAAGGGAAATATATATTTCAACCTTTGCGGATTATGTGATTCTCTAGAAGCTGATTCTAGCGCTTTATTTGTGACCAAGTCGTCTTGAATACTCATAATTTGGAGAAAAGATGAGTTAGTGGTAGAAATTTATAATAGGATGAAACTCTACTTTAAAATTAAGTCTATAATTTTATATTCTTAGTCAATATCATAAATAAATTCCTCAACTTTATGAACGGAAACTTAAAACAAAAAAATGTTGTCTATTTTCTTTTCCGACAAAGAAACTAATTACCGTTTAACCCATCACAAGTTTGTGGTTTTCTTGTTGTTAAAATTTTCCTGATCATGTTTTATATGACTCTCCATCATAACTTTACACCTATTTTATCTTCCATATACATGTTCTTCTACATGGAATCTTAGTATGGGTTATCTTGGGTGACCATTGTACTTATCTTTCATTCTTTTAAAGTGATAGTTTTATTAACCCTTTTTCTAATGTGGGACTTTCAATGAAGTTCCCAAGCCCTATTGTAAAATTTTGAGGATGTAATTTCTAAAATGGGGGAAGAATGTAATACCCCAAGATTTCATAGTAAGTTATTTTCTTTAAAATAAGTCAATTTCTTGTGTTAAAGGCAACACCGAGATCAAGCGCACCACGACTTACCAATCTTGGCATTCAAAAAGAGATTCTGAATAGTTTTAACATCATTTTGAGTTTTATATACTCCATATAATTTTAACATCCATATTATGTGTTTATTGGACATAATATAAGAACAAATTCTGTTTTTCAGATAAAAGAAGTATTATTCAAAAAATGCAATTTTACCACCTTTTAATGGAGAACCCTTTTTGAATACAATATTTGATGCTTTTACGAATTCAATTTGAAAAAATAAACATCTTCTTTAGAATAAAGACATAATAATTTAGTTTGGATAAATTTTCAGTGCTTTTCTGAAATCTTTCATATTTTAATGAATTGTGAAAAATACTAAATTTTAATTTAAAACAACTTTTTTAATCAAAATAATTTATAGTGTTAAATTATACATTTTAATGGTTTTTAAATATAATTATATTATATTTGTATCATTTAATCCAATGTTGGTCATTGAATTTAATTTTACATTTATATTGGACATAAACACATATAAATATTTTGATAATTTTTACTTCCTAAAAACATGCTTTTTAGTTTAGCCAATGGGAATTTTTTTTTAAATTAATTAATACTACTTCTATGTTTTTTATTTGGTGAAATAGAAATAATTTTTGAATTTTTAATATCAAAATTATCTTTGGGTGAATGTTTTGGTATTTTTCTAAAAACATCGAATTTTTTATGATTAGTGAAAAACACTGCTTAATTATTTAAAGACTATTTTTTATTTAAATAATTATTTTTAAATTAAATTTATTTTTAATAGATAAATAATTCAAATATTATTCCAATATAATTAATTGAATTAATTTTATAATAATATAGATATATAAAATTTTATTGAACTTTTTACCGTCTTTCAACAACCATATAGGAAAATTTTAAATTTGAATAATACATAACTTTAAAGCTTCTGTGAATTGAATTTCAAAAATAAGAGAGACTCGGTTGATATCAGTAAGTAAAATGCGGTTCAATAGGATAAAAATATTTTTTTGGTGAATAGAAACTTATGAATTTTATTTCCCACTATTAACAGTATATAGGGTGATTAATGGTAAAAACAATCATGTAATTACCCTAACATATGTCCTAATTCTATTGGATAAGTGTATTTAGACCAAAATAAACATTAGGAATAAAATATGATCCTTTTCAATCCACCTCGATTAGATTAGGAGATTTATTATTATTTTATTTTAAGATGTGTTGAAAGTGTTAAATTCTAATTTAAATTACTAAACCATTTTGAATATAGTGTTATACATAAGATAAATTCGACTATAAATATTCATTTGAAAAATAAAAAATATTTCCTACATCATATTATTTTATTTAAAATTTTTATACATTAAATAATTAAATTTATTTATGAAACAATGATGATGCAGTAATTACCTTATTAAAGAAATACTAAAATAATTGATGTTATAAATATTAAATTAAATGTATCTTGAAACTTTTTATGAATTAAACGAATTTTATAGGTTAATATGACATGATAATGTTGATTTAATGAATTGTTTTTGAAGTAATAATGTTTTTATGGCTTTAGAAAAAATCAATTACTAAATAGTGTCACAATTGAAAAAAAAAGTATTTAAAATGAATACTATTTTATTAAATTATATAATAGTCCTAAAAATAATAGGTTCTTCCAAAGGACTTATATAATGATAGATATGTCATATCCCCACTACTTTAGGTCTCTTGGCATTTTATAGTAATATTATTAGGCATTTATTATAATAATACCAGAAGACATGGTAAAAGTTAAACTATTTAACTAAGAGTTAAATCTAATAGATAAGGTTAATATGGGGACCTAAACTTTTGTAAATATTATTGGTTGAGAGTTTTTAGACCCATACAAACCTTATCCTAGAAATAAATTTTTTTTATCCATTAGAAACCAAAAATAATTATATAATAAAATAATATTTGAATATTTTCTTAAAGTGACCCTCACCTCTCTTATAAAAGGTTACTTCCCATTATCTTAATTCCAAACCTCCAAATACTTTTGAATCATCCAAACCCTACTCAAATATCCTATAAAATACCCTCACTTCATCTTTTCATCCTTACTTTGATCAGAAAGCCAACCTAAGGAGCCCTTTGGATCAAATCAAAAGGAAGCACCCAAAGAAGAGGTAATTATTTCATTATCTCTTTCAAGGTTCCTTTCTTCTTCCACTTCCTCTTTCTTTGTTTTTTACATAAAACAATAACTCTATTACATTATACATACTATGATATTATTATAAATATGGTACAACCATATTCATTATTTTATCCGTCCTATGAATGACAAAGTCACCATATGTGCGTACGTACGGCTTACCATCTCCACGTCACGGTGTAGTTTTTTATTCAACACTTCATTATTTAAATTGGTATAATATTCAGTATAATTGATTTAAATAATAAATATAAAATGTTAATGATTATTTAAATATAATATACCATCCAAATTACATTCTAATTCACCATCAATAGAATAATATTATCAATCGTGCGTACATACGGCTTACAGTCTAGACGAAGCGATGAGATTTCATTCCCCATCATAACTATTCAAGAATAATGTTCATTAAATGATTAAAGTATAATTTTTAAGAACTTAGTTTAATTATTTATATTAATCAAATACATCCTATCCATAAAAACACAAATTATGTGACAAAACATATAAAAGAAAACAAATCAATTAACACCAAAAACAATGATACTACTGAAATATCATTAACAAATAAATATTAGAAGATCATATATGATATCATATCTATGTACCCTCTACTAAGGAAAAATAAAAGGTATGGGTTTTTCATCTCACCTCTTAATCCCGTCAGATTCATGCTATAATTCCTCTATTTCCTTTTGTATGGTGTATGTAATGCCCATGAATGTATTCTTTGAGTAATATACTTAAATTAATGGGTATTTAAATCTTCATTGTATAATCCTTCTTTCATTTGGTTTATGTTTCATAAGTTACCAAATCGGTAATAGAATTTCTAATTTCAATTTCCACTCATTGAGTTTTATGCGAACTTCATTGATTATTTTACTCCAAGATTATGTGTGAAATCACTATTTATTTATTTATGTAGTAATTTGCACTACCCTTTTTTGGATATACTTTTCACACACATAATAACTCCATTTATATATTCTTAATTCATCAATATGAACTTGATAAGAGTAATCTTAACACAATTTCCTTTAATTGAGTTAAACATCCAAGTCATTGGTGTTGTTTTTACACAAATATGTTTGAATGTCCTATGTTTAATTTAAAATGAATATACAATCATATTGAGTGTATTTATATATTTCACACTTAATTATGTCATTTTTTATCCTTAACCTAAGGATATGTTCTTTATAAGGTATTTTATCGCAATTTAAATTCCATTGAGACTTCTTTGTTGTTATGCGCCAATTAACATTTATGTGGTGTACATATTGTACATTGACAAAGTATATCATGAATACATTTATTCTCATGATATTATAATTTTTTTATTACCTCAATTATTTGTATTCAAGCGTCTCTCATTTGTAAAGGTACTCTATCTAAAATATCAGTTTAAATGTTTTCAAGATTTATTCTTATAAATCTTTCTCATTAATGTCCTTGATTTAAAAATGGTGTTAGAAGTTTATTTATATGGACATGAATGTTATAAAATTAAAATTACTTTTAAAATATTCAATGTATTATGGGACAATTTGATTGAAAAATTAATTTTTAACATCTTCTTGAAATATAGTCAGACTTATAAATGTATTCAAGAAAAAGGGGATATTTATCTCAAATAGTTTTACTAATTATTTTCATCTATGTAGATATCCTTTATTATTCTTGATTGAGGTATATTTATTGTAATATAATATTTTATATTGTATTGAATGATTTATTTTTTACGTTGTATATCTTATTTTTATACCATTCATGTTTTGTGGTTAAAATATTGACATGTCATATGATAGTTTTAATATGAATGTTTAAATTATGTTTCAAAATTTTCATATGAGGAATGCATTGGACTTCGTATGTGATGGGTAGAGCTCGTTATTTCTCCTCAAAGCATCAATAGGTCTCATGAGAAAAACTTGTGTCTTGGAACAAGCCCTTGATAAAATCTCTATTTGTAGTCTTGGCACGAGGCATTGACTATGTGGTTATGATGTCTGGCATTATGCAGTCCATCATTATGAAATTAGCTATTGATATTACATATGATTATTCAACTAGTATAAAATATATGTGAATAATAAAATTGAATTATTTTATTAATATTTTCAATATTATGATTAATTTTATGTTTAAAAGGCTTGTTTATTAGTATTATACATTGCCTTAAATGTTTATGCTTATTTATGAAAGTTTCTGCAATATTGTTATCCATAGTGAGCATCTAATCTCACCCATTTCTATGTTTAATTTTTTCCAGTATGTGAAGAAGTATATTAATATTGACCTACAAGAATAGTATAAAGGATATGAGTGTGTTCAAAGGGGACAAAATGTTGTTGTTTTTAGATTTCATAATGTAATGTAAAACTTATGTATGTATCTAGTACTTCCAATGCTACTAAACTGATCGGTATTTCAGGATTTTATTCCTTCTGATCATGACAACGTTATTTAATAATGCACCGACTCTGGGTAACTAAGTTCGGGGCATTACACCTATTATGTAACATGGTAAGAAGATTTTGGAAGCCTCTAAGGGATTTTCTATCAACAATTAAGACATATTTATTATGGGAATATTATAAAATAAATGAACTCTATAAGGAATAATGAAAAGAAAATAAATGTTTCATTATACAATTTTATGGTAAAATTGATAAATTATATCACAAATCTACCTTTATATATTCACAAAGGATTATCTTTATTATAGGATGGACATGGCAGCATGAATCTATATCAATCATCACATTCTTACTTGTTGTGACCCTAGTATAACTAATAATAATTGAATTCTTGGGGTCAACAGGTTGGTCGTGTTGATTCCATCCAACCTCAAATTGTATACCTTTAATTATTCCATTTATAATTTTATTCAGCACAATAATGTAGTCTCGTTATTTTTTTTATCAACATTGTGTGGATCCCCTAAAAATTCTTTAGTTTCAGTATCAATAGTCTATTCTTGCTTAGGATTAGTAACATAATATTATACATAAGAAATTTTTCTTTATGAGTAGAAAAAAAAATATTTAGATTATTTTAATATATTAGAGAACATATAATATTATGAGTAAAATCATTTTATATAAAAAACACTATAAAATTCACATTAACCTCTCTTTATTTATTAAAAAATGTTGAGGGTATTTGGATCCTCTATCAAGAATCAAAATTCCCTCTTTGTGGACCCCTCTAACATGCATGACATTGTCCACATTGGGACCAAAAAGAATAGATTTTGATATCTTAATGAAAGTTCCATCCTTGATTGAACATTCATCTATCCCCGTAGTTTTTTTAGTCAGAAGTAGGACAATCAACCAATTATTGTTTGCTAGATCTGAGATATAAAATTCTTAAACTGATTGTGATCCATTATGAATGGCTTGTCCTTTTCCCCTTCTACACTAAAATTAAACTTCATGAAGCCCATTTCATCAACTTTCACTGCACTATTATTTTCAACCCAATTTTGATTTAAAATTTACACATGAAATGTTGTATAATCCAAATTTTATATATATTCAATAATGCTGAAATATGACCTATTCACAAAAATTGGATTTCTATTCTTGGAACCAGATATGTGCATAACTTCTTCCACAAGAATAACTCTACTATTATTAATTATACAATATTCATTGTGTTATTTTTCATAGAACATATAAATATTTATTAAAAATATTTTAAGATATATCATTTTTCATTTGTTCCCATAGCTATCCATTTAATTCATTCAACAATTGTATTCATATTTTCATATAAATCCTTAAAATTTTGATCTGATAAGTATACTATAAACTTTTAATTAGGTTTATTCGATACCCATCATTTATCCCTTGATGGATTCAAATATCAAATAATTTATTTGTGGTATTAAACACATATATTAACATATTAACTATTATATAAAATGTAAATGTGTGCATACTCCCACTATATAATGGTAATTGAAACAACATATCTTATAGAAATCCCTTCACCCATAAGGTATCCTCTATGATAAAATATTGGTAGATTTATACTATCAATATATGATAGTTAATTGGTATATAATTCAAAATATTCTACAATAATATATTATTCTATAATACAAACTTCAAGGAAACTTTTTATTCTTGACAAACCCTTTAAAACCCTTCATATACCATTAAATGTGGTACCTCACTCTATAATGGACAAGACCACATAAGTGAAACTCTCTAACTAAGTAAACCGCTAGATGAACCATTATATCAGTGAATGGTGGTGGTAGGAACATCTCTAATTCAAATAATATGAATATAATATCTTATTAGGGAGTGGAAACATCTCCATATCTATAAATTTACTATATATAGATTTGAAAGATAAGCAGATTCTAGGTAATTTATGTCATACATTTTTAGTAATAATGAAACATAAAGCAACATGCATCAAATCTTTCCTCAAACCATTAAAGTATTTTGATTTTAATCCCTATAACATTAAATTAGTCATTGACATGATGTTGTTAATATTTTATGAATAACCCACATGAACTATTACACTAATAATTAAAATGAAAACTTGTAATTTTTCTCTTCGGGGTATAGTAAAATCTAATGGAGGGAGAAAATTCCACCCTTTACCCTCCACTAATGCCAACTCTTCCCTTATCCCCATGTATATCTTGTCAAACCAATATTTGATGCTATGTTTTTTTCAGGAACATTTAGTAAGTTCCAATAACACTATAAAATATATTTCTTCTACATGCATAACATCAAGAAAATGTATGACGTCAACAGAATTCCAATACTTTAATTCAAATAAAATTTATCTCCTTTTCAAACCTGATTTCATAAGGTTTTTCAAAAAAAATTACCTAAAAAATTTTCAATATCTTTTAATTTATCAAATAGTTGATAAACAATTAGTAGAGATGGTGTTTTACCATGTTTATTATTCCCATCGAATGATATCATCCAGGTTTGGTTTTTATGTTATCGAGGTATGAAAATTATATTTTCTAAAAACACATTCTTAAAGTAATATTTCAAATGAACTGAGTGTGTCGATTCATCACAAATGGGATACCCCAACATTAATTTAATGTTATTGCCTGAAAATCCATAATAAAGAAATTTATATATTGTCCCATATAACATAGACCTCAATTTGAATTCATCATTTCAATGAGAATTATACATTGTAACACTTTTATCCCACTTGAATTTTAAATCATTAGTCAAAGGATTCAAATCGATATCAATATCATTACCAGGTGTCTTTGGACAAGATATATGTAGAGATAATATAATTTATTTTTTTGCTTCATGCATAAACATGGATGTAAGTTATAATTTACAAATATGATGGGACATGTAGTATGCATACAACTTTGTGCACCAAAAGGACTGTTTTCCATATATAGATAATGAAAGACTAAAGTTTCACTTATCATATCTCAATTCCAGATATTTTTAATTAATTTTCATCCACTAAGGGTAATCTGTTAGATAACATAAGTTCCCATCCTTAATTCTTATATCTGCATGCCATGTTAATTGTCTCTCACTTTACTAACATCCATATACTCTTATAAACCCTGTAATGATAGGAAATTACCTTAAATATTTTCAAGTAATTGATTCATTATTCTTGTTTCAATATTATCCATGCTTAGGTCATTTTATGTGTGTTTCATGGTTCATGAGAAACAATATACAATCATTTGGAGATGCATGTTTTTTTAGAGATCATTCCCATTGAATGTAGGATTATTTTAGCATCATATGTTCAAAGTGGAAGTTAATTTTGTTCTGTTATCATATCATTCTAGAGACCAAGTAGTCCTGTAACATGGGTTATGCTCCATATGCTTCCATATTTCAAATTATATAACTTCAATACAGCTTAAAATGTTGTGTATTTTGTACAAGTGGTATAAAATTATCTCCCATAATAACTATTTAACTTCTCAAAAAACTTTGAAAAATCATAAAGCCCGTCTTCAATTTCCATTTTCATATCTCTCATGCGATCTCCATCATAATTTATACTAGTATTCATATAAAATTATCCTTAAACTATAGTATCATTCCAATCTGTGTGTATATTCATTTTTTCCCATTTCTAGACCAAAATTTATAACTCTGATATATTTTTTGAATACTAAAAAATTATTTCAACTCTCCCAGACTAATTTTTCTTGAATACAAAATTATATAAACATGGAAAACATATTTGAGAGGGGTTTTATGCATGCTATATTGCAAACATTGTGAACTCTTTAACTATTTATTCATATTATTTTGTCATACTGTTATCATGAATCCATTTTTTATTCATATCCATCCTATTATGTTCATATAATATTCATTTTGTAAAAAACAATACACATAAGATATTCATTATAAAAGGTAAAATTCATAGATAATTATAATAATGGGAACCCGAAATGTAATTGTTTCGAAAAAATGTATGATTTGAAGGAAATAGTTATTTGTATTGAAGAAAATAATTACTTCACTATGGTAGGTTATATCCTATAAATTCCTTAAAAATGATCAATAGTACTTGATATGGGATGACTACTACTCAGATTGGTTCAAGAAACATAGGAACATGTTTAGAATATATGGGAGATTAGTCTTAAGAAACATAATGCAACAATAACTATTCGGGGGATGAATACAATGAGGAGGATAGTTATCTCCTTAAAAAAATTTAAATTACCACATATTAATTTATAATTTCAAATCTCATCTCAAAATGAAATTTAAAATTCAAAAGGTTGTTTTTTTAATTTTTAAAACACCTCTTAACATCCATGTTTTTAATTCCATATGAAAATCAACCAATGTTTTTCAAAACACAAAATGGGATACAAACCCCCTTTCCTATAGAAAATGGTAGCATCAATTGAAAAAATTAAAATCATATTCAAAAATAATTATCAATAAATTAAAATCTTAAAACTATTTCCATAGAAATTTGTACACCATTAAAATATCATTTTTTTTATTTCAATACACACTTTATATTTTTAAAAAAAAGTATCATTTTTCTGAAACTAAAATTTAAAATAGGCTTGACCATAAAATTTATAAGTAGTCCACCACCGAGTCTATAGAAAAAAATGATAATTAAAAAATTTATAAATCTAACATAAATAAAACATTTCTAGAATAAAATAGTAAATTAACAATTTATATCCTAACATGATTATCATGGACTACCCACCTAAATATCGAGGTTCCCAAGGGAATATTTCAAAATTCCATCAAGGAACTATTCATTTATCAAAAACCATTTTCATCTAATATCATAAAAGAAACCATAAATCCAATACTTCATATTTCATAATATTTATTCAATAATATACATCTAGAAGGTTTTAAAAATATTCATTACATTGAAAAATATTCCCCAAAAGATTATGAGTTTTTAGACGAATTTCTTGTGTGATGTCGGGCTTAGGTTTGATTTGAATTTATTTGAGTGTGAGTTGAATTCAATGTGTTCTAGTACCCAGGGGGAGGTAAAATATTTTATGATCACTTATTAAGTATCATAAGCTTGTTTATTTTTTTAAATGAAATGAACTAAAATTTATGTAGTAAATGTGTCTATTTTCATAAAAATTATGCATGGATTTTTTTATATAAATACCTTAAATAAATAGTTTGTTTTAATGAAACATCAACCTTATGTATTTCCATTATTTAATAAGTTTTACTAAATCATAATTTTATATCTCTAAACGTACGTGTGATTTAAGGAGTAAAATAACCCTGATATCAATCTATATATAATTTGGTTTGATTTCTCTCAAAAAATAACATTAAATATGCATTGTAAACATCTATATGTATTCATAATTGTGTGTCTATAAATTATTCATCCATCTATATAAACTAAATAGTTAAAAACAAATAATCAGAATAAATGATTCATAATAAAAAAATAATAAAAACTCACTTAATATATAAAACATAATAGAAATGAAAATTTAGCTCTCTTTGTGAAGTAAAATAAAATTCAAATAGAGAATATTTAGAAATTTTCCAAAAAAAAGAACACACAAAAATAAACCAACAACTAATCCATAGCTAAATAATCTCTAGGAGAAACATGGTTACTTACCTCAACCAAAATCTCCATAAATGTTCTACATGAATGACATAAAAATTGAGATCAAAACCTGAGAACATATATGAAAAAATAAAATGTATATATAACCATATAAATGTATATAAAGGGTCTGAGACAAATAGTCCTAGTAATATTTCATCAAATAGTCAATTAAATTTCACTTATTAAATATTCCACAAAAGATAGTACGAACACAATTTAAAAAAAAATTCAAAAAAAAGGAAACTGAAAAGTAATGAATTTTCATAAATTTGTCTCTTTTTTAAATCCCAATTTTATCCCTTTTTAGAAAATAAAATAAAACCATGATTAGGATAAATACATTTAAACTCATATTGATAAAAAATTAAATTAAAATCATTCTTTCAAAATCAATTTTTTACCAAACAATGGATGGAATCATACATTTAAAAGTTAAAACACTTTAAAATATTAAAAATTTAGACTTCAGAGCTTATGAAAATAAATCTAAATCAAATTTATTCATCTAAAAAAAATCTCAAAAAATATTTTATAATATAAAAATAATTAAACTCAACGATAAATTAAAAATGAAAGATGTAAAAATGAGATTAATTATAAGAATGATGTATAATAATAGTAAAAAAAATAAATTGTTGTAACTTTCCCATGAAATGTAAAAAGGGATGAAAAAAAGCGTGTATGGGGGATATCTATTCTAATATAATCAATTTAAAAAAATCATGGGAATCTCAATGGATCCATGGGTGTGACCATATTGAACATATAATAGTAGAATCAACAACCCAAAGTTTCACATATATAATAACACAATTGATAAATAAATAAGGTTGACACAACCCTAAAGCTATAGGTGAAGAAAAATGGGTGTATCGTCACAAATGATATGGTAAGATAAATATGGACATCATGTACAGACACTATGACACAAAAAAGATCACTAACATATGTACATTCAGTTCCCATGGAATAGTAAAAGTGGAGGTGAGAAAAAATATTAACTTGATCAATTTATAAATAAATAATAAATCATAAGTTATAAACCTCATCTCATATCCAACACCCTAAAAATAAATATCCACCCATCACATCAAATAGTCATAATATAATAATAATAAATACACATCCCATAAAATGGAAATGGATGATATAAAACACTAACACAAGGTTTTTCTAATATGGGTAATATAATTAAAATGATACTTTTTTTAATAAATTGAAAACATTCCTTAAATAACTAGATGGGTGAAAATATTGTTAAAAACCATCCCTGTTATAAACTAAGGATACCATTTATCAATTACTGAAATTCCTAAAAAATCATCATGGAAAATAATTTTATATATATCCTAAAAATATATATTAGGTATCGACACATTGAAAATAAATCATTCCTCTCATTAGAGACAACTAATAATCAAAAAAATTATTTTTGTTTTTAAACATTAAATCATTGGTTACATGCTTTGGAACTCAAAATAGGGTCAAAAAAATTTCATTCATATTATTCATTTAAAATATTATCTTATGCAACTAAAAAACACATAAAAATCATAAATAAATGGTTTTTTAAATAGGGTTATAATACCCATGATTACCCTATATATCTCACATAGGAAGCATCAAAAAAATGTTTTGAACCCATAATTGGTATCAAATAATAATGTACATTCTAGAATCCATTTAAATACATGGGAGGAATTCATAGAAAAATAAAGTAAAATGGACGAAACTATAAGAGATTTTTTCAATATTGGTCATGTGATACAGGGTGTGTAAGATATTAAAATTGAGGTAAATTGAGTGGAAGAAACCAGTCAAGGGATATTAATGAAAAAGAACGCAACAAAAAAGGAAAATGGAGAAACTCCTAAATAGCCTGACTGCTGGAAAATATGTAGGGAAAATAACCTATGTGGAACCCAAAAATGAAATCAACAAGTGAGAATGAGGATAAAATAACATACCATGGATTCAACCTTTGATTCATTCGATAGAAAGTAGATATATCACAAAATCATGGATTTGTTCGAGCATTGATTCAAGCCTTGGATTTTTTTCGAGCCTTGATTTGAGTCGTCGATTCATTCGATCCTTGATTTGATCCTTGATTAGATCCATGGATTCATACCTTGGATTCAAGGAGGAGGAGCACTAGTAGTAGGGGACTTCCGCAAAATCTTGAGATATCATGACTGAAATCTGTGCATTAAGGTTATTTAAAAAGATCAGGGGGACTTTGTTCAGTGCTTCCAAAAACGTGCTCATAAAGATACCTTTTATCAGTACTAAATTATTTAGTAGTGATAAAAAATATATTTGTCAGTGCTAAATATGTTCTGATAAAATATTTATAATTGTAATTATAAATAAAAAAAATAGTAAATATATTTTCATAATTATACATTTATCTATTATAATTTTATAGTTATATAAATATATATTTATTAAATTATAATTATATAAATATTCTTAAAAAATATTTATTTTTTATTTATAATTATCAATATATAATAATATTAATTTTGTAAATATAAATTTATAAATATATTTATACTCAAAAAGGTTCATGTATGAGTTGGAAAGCCAACCCATGTCCACAAAAATCATTATAAAAATGTAAAGTACAACCAAAAGAGAGAAGAAAGACAAAAAAACATTAGAAACACCATAAATAAGGAATAAAAGAGAAAAACTACTACCACTCTCTATGGATTCTAAATTCCTAGGATACTAACCTATGTTTTATGGGTATTTCCCTCAATACCATGACTTGGCCCGTTGGGGCCGCACCATCTCATCACTCAGTACACGTTCTAGGCCTTCCTAAACAATTCATAGGTATATTTCATGAACTTGGAAAAATGAGTTGGATAACACCAATCCATATTTTTCTTTGAACATGTTCACCTACCACTCCATTCCCAACTTATAAAATTTGTGCAATGACCATTAGCATTAGAAGATAGTACCACAAAATTTTTTGGAGGTTTCATCACAAAGAAATAATTTTGATCATCAAAATCATGAGATTCCATATAATCCTGAGGGAGAGGAATCCCCTAAAGAGTCTGATGATCACAACTACAACCAACCAGCATGTCCGCCTGAACATGAGATAACTTGTTACTATTATCCTCACTAGAACCAGCAATAGGGCATCCAATATCTCACATGTCTTCAAAAATACCCCCTTGATAGGATTCTATGATGCATTGGATGATCTATGTTTCTTAGGAAAGACCATTTGATAGCCCCCATCATCCACAACATTATTATCGTTGGCCAGACACCTTTCTCCCACAGCCGCATAAGAAGCTACATTTCAAAGAATGCCAATTTATGAAGGAGTAGTGCTCCCATTTACCTTAATAATCTTTTAGATCTCAGTTGGAATAGGATCACCACCCTATAATCCAACCTTCCCTAATACACACTTCTTCCCACATACAGGCTTGGTTACAACAAGATTACGTAATTTACGCTTGAAATTCTCAACCCTATTCCCGTACTTTTTAAAATTATTGCATCTCAATCCACTATGAGAACTTTATCTAACATGTCAAATATAGAATAAATTAATTAAGAACTCAGGAACATTCTCATATTCAATATCTAGATAAAATAATTGTCACCAAAAACCAAATACAGAGCTATGAATTTTGTTTAATTGAGATCAAACTCAACTAAAATTTTGGCATAACGTCTATAACTAGCCATATTAATTTTATTATAAACTTTAATTGGAGTACCTACAGCCAAATAAACATCCTAGAGGATATTTGGGTGCCAAAAAATAGTTCATTCCTCTCACCCAAATACAAGACTGAACGACTGAATTCTTAAACAAATGTAGATCAAATCAGGGATCTCAGTCCTCAAAATATAAGGTCCCCTGGTTTGATATTAACATAACCTCATATCCATTCCTTTATCTTAAGGTATAATGAATTGAAATTTATAATATAAAAACCCATTGCAATCGACACAATGTGGTAATAATCAAATCCCCAAAACTGCATCAACCAATTTCTAAAACCATCCACCTTCCATGGATCCCCCTTCACCTATAGATTCAACCACGCCATAATTAGTTGTTTGCAAGCCTCCATCAACTCCTCAAAAATATTATGGTTATATTCAATAAAATCCACATCACCATTATTCTAAATCCACTTATGTGAGTTGAAATCAGATTGAGAAATCATAAAAAAAAATGTTCAGAATACTCAAACCTCTACATATATAAATATTACCTAACTATAATAATATTAAAAATAAATAAATAAAATTTACTGATTAAAGACATAATATATTAAATATATCATTTTTTAATGAGATTTTAAAATGGACCCAAAAATTGGAATAAATAACATAAATATTAGGTGTTTTGGTTTCTATATAATATTTCATAAATTATGTAAATATTTTTTTTCATTGTATATGAAAACTAATTTAGTAATTATATATATGTAAAATCAATGTAACACACATCTGATATAAGTTAAATTGAAAAATCTAAAAAAATTGGGAATAAAAAAAATATTTTCCATGTAGGGACATGTTCCACAACACATGGGAAAATAGGTGTAAAGAGAGTTTGAGAATATATCTAGTATCTTATAGTTGTAGTTTAGGAGACAGTGTGCTTGTCATAAATATAAATTAAAACACAAACTTCTCATAATGATAATCAAATAAATATAAAGTTAAAATAAAGGTGTAGAGAATATATTATTTCTCGGTCTGAAAATCTATGTAGCATGTAAATCCTTGAGTGTATCTTAAAATGAAGCTCGAGTCGTGATTCTAAAATTCATAGTAGAACAGAGTGTTATAAACTCTTTCTTCTAAGTCTATAGGAAAATATTAGTTATTCAATGTTCACCACTTATTTTATAGTTTTCCACTAGTAAAATTACTTCAGTTAAGGAAAACATCACAATTGTCTTATTATTATCTTACAATGTGGTATAGCTCCCTTTTTTTGTATATATCACTCTCTATTTTTTAATATTTTTTTTACGAGGGAGTTTGTCACATATTTTTAATAACATCATGAGAAGTTTAAATGTGAAGAATAATCACCTAGATATCTTGAATCCTAGTTATTAAGGATGACACATTCTTTAATACATCTATGCAAAAAAAAATAAGAGCAATAAATAAATAAATTATGGCATTAAATTTTATAATATATCTATTAGAGATATTTATTTAAAAATAAATAAAAACAATGGTGGTTACTCCTTTTAATAGTGACACAATATCTTGTGGTGATTCATCCAAAAGGGGATGTAATTTGGTGGTGAGACAGGTTGGATGTGACATAGGATGTTGGTGAGACAACCCAAAACTTTTCTAATTTTCCATTCTCATGGAACGTCATATTCAACAGTGACTTAGGACTGGTGTTAGGTCTTTAGAATACTTTCAAAATTTCTGTAGGTCATATTTGATGGTAGGTGTTTTCTATACTTAGCCAAATCTATGGTCCAATGGTAAGTCATCCTAATATGGTGAGTCTTTCATATAATTTTCCAAAAATCCATTCCGGGGGTGAGACAAAACTAATAGTGTGTGATTCCAATACATAGCCAAATTTGCATTTCAACAGTGATTTCTAGTGGTGACTCATCCTTAATAGTGAGTTTTTTTCATACATAGCCAAACTTATCCAATCTTCTATATATATTAAAATGTTATCTTAAAACATAAAACTCATTAATTTCATAATAATCCTGATATTTTGGTCATTAAAACAAGGGTTCCATCAATCCCTCTAATTTTCATGATTACAAATCATGCCATTTTAAAAAACATGGTATCAAAGATAAAAAATTGACACGTAGTATTAAAATTAACTAGAGGGTAAATAGTATTAATGAAAATTTAGTATCATAGATATATATTCACACATTTTTGGAAATTAATATTAGTTTAATTATGGTTTAAAAGAAGTAATGATATCAAAGTAATATGATAATATAAAATACTAAATAAATTCCATATAGTCTTCTACCACATTGGGGATTATCAAGAAGAATAAATAAAATAGTAAATGCAACATAACATAATACTATTACGGTAATTACCATTAAAAAGTAAATGAAAATAATGCCAAAATGTTTCAAAAACAAGATAGATGACAAACCCCATAAAATAAAAACATTAGAATCATAAATTCTTCTCAGGATGTGTGGGAAGATTCAAGGGTGTTTTTCTCTTCCCTTTTTCCAAAGCATAAGGCTCTATTGTTGAAGCTGAAGGAACTCAAGGGATTTCAGTATTGACATTAGTTAGAGAGGGATTCTATCTAATAATAATTAGCCTGAGGTGTTTAATGTTTTCCCCATTATAGATAGAAAAAGGATAGAAATGAGCTAGTATAGGAGAATTGGGGTCTCTTGTTAGATCGGGTGTGAATAAATCTAGAGTCAAAATTGGAGGGGTAAGGTGAGAAATAACAAGTATGGAATCATAAGCCATCACAGTAGTTCCATACACATTTATAAAGGGTTTCATAAGATTTATAAAATCTATTATTATGTTTTCACCTCTCTCCATATAAATGAGTAAATCTATATTATCTTACATGAATGTCTTAAGTGAGGTAGTCATCACCTTTAAAATCTCTTTAAACACTTCAATCACCCGAGGCATTCTCATATTTTCATCCAAGAAATTGAAATTTCAATTCATCTCATGCTTGGTATATATTAGTGAAATATAATACTTTATATCTTTGGTGATAGTATCTCTATTATCATTTATGCCTTTTATATACTCTTTTATCATCATCTGATCATGGTCATAGTAATGCTTGAATTTCCACAAAATTTCCAAATGTATGGAAGGTGTAACACATAAAGAACCGCTAATATATTCTCTCACAATAGATCTAATAAAATAAATATCAATATGAGGATCACCTAATGAAGAATCTATAGAATTATGATTTTTTATCCATTATATAAAAGCATCCATGGAGTCTCTAAAAGAAGACCTCATTTCCTTCACTATAGTTTTTATAAAATTCATCTCACTTGTTAACCTTTGACTTTCCACTTCTAATTTTCGAATATAAAGTATCATATTAGGCAACATATGCTAATTAAAAATCCATTTCAACCTTATCAAAAAAAATATAACCAAGTTAGGTGGATTTTTATCATAAAATAAAAATTAGATAATACATTTTATATAAAATAATCGAAGTCACTTCTTGTGACAACATCAACTGGAAGTGATGAAATGGAAGGGGTGGGAACTCTAACCAAATTCCACCATGATTTAGTGGACTTCTAAAAAACTTATCACATTTCTAAAACATTGGATCCATCCTACTTACTATATACTTACCATAACTCTAAACAAATGAGGTATCTACAGCTATAGAAACAACCACACAATGTACCGCACTCATATGCACAACAGAACCTTGCACAAAAAAATATTCTCAATAACAACAGAATAAAATTACATCTTCTCACTAAAAAACTAATCAACAACTGTCTACTCAGAAACTTTATAAACATCACCATTTTTATCCATAAGAAAACCAATAATAGGTTCGACTAGATGATATTACATACATGGGAATTCTTCCACTTCAACTCATGATTCCTTCTTTTCTCTAGGTGGTATAACCACGTCTTCAAACTTTTTGGGTCACTCTTCACATCTAGAGATATAGAAACATGGAGAAGAGATAAAATCCAGAGGAATTTCAATAGCCTCATCTCTAATAATTCCACCAGGACCATTATAACATCCATCAATGTTACTTCCATTTTCTTCCCCATTTTTATCTGCATCTCCGTCATCTTCTTTATCTTCTAATACTTCTTTTTCTTCATATTAATAATCATTATCATCACTATTTTTATTCCCTTTAGAGGATTTCTAAAAAAAATTGAAAATTTCCTCACCATATTTTTCTTCTTCTTCCCCCTCACTTTTTTCTCATAATATTTTCTCTCAAATTGGGAGAGACCTAGGTGGAATAGGTGCACCAAAAGATATAAAAGAATAGATTTTTTGTAAATATGAGTCACTACCATCATCCAAAAGAAATTAATTTTCATTATAAATAAAAGTAGAAACATCATATACCTCATCATCTGAATACTCAACAACTCCATCTGGATCCAATCTAGGGTCCACATGATCCTTTAGTCTGGAAGGATTGTCGAATAGATTGAACTCTTCATAAATTCATTTATCATCATCCACTAATATCTTTTTCCAAGGATTACAACTAATTTTTTTTATTTTAAAAAATTATCCTTGTGATGTAGATACCTTCATTTTTCACTACTAATTCTTCATTTCATTAACTAGACCTTCGTATTCCATCATAGCTAAAATAAACATTGGGTAGATTAATGAATTATATATTGAATATAATTTTCACATCACTATCATGTGAAAAATTATATACCTACATAATTTAATATTCTATCCTATTTTTATAAGAAATAGAATATAAATATACTAATACCACATTATTTGAAAGTCAACAATTCTTAGACAAATTATTTCATGGATAAACTTGAAGAGCAGGAAACATTCTCCGTCAGGTTCTATAGCAAATGGTCTTTTTAGAATCCCATCACCAGTCAACTCATCTAAAGCATCTTTATAAGCAAAATTATCACTACAATATAGAATATTTCCTTGATAATCATTTTTAATTACTTTATGAGTAACTCTTAAAAAAATTCCCACTCATTTGATGATAAAACTACATTATGTCCAATAATTCTAGTTCTTACCCAGTCTTCGTTTTTCTAAAAACTTAACCCTATAGACTAGTCAAACTCGTGCTCCATCCTCAGATAGAAGGGCCACTGGTTATTAGAAAACCACTGCATCCATACTTGGTCATGTAAAAAATTTATAATAAAGACTTGATCAAATGAAATCACTCATCTTGAACTTCTTTTTTAGGCAATATGACTCTCTTAGAAAGATATGAACTCACTGGATCAACTATTGAAAAATGAGTTGACTCCCCTTTCTACTTCTTTACAGGATGAAAATACTCTAGATATGAAACAACGGCTCTCTTCACTCTATCCATGGAAATCGGTTCAGAAGGTTTAGGTGAAGGTGACAGAAGGTAGACCATTGGGAAAGAAAGGGTCACAACTTGGATCTAGAGAAAATGCTCGAGGGAGAGATTTTTGGAATTATCTAAATGTCTGATTTATATCATTTGGGGATTTTAGGGATTCATAAAATAAAAAATGAAAAATAGATCAAAATTTAAATCAAATAAAAATTAAATACATAATTCATAAAGATAAATCAGCAACGGTGACTTGAAAATGAACAATTGAAAAATTGATAAAGGAACAAAATTCCAATAGAAAGTAAACCTAATGGTGATTAAAACCAATGGTGAGAAAAATTGGTGGTTATAAAATCCAACGGTGATTAAATCCAATGGTGATAAATTCAAATAGTTATTAAATCCAACTATGAGTAAAAATCAATGGTGGGTAAAACTCAATAGTGAGTAAAACTCTATGGTGGATAAAACTATACATCGGGGGGAAATCTACGGTGAGTAAAACTCAATGGTGGGTCCCATTAAATTAATCATAATCAAAATTAATCATTTCTAATTCAGGTTTCATGTAGTTAATTTTTTTAAAATTTAAAGTTTTAGATAAAATATCAATAAACTGATATTATGTACCAATGAATTCAAGATTTATATCACCCTTTTGAATATTTTCTCTCAAAAAGTGATGTCTTACATCAATGTGTTCTTTTCTAGAGTGAGATAAATGGTTATTATTAATGTTTACAGGACTTGTGTTTTCCCAATTTATAGGAAATTGTCTTAATTGATACCCATAGTCTATTAATGATTGTTTCATCCAAAACATTTGAGCATAGTATTTACCAACATATATGTATTCAGCTTCAGTAGTAGATAGTGAAATAGAATTTTGTTTCTTACTACACTAAGAAACTAGCGACACACCCAAAATGTGAAATATTTTGGTTGTTCTTTTTATATCTAACTTACAACCACCAAAACAAGAATCTGAATAACTAACTTAGTCAAATAATTTTCCACTTGGATAGAATAATACTAAATTGATTGTATATTTCACGTATTTGAAAATTATTTTAACATCAAATAATTGTAACTTTTTTGGGTTTTCATGAAAAATATCACACATACACACACTAAACATAATATATTTTTAGCTATAAATTAATTAGAGAAGACATCCAATCATACCTCTGTAACTAGTTTGATCTAATAATTTCCAAACTTTATCAGGATCTAATTAATATGTGGTACTCATATAATTATAACTACTCTTAGTTTTATCTAAACCAAAAGGTTTTATAAGGTATTTAGATTATGTAATTTGGTTTAAAATAATTCCTTCTTTATTTATAAAATTTAAAAATATAGAAAGAATTTCAATTCAACCATTTAACTCATTTCAAATTATTTTTTCATAATTTTTGAAAAATAATTAAATAAATAATTTTTATAACATCCTAAAATAATATCATCTACATAAATTTTAACAAATAAAAAAACATTTGAAATTATTTTTATAAATCAGTTAGGATCAGCTACACCTTTTTAAAATCCATTTGTAATAAGAAAAGAGTTGATCATATCATACCAAGATCTAGAAGCTTGTTTTAAACCATAAATTTTTTTTTTGTTAATATAAAAAAGATTTGGAAAATGTGGATTTTTAAATCAATAGGATTTTCAATAAAAACATCCTCAACTATATACCCATTCAATAGTGCACTTATGACATCTATTTGATATAGTTCAAAATATAGATGTGTTGTATAGGCAAGCAGTATTCTAATGGATTCAATTATAGATACAGATGAAATGGTTTTTTCATAGTATGTACCGATGTTATTAATTTATTCATTACATTTTACTAACACCATTTACTGATTTTATATGAAAAGTGCATAATTTGTGTGTAATATTCATATTTTAATATTAAATATAATTTTGAGCACTATTTGAATAAATATAGATTTGAGTCATTTTAATGTATTATCTATAACTATTACTATACTGATCCACATTTCATGGTTTTCCTTTTTTTAGGATTCCTATTTCAATTTAGAACATTTCATTAGAAGGGATCATGTGCCAATTCTTCCATTTGAAGGTTCATATGTACCACACAATAAGGCCCAATGAATCTGTGAACAAACTGGACCAGCCTTGAAGATTGATTTACTGGACTCAATCCAGAAGTCCAAAACGGTTTTTTCTCCACCATAATTCTGGGGACAATATTTTTCATCTTGGATAAAAATTTCAAGGCCCAAAGTCTTCATCAAGTGGCCCAAATGATTCTATAAAATCCAGCCCACCATTCTGGATGGGAATTAAAATCAGCACACAAATGTGGACTTTTGTCCTTATCTAGAATTCCATTTCATCTGAGAATTTTCAGTGTGAAAGAGGAGATATGGGCAGCCAACTTTGTTGAAGAAACTATCCAGATTTGATGGCATCTTACTATTCAAAAATCCATTCACATGTCATCCATTGAAAAGTCATGGATAGAAATGGACAGTTTAGCTTTGTTTAATAAAATAGCCATAACTTTGGCTAAAAAAGTCCAATGGCCTCACGATTTTGCAGGTAGACAGAAGATATTAATATCTACATTTATGAAGAAGACACCAGCTCGTGATTCAGCTGTCTATAGTGGTAAATATGCGGGTAAAGTGGAAGGACAGATTTGGAATGCAAACAGTCCACTCCTTGGGCTATAAATACATCCCTCTCCTCTCCTTCCAAGAGGTTGGCATTTCTGAAGAGAGGAGAACATATTGTCACGACCAAATCCTTGAAAAAGGATTTGGAGGATCTTCCATACTCAAGTTTTTACTTGAGAGACCTTTCCTCCTCTCTTTGTTTTCACTTACTTTTGTGTTCTTCATTTTTGTTATTTTGTTAGTCATTTCTTTTGTAATTCTGTTTTAATGCAAGTTTCTTCTTCAATATCTCTTATTCTCCTCCACCTTCTGTATTTTAATATTAATGTTCTTAAAGTAGTTTAAATTTAGTTAAATCTACTTCCATTATTTTTCTTCCTCATTCAATCAAAAATCTGTTTTTTATTATCATCATTGTCCGTGTGTGTGTGTTCGACGTACCACTCGTTTCTAATCCCTTTCTTTTTATTCTATTATTAATTTATCATCATAATTATTATAACCATAATATTAAACACCCAAATGGATGAGTAAATATCTCATTGGGGTGAGTCAAAATTTAGGGATGTTAAGTGATTGAGAGTATTTTCTCGATGAGTATTCATTAATTTAACATTGTGTATGTTGGACTTAATATGTCATGGATTAATGACATATTTTGTTTAGCATGTGGTTTCCCTGGATTATTGGAACCATAAATAAACTACCATAAACAATTACTGATTGATTTTAGAATCCTAGTTAATTTAAGGCTTGGATTAAAGCTTTAACACTTAGGAATTCTAATCGAAGTCAACTTGTGAAGTGGGTGTTAATTTAAATGAAATATAAAGAAAAGCTCAAGGATTTCCCAAGCTTAACTCCCTAATAATGAACTCAACCCAATCATTATCAATTTCTTAAATCAATCATAATCAATTAGTCAATTCAATTAAGCTCTGCAATCAAAATCCCCCAATCAGAATACAATCAACTAAAAACAAACGACTATTTCAAAGTATCATCGCTGAGGATTCGACCCGAGTGTTGTTATACATATTATCAGAGCACCGGAACTTTGACCAGTTGATAGGCGACAATCGGTTGTGCGTTTCATGTACCCTCTTCTTGATTATACCCTTGTGAAACTATTCTATCTTTTTCCCTTACTATAATACCATATTCATCAACATTGTTTCTAAACACCCATTTAGTTCCTATAGTCAAGGTGTCTTTGAGCCAATCGATAAGTTCTCATACTTTATTTATTTCAAATTGATTTAGTTTTTCTTGAATATCCATTTCCCAAAATTCATTATTGATTACATCATTGATGTTCTTTGGTTCATGTTTTGGTAATAAATCTTGATTTTCAACCTAGTTTCTTAGATAAACTCTAGTTTCGGTACCTTTATCTGAGTATACAAAAAAATATAAAGGGTGGTATTTTAGAGTTATAACATCTATATAAAAAATATGGGTTTGTCACCGCAGGGTCCTCTATAGGTTCAGGTTCAGAGTCTAGAAGTTCCTAAGAACTGTATTATTTTTCGGGATGTTTTACAGTAGAATCTAGAGGTTTGGAGTTTAAGTTCAATGTGGATAAATCATATTGAAGGTTTTATAAGGTATTTTTAGGTTTGTGTGGATCTGTCACATCAATTTTTATATGAACATACACTTACACATTTTTGGTTCTTTTTTTAAAAACTATATGTGAATTATTATAGGTTGAATAACCATCGAAAAATCCTTCATCACTTTTGGAGGGAAACCTCTCAAGATAATCCTTAGTGTTATGAATAAAGAATTTGAAAAAAAATATCTAATGTAATTAACCTTAGCCTTTCTAATATTCCATATTTCATAAGGTTTTTTCTTTAAGATATATTTAATTAAATATATATTGATTATATAGAAGTTTGTGTTCACATCCTATTCAAAAAATTAGATAGGCAATTCATATTCATTGAGCATTGTATAGGCTAACAATTGAAGTATTCTATTTCTTCTTTCTATAAATTCAATCAGCTGAGGGGTCCAATAGGAAGAGAAGTTATCTATATATAAATTTTTTAAGAAAAATTATTCAAAATATTTATTTTCAAACTCATAGCCATGGTCACTTCTTAAGGACATAATTCTATGTCCACTTAGGTTTTCTACAGATTTAGCATACCTAGTACAATAAGAATAAGTTTCACTTTTGTGAGATAAAAAGAATACAGAGGTATACTTATAAAAGTTATCTATAAGCACATAAACATATTGATTACAATTTAAATAGTAAACTCTATATAGTCCAAAAAAAGTCCATATTAACCAACTCAAGAGTTTGATAAATTGAAACTTTTTCTTTAATTTAAAAAAAATATTGTGTTATTTCCCATTTTGATAGGGGTTGAAAACTTTTTCATTTGGGAATTCAAGTTTGGGTAGATCCCTGACTAAACATTTCCTAGTAAGAATTATAAATGAGTTAATATTATAGTGTCCTTGTCTCCTATTCCAAATCCAATATTCTCAATGAATGGAAATTAAGCAAGAAACATTTTGAGAAATAAAAGAATCATGATTAACATCATAAACATTCTCATTTATTAAAGTAGTAAAAACTAAATAATTTTTTGAATTAAAAACATTACAAGAATTTTTTTCAAAATGAAAATCAAAATTATCATCACATGATTGTGAGATTCTAAAAAAATTATATATTAAACCACCAATATAAAGTACTATAGATATTAGAACTGAATTAGTGTTACCAATTTGGATAAGTTCGATGATCTTTCATTTGGAATCGTCAACAAAGTTGACATGATCAGTATCAGACATTATTAGGTTCTTGAAACATGATTAGTCTCCAACAATATGATTTTAATATCCACTGTCCAAGTACGATAGGTTTCTAAAGGATCTATTTTGGAAGATTTCCTATAAAACCTATTTTAAACCATAAATGGATTTGGTACCCATATTTTCAAGGGTCAATATATGTTAGTGATTAGGTCCTAAGTAACACATATTTTCTTTATAGTTTTCATATAATAAGATTTCAAACTTTATCAAAAAAACATTATTCGGTTCATTAGAAAAATATCAAGAATTTGAATCTCTAGAATTGGACTTGGGAACAAATATGCTCTTAACGACTCCTCCAAGGTTGATAACCTATACTTATAGTCTATTTAGGATCAATTTTTTCCAAATGTTTTAGTTATTTTTTCTATTTCATTTGTGAATATTTTTAAATATTTATTTGTTTCATCATTTTTGAATTGCAGTTAAATATATTATTTCGACAATTACGCATTTTTTTCTTTCTATATAGTGAAATCAGTTTTAATACTAGAAGATAAAATATGATGTTTCCTGAGATATTTATATTTTTATTTGACTTTATTAAAAGTATATTTAATAATATTAAAATATTGAAACATTTATTTTTTTTATATATCATCATAATTTTCAATTTTAAAATGTACATAATTAAGTACAGATGATAATGTAGGTGCCTTAAAAGCATTTTTCGAGAAGAACATATTGGATCTATTGGGTTTTTCCTTATGATTTCAGTTAGAGTCAATGTAGCTATCCTCAAAGGCACTACAAGTTTATTTATTGTCTTTATTATATTTTTTATCCTTATCCTTATACTTATTCTGGTATTCCAACTTTGAACAGTCTTCCTTGACATGTCCTTTAATAATCCTACCAATCCTATTTCAATTTTTTTCTTTTTATAACGCCTCTAAATTTATGGTATTCATCATAAAATACAAAATGCATTATCTTAAATATAAATAAATTTTATTATTATTATTTAACCACTAATATACACCTTTATTCCATCAAACAGTAAGTGAAAGTATCACCCATGTGTATATGTTGACTACCGCCTCCACGTAGCAATACAATTCATTTTCTGTAACCATATTTTATGGATGGTAATTATGATGGGTTTAAATTTTTTATATTTTATTTATGAAATAATTATCATTTTTGAATTATAATATCAAATCTACCTTATTACCTTCCAATTCGTTTCAAAAATATAACATTATTCATGCATATGTGTGGATTACTATCTCCACGAAGCAATGTGATTTGATTTTTGTTTCCATATTTACTTGGATAGAAATAAAGATATATTTAATGAATAAATATGATATATATGATATAAAATTTATTCTATAATGTTGAATAATTATTTTCCTTTATTTCTTTACATCCATCGAAAAATGCAAACATCATCTATGCATATGTTTGGCCTATTATCCCCACGAATGGTGTAATTAATTTTTCTATATATTCCTTTTATGAGTGATAATATATAATTCTATAATTAATTTATGTTATATTTATATAATTAATATAATTATAGATATTATTGAGTCAATATTAATGTACAATTACAAGGACTACGAAATCAAAAATTCTCATGAAAATGATATAGTTAACAGCTAGAAATGATAGTTTTAATAAGTAATTATAAATAAATGGGAGTAAACACTTAATAAATGTATAATATATGATATTATAAGTATTTAAATTAATCTATTATATAATTATAATAAATTTAAATTTATTATAAATGGGTCTGGAGTTATTTTGAATCAAGTCTTACTCGAGGTAATGGATTTATGTTACAATCTCAATGTTTATCAATATTATTTTTTCTTACATTTCCAATGATCATATTTTATGAATTACTAATCAAAAATAAAATTAATTTTATTATAAACTATTTATATCTATAAAATAATTTTTTTCCTTTCATTTTCCTCTGCTTAATAACTCAAGTTACTAAAATAATGTTATCAACAAAAACTGACATTATTTTTCTCTTCGGTAGAAAATACATTTTCATCCATGCACATGTTTTCTCTTAAATATTTTAATATTACCCTATGATGTTTTAAAGTTCACTTTTACTCATGTATTAATTTATATGAAACTGTTTCAAAGGAATATTCCTAACTTCTTTATAAATGAGGTATATTTTTACTTTTTACAAAAGTGTGAAAGGAATGTTTTCTATGAACTTATATGGAATGAATTGAATTTACCACCATCATGAACACTCAATTATTTAAATACTATTTTAAAATTTTACCAGGTTCCTATCAAAGGAAATTTTATCCTTAATATATTATAAATTTTTATATTTTAAAGAAGTGATTTCAAAATGAAAACATTATTTTCCTCAAGAAATTTTCTAGAGGTCTTTTAACATAATTTTTACCTAAAGATTAAATTCTTTGATGATACATATATTTTTCTGGGTATATAATCCAAATATACCATCATTATTATTTTTCTATATGGTTTATTATTATTATTATGAGACTTTTATGAAATATTTTTACTTTCCACAAGTTATGCTAGAATGAGATGTTGAAATTTTTATGAAACCAATTTATTTTTTATGGGTTATGATATATGTTGAATGATTTATAATATTTTGTTATAAATATGTTTAGAGTATTATTATTTGATAGTTGGAGCTATTAAATCCCTCTGATATGTTAGGTAAATTTGGATAGATCATGTGCAAATTCTTTTATGTGCGAACATTTTTTCATGTTCATAATTTTATGTGTGGACCTGGATTTTTTGTCCATCATTTTATGCATGGACTTGGTTTCATGTCCATAAGTTTATGTTTCGGCCTTGTTTCATGTAAAATAGTTCAAAATATGTCTTGATTTCATGTCATCTGTAAAGACCCGTAAAATTCAAGGGAAATTGTTTCTTAATTTTCTTTAGAATTTTACAAGAGCGCGGTTTCTGACGGCACCTGATTCCGAGGCCCAGAGTGCCCGGAATCAATTTCCAAAGTTTGGCTCGGGTACGTTCAGTGAACGAACGAGCGGGTTTTCCTAACTTTTGATCCGGTGCTCGGAATTGAAATCTGAGGGCACCGATGAACTCGCAGCGCTGATATTCGCTTAAAGAGACCTTTTCGGAAGTTGCGTTTGTTGCGGGACGAAAGTTAGTTTTTGGGAGAATTATAAAAAGTTGAATAAAAAAATGAGTAATTCTTTTTATTTTACTTTTGTAGGTTAACTCCTCTCAAAGGGAGTTAGGTGTGGGACCCACACCCACTTAACCTCCCTTGAGAGGATTAAGTGTGGTGGGGCCCACACGAAACCCAACCTTCCATCTCCCTTTAACCCTCCTTATTTAATGTTTGACAACTTAAAGTTTTAATGGAGGTGAGTTGTTCAAATTCAAACCTTTGAAATTCATGTGGTAAAGTTATTTAAAAAAATAAGCTTAAAGCTTATTTTATTTTGGTTGAATTTCTTTTACCACCCTTAGAGGAATTTTGGGAGCTTCTATTTTTCTTCTTCTTCTTCAACTCTGACGAAGAACACGAAGAACCTTCGATCTTTGACGAAGAACTCCACGTTCTCGGGAACCGTCTTCCGTGACGACATAACCGCGACATCGACGTTCTTCTTCCGCGACGCTCGACTTCCGCGAATCGTTGTCGATCATCGAACTTGTTCCAGAACCAAGGTAGGGTTTGTTCTTTTTAAATTACGTGTATCATTCCCTCGAACATGAAAGAATAATCCATTGGGCGTAGTTCCAAATTTTATTAAAAATTTGTGAAACGTTCATTTTTGTGTTATTACGATTGGCCAATTGATATCGTTTTAACGGGAGGAGACCAGACCCCATGAACACGGCCGATTCTCCTCCCCCTTCTAATCTTTCGTGATTGTTTTAGCAATGACAGCGCGGTGTCGTCACACCGCGCAGGAACAAAAGAATTTAAGGCCGGTTTGGGTCTCGACGAAGAAACGCGGCGCTTTAATGTCGCGCCTATGAAATCGGATGAGACCGCGGCCGGAGTCGAGCCGCGGCGGAGGGGCGTGACGCCATTACGCCGCGCCAATCGTTCAAGGGCCGAGCAAGAAGGGGCGGCCGGAAAACCAGCCGCCGGCGGAAGAGGAAGAACCGCGGCCAGACGGCCGCGGCGGAGCAGCTAGGGGCGCCGGCCTCGCCGGCGCCAGAGATCAGGAAGGCCGCGGCCCTACGGCCGCGACGGAGCAGCCAGGGGCGGCCGGCCACGCCGGCCGCCGGGGATCGGAGAAGAGCCGCGGCTACGGCCGCGGCGGAGAACAGGAAGGAGGCCGGCCGCGCCGGCCGCCGGTTTGGACAGGAGGCGGGACCCGCGGGTCCCGCGTGAGGAAAGAAACGGTTGGCCTTAGGCCGGCCGAGATCCAAAAAAAGGGGGGGTTACACCCCCCGCGTGCGGCACATGCGCGGCTCCCTGGCCGCACCGCCGCTGGCCGGACCGTGCCGTCGCGCCGCCACCGGCCAGTCCGGTTCCAGCGGACCGGGTCGGATCCGGGTCGGGTCGACCCGGTTCGGGTCAGACCAGGGGGTCGGGCCGGGTCGGCCCGGACCCGGACCCCCCGTTTTCGAGACAGTTCGGTCTTTTGGCCATAACTTGAGCCACGGACCTCCGAATGATGAACCGTCTGCGGCAACGCGATCCTCGGATCGAGACGGTCGTTTCGGTATATCGCACTCAAGGTTTCGGATTACTTTGAGTTCGACCGGGTTGGTTCGTTCACGAAACCAACCGGGCCTTCGGAGCGGAAACGCTCATATCTTGAGCTACGGACGTCCGATTGACGTGCCGTCAGCTGTGTTGTGTTCCTATTACTGAGACGGATATTTTGGAATGCTCCTCCCGAGGTTTGGACGCAGGTGGAGTACGGTCGGGTTGGTTTTTCCTTAAAAATCAACCGGGCCCCGGGGACGAAAATGCCAATAACTCTCAGACCGGGCGTCCGATCGACGCGCCGTCTGTTGCGTTGACTTCCTGTTGACGATACGGAACTTTTGGATACATCAACTCTGGACTTTGTGACAGTTGATGTATCAGCCTCTCGGCTCGTGGAGCGGACCCTTCGAACGAGCTTGCTGTGTGCGGGAACCCTAGTGCTGGCTGCGACTGCTTCTCCGACAGCGACAATTGTGCAGAGATCCTCCATGGACTCCGACGACGACCATGCAGAGATCCTCAGTGGACTGTGGCGACGACTGTGCAGAGATCCGCAGTGGACTGCGACGACTACTGCACTCAGCGATCCTACGTGGATCAGTGCTACAGGTCCTACGTGGGCCGGATCCTGTGTGGGTCTTTTGCGGGGGTTAGTACCTATCGATCCTTCGTGGGTCCGACGACTTAGATGGTTCAGTGATCATCCTTATCGTCATCCGAAGAATTATACCTGTGTGAGCCGAATCTTCTGTTTTACTCGATAGAGGTGGTGCGCTTGGTTGTAGCGGCAGACCCGCGATACTGGAGACGAGCGTACGGAGTACGGAGACCGTGTAGCCGGCTGAGACCTGAAGACTGCTCGACCGACTCGACTTGGAGTGAGTCGACTAGCCCAGTGGACGGAGCGCCCGGTATTTGGCGGCAGACCCACGGCAGACAGAGCACCTGGTATTTGGCAGCAGACCTGCGGTACTCGACTGGAGGAGTACCTCTGTAGGCTATTTGGGTGAGCGCCTGGTATTTGGCAGCAGACCCTCAGTGGACGGAGCGCCCGGTAGTTGGCGGCAGACCCGCAGTACTCTACAAGAGGAGTACCTCAGCAGTCTTAGGTTAGTGAGCAGTATCTCAGAGTCGTGACAGGACACTGTACACTTCAGAGATGGGGCTCATCAGTAGTTACGTTTTTTATAATGAAAATCCTGTGTGAGCTGAAACCTTTTGCTTTCCTGTGTGGATTGTGTTGTGCAATCCTGTGTGGATTACGTTTTGCTTTCCTGTGTGGAATACGTTACTTTCCTGTGTGGACTGAGTTGTACTTGGGCTCGGAGGTTGGAGCGTATTTGAAATTGGTGACTTAGGTATATGTATGGGCATATACCTAAGCAGTGTCGGTTGTTACTTCGTGATTGTACCTTTCTTAGTGGTTTATCCTTTGTGGATTTTGAGAGACCTTCAGGGGTCTCGGGTTCCCTACTGAGTAGCTTATACTCACCCCTGCACGGGCTTTGCCCGCACTACGTTGTGTTGGTTGCAGACGACGGACAGCGTTGATCTTGGCTGAGGCTTGCAGAGCGGGACGGTACCCGGAGGTGGACCACTGGGCGGGACGTGCTCGGAGTGGACAGCGGGACCCGTGGAGCAGTGGAGCTATCTGTACCCACCCTTCAGGTGGGATTTCCAGTGGACAGCTCGTTGTAGCGGCTTTTACTTTTCAGTTGCTATTTTCCCTTTCGAGTTGTACTTTACTTTTAGTTTGGGTTTGTATACTGGCCCATTTTCTTTTCCGCACTTTCAGTTGTACTCTGATTTTGTTTTGTGTTTACTTTCCGCTTGCTTACTCTGTGGTGTTTGTTTACTTTACAAAGGCAATTCCTTCCCTTTTTACCGGGATTTACGCCTTGGTGCTAGTCGCCAGCCCCTGGCCTATGGAAGGCGGGCTTGGGGTAGTCACGGCACGGACCCCGAGGGCGGGTCGTGACATCATCAATTTAAAGAGTGAACGTATTTCTATTTAGAAATGTCCCGAATGTTATAAGATTGTGTTTTTCCACGTTCCAATGCCAATGTTTTTCTCTCTTTGATCATGTTCATTAATTTATTTATGATTTATGTATTATTAATATCTGAGATTTAGTACATGACTCGAAATTATGATTTAAGATGTGTTGGTTATGGTTTTTCCAATGTTAAGATCATGTTATCTTGCCTTTATGTTCATGTTAGGCATAAGTGATCATTGATATCTCATGTGTTTACCCATAAAGAGAATTTGATCTCACCCATTATTATGTATACCTTACCTATGTCATAAATGAAGGTTTTAATTAAGATATATCTACAAATATTACTACGTGGGAATATCTTTGTGGGAGATCTTGAAGATATTTAATGAAATAAAAGGATTGTGTATCTAGTCTCCAAATACACTAAAACATTATGGTTATAGAATGGATCATAATGTTATATATATAATATTCATATAAAATGATGTAATATTTATTTATAAAAGTCTTGGGTCACTATAACTACAATTCTATGAAATTAATTTCCTCTTTGATCCTTGTATTTTTTATCAGTGTCCACAACTAATCAGCTTCCCCCACAATGTGATAAACACATAGTGTGGCTTTATTATTTCTATTGAATTATAGGTTAGATAATATCTTCTCATTTCATTTAATCTATTTCATCATGTTTAAAGGATAAAAATATCCACAATATGTAGCAGTCCTTTTCATATAAAGGTCTCGAATCAAAATTTCTCATACTTATAAGGAGGGTGTTCCACATGATTCAAGTTATTATTTATAATTTGACTTAGTTTATCTCATACTACTAGTAAGTTCTTATCTCACACTCTCATCTATTAATTCACCTCATTAGGTAAATCATAACATTGATGACTACATTGGTTTTTGGCACGATTCCATCTATTTTCCACCATTAACGAAAATAAATGAAAATTATGGATTAGTATCCTTAAACTAATAATCATATAATAAAGGAAAAACGTAAACTTAGAAGTATTAAATTACAAATAAAATGGATATCCAAACATATGAGTCTTTATGATTCAATATAGGATATCCATGGTAAATATCCTATCAGGTTTTCAAATTTAACAATCCATTCATGTCCTTTATATTGGTTCATAATGTGTTTGTGAATTTACCAAAGCCTATCCCCAGGGAGTGTCGAACCATGTGTGGAGAAACCTCCCTTTTTATACAAAATATATATGTTAATTTAATTCCCAAATATACCTTTTAGGGTTATTAACCCTAGGTATACATTTTTCATATCCATATTCACTTAAAGTAACCAAATAGATATTTCATTGCATGGAAACCGCTCACTCTATATTTTTCACAAATTTCACGATGTCTTCTTATTATTAGACTTTTCCCAAGGGTTTTCACCAATAAATTATTTTCCTAATATCTAAAAATTTCAAGCTCATCCTATGATACTAACTATAGTAACCCAATCCTATTTTATAAATTATTACACTATTTTTAACATAAATATCCAATAAACACAACCCAAGGATCAATATCCCTAGTGTCCTCAGAATATTGAAATGAGAATTAAATTAAAAAAATTATACTCCATAATGTTCTATTTGATAAATTTTGAATTTTAAAACATCATAGGATAACCTAGGGAATACACAAACAAATGGGGTGATCTATAAAGTCTAGTAAGGGAATAGGCATGACAAGGAAGAATAACATAAAAGTCAAATGGAAGAACATGATATCATAAAAGTTAAGGCTTATGAATAATAATATGTACTCAAGGTATAAATAATATTTAATCATAAGAACATATCATCCTAGGAATGTTTCAATAAGATAAAACATGAAATAATCGAAGGCCAAGACTCAATTCCAAGACAACATAAAATGGTGGGTAGTGTCCCATCATAGATTAGGTTTACACCCTAATCCCATATGTATCATCTCATAATACGTAAACATTACTCAATGCATTGGAGTCAAATCTAGGATAACCCATCATAACATGTATATGTATATGTATGTTTCATAAGGATAACATTTACAAGAAAATCCCCAAAGGAAACCCCCATTAAAAAGGAAATGGGTTTCATAATTTTTCCTTAAAGTTTTATAAAATTCATATCATAATGATCAATATTAAATTACTGATTAAATTCTTTATTGGATGTTCACAAGTTAGTACATATGTATAGTTCATGAAATTTATTTCCAAATTAAGTGAATACATAGAAAGAAGTAGATAAATGGGTTTTGTAATGGACATCTTAAGGGTTTTAAGAAAAAGGGTAATGAGTCATTAAAAAGGGTTATATCATAATAATTTACATAAAAAATAAATGAAAAAATGGTTTTCAATATAAAAATGTATTTTTATAAACCGTTTATGTTTAAAAAAAATTCATAGAGTGGTACTTGAAATTAGGTTATAAAACAGATAGTTTCCCTTTAATCTTCTCTACATAATGAATTAAATTGAGAATAAAACTATTACAACATATATATCACAATCAAGGAAACATGAATTAAACTAGATATATATGAGTGTAAATATATATATATATAATATTTAAACAAATAAAATAGAGATATAAATTTATGTAAAGAGTGAGAAATCAAAACCCAAAGAAAAAATGGTAGTTCAGAGAGATCCCTTACCTCGTTTCGGGATTCATTCTTACCTTTTAATAAAACTCATAAATAATAAAATTATATTTAATAAATATATTATTTAGAAAAGTATTAAAATAAATTTTATTTGTTATCAAGATTTTATGTTAGATTAGAGTTATTTAATTGACATATCATTTCTACTTCGACTATCATAAGGCTATTATTATCTAGTGTCCATGATTTCATTAGTTGTGGATGATTGTGAGAGATATTTAAGAAATGTTTTCATAACTCCAAAAGTATAATTTTATCAAGATAATGTGTTTCTAGAATTACAAATTTTTCTAATTATACAATATTATTCGTAAATAATCAATATTCATACATTATAAAATTTATACGTTTAGTTTATTTATGTGGGGTTTTGACTGTGATAAACTTATTGTGTTTATTTTAATATTATGTATATATATTCATTACAAAATATGTAACAATATATAATATACATATTTATATAATTTTTAATAATTATTTGTTTCTTTTAACAAGATATAAATGTGGTAATGGAAAATGGAACACATCATCCATGGAGAAGGTGAATCGACCATAATATAGACAATGTTTTCATTATTTTAAAGTAAAAGAAGATAGTAAGTTTGATAAGGGATATTAAATAAATAAAATAAAAATTAATTATATTTAAAATATTTATGTTATCAAAAAATCATTTATTAAATAGATGTGATATGGTAGAATAATAAATATTTGAATTATTGTTTGGTTAATGATATTACATCTTTGGATGTCCTCTCTTATATTTTCCTTTAAGATACCTTGGATAGGTCTTTTGATAATACCAAGGATTATAGGTACATGTGGGGATATATGGGGATATAATTTAATATATCATTAATAATTTAAGTAATTTATAATGTGTGGGGAGATGAGGAGGTGATAAGTGTTATTTATAAGGGGATGAGTGGGGTGTTTTTGAAAATAATATTCATTAGTATATTAATTTTGGCATAAAACTACCTATATTGATGAATAATGTCACCATATATAGTAATTTATCCATTTTAGTTATAAAAAATGGTCACTTACAAAATCAATGTCTCATTTACACCTGTACTTAACTTACAGTACAAATTACTGTATTTTTTGTATTTCACGATTTAATATAAAATTATCTTTCGAAGAAAAATACCAAAAATTCAACCTAAAATTTTTTCAATGTGCAGATTCTAAAATTGAAATCAATTTGTTGAGAATAATTTTCTAATATGAGAAAAATAATTTTTATATATAATCCTTAATTATTTGAAAAATTATAATCTTAATATGATGATCAATTTTAAAAACATTTTTTATTTTACTTAAAGTCTAATAAAATTATATTGTAATTATAATAAAACTTAATGTTGGTTTATAAAAAAATTATAAAAAATTATTTTATTTCAAATAGTTTTTTTTATCTTAAAAATATAAATAATATACATATTTTAAAAAAAAATATACACTTATTTTCCATTTTTAAAAGGTTTATTTATTTATATCAATATATAAATTGTTCATATTTCCATTTTATAAGGTAATGAATTATTTTTTTTACAACTTTTTAGGTAAGGTTACTACGATAATAGTTAGGTTACTATTCCTAATATTCATATTACTATTACAAAAATAAGATTTCTAATATGCATATGGTTTCCTACCATGTATAAATACTTCATATATCATTCACGGTTCATTAACTTAAATTTTATATGAAAGATATATATTTTTTAAATTAAAAAATAAAAATTTCATTAATAATATTATATTTAATTTATACCCTCTTTTTCATGAGTGTGATCATTATAGGGGATCGATCATATCTAAAATTTCTTATTATAGTTATCTTATTTTCTATTTTTGTATAATTTTAATACTTCTAATTTTTATGGATATATTTTTTCTCTAAATATAATGTTTAAATCAATATAAAATGATGTTGGATCAATATTGTGGTTCATTTACTATATATAATACTATATCACTAAACATGACACGTTAAAATAATCACAATTGAAATTTAATTCATAAAATTATGGTTCATTATATAATAACTTTGTGTTGTGTTGTATTTCTTGACAATGGGTGTTAATATATAAAGAATGAATAAGAATGTAGAAGAAATTAATTATCAAAAAATGATAAATTATATGTGTATAATTTAATTCTACATCAATATTAAAGAACAAATTTGAATCTTGATGGATTATTTGAGAAGATTTAAGTTTCTTGTCAGACTATATATGAAAAATTGAAGATGTTGAAGAATTTCTGGTCTTTAAAGATTTTGAATTCTATTAATTACTGAAGGGAAAATATATTTTATGATTTGGTTTTCCATATAGTATTTATAATGAGGATTATTATATCACAATAGATAAAGATATGGTGAGATTTTTCCCCTGTGATCTGGACAGATCATTTGAATATATACTTGGATGAAGTAATAATAAGTTATGTCAACTATTTGAACTATTATTAAGTGTTTAAAAATTTGGATAAAACCCATATAAAGATAATGGAAATTCTATATGAATATGTATCACTCGTTGGATGATTATTTAAATAAGAATTATATTTAAGAAGGATTGAATTAGAATTATTAAATGGAAGTAACATTTCATACATAGAATATTTCTATATGTTTAAGGATGGAATTTATTAAAAATATAGTGAAACCCAATCTAGGAAAACCAAGAACCCCAGTTCTAGCATAGGCTATGAATAAGGGTAGTCCTACCTATTTTTATCCATGGAGGAACCAATATTGAGCATTGTTCTTATAGATTTAATGTAGGGAGTATGCATGGGGAATATAGGGGTGTCAAATCCTCCATACAAGGGTGTGGCGTGATGGGGTGGTGGCAGGATGGTGTAGTGGCATGTGAGTGAGGTGTGAGTTCTACCCATCTCAAACCTGGATTCTCATATTTGGAAGGAAAATATTTTTGTTAGGTTATTAAGGAGAGTGAGAAATGATGTTAGTTCGATGTGGGACCCCATAAGCAAGACACTATTAATTTACCCTTAAAAACATAAAAATATCAAAGAACATATAATCAGAATGATCACTATCATTTAATACCCTCCACATGAATAATATTTAACCTATAGGGAGAAGGTTACTATATTAAAACTATCTAATCATTCTTTATGTGTAGGTTGAGTTCGTAAAAGAATAACATGATCAACTGTGCATTTCATTGTTAGTTGATAAACCTTTCATAATAGACCTACCACAGGAACAAACTTCTAAATTTCTATAAGAACATTGTAATCAACCATAATTTATGAGTTGAGTAGATATTCAAATAATGAAGAACTTTATAGAAAACATATAAATATATGAATTTATTATGCTACCTATAATATATTATACAAACTGTAACCTTCACATGAACCTGTCATGAGCTACTTGGTAGTTCAAGTGACATTTCCTTTCATATGAATGATAGAAAAAATACACAAAGAAGGAATCATGGAAGATAAATAAACTATAATTATTAAACCTATCATGAGATTTTACTGAACTTATGAATAGAGGACAACTGACAACAAGGAAAAAACAAGGGATTTACCATATGGGTTTTTTAGGAACCTTCTGAATGAATTGTTTGTCATAGCCACTAAAAAATAGTGTTTCCAAAATGATTAGAGTTTTTGTTCCCAAGTAGAATTAATACCACATTTTGGGGTTAAATTATTGGTTCTCTTTTTCTTTTATAATAATGATTCTTAACTCATTAACAAAAAAATTCATAAATTTTAAAACTTGTTAGAATTAAAATCCACTCAAATATAAATCACAACCCTACATTTCATATGAAAAAAAATAATAATATGAAGTAGAATAAGATATTTATAAGGTTATATACAAAGACCCACTCCATTCTATGTTGTAAAATCCCACTGACATGGATTCATTCACTATTTTCTTTCCAAAATACAAAGGAACAAGTAGTGAACAATTCTACAATCCCAATAGAAACTTTCTTACTATAGTTGGTTATATGCCCTAACTATCCTTTCCAGAATCCCCTTCCCACAAAAATTCCTTTACAGAAACTAATATGTATCCATAGTCACAATATTCACTTTCTATATTCTTTTTTGATCCATATCATAATGTATTCACTTCCTCCAAAAGTAAGATAAATCAAAAATTACTTGCATAAAATATTAAAGAACTTAAACAATTCACAACAAAACTTGTTTCTATTTAAACTTGTTCTAGAACCACAGTCTGGATATATTCCTCTGCAAGATTAGTTTTCTCTTCCTAGTCCGGTAACCTCAATATGATAGTCTTCATCCAATGCTCATTCTGGCTCAATTCTCTATATGCTCTTCCTTCTTTAATTGAGTAGGAACACAATTGGAAGCTCAAAATTCAATTTTCTAATAGAACTCAGTCTGATGAACCAGGATATGATAGATGTCACTCTCATGGGATAACTCTGATGGAATTTCTCTTGTGGGACTTCATCTGATTGATCTTCCTCGAATGACTATATGGAATGTAAATCTGATGTTCTTCCTTATCTTCGACCTAAAAAAAATTCCTGGGTAATAAATACTAGTTCCACAATTATTAAACCTCCAGTGCATGAGCATCTAGAGTCACATTTAAAAAAGAAATAATCTCTCCTTTTATAGGGACCTACAAAGTGGTTTAGGTGGGATTCTGAAAATCATTCCCACTTAAACAAATTTTTTGAATCTTCAATTCTGCTTTAATATCATATCAATCTTTTTGTCATTAAATTCCTTTTTCAAATATTCAAATAACCTTAATTTTCATATATCTCTTTTACCTTTTAATGCTTCAAACTTTTTCACAAACATCAATTTGATTCTGATTATATCATTATGATATTCCTCATTACGATGAGAACTATTGTGAAACAATAGATTCCTCATAGCAACCATATCCTTTTACATATAACATTAAATGATTTTAAGCATAATTATACATCATAGTACAAGCCAAGGATCGTGATGTCTAGTGTCTTGGAAGACTAGGCACATAAAACTGAAAACATGAAAATAAATAAAACATTTCTTTATTTAGTCTTCAAAAAGATCCTCTAACTTTCATTATTCTAATAAATCGTCATAGGATAACCTGGGGATAACATGAACAATGGGATGAGCTAAAATCCTAGTAAGGTAATAAGAATAAGAATAAATCTATAGCACATGGGTTGGGAACATGACATAAAGAAATAAAAAGTCGTGTAACATAAAGGATCATAACATAAAAACATGGATTTATATAAACATGGGATCATATAAATGTGGAATAAACTTAAAACATGACTTTAGTACGAGTCAAGGCTAACTGGAAAGACGACTTCCCAAAGTAGCACATACCAAGGTTAACCGCCAAGACCATCACACATAACATTTCAAGAGACATAAATTTACCCCAATAATTGGATTTCTATGTGTGATAATGTTAATATGTTCATGAATATGCTTTAAACATAAATAATCATACACAATTAAATCAAACATAAATGTAATGGAACCCATTGAGAGAAATGGGCATCACATTCATGACATAAAGAGTAATGAATGGGCATATCATAAAGGTGTCTATGAGATAAAGTAATTAAAACATAAATGGACATTAACAAGGTACAAATAAACATATATCATGTTATGTGATGTAAAATAGAAGAGACAACATGTAAGAAGATTATTTAGGAAATTCTTATAATTTAAACCTTTTAGTGCGGTTTTAAGGAAAACACTAAAGAGATCTTAAAATAGAAAAGGTAAAATCTTTTATATTAAAATAGAAGTGAACCAAGAAGGTATTTATAATAAAATGACTGATTTTATAAAGACAATGGTGGCTTAAAACATGGATAGAGTTCACTTGAAATTGGGTAAAAATTTGAGAAGTTCCTTTAAAAATAGTTTTCTTACTGGGAATTATTGAGGAGGGAATCACATAAAATCATGTATATCCCAAAATGATAATGAGGGATGGATCATGAAACCTAATTTTGGAGCATATAAAAATCATTTACAATTTGTACGTAAAAAGAAAAGACAACTTCATTTTCATAAAAAGAAAGATAGAGAAACCCAAAGGAATAAAGGAGGTTCGGGTAGAATTCATTATCACTAGGAATTACACATAAAATGGCATAACATAGTGGACAATCTTGAATAAAAATGAAATGGAGAGGATCCCTTAACTTAAGTTTGGTGGTGTTCTCCACTTTTATTAATGACCTGAATAAAAAAATTAGGTTTATTAATTAATAATTCCAGAACCTATTATATATTTAATTGATTTGTTATAACCTTCGTTAGTTCATTCATGACCTTTTTGATTGGTTATAAGGTTCAATTTCATTGTTCGGGTCCGTTTGCTTGCTTGTTTTTTAATGATCAGTTCGTTTTCGGATAAAAATGTATAATTATAGTGGATGTCCAGAATTGAAGTTTTATGTTATTATTGAACATACAAGATATTAAATTATTATAAAAATTCATTTTTATATTGGGAGTGAAGATAAATTATTATAAAAAACCATAGTTACAACTGTTTTGGATAAATGGTGGGTTTTGATTACAACGAACATGTTTTGCTTTATAAATTAATACCATTTGTAAAAAAGCATTAAAGAAACTTAACTAGTATATATTACATATATAATAATCCGGTTCAACTATAACACAGATGTTTTCATGACAATAATTAATGATGATAATAAAAATTGACAAAATATCATCCTTGAATGTGCTAAATTAACACATCTTAGATGATGTTTTTATTTTATTCAAATAAAAGATGGAAAAATGAGAGAAGATAATGAATTATAACATTATAATAATATAATTAAATTAAATGTATGTTATTGGAGTTATAATACCATTTGGTTAAAGGGAGGTGAGGAAAAAATTAATAAAAAAAGAACATAATAAAATAAAAGAATTAAAAAGAAGAATCTACCTATTGAGCTTACCACCTTTGAGAGCCTCTTATGAGGAGAGGCTTTGGTATTTTGATGAGAATAGGGGATTTTAGATGTGGGGAAATTTCTTTGGGGGATATTTGGGAAGAATATTGGTATGTAAAAATGCATGAGAGGAGTGGTGGGAAGAGGGAGTGAGGGGGAGTTTATAGTGGATGAGAGGAGGGTTTTCCTAATTTTTTATTCCTTATTTTATTAATTTCTTGAAGACTAGAAATAGTGATGATTACATGACCAACAACAGTAATATGTGCATTGGATTTTGAACCAATGGCCATTTACATCATCTATTACCCATGAATGATGCATAAATTCAGGTTTTAGCATTTATTGTGAATTGTCAGATTTTACTATTCATTAAAAATTCAAGTATTTTAGAAAAATCCCAAAAATTCACCCTAACCATTTTTTGATGCATAGAATCCAAAAATAAAGTCCATTTTTTCAAAAATAATTTTATAAATATGACTAATTCAATATTTAATGAAAATCATAATTTACATGAATAATACATATTGTAAAACATTTGTTTTTTTATTCCTAGATATAGGTATATCATACATCCACTTGAATCTTATTTATATACTATCATAGGTACTATTACTATTCATTATGGTATATCACTATTAATATTACTATTCATAAGGGTATGTTACTATTCACTAAAAATTAATTTGGCCATACTAGACACCAAATAACTTACTAATCGCAACTGTGTATGTCAGGTTTTTGAAATTCGAATCACATAAGGGAAAACCTTCCGTTTCGAGGACACATAGCACTTAGTAGTTCATTATGTTACGATTTCATGTGATTTTAATATAATTATAGGAATTAAATTTCAATTGAAAAACATTGGGTTGTTACAATTCTTCTCCCTTATGAAATTTCACCTTCGAAATTTCCTTTTACATTCTAGGTCGTAAACATGTGTGGGTACTTTTCCTTCATTGAGTCCTCCAGTTCCCAAGTTGTCTCTACGTACTTATGGTTCTACCATAGTACTTTGACCGGGTGATTAGTCTTATGTAAAAAATTTATCTCTATGATCTAAGATCTACACTGGCTGCTCCCCATAGGAAAGATCATCATCCAACTGTACCGCCTCTGAAGAAAGTACACATGAAGGGTCTAGTATGTTCTTCCTTAAGAGGGATACATGAAATAAATCATGTACTTTCTCCATAGTAGGTGGAGCTTCTAGTCGATAGGCCACATCCTCAAAATGATCAAAAATTTATAAGGGGAAGATGTACCTGGGACTTATCTTTCCTTTCTTCCCAAACCTCATGAACTTCATCCATGGAGATATGCATAGAAATACCTGTCTCTAACGTTAAACTCAATGTCTTGTCAATGATTGTATGCATAAATTTTCTGTCGACTTTGTGCTACCTTAACATACTACTCAATGGTTTTCAGCTTCTCTACTATTTCATCGACAATTTCCAGTCCTACCAGCTTACGCTCACTGACTTCATCCAAACAAGTAGGTGTTATGCACATTCTCCCATAAAGTGCTTCATATGGTGCCATTCGTATGGTCGAGTGGAGACTATTATTTTAGGAGAATTCAATCAGTGGAAGATGTTGGTCCCATCCACATTTGAATTCCATAGAACATTCTCTCAACATTTTTTCCAATGTTTGAATAGTCCACTCAGATTGGCCATCAGTTTGTGGATGATAGGCCACACTAAAGTTCAGTGTGGTGTTTAGATCATGATGGATACTTTCCCAGAACTTTAAAGTGAATCTTGGATCACGATCGAATATAATAGATAGTGGTACTCCATGCAGTCTTACCACTTATTTGATGTAAATCCCTGCAATTTTATAAAATGAGAAGTCCTCTTGAATTGTGATAAAGTGAGTTGTCTTTGTAAGATGGTCCACAATGACCCATAGAGCATTGTTTCCTCTGGATGTCCTTGGAAGTCAAGTGATAAAGTATATGGTAATGTTCTCTAACTTACATGTTGATATGAGTACTAGTTTAATCATCCCCTTATTTTTTCCTCTCAGCCTTCAATGCCTGACATACTAGGCACTTTGATGTATATTCATCAATATCCCTTTTCATATTGTCACACAAAAAGTTTTCTCAAAGATCTCGATACATCTTTGTGATCCCTGGGTAGATAGAGATGGTCAATCTATGTGAGTCATTAAAAAGCTTCTTCATTTTCCGTAGATGAGATGATACCCATAATCGTAACCCAAATCATACAACTCTTTCCTCATCAATCATGAACTCATAGGATTTTCCACTTTTGATAGCTTTCACCTTTTTCAGAAGTTCCACATCTTTTCTTTGAGAATCCTTTATTTTATCCATGATGTATGGTTCAGAAATAATTTTATAAAGGATTGATTATGGTCCCACTTAATTATTCCCATGTCCATCCTCCTCAAATCGAAGAAGATCAGATCCAATTCAATTTTCATCATTGATAAAATGCAGGATCCTTTTTACTTAGAGCATCTTCCATCCTATTTTCCTTAACGAGATGTTAGTTTATTGAGCATCCATAATCCTTGATGATCTATATCCATATTGAGTGGTTCATATTAATCTCTTTTTCTGAATATATATTTGAGACACTTTTAGTTAGTATATATCTCACACTTTTCCACATAAAGATAATACCACTAGATTTTTAATGCAAAGATCACAGCTGCCAACTCTTGATCATGCGTGGGATTGTTTTTATCAAGTATTTTTAGTCGCTTTGGGTCTTAAACTGTCATTTTTTATTTTTCATCAACACACAGCCTGATCCATTCTTTGAATCATCATTGTACACCGCAAAGAGTTATCCAATTGTTGGGAGTGTGAGTACTGGCGTAGTGATAAGCCTCTTTTTCAACTCCTTGAAATAGTCTTCACATTACTGAGTTAAGAAAAACATTAATCTATTCTATGTTAGCCTCTTCATTAGGGTTGAAAATCATGATAAGTTACTAAAAAATCGTTGAAAATACTCAGATAGACCGAGAAAGCTACGAATCTCCATTACATCAGTTGGAATGGGCCACTCTCCAATTGCCTTTGTATTGGAAGGGTCCATATATATACCATTTTTGGTGATAGCATGCCCCAATAATGATACTTCCTCCATCAAGAACTCAAATTTACTATACTTTTCATTCAACTTCTCCCTTTGAAATTTCATTTACATGGTATTTAAATTCTCAAGTTCCTACTTTCTCTTGGAGTACATCAGAATATTAACAATAAAGACTACCACGAATTTTTTGAGGTAATCTACAAATATTATATTAATTAAATCCATGAAACATTCAAGATAATTATTGATTCCGAAGGGAATCACTATGAACTCAAAGTGTACATACCTTGTTCGAAAGGCAGTCTTGGGAATATCTTCCATCCTCACCTTTAATTAGTGATATACCGACTGAAAGCCCACCTTAGATAAATAATTGTCCCCACAAAACTGATTGAACAAGTCATTTATCTATGGAAGGGGATACATTTTCTTTATTGTGATTTTATTGAGCCCATGATAATCAATGAAAAGGTGCATTGATCCACCCTCATTCATGACTAAGAGGAATAGAACACCCCATGGTGAAGCACTCGGGAATATAAAACCCTTCTCTAGATTCTCTAGTAACTGCTTCTTCAGTTCTTCCAGCTCTACAGTAGCCCTTCGGTAAGATTTATTAGATATAGGCAGGGTTCTGAGAATAAGTTAAATTTATAACATAGCCTATTAATCAAGAGGAATACTAGAAAACTCTTTAGGCAATACATTAGTGTAATCCATCACAATGGGAATGTCTTCAAGCAAGATTCCCTCCATTGTCTCAATTATTTGATCAAGATATGCTTGCTCACAAGGTAGCAATATCCACACTTGAGATGATGATTCTAAAGGATATTCATCTTCTTCCTTACACTTGTAATTAATTTTAGGATTCTTCGGGATGTTAAGATTGATCTCCCTTTCCCAATATTTTTTGTTGTCCTTGTATAAATATAGTCAATCCATGCCCAAGATAGCGCCGAACTTCACTAAAAAAAGTATGATGAGATTTTCTAGGAGGTTTAGTCCACAAACATTAATCGGGAAGGAGTTATAAACCATAGATTTAATAATTTCATCATTTTATGTTCCCACAGATATCTTGTACTCTAAATTTTTAGGTGATGTTTGAATAGATCTACTAAACTTGAAAGATATTAATGAATTAAAAGAACCAGAATCAAATAGTACGCTTTCTATTTTTGAATGAATAACTAGCATACATCTCACCACATTTTTATCTGGATCCACCTCAGAAGTAGTGATGGAATAATCCCTTATTTGTTTATTTGGAGTATTTTTTTGATTGCATCTGATAACCCATGACTTAGGGAAATTTTTCGCATTATGCCCATGCTCCTTATAATTGTAACCCTACACCATTGGTTGAGCATTGATCTGAACCTTCCTCTATTCTTCCACATTAGCGGGATTTTTCATATCCCTTCGGCAATTTCTGGCCAGATGTCACAGCTTTCCACATTTGAAGCAATTCTGGGTTTCCTTTAGACAGATCCTAGGATGCTTCTTCCCACAAATTTTATAAGTGGGATATTTGGTCTTCTTTCCATCACGGGATTTGTTTGTGAAACACCCATGTTTTTATTCATGTTTAACTTCTTTTCACCGAGCCCATGAGACCACTGAGAGTCTCTAATATCCATTTCAACCTTGAGGGAAAAATGAAAAATCTTCTCCTAACTACCAAAGTCTCAGATCTATAATACCTTCTGTAGACTCAGCCTTATCCCGCTAAAGAAGTGATCCACCTTGGTTTTGGTGTTCAAGACAAAGCCAGAGGCGTACCTTCCAATCCTTGTGATGTTTTCTTCATATTCCTAGTTGGAACCATCTTACTTATGCTTGAGAACAAGGAACTCTCTTTCCATCTTGAGATGGAGGGTTCAAGTAAAATATTTATTGAAAAAAATCATCTTGAATTTCTCCCAATCCATGGAATCAATTTTCTAATGGGGATTTGTATTCCTGATTAGTGTCCACCACTCATCAACTTCCCCATAAAAATAATAAACTATTAGTACAAATTTCTCTTCTTCTGATCACTAGAGGATAGAGAATATCTTTTCAATGGATTTAATCCACTATTCCTCCAGGAGGGGATCAAAAGATCTACTAAACATGGGAGGCCTTTCCTGTATGAAGGATTCTATGGAAACTTTCTCTTTCTTTATTGGAGGATGGAATTCTACATGATTCATGTTATTATTCATTACTTGAGGCAGCTGAGAAAGTGCTGTCATGAAGTTTTGACCACCCTTTTCTGTCATATCATGCATATAACTACGGAAATATTCACATTGCCAATCACATTGGTTGTTTGTACATGTTCTTCTATTTCCCATCATTAACTAATAAAAATAACTACAATTAGGGGACATGAATACTTAGTTATGGAACATAAAAAAGGAAAATATTGAACATAAAATGATAAACTTGTAAGGGAGAAGTATATCCTAACTTGTGATTCCTTAGGTTTAAATCTGGTAATACTAGAACTATTTCTTATCTTATATTATTATGGAATTTTTTTATTCCCTTAATAATGGTTTGTACTTAGTTCATGAATTTACCAAATCAAATACCCCAGGAGTTTCAATACCAAGAGTAAAGCAAGGCCCATTGTCTTGTACCATGATACCCCATGTTAAGCTCGAAACTTCTTATCAGAGTATTCACTCCTAGGTACATATGTTCTACAGCCACCTCTACCTGTTTGTATAGAGATAGGGATATATTTTCTTGATAAAAAACTTACTCTATACTTACTGAAACTTAGGTGTGTTTATTTATACTTCATCTCATCCTTAAAGTTCATATTAAAGTGCTCTATTCCTAATCTATATGAATAAATATACTATCCTCTGATACCAACTATAGAGACCATACACTTTTACATACAACATTATATGATTTTAATCATAATCATATATCAGAGTATAAGGCATAGAGCATGATTTATAGTGTATTAGAAGACTAAACACAGAAAACTGAAAACATGGAACTAAATAAAACATTTCTTTATTTATTCTTCATAAATATGACCTAAATTACATTGTTCTCATACCAATTCATAGGATAAACTAGGGATAACAAGAACAAAGGGATGATAAAAAATCCCATTAAGGTAATAATAATATGAATAAATCCATAGCACATGGGTTAGAAACATGAAATAAAGAATTAAAAAGGCTTGTAACATAATGTATCATAACATATAAACATGGATTCATATAAACCTTTAATCATAGAAATGTGGAAGTAACATAAAAAATTACTTTAGTACAATTAAATTCCAACCACCAAGATTGTTTCCCAAAGTAGAACAAGCCAAGTCTAACTGCCATGACCGTGCCACATGACATCTCATGAGACTTAACTTCACCCAATTCATTAGAGTGTTATTTGGGTGCACCCATCCTAACATGTTTAGGAATATGATTTCCACATAAATAATTATACACAATTCAATCATACATAAATGTAAGGGAACCCATATAGAGAAATGGGTATCACATTCATGACATAAATTATAGTGAATGGGCGTATCATAAAAGAGTCCATGAGAGAAAGGAATTAAAAAATAAATGTACATTAATGATGTAAAAATAGGAATATATCATGGTAAGTTATGTAAAACATAAGTGACAACATGTAAGAAGAGTATTTAGGAAATTCTTAGCATTAAAACCTTTTAGTGCGGCTTTAAAGAAAACACTAAAGAGATTTTAAAATAAAAAATGGATAAATCTTTTATATAAAACCAGAAGTTAGACAAGAAGGTTTTAATAATAAAAGGAATTATTTTATTAATAAAATGGCGGCTTAAAATAGAGGATATATTGTACTTGAAATTGAGTAAAAAATTGGGAATTTCTCTTAAAACTAGTTTTCTTATTGTGAAGTATTGAGGAGGGAATCCCTTAAAAGAATGTATATCCACAAAATAGAATTACATATGGATATTGAGACATGATTTTGAATCATATAAATATAATTTAGAGTTTTTACATAAAAATAAAACAAAACATCATTTGGGTAAAAATAAAGATAGAGCAACCCGAAAGAATAAAGGTGTTACGGGTAGAATTCCTTACGGATTATCAGCATCATATCGGGTGTACTTAAGAGGCCTTAATGAGAGGTAAATATATTTATCATCTTTTAAAAATAATTATGAAATTATGGGGGAGGTTCATAATCATACCCCATCACTAGGAATTACATAAAAATGGCATAACATATAAGACAATCTTGAATAAAAGTGAAATGGTGGGGATCCCTTACCTTAAGTCTGGTAGTGTTCTCCACTTGTTATTAATGACCTGAATAAAAAATATAGTTTATTAATTAATAATTAAAGAAAATATTATATATTTAATTTATTTAATATAACCTTATTTATTTAATTAAAGGCCTTTTTGATTGGTTATAATGTTGAATTTTGTTGTTCGGGTCTGTTTGGTTACATGCTTTTTAATGATCAATTCATGTTCGGATAAACATGTATAATGAAAGAGGTTGTATATAATTGAAGTTGTATGTTATTAGTGAACATACAGGAGATTATATGTTCATAATAATTCATTTGGTTATTGGGATTGAAGATGAATTATTTTACAAAACCATAGTGAGAAGAGTTTTGGTTAAACAGTGGGTTTTTATTACAATGAACATGTTTTTCTTTATAACTTAAAAACATTTGTACAAAAAGATTACAGAACCATAAATAGGATACATTAAATATATAATAATATGTTTCGACCATAACAAAAATTCTTTCATGACCATAATTGAAGATTATAATAGAAATGGATAAATTGTTGTCCTTGAATGTGCTAAATTAACACATCTCAAGCGATGTTTTCATTTCTTTCATATAAAATATGGGTAAATGAGAGAAGATAATGAATTATCCCATTAGTATAATATAATTCTAGTACATGTATTTTACTAGAGTTATCAAACCATTTGGGTGAAGGTGGGTGACGAAAGAAACATGAAAGGAGAATAACTTAAAAGAAATAAAAGAATTGGAAAGATGAATTTACCTCTTGAGTTTAATTCCTTTGAGAGCCTCTTAAGAGGAAAGGATTTGGTATTTTGAAGAGACTAGGTGATGTTGGATAAGGGGAATTATCTTGTGAGGATATTTGGGTAGAATATTGGCAAGTAACGAGTCTTCATAGGAGTGGAGAGAAGAAAGAGTGAGGGGGTTTATAGTGGAGGAGAGGAGGTTTTCATAATATTATAACCATTAGTTTATTAATTTCTCTCAAAATCCGAAATAGGGATGATTACATGACCAAAAAAAGTAATATTTTCATGTTAGTTCGAACCAATGGCCATTTACATCATCCATGACCCAAACATGATGCATAAATTTAGGTTTTAGCATTTATTGTGAATTATCAGATTTTACTATTCATCAAAAATTCAAGTAATTTAGAAAAATCCAAAAAAAATAACTCTAACCATTTATTGACATGTAGAATAAAAAAATGAAGTCCATTTTTCAAATATAATTTTCTAAATATTATTAATTCAATATTTAATTAAAAACATAATTCACTTGAAAGATGCAAATTTTAAAACGTTAATTTTCTTATTCCCAGATATAGGTATATTGAACTTCCACTTGAATATTATTTATATATCATCATATGTAATGTTACTAGTCATTGTGGTATATAAATATTCATAGTAGTATTCATAATGGTATGTTTCTATTCACTGAAAATTATGTTGGTCATATTAGAATCCAAATAACTTACTGATAGAAATTGTGTTTGTCATATTTTTTAAATTCAAAACACATAAGTGAAAAACTAATGTTTAGAGGTCACATAGATCTTAGTAGTTTATTATGTTGTGATTTAATGTTATTTTGACAAAATTATAAGAAGTAAATTTCCATTAAAAAACATTGGTTCATTATATTCCTGATTACGTTGCTCCACATTATTTAAAAATAATCTCATTCAGATTATGATAATCCAAGCCATCCAACCTTCAAACAACTCTGAATATGTTGAACCCATACTGATGAATTTGGGATAGTAAAGTTTTTAATTGAGTAAACTTTCTACTTCCACAAAATATTTCTTGTATTATGACTTCTAAATGATTTTTAAAACATTTAATATTAACTTTAGCATCATCTAACTTATAATGGAAAGTATTGTAACTTCCCATTCCTCTAGAAACATATTCCCTTCGTACTTGTCCTAATTATGATTGTCTTGAATACTATTAGCCTGAATACGATTATCCTTAATATGATTGGAAAGGCCTACTTTCTTCCAATCTAATGATAAATATGATTTTCATCAATTCTTCTCACCCTTTCTTTGATAAATCTATCATCATAAGTTTTAAAACTTAATAATTAATTTTGAGAAATATGAAATAGCAAAGCATCATTATATTTATATTGGAGTTATTTAGACTCTGAAACAACTTCCTCATTATGATCACCACTTTCATTCTAGAATCAATACGATTTCCAGCAACTTTTTACTTTTTCATCAAATTCTCATTACCATTCCAAGATCTATTGACTCATGCTGATGTCTGGATCTGATTCTAATGATTCTGAATTTGATCCTCCTAGATTTGATTATCTGAATTCGATCTGAAAACTTTAATCACACAATTCTTTATTATGAATTTCCATTACCTTATCCACATATGTTTTTCATTAATATATTAATATATTGAAAACAAATATAACCAAAACTTTATAGGGGTCCAACAATATTCCCCTTTGTGTTTTTTATCAACTCCCACTTCAGTACATACATATAACCATTTAAATAAAATAAGGGGTATTATTTTATTTTCTCACTTTTTCTTCTTCATGCCTTCTTTTATTTCTTCCTCCTATTCTTTATCCCTGCTTAATATATTATCTCTCCCTTTTTAGAAATCAAATTCAAAGGATTCATCATAAAAAAATTCTTTCTTATTGAAAAATTGTAAGATTTTGGAATTTTTCATCTCTAAAACTTGAATCTTTTATTTAGAATAACTTAAGTATCACATGATCTTCTTATAAAAATCCTTTATCAAAAAAACTATAAATATACATGGGTGAACCCATCATATAAAACAAGAGTTTATAATCAAGGTTATCAATGTGGTTCATAAGATAACATTCATGTAATATCATTTCATGTTTATTTCAACATTCTTGAGACTGGGGAAATTCTTCGAAGAATTTGTTTCAAGATAAAAGTAACATAAACCCATCCCAAAAAACATATCAAAGAGTTAAGTTGTATGAACAGAACTTTCAAAAAAAACATTGCATAACTTCATTAATTTATTTTTTCAGAATAGTAAGAGACTCAGCAACATCAGTTTCCTTACCTAAACTCCTTTAATTCCCTCCACATTTCTATAAATAAAAATATTTTGGGAATAAGGGTGAACCTCATAGCTTTTCAAAAGAAAATTGTGGACTGACATTCTTCTCTTAGTCTTTAATTTTTCTTCTTCTTCTAAGATTTTTCATTGGATACAGTTTCTTATTTATATTAAACCTTATGAAATTTCGTAACAAGTTTATTTTTATCTCTAGATTCTTCTGATAAGGATTATAAATTCTTTTCTTCTTTAATAACCTCTTTTTACAATGATTTTATAATAAATTTTTTATGACTTCCTCTAGTTATGGTCGGATAGTCAAAAAAAATTAGTAACATTCCCTTTTTCTCACATCTTTTCCATCAATTCTGAATTTTTAAATAATAATCCATTGATATCTTTTTATCAAATTTTCTCACATATTCATAAACATTTTGAATCCAATTTGCTTGAGCTAATTTTTATTTTTCTTCTAAATTTCTTTCCATGTCAACTTGTTCTGGAAAAATAACTAAGCAAACTTTATTTTCATAGTTAGAAAAAAAAATCTCTACTTTATTAACATACTCATCTTTCTTCATCTCTGGGGTTTCCTTTTACAGTTCCACATAATTTTTAGAATCATTTTATTTTCATTATTTATCATATATCCCCCTTTATTCATACATATTACCTAGTAGAGACATGATATACAAAAATATATAAGCATTGTGTCCAAAAATTCCACAACACAAATAGTGACTTTTTAATCATGATCTTTTTAGGTTGATAGTAAAACTAATCAAAAACAATTGTTATTATTTCTTGAAAAATAGTGGAACCCCTTTCTCAGGATGATACTTCCTTGAAAAATTCCTATATTTCGGGCTGAAATATGTTTTCTCAAAAGAATTTTTTTGTAATCCTTTCTTTATACCTTCTTTATAAGTTTCACCTTTAACATCAACGGCCTTGGTGAAGATTTATCTCATATTTCTTATCTCACTTTTTTGTTGTAAGAAACATTGATTATTTTTCTAACGACTCTTATTCTTTCTCAACCAACTCACCTTTTAGAGCATCTATGATTTTTTATGATTTGGCTATCTTCAATTTATTTTTCTTATTTTCTTCCACAAGTATATATTCTTTCATGTTGATATTCTCATTTCTATCTGATCTTTATTCATAACTTTTCAGTTTTCTTTCAAGGTTACTATTCTCAAAAGCAATGATTTCAACATCTTTATTCAACTTCCTTCTTTCTTTCTTGAGTTGAGTATTCTCATCATGTGAATTATCCAAATTATTTTTAATAATACATTAAATTTCCATCACATATTCATCATTACCATCATTTCCTAAATAAAAAATTACATTTCTAACTTGATAAATGAATTTTAGTTGATGATCAGATTTATCATCAGATGAGGAATCATTATTCTTTATTCTACTCAGATAACTTTTATTATTTTTTTCATATAGAAATATTTCCTTATGTTTCTTCCACGTTTTCTTATGAGGTTTATCATCATCACCTTAAGACTCATATTCTCCAACTTTCTACCAAGTACAATATGGAATATAATTTACTTTCCCATAAAAATGAAAATATTTGAGAGTTTTACTTTTCAATTTTCCCTTATTGTATATCTTTGAAAGGAGGGAAACAAATGTGTTGAAATCTTAAACTTCTTCACCAAATTACAAAGCAATTGATTCTTCTTTAACTTCTTAATATTTTTTTCCTTTTAATAATGATTTGAAGGCAATTTCTTAATCAAATTTTCTTTATTTTTCACAAAATTCACTCTTCTCAATTCATAAGTAATGAGAATATTTTGTATATCATCCAAAGAGAGAGTTTCAGGACCTCTCTCTTTGGAAAATTAAACATTGACATCAAACTTATTAGGAATAATTCTCAAAATCTCTTAAACAATAGTTGAGTTTTCAAATTTCTCACCAAGAAATCTCATGGTATAAAAACATCATTTACCCTAGTAAAGAATTCACTAACAAGATTCTTGATCAGAAGTTTTTAGATCATTATACATCATCCTCCAGAGTTGTAACATTTCCTAATTCACCTTTGTATTTCCTTCATGAATGTTTTTAAACTTATCCCAGATACCATTAAAAATTCAAACTTTATTTACTCTAAGAAACTCACCTTTATTATTTGATGAGATTAAAGTGTTTTTATCTCTTCCATCATTCTCAATATTTCTTTTATCAGCATCAATAATAGGATTATTCTCAATATGAGGAGTAAATCCTTATATAGTAACTTCTAAAACATCATACACAAGGGACATAAGATATAGAATCATTTGATTTTCTTGATATGATAGTTATTTACATTTAAAACTAGAATCCTCATATAGTTCTTAGAACTGAATTTATCTATTATGAGAGATATATCTTTTATAAGGAATCTTCCTCCGATACCAATTGTTGTTCCCAAATAGGACCAAACCACTCAGAAGGGTGAATCAGTGGTTATATTTTCTTTTATATAAAAGTTTATTAAATGCCTAAAAAACTTTCTTAACCATTTAAACTTTTTAGAGTTACTATTGACTCTAATATAACTCATAACCTCACCTTTTGTATGACACAAATATAAATATGGGGCAACACATGATATTTAAAAGGTTCAGTACAAAGACCTACTCCACTCCATGTTGGATAGTTCCACCAACATGGATTCCATCACAATTTTCTTTTTAGAATATAAAGGCACAAGTAATGAATAATTCAATAATACCAATTGCAATATTCCTTCTTTAGTTGGTTATACCCCCAACAACCCTTTCTAGTAACCAATTCCCACAACGAATCCTTTTCAGTAACTAGTAAGTATATATAGTCATAGGCTTCAATTTCCTTATTCTTTTCTGATCTAATTCAGAAAGTATTCACTATATCTATAATTAGGATGATTCAAAAATTACGTGTGTACAATATTTAAGAACTTCAACAATTCACAATGTAACATATTGGTCTTGAAACTTTTTCAAGAACCTCGGTGTAAGGACCCGATCCCAGTTTCCCGGAGCTAGTGCCTTATTTGATTACATTGGTATACATACAAGGAAGATGAATCTTGAAGGACCGTGTAGTTTAGTATATTTGTAAACAAGATACATAAATTAGTTTAACATTACATCATAAAGGGAAATACAACACTACATTATTCCACTAGCAACATCATGTCTCTTAGATTATGCTTGCAAGTCATTCATAATTTACTTCTTCATGTCCTAAGAAAAATGAAACATAAGAAAAGGGTGAGCTCAAATGCTTAGTAACAGTAATAAATACAGCGCAAGATAGCATAAACATAATACATGGTGGATAATTGAAAACACATGCCTTTAAAAATAAACTTGAGCACATTATGGAAGAAATATGAGTTGAGTAAATAATTCCAAAATGAAACATAATCATGGGTCTTATACTAGTCGAATAACCACATGAACTTTCAATTACTAGCTTCATAATGAAGGAAGTGCATATGCCAGACATTCTGAAATATTTTTTTAAGGCCTCTCCCAATACGTGTAATGATTAAGGCCACAACCAAAGTCCATATAACACATTGGGAAAGGCCTCAGCCAATTCAATGTCTATCTGCCTCATGAAACCTACCGATGCATGTAGGGGATATAGAGGGCCCCAAAAATCACATAATAATTCTAATTAATTCCTCATATGACCAGGGATAAACATAAACAACATTTACATTCATATTTAAACTGTTATATGAGATGTAACTAATTTTCCCCAATCATTAAACATAAAACTCTAACCATTTCGAGTAATATGGTGAATGGTTTTATGATAGATAATCCACAATAAAGCTACTCATAAACCATTCAATAAAATATGGTATATGAAATCATAAATTATTAACCCCAACAATACATAATAATCAACAAGATTGTTGAATCAAACGAGAATACTCTTATAAAATCATTAAGCAGCTCTTGAGATAAATACTCGTTTATTTTGAAAAAAAAAAGAGTTCTTTTGGAAAAATATTTGTATAAAACCAGAAGTGAAGTAAGATATTATTTCCATAATAAAATGAGTGATTTTATAAAGATAATGGTTTCCAAAAACATATTATAGTGTGCCTTTGAAAATAGGTAAGAATTTGAGAGATTCTCTTGAATCGGGCTTGCATTTTTGGAAACAATCTTGAATGTTCCTTTTAAAACAAGTAACTATACACAAAATAATGAATTTTTATGGTTGGTAAACATATATAGAACACCCACACAAATTTATTAGGATTAAATAATAATATATAATAAATTCATTGAGGTAATTAGCAATAAAAGTAACCTGAATGAAAAATGGAAGTTCGAGTGAGAAAAACCTTACCTTAACTCCGAATGTGTTCCGCTCTTATACTTAAGCTATTGTAATATGAAATTATACTTATTAATAAATTATTTCAGAACCTATTAGACATTTATTTATTTTATCATAATTCTGGTTAGTTCATTTATGTCTTTATTGATAAGTTATTGTATTGAATTTCGTCGTTCGGGAGAGTTCATTTCCTTTATTTTAATATTCAGTTCAATTGTTTTTAAGTAATGAAGTGGAATGGATGTAAATATCCAGAATTGAAATTAAATATTATTTATGAACGTTCATAATTGTTAATGGCCATTTATATCATTTGGTTACACGGAATGAGGATGAATCATCAGATGACAATCACTTCGCTTATTTTCCGGTATTTGGATTATTATGAACTAGTTTTGTCATATAAATTAATAATATGTACATATACTAGTTTATAAATATTAATTAGGTTGTAATACATATATTATAGTATGTTTTATCCATCAATATGGTTTCATTACCAGTAATTAAGTACATATTGAAGAACGAAACTTCGTCATCCATGAAGATTATAAATTGGAACCTCATGGACGTTAATTTTGTTTATAAAAATAAAAGGGAGGGAGTAAGAATTTTGATGATGGTTCTTCCATTAACATGATATAAATGAATTATATAGATGATACTGGAGTTATCATGGTCATTTGGAATGAGGGGGTGAGTAGAGGATAACAAAAGAAGACAAATTCAAATGAAACTAAAAGAAAAAGAAAGGTGTTTTACCTCTTGAAATAACTTCCTTGAGAACCTCTTTAAGGGAATAGATTTTGGTCTTTTGGCAAGAACAGGAGCTTATTGGTAGTGGGGAGTAACTAGGGAATGGTATTTGGGAACAAATTTTAGGAGATTCAAGGCTTAGAGGAGAGAAGATAAGAGGGAGTGGTGAGGGGTGTTTATAGTGGAGGAGACAGGTAAATTTTGAATATTTAATTCATTATTTTATTATTTCCCTCAAGAAAAATAGTAGTGTTGCTTCATGTGACCCCTAATAGTAATAAGTGCATGTTAGTTCGAACCAAGTGGCCTTACATCACTTATAATGTGATAAATAGTGTATTTAACTGATAATTTGTATATACGGTATTTTATCGTATTTCACTATTCATCAAAAAATTCTAGAATTTCATAAAAATTCAAAAAATTTACCCCTATCATTTTTTGAAGTGTAGAATTCAAAAATGAACTCCATTTTTCAAAATTAATTTTCTAGATATTATTAATTTAATTTTTAAATAAAGTCATAGTTAAATCGTAAAAAATAATTTTAAAGGTGAAATTAGTTTTATATCATATTGAAAAATTAATTAAGATGTCATTCTCTTATTACCTTAAGAAAATAAAATAATATTATTATTTACTATTCATAAGGGTCATAATACTATTCACATTACTATTCATAATGGTATGTTACTATTCACCAAAAAATAAAGTTTGTTCTATCAGACTCCAAATAACTTACTGATCACAAATCTAGATGGCCGTTTTTTGAAATTCAAAACATAGAAGAGGAAAAGTTGAGTTCAACTTCTGGATTATAAAATACACTCAAAATTTATTTTCAAAACCTTGGGGAGTTACAATCGGTCTAGAAATCTTCCTTAACAAGATCATTCTGATCTTCCCAATCTGGAAACATGAATATGATGAACTTCATCTGATAGTCAGCCCAGTCGAATTATCCGTCTTTTCTTCCATGTTCAATTGATTAGGAACACAACTGACATATCACTATCTATATGTCCAATAAAACTTGGTCTGATGAACCTAGATACGATGTATGTTTCTCTAATAGGCTCACTTCAATGGACTTGTTCCATTGGAACTTCCTCATATTGATATTCCATAAATGGTCATATTAAATGTCAATTCGATGATCTTCCCCAGCTTCATCCTGATGCAAAAATGTTTGGTTGGGTACTCAATTCCTATTTTAAAATTTTCAGATCTCAAGTGCTTGAACAGTATAGAGTCACTTTTACTAATGAACTCAGATATCCTTTTAAAGGGACCTCAAAAGTTTTTTAAGAGGGGTTCTAAAAACCATTCCCATTTAACCAAATTTACCAAATCTTTAATTATTCTCTAAGATTTGATCAATATTTCACTCATTCAATTCCTTTTAAAATATTTAAATCTCTTGATTTTTGTATCACTCTTTAACATTTCAATGATTCAAACTTCTTAACAACCATCAATCTGATTATCATTCTCTCATTATGATTTGCCTCATTATGAGGAAGACTATTGTCAAACAACAGATTCCTCATTATGTTGATCCATATAAATTGAAATAAAAATATTCTCATTTTGATTATGATACACCAAGTCATCTAGCCTTCAAACAAATCTGAATATGGTGATCCCATATCGTTGAACTTGAGATCGTAATGTTTTACCTTTAGAAAACATTCTACTTATAGAAAATAATTCTTGTATCATGAATTCCCCAAGACATTGACAAAAATTATGATTAGATTTATCATCATCTGACTTATAATTGAATGTATTGTAACTTCACATTCCTCTAGAAAAAATCTTCTGTTCATAATCAGCATGAATACGATTAGTCTTAATATCATTAGAAGAACATCTTTTCTTCTAATTCGATGATCAATATGATTTTTAGCACTTTTTTCCCTTTGTTTCATCAATCTAGAATCACCAGTCTAATAAATTACTTATGAATTTTGAGAAATAAGAAGCAGAAAAGCATCGTCAGATTTATATTGGATCCATTCAGACTTCAAAATAGCTTCCTCATAAAAATCACCACTTTCATTCCAAACTCAATATGATTTCCAGCAATTTCAGACCATTTCATCAAATTATTATTATAATTCCTAGATCTGTTGACTTGTGCTGATGTATGGATTCGTTACTAATGATTCTGAATCTAATCCTCCTAGATCCAATTATGTATATCTTTTCTGAAAAGGAAGTCCTTCCTAGAACCATGTATAGAGGAATCGATCTTGAGAATTGTACGTGTAAAGGATAAGTGGGGAGAACACACAAGGAATTTAGGGTTCTGAAGAAATACACAAGGGTGTGGAGTATTGGTGTAGAGTCATGTGTGCAAGGTGTCAATAATACTCGGAGTAGACTATGATACTTTTATGTGAAAGTATGATGATGGTTGTTATAACACCCTAAGATTTTGTGAAATATTTTCTAAAAAAGAAATTTAATATTTTTGATATTTTTGTTACATGAAATATGTAGTTCATATTTTTTTTACAAAAAACATTGATTTTATCTTATATTTCAGGAGTCACTGACCATATCGTGTGCTATATACAACACCGAGTTTAATCAAAACATGGAATATTATTAAAATATTATTATTTTGCATGATAGTTATCGACTCGTAATTAGAATGGATGGTATGAATATGATTAACTAAATTATGAAAATATATAGTTTACATATGTGTATAAAATGAATTATTTGGTAACCAATTAGTTATAAATAAAAATAAAAAATATTTTAAAATAAGGGAAATATTTTTATGAAAAAACTATTTTTATACGCAAAAATGTGTTTTACCTAAATATATTAAATAAATCACTTTTTGTTAATGATTTTAAATAAATTTATATATGATATATTGAATTAAATGTTTTATATTCATCTTTTATTTTTTCTATATAAGTGATAAGAATAAATCCAATTTAATGCTAAAAACTATATTTTTCTTAAAAGTAGTTTTGTCGCCTTTAGCACGCTTATTTAAAATTATATTTTTTTTACTTTTGGAAAATTTATTTTAAAAAATAAAATGAATTTAAAAATAATCATTTCAAAATTATTTAATGATAATTTTTTTATAATTTTTTGAAAAGATAAATTTTTCAATGAATAGTCTACAATACTGCTTTTTATTTAGAAATTTCATTTATTTAAAAGAATTTAAAAACATAAAAATTGTTTTTAAAGGGAATACAAGGTAAAATTAGTTGAATTTTATATCTATTAATCCATTTTATGTCATTTTAATGAATTTCATATCGAATTTTTTTCTAAAGAAATTTTTTAACTTTTAAACATTTTCTCCTTAGAAAACCCACTTTCTCATTGGGACTGCAAAATTAATTTCAAATTTATGTTTTCCACTAATATGAAAGGGGTTTGGGAAAATATATTAAATATTTGGAATAATAATAATTTATATTATATAATAATTTCAGCTTAATTTTTTACCATAATGAGTACTAAAAATAGTAAAAATCATTTACCATGGTTTAGGTAAAAATGGGTTTATTTGGGGTTAAACTAGAATGATAAGGGTTAAGAATGACCCAAAACTTTTTAAAAGACCCATTTTCTTGAAATATTTTTACCTTATCTCTTATATTATCTATAATGGTTAATTTTGGATCCTTGTTTCGTGTGAAAAATGTGGGTGCATCTTTTCATTATCAAAATTTAATTATGTTCCACTCACCTCACTTATAAAAAGAACCACATCTCCTATCCTCTTCACACATTAAAACACATTGGATCAGAAAATAACTACCAAAATCACATAATTAATTCCACTATCTCATTCTAGAAGCATTATTTTGGTAATGAATCCAACCTAAGAATCCTTTTGGTGAAAACCAAAAGAAGTTGTCTGAAGAAAGGTAAGCTCTGTAATCGAGCATTTTATTTTATTTCTTCCTCCATATCATTAAATTATTATTAAACCATTATGATATAATAAAATCATTATATTACCTATTATTATATTTTTCGTTTTAAGTTAATTACATATATTCATCTTCTCTTCTATCAAATGGTATACAAAAGCCTCATTCGTGTGTACATCATACTACCTCCTTGCAAACCGATGTTATTCATTTTCTATCACCACTAATCATGAATGGATATCATGATGAATTTAATTTTTATATATGATATTAATTATATTATTATACCCATATAATTATAATACAACATATAACTTCTTACCTCCAACCCCATTGAGAATACAATAACATCGCCTGTGTGTACGTTGGATTACCGCCTTTTAAACCAATGTGATGTAAAATCATTTATGATTTACTCGTATAGTAGTAATGATATATTAAATTAATATATATTATATTTTTAACATAATTATACGTATTTATTAATTATAGTATACATATATATATATATATCTTCTTATATTCCATTCTTTGGGGGATATGATAATGTCTTTTGTGTGTATGGTGGACTACTGCCTTATGAAGCAATGTAATTCATTCACGCGTTACATGGAAGTTAATAAAGGTGGTTTTAATGAAAACATTTGATATATGTGAAATAAAAAAAATTATCAGTGATAATATAATAATTATATTTATTTTTTTTCATCCATCTAGAAAATGGAAACAACGTTCATGCGTTTGTATGACCTACCATCTCTACAAACGGTGTATTTCATTTTCTATCGCTAAATATTATGGTTAATATAAATACATATATAATTAATATATATGATATTAATATCCTATTTAACATTTTTTAGATGATGGAACTATTATCAATGTAATAAGACCAAGAAAAATAACAAATCAAAACATACATGAAAAACAAAGTAGTTGTTGCCCGAAAAGTGATTTTAACAAACAATTATTGATAAATGGGTAATAAAAGGCCATAATTAAATCATATATGGTGTTATAAAAATTATTTTTTATTTAATTAATTTATAATAATCATATATTTATTATATAGTAGGTTCTAATGTTGTACAAATGAATTTGAGACTTAAGGTAATGGATTTTTGTCTCACTTTTACTTTCTGTGAGACACATGACATATTCACCACATGTTTATTTTATATGGTGTATATAATAACCATGAATGTATTTTATTATTATAATGCTAAAAATTAATTTATTTTATATAACCATTTTTGTATCTATCTTTTATGGTGTTTATGTTTCAAAAGTTACCAAACAGGTAATGGATTTTTGTCTCAAATTGCCTTCTTTGAGACCTAAGTTACACTATGCACCTATATTAACCTATTTAGTGTATTTAATGACCATTTAAAATTTTAAATCATGAATAAAATTAACTTTATGGTATTAAATGTTTCATTTTTCTATTATATAATGGGGATAATGATTCAGAAGATACCAAAGTGGTAAGGGTTTTATGATACAATATCATCAATTATCAAGATTATTTTCAGTTATGTTTATAATGATAAATTATTATGCTAAATATCTTAACAAACTCATTAATTTTACTATAATATATTTATTTCTTTAGAATAAACTTTTATACCTTCATTCTATTCTCTTTATCTACTCAAGATATCAAAAACTATTAAGAAAAATCGTATTTATTTCTCTCTTCGGTCAAAAACTTGTTTTTCTTTCAACACCATGTTTTATAAAAATGTTTTCAAAAATATTTATAAAATTATCCAAATGATATATTAAATAAATTTTTACACATTTATTAATTTTTACAAAAAAAAATGAAATGATTCTTCATATTTTTTTCCAAACAATTATTGTTTTCCTTTTATCAAATATCTTAAATGAATTTTTTTTAACTTGTATGGCATGAATGGTATATTCTGATTTGATGACCAACTCATTTTTTAAATATTCTTTTAAAATTTTAAAATTTTATTTTCAAAGAAATTTATTTCTAATATTTTTATGAATTTTTAGTTTTAAAATTTTATTTTCATAGAAAGGTTATTTTCCTCAACAAATGTATAAATAAGTTTTAAAGATTTTATTGTACGTTTCAAAGTTTATTTTCAATGATAAGGATTTATAAATTTTTTTGTTAATTATTAGTTTAAAAAATATATTTCATATAATGTTTATTTTCCTCAAGAAATGTTTTAAATGGTTTTTAAATCTTCTTATATAAATTTCAAAGATTATTTTCATTGAAATGAATTTCTAAAAATTTTTTCAATTTTTAGTTTTAAAATGAAAATTTAAAAGAAGTTTATTTTCCTTAAGAAAATTTTTAAATGATATTTAAAAATAATTTTCCATATAGGATGACTTCCATTGATGTTACCAATTCCTTACTGTGGATATGATCTAAGGATACCATTCTTATTTTTCTCTTAATAGTTTTTATTTATAATGGAATGATATTTATGAAACTTATTTTTCTTCCGTGTGTTACAACATGAGGAAATTATTATGAAACCCAAATATTTTCAAAGGTTATTCTATGATGAGATGATTAAATGATTATGAAGCCTGTGTATTTTCCATAGTTTATGATATGATGAAATATTTATCAAATCCATTTCTTTTCATTGGTTGCAATATGATGAATGTTTTATGAACTTTTGAAACACATATGTATAATTTTCCTTATGTGATAAGTGGCACCTATATATCCCACTAATGAATTGGTAAATGATTTATATCTCATGATATTGATAGGACTGGAATGGGGCGTAACCTTGTTCAGTAAGGGACATTATCCCCTATGATGGTATTGGGAGTAAACATTGACTACTATGATGGTTTGTGGAAGCAAACAATTATAAAATTATATTCTTGATAGTGCGCCTTGACTGTTATGGAAATTATTTATGATTCTTATGTTTATTCCACAACTCTATGTATTATGTCAATGTTATTCTCTCCGGGTTAATGTTATTTTATCTCCTTATGATTCATGTCTTATAAACCTCCAATATTTATGAAATGGATCAATATTTGGATCTTTCATGTGATGTCTATGATTTTCATAAGTTATGATTACGTTCTTATAACCTTATGATAAAATTATTCTTTGGTATTTTACCTTTTTTTACTCTTACTGAGCACCTAAGCTCAACCTTTGTTATGTTTCCTTTCCCTGGGTTATTAATAATGTTTTTAAGAAGGGTATGTCTATAAATAGTAATAAATAAAAAGATATTTTGGGTAAACACTGAAGATATTTCACTAGATAATTATATTGTAAACCAACTCTCCAAAGTAACTAAACCATTACGATCCTCATGCATTTGCTTGTGTAATGTAATGAATATTCATCTAAAAAGACATAAACTCTATTTATGAAAATCCTAGGTCATTACAGTTGGTATATAAGGAAAGTTATAGTTATAATTTGGAATATAGGATCCCTATGGATATGTCTAAGGATATTTTGAGGTATATATCTAAGGATGAGTCTAAGGATGACTCAATGTATAGGAAAATGTCATGAAATTCTGGTAAAGGATAGACTGAGTGGTTTCCAAGAAATTATATCCCTATTTGGGTACTAAAAATGGATTCTAATATATCAAGGAGGTTCTTAGGGGTAATAAATATGAATAAGGTGCATTTATCAAGACTTTATCGCCATCTTGTGCATGACATTGGTCTTTACTGCACACCTGGTTTGACAGTCCTTTGCGATATTCTTGTAAATTCAAAACTATTTATGAACCCTCGTGAAGGATTTAAATAAATGATGACAATGAATGACCTATGATAAACCTATGATTTTATTGATTAAAAAAATGTGTCTTAATTTAGATACCCTATAAGTTATTTTTCATGATTATGTTGTTTCCCATTCTAAATATTGTTACCCACACTAGTCCTTTTTAGCTTTAGTTAATAGTGGGAACCAAAAGGGACTGGGTAAATGTTCAATATGATAGATAATCTTTTGATGAAAAATCAAATGGGATAATGACTAGATTAAATTATATTGTGATAATTACTAAAAATTATTCATGATATATTATTAAAAATATGTAACTTAATATACTCTCGAGGTCCCCAGAAAAGAGGACAAATGTTTTTGAGATTTCGGGTGGTGGATACCATTGAGAAAAGAAGATTTTGTTTCCTATATACTGGGACTGTGGAAATAATCACATAATAGATTTAATAAAAGGAATGAGAATATGTTTTATGTTTCTAAATGAATGAAAAATATCAAGTAATTAAAAATAACAAATGAAAATTTATGTAAACGTAGTGGATGACAATATTGGTCTCCCTAGGGTATAATTAATGATTGAATGTTTCAAATATGGAAAGTACAGTAGGTATGCATATTTATTTTCTAAAGGGACATCTCATGATGAAAATAAACAAGTTTTCATTAGTAATTGTTATGTTTCTGACGACGAAGAGACAAAAAATGAAATATGAAAAGAAATAAGTATTATGGAATTAGATAATTAATCCTAGTAAAGGTTGTAATAATAACAGAGAATAATTAAAGTGTTTTTGTAGGGGAATTCAATAATTAGGTAATATGAATCATGAAATATATATGTTTTTTTCTATATAAGTTTTCATCATATATTTTCAATAATATTTTGAATGGTATTGACAGCCTACAAAATTTATTTAATGAAAATGTGATATTTTATGGAAAACAAATGATTAAGGAAATATTTTTAGTAACATGTTCCGAATATTGAGAAAATTGTGTTTAGTTTGGATAAAGAGATGATTCATATGGATAAATTAAAATGGATTGTATTGATGACCCCTAAATAGATTAATGATATGCTGATAAAGTGTTATGTGTAATCAATGATGGTGTTTATAACATTTTTGGATTTATGGAATATACTCAATAACCTATAATTTTATTTAAGGAATGTGAAAGGAGTTAATTTTCGAAAGTAGGTATGAGTTTTTAGGGTAATTAAATGCATTACAATGTTTCAAGAAAATATATAATCAATGTATTCACATATTATGTATGTGACATTAAGATTTAATCCATGTTGTTTGGCGGATGAATGATAAGATGATTTTGGAAAATTAGTGACCTTCTTTCTAAATGGTTGGGTTTTAATTTTGGCCAAACATGGAGGACCCTAAAGGATAACTATTCATGGAATATATTAAGTTGAATATTGGATTTTTTTGGATAACGTATACTAATAATATTAGTTTTTGTAATATCTTCAGAAATAAGTAATAACTTATCGTTATTTTATGGATATTATGATCCACTAGTACTTCTGGCATAAAAAATCATCTACATTTTGTAAAGTATCATATGACATGGAAATTGATTGAAACACAACCAAAGTATAAGACTATTTTTATGAAATTGAATGAAATTAATTAACTATATCTTCTCATGATAATTTTAAAAGTTTGTAAAAGGATCCTGAAAGAAAAGGTTAAAAATTTACCTTTATTTCTAATGATTTAATGGTCCTTTCACCTATCATATTTTTAAGGATTTTTGGTCATTAAATTTCTCCTAACCACGTTCTCTATCACTCCCCATCAGTATTTTAGTGTTACTTTTATCTTCAATATTTTTTTTTCACCACCCATCTATGTTCTATTATTTGGAAAACTAATATTTGTTAATCCAGATAACCGTTGCAGATCCCTGTTTCTTTTTTAAAGTGAATGTTTTATAAAATATTTTTATAATGTGGATTTCCCAAAAAGTTATTTTCAAAAGTTAAACACTTTTTTATCAATCACAAGTTCAAATTGCAGGGATGCAATTTATTTAAGGGGTGTAGAATATAACAACCTGAAATTTTATAAAATATTTATTTTTTAAATATGTTTAATCATTTTGATAATTTTTGTTATACATAGCACCACGTTTAGCTTTCATTATATGAAACACTGAGTTTATATTTCATTACACAAAAAATTTAGTTTAGTTTTTATTAAATGCAACAATGAGTTTAAATGAAACATGGAATATTATTAAAATATTATTATCTAAAATGACAGTCATAAACAAGATTTTACAATGGTGGGTATTAGTATGTTTAACTAAATTATTAAAATACAAGGTTTACCCATGTATATATAATTAATTATTTTATGAAAAAATAATTAAAAATAAAATAAAAACTATTTTAATTTAAAAGAAATGTTTTTCTGTAAAATACTTTTTATGCGCACAAACATGTTTTACATCAATAAATTTAAAAAATAAAATTTGGTGATGGAATTTAGTTATATATGTGTGTATATATATAATATTTAATAAAATCATTAACAATCTTATTATGATTTTTCTAGGAAAGAGATAAAAATAAATCCAATTTTACTCTTCGAACTATATTTTTCAAAAAAGTAGTTTATTATCCTTTCGTGCACTTATTTTAAAATAACTTTTTTAAACTTTTTGAAATTTATTTGAAAAACCAAACACTATATTTTAAATAATAAGGTCAAAATTATCAAATGGTAAATTTTCTAAAATTTTCTAATAAGATAAAATTTTCAATAAAAAATGAAAAATATTGGTTTTTATAAATAATTTTTATTTATTTTAAAGCATTTAAAAACTAAAAAAACTATTATGATATGGTTTTAAGGTAAATTAAATCAATTACATATCAATTAATCCAATTTATATTATTTTAACCATTTTTATATTGAATTTTGGGATAAAAACATTTAAAACATTTGAAAATGTTCTCTTTGGAAAATCATTTTCTTATGGTAACTTTGTGATTGATTTTAAATTATAATTTTCTAATTATGTAAATGGATTTTACAAAAAATAGATTAAATATTTTTAATAAGAATAATTTATTTTATCTAATATGTTCGGCTTAATTTTTTACTATAATGAATAATAAAAATAATAAAAATTATTTACCACGATTATGGTAAAAATGGGTTTTCCAACGGTTGAACTAAAAAATAAAGGTTAAAAATGACCCAAAACATGTCAAAAAATCATTTCATATCCATATTTAGACATTATATATTATATTATATATAATTTACTAGTTTTTAACCTTTTTTTAGTTTTAAAAATGGGGATACACCATTTTCTTTTAAAATAATACAAGTGTGTTACTCACGTCACTTATAAAATGTCACCCCCTATCCTATTCTCTTCATAATTCCAAAGATGATTGGTTCCTAAAATACCTACCAAAAAACTTATTTACTTACCTAATCACGTTTTATAATTCTTATGTTGGTCATAAATCCAAATTTAAAGTCCTTTTGGTGCAAACCAAAATAAGTTTCCATAAGAAGAGGTAACATTCCTAACCTATTGTTTCATTTTATTTCCTCATCCACCACCTTCAATTATTATTAAGTCATTATTATATATTAAACTTATTATATTAAAAAACTGATATGTTTTTATTTTAATTTAATGACCTATATCCATTTACCCTTCCATCCAATGGGTTAAAAAATCATCATTTGTGTGTACAACGGATTACCGCCTTGCAAACCGATGTAATATGTTTTCCATCAATATCTCTCATGGATGAATATAATTTTGGATTTAATTATTATATATATTATTTAGGATATTATTCTACCTATATAATTATAATTCCACATATAACCTCTTACCTCCAAACCTGTTGGGAAAACAAAAACATTACTCGTGCATAAGTTGGACAACCGCCTTGCGAATCGATGTGATGTGTTTCTTATTTCTAAATTAATTAGATATTAATATGGATATATTAAATGAATATATGTGATATTTTTTACATAATTATACTTTTTAATATTTATATCACATATACCTTCATACTTTCCATTATGTGGGGGATACGATAACGTCGTTCCTCTGTATGGCGGACTACCGCCTCACAAAACGATGTGACTCATTCATGCTTTATATAAAAGTTAATAATGGTAGTTTTAATGAAAATATTTGATATATATGAAATAAAAATTATTAATAAATAATAATATATTATTTACCATTCTTTCTTTCATTCTATTAATAAAATGGAAAGATCGATCATGTGTACGTATGGGCTATTGTCTCCCTAAATGTTGTATTTCATTTTCTATCTATAAATTTTATGGATTACAATAAATAAATATATAATTAATATATATGATATTTATATTGGTTTTAATTATATTTATATTATGGAACCATGATCAATGTAAGAGGTTCAAAACAATAAAAAATCAAAAAGTATATGAAAAACAAAGTAGTTATTATCTAAAATGTGATTTTAACAAGAAATTATTGATAAACGGGTAATAAAAGTTCATAAGTAAATAATATTTGGTATGGTAAATATGATTTTGGTTATTTAATATATTTAATAAAAAAATTTATTTATTATAAAGTACTTTTGAACATGTACGAAGGAATTTTAGACTCCATGTAAGGGATTTTAATCTAACATTTAATTTATGTGAGACACATGCCATATTCACTTCATGTTTCTTTTATGTGGTGTATATAATGAACATGAAGGTATTTTATGATTATTCACCTTAAAAGTATTTGTATTTACATACCCATTTTAGTATCTCTCTTTCATGGGGTTTACAGTTCAAATTTTATAAAAGCGGTAAGGGATTTTTGTCTCAAATTGCATTATTTGGGACATAAGTTATATTACACACTTGTCTTCTTATATGAGCTGTGTATACAACCCCTTTAAAATTTTAAATCATGAATAACCTTATTTTAATTATATTTAAAGTTTCATTTGATTTTATTCTTTAATGGGGCCTATTATTCAAATGATTCCAAAGTGGTAAGGGTTTTATGATTCAATCTCAACATTTATCGAGAATGTTTATGGTTCTATTTTTTATGATAAAATATTATTATCTGAATATCATGAAACACATGAATTTTATTCCCATATTTTTACTTAATTATAACAAATTTTTCCATTCATTTTTCTCTCTTTATGTACTTAATTTTTAAAAATTAATTTGTCACGACCCGACACAATGGGGCTCGAGCCATGACTCCCTAAGCCCACATCCAATAGACCAGGGGTTGGTGACTAGAACTGAGTAGGATATTACACACATGGTAGGATTTTGCCTAAGGTACCTGTACACACAAACCCACATACACCTCCACGAAACCATGCAGAGATATATAAAAACTGAAATTAAATGAATACATACATCTATCCCATAACCAAAGTATAGAAAAAGTAAAAAAAAGGAAAATACAAGGCGCACCAAAAGGAAACTGTGTCCAACCCTTTCAGAAGGTGGGGATCACTCTCAAACTCCTACCAGTAAGATCTTCTGACCAGCTTCAATAAACATCCTGGTCAGTCATGCTCACTATGATCCGCCTGCTCCGGGTCCTCCTGGGAATCCATTGAAAGGTATGTGGATTGCACAAGAGACAAAACATGTGCAGGAAAACTCCATATAGGGGTGAGTATAGGTATACTCATTAGGCACCCCAAAAATACCAAAAGAGAAGGGTGCAACTAAAAGGCATCAATATGATCTTCCCAGCCTAAGGGAACCCGAATGAGAGAGAAACTTTATCTTGAGACCGTCCTTAGCTAAACACAACTTGTCACCTCAAACAACTGGGTGTGTCGTCGAATATGTGATAGAACCTCAAGGGAAACCCAGAAAACACACTAGATTTACTCATCTCGGGCACCAATCCTCATGAGGTTCCGAACTCATAGCCAATGGAAGATTCTACATGAGCCTCCAACAAAACACATAACCAAGATAACACGGTCAATGAGTTTGTCATCCAAGATGACACTCATCCAATAGATATAGTTCATAGAGTCTATTATATAATCTATCGAGAGAACATGCTCATTAGAGAGAACACGCTCATCAGATGTCGATGTTAAGGATGTCACGCCGAAACTCGGCGGCAACACCAAACTCATCAGATAAGGGATCACTCCTAGGGTCCACTAGGGGATACAAGAACCCAAGTCAGTATCTCAATTATCTCTCAAATATGGGATCAATCCTAGGATCTAATGGGGGATAATACAACCCAATCTCATGTATCATAGATCACATCACTCAGATAAAGAATTGTTGCCTATATAAATGTGGGATCGATGATGTCGAAAACCACATCTAGTATAACTCATGATAGAGGGTATCATACCAACGACACCATAAACCTTATCGAAACCACATATTGGGTAGGGGAATGTATAACTAATGATACTGCAACCCTACTATTACTGCCCACTATATAGGGGATCATAGTATCGATGATGCTACAAACCCTACAGGGTCGTCCTGCTAGATAGGGGATCACTTCATGTGAATAAGTAGTGACAACGATATTAAGAAACCGATCTAAGGAAAAAAAATATAGAGGATCCCACCATAGCCTCATGAGAGGGATGCCACAAATATATCTAAACTCATCCTATCGAGGCTATCACAAACCTGTACTGGGGTTGTAATGCCACAAGAACCCTCATAGGAATGAACCAAAGGAGTTCACTCAACTATTTTTGGTCAAAACATTGTCAACCCATGTTTCCATCAACATTTCCATAATGTGAACCTCTTAAGCACAAACCAATTCCACCATCACATTCTATACAGAAAAACTCACAAGATGGGATATTTTACTTTCCCAAAATGGACAACCGGTGAAAAAGTTTTTATTAACCATAACAATATCAAGTGGGACCCACGCCTCAGTCCAGAAACACATCGAATGGATTTCACAAATGTGATCCTTGTGTAAAAATACATCGAATCAACTACTCATTCGACCAAAAAGGAGAATGAGTGAAAAAGTTACATCTCGTCGCAAACACCCAATCTGGGTCACATGGGGCCCGCAACCCAATTTTGGTCTCAACACCTAAAATCAATCTCAAAACATCCTCCTTTACATTAGGGTCATAATTCCTCTGACAGTGTTTCAATAAGATATCGCACGCAGAATATATGTCTGATTCAATCATCACCAATTAATAATAAATAAAATATTATTATTTTTTAGACGTTCCATACCACCAAGCATTGTTCCTAACTCAAAATGTTCTCCAACTAGCCTAAAAAGTTCTACCAAGAGAACACGCTCAATAAGCTTTGTCATCCCAAATGACACTCATCCAAGAGATACACTTCATAGAGTCTCATGTAGAATCTATCGAGAGAACACGCTCATCAGAGATAACATGCTCATCGAATATCGATGTTAAGGATGTCACGCTGAAACTCAACGGCAACATAAAACTCCCCAGATAAGGGATCACTTCTAGGGTCCACTAGGGGATACAAGAACCCAAGTCAGTAACTCAATGATCTCTCAAATATGGGATCCCTCCCAGGATCTAATGGGGGATAATACAACCCAATCTGATGTTCCATAGATCACATCACTCAGATAGGGAATCGGTACCTATATAAAGGTGGGATCGATGATGTCGAAAACCCCATCTAGTATAACTCGTGATAGAGGGTATCATACTAAGGACACCATAAACCCTATCGAAATCACATACTGGGTATGGGATTTTATAACTGATGATACTACAACCCTACGATTACTACCCACTACATAGGGGATCATAGTATCGATGATGCCACCAAACCTACAGGGTTGTCCTTCTAGATAGGAGATCACTTCATGTGAATAAGTGGTCATAATGATATTAAGAAACCGATCTGAGGAAGAAAATCTAGAGGATCCCACCATAGCCTCATCAGAGGGATGCCACAACTCTATCTAAACTCATCCTATCGAGGCTATCACAAATCTATACTGGGGTTGTAATTCTATAGGAACCCTCATATGAATGAACCAAATGAGTTCACTCAACTATTTTTGGTCTAAACATTATCAACCCATGTTTCCAGCAACATTTCCATAATGTGAACCTCTTAGGCAAAAACCAATTCCACCATCACGTTCTATACAGAAAAACTCACAAGATAAGATATTTACTTTCCCAAAATGGAAAATCGGTTAAAAAGTTACTATTCACCATAATAATGTCAAGTGGTACCCACACCGTAGTCCTGAAACACATAAAATGGATTGCACCAAAGTGATCCTTGTGTAAAAATATACCGAATCAACTACTCATTCGTCCAAAAAGGACACCCAGTGAAAAAGTTACATCTCATCGCAAGCGCCCAATCTGGGTCACATGGGGCCTGAAACCCATTTTTTGTTTCAGCACCTAAAATCAATATCAAAACTTCCTCCTTTAAATTAGAGTCATAATTCCTCTAACGGTGCGTCAATCGGATATCTCACGCAAAAGAGATGTCTGATTCAATAATCAAAAATTAATAATAAATAAAATATTATTATCTTTTGGACGTTTCATATAACCAAGCATTGTTCCTGACACAAAATGTTCTCCAAATGGACTCAAATGTTATGCCAAAAAGAAAGGGTCACATGGTCATAGACGACATGTGAAATGGACCCCTGGAATGCAATTTACTAGGGTTTAAAGAACCCCTGGACAAAAATAGGTTGGAAAAAGTACATGGCATGTACTTTAGAGTACATGGGGTCTACCCATGTAAAACCACACAACGTGTAATTTATTATAGACAAAATTTAGTATTCACAAAACCACCATCTCATGTTCTTTTTCACCTTGACAAACGGCTATGTGCTACTACATGGAGTGTACTCCCAATACACTGCATGTACCTCGGAAAATTCATTCTTCCCTGAACTGGAAGAACACACAGTGTGTGTGAAAAGTTCACACATCGTGTTGATGGTAAAATCAACAGTATTTCCCTACAAACATCCCTGATCACACCTATTCACCCCAAAACACACAGATCGACCCATCTGGGGTCCCTAGCAGTTGTTTAAGGGCTCTATTATCATAAAACAATGCATAAAAAGGGGAATTGAGAATAAAACACAAAATTGACAACTTCATGGGTGAAATATCGAAGGTTCAAGGTCAGATCCGTTCTCTAAAGCTCCCACTACATGATACTGGAATGATCGCCATCAAAAATTGTGTATGATGGCACATCGTTTCAATGATCCGGCCTTCAGTTCGTTCGTCGCCAAAGAGGAGGGAAAGGGAAGAGGGGGATTCATCTTCCTACTACACACAAGGGGGATATGGGGGAGGGGATTTAATTTTAATTAAATCCTATCTACTAACATCTTGGCCTCATCTCTCCACCAACCCAACAACCAACCTTAATAATGTTTATGTTACGCATAAGGTAAACGCGGCGTTCCAAAATCAATGACGGTCTCATAATTTTGATCTAAGACTCCATTCAAAATTTATTTGAGTCGACACCCATAAATAAATAAATTTAATTTAATTTCAAAAGCACCCACAATAACTCTTTCCACATCAGGTCTGCACCCATAAAACTTAAACCCAATTTAGATTAAATGGAATACTTTAGACACAATTGTGCCCTGGGATTTATGATCTGAGCTACCACTTAAGAGTTAATCTATTTCTACAACATGGATTTTATAAAAAATACTTAATATTTTTATCAAATTTATTTTGGGAACAAAAAGCCTTGAAATCGCATTCCATCACTGCGCCTAGCTTTGGAATTATTCATAGGAATATTCCAAAGTCTTATAGGGAAAACCTAGGTCGCTACATCCTCCCAACCTTAAGATGTTTATTCCTCAAAATTTTAAAAGCATGAGGGAAAGAAACTGAACTCTGAACTGGGTCCCCCGCACAAAAAACCACCAAGGTTTCTTGTGCTTCCAACTAACACGCACTATGGGGAACCCATATACTTTCACAAAAACTTCCTAAAACACAACCCTGCCTCGAACAGACAAGTCAGAGGGACTCATCCACTAGACCTCGACACTATCCGCTTTGGGCGGCACTGACTTGACTGCATAGTTTTAATCGCTTCACAAAAAACTAGTTTTGATGGGGGGAGGATATTTATTCCTTTGGAATTCCAAGCACATCTAACAGCACTAACTCAAGGTCTTACCAACACCCTAAACAATCCTCAAGAAAGAAATAGAAAGGAAAGAGTACCGCTTAATAGTGTCTATCAAAACTACCGTAGAATGTAAAAAGGGAACAGAGCGTATATCTATCCATCCACAGACATTTTGGACCAACAACCTCTATGGCCTGCAGTTGTTATGACCCCCTTCCTCCATCTCCCTAAGCCAATATAGACCACCTAGGGGTGTTCGTTGTGTCAACTCATACCGCCTTCCACCTTCTCTTGTTGCACCAGCTCCATCACCACATCTGCCACCCTGTGGTCCTCCATACTTGAGACACAATCTCTTCCAAGGAATATTTTCAACCATCACCCTCTATGTAGAATTATGGGCCTTAGAATCTTTATCAAGATGTCCCTGGGCATGAAGAGCATAACCGCTCCTCTCCTACAGCTAACAAAAACTGGCATGAAAGCCCTAAGAGTCATCAACCCTAGCTCCCCCACCCTGGGGCCACCTCCTAAAACTTTGTGCACATCCAGACCCCTGAGGTTGTCATCAGATACCAGCTTCTGAACTAGATTTCATGGCCTTAGATCCTACGTGCTCAACACTGACAACCAGGGTCAGCTCAACTGGAATGCTCTCCACCACCAAGGCCTTGTCCATCACTCCAGTATAGGTGGGCAGGCACAAGGAAACCACACCTCCCTGAATGTCTCTATGTAAGACCTACTCAAAGTCCTGAGCCCTAAATAATGGGTCTCAACCCATATCTAGGGAGTAGTGTGAATGTTCCATAAACATCACTGACTACTCTGATATAGTCATTCCCTCCTGTAGAAGCGGTAGAAGATCCTGGATCCACACTGACCTTAGCATGACTAGGTAGGACTCTTCTCTAAATAGCTGCTCGAACTCGGTCCATGTGAGCATCTCCCTGTCATGGGTCTGGGTCACCAGACTCCACCATCGATTGGTCGAACCATGAAAAAGGAACACCGCTAGGACCACCATATGATTTGGCGTTGTCCTCACCAGGCAGAAAACTTGGGTGACTGGCTCAAGCTAGTAACCAGCTGCCTGGGGGTCTAGATCACCCTGATACCTCATATGTCGCTTCCTCTGAAACTCGTGCAGCTTACTCAACCTATGTACATCCACGTCCTGCACTACCGGCACAACCAACTTCTTCGCAGGTGGTAGATCATTTGGCGGACCACCTTGAGGTCCAACCTCCGAACATGTGCCCTTCTTCAAGGCCTCCACTCAAAGAAGATCATCGCCACAATCCTACAGTGGGACCCTCACTGGCTGTCACCATGGAGTCATCCTTAAATACAATCAAGATGCACCATGGTCAAAGAGTATATCTGGGGAGCTGACTCAAGAAGTAAAAGAAAAACCAAAAACCCAGTCCGACATGATTCATGTACCATTATTTCCCTATGAACAGTGTATAAATGTCCTGAGTTGAAAGGCAGATTATCAGAGTCCTAGTGAAGGGATACATTGGCCGCCGCACCAACACTAAAGTCACTTCCCTGAAATTCAAACTCAAAACATCTAAATATTACTATTATGAAACCCTAAACAATATTATAGATAGACCAACTACGCTATGTGATCCTAAAGGTGGAACCTCTTCTGATACGACTTTATCATCACCCGACACAATGGGGCTTGAGTTGTGACTCCCCAAGCCCACCTCCAATAGGCCATGGGCTTGCGACAAGCACTGAGTAGGATATCCCACACATCAGAGGCCTTAGCCTAAGGTGCCTATACACTCACACCAAAATAAACCTCTATGAAATAGTTCATAGATATATAAACATTGGAATTAAATAAATGCATACATTTATCCCACAACCAGAGTACAGCAAAAGTACAAAAGGTAAAATACAGGGCCCACGAAAAGAAAACTTCAAAAGAATCCAACCTACTTAGAAGGAGGGGGTTTCTATCAAACTACCGCCGATAAGATCCTCGGTCGAGCTCCGATAAACACCCAAGTCAGTCAAGTTCACTATGATCTACCTGCTTTATGTCCTCCATGGATTCTGTCCAAAGGCATATAGCCTTTACAAGACACAAAACATGTTCTGGAAAATCTCATGCAAGGGTGAGTATAAAGATACTTAGTAGGCACCCCAAAAACCCCAAAAGAAAAGGGCTCAATTGAAAGGCACCAGTCTTCTCATCCAATCTAGAAGGAACCCAAACAAAAGAGAAACCCTATATCGAGACCGTCCTTGGATAAACTCAACAAGTAATCTCAAACCTTTGGGTGTGTCGTTGAAGATGTGATAGCACCTCAAGGGAAACCTAGAAAACACACAAGTTATACTCGTCTAAAGAACCAATACTCAGGATGTTCCAACCTCAAAGAAAATAGTATATTACACGCAAGGATCCAAGGAAAAACATAACCAAGAGAAAATGCTCGACGAGCTATGTCATCCTAGATGACACTCATATGAGAGATAAATAGAATATGGTCTCACACCACCATCCCAATTGACCCATCCTAGAGAACACACTCATCGTATATTTCCATTAATGGTGTCATGCTGAAACTCACCAGAAACACCAAACACCTTGGATAGAAGATCACTCCTAGGGTCCACTAGGGGATACAAGAACCCAATTTGGTAACTCAAAGATCTCTCATATAAGGGTTCACTCTTAGGACCCAATGGGGGAAACTACAACCTAATCAGATGTTCCATAGATCACATCACTCAGATAGAGGATCATTACCCATATAAAGGTGGGCTCAACGATGTCGAAAACCTCATATGGTAAAACTCTTGATGTAAAGGATTATACCAATGATACCATAAACCCAATCAAAAGCACACGCTAAGTTGAGGATTATATAATAAATGATATTTCAACCCTACAATTACCTCCAACTATATAGAGAATCGTGTTAGTGATGATGCCAAAAACAGTACAGGGTTTTCCTCCTACATAGGGGATCGCCTCCTGTGCATAAATGGTCACAGTGATACCAAGAACCCAATCTAGAGAAGCGAAGCTAGAGGATCCCGCCATAGCCTCACCGGAGGGATGCCATAAATCTAGCTAAACTCGTCCTATCGAGGAGATCACACACCTATACTGGGGTTGTAGTGCCACACAAACCCTCATAGGAATGAACCAAGGGATTCCACTCAATCGTTTTTGGTCCAAACGTTGTCAACCCAGGATTCCCATAACATCGCCAAAAAGCACACCTCCTAGGCCCAAACCGATGACACCATCGCATGCTTCATGGAATAACTTGCAGGATAGGCTATTTATTCGACCAAAATATACAACTGGTGAAAATTTACTATTCACAATAACAATCCCAAGTGTGGCCCACACCTCGATCCAGAAACGCATCCAACGGATCATACTAATGACATCATTGTGGGAAATGCACAGAATCAATTACTCATTCAACCAAAACGGACACCCGATGAAAAAGTCACATCTTGCCGAAAACACCCAATCCAAGCCTCATGGGGTCCACACACTGATTTTGGTTTCATCACCCGAAATATGTCTTGAAAAATCCTCTTTTTGTCAGGTTTGTAATTCCACTAACGGTATGTCAATCAGATATGAGACATAGAAGACATGTATGATTCCATAATCGCCAAATAATTATTATTATAATATTATTATTATATTTGGACGTTTTGTACCACCGAGCATTTTTCCCAACTCAAAAAGTTCTCTAACCAGCCTCAAAAGGTCACCCTAAAATCAAGGGGAACGTGGCTGCAGATAACACACGAACAGACCCCTTGAATTCAATTTACAAGGGTTTAAAGAACCCCGGGATGAAAACTAGCTGGACAAAGTACATGGAATGTGTTGTACCCCACACTCTTTGATTTTCATGATCACAATCACTTTAATATGTGTTTAACATTGTGTTTAAGTGTTGTGGATGATAGGCACAAGGTTGCCAAGAATTTGGCCCAAGAATGGACTTCAAGTGGACTGAAATTCAGTCCACCGGTCAGCCGGTGGCTTGACCACCGGCCAGCCGGTGGCACCCTGACTCAAGGCTGAGCCACTGCCTCCCCACCGGTCGACCGGTGGCTCTGCCACCGGTCGACCTGTGGCATCCAGCCCAAATAGTGCAATCTACTGTCTTTCCACCGGCCAGCCGGTGGCTCCTCACCGGTCGACCGGTGGAGCCTGGATCAAGACTCTTCTTCTCTACCAAGGCACCGGCCAGCCGGTGGAGATGTACCGGTCGACCGGTGGACCCTGGACCAGACTTCTCCTCCACTGCCAAGGCACCGGCCAGCCGGTGGGACTGTACCGGCCAGCCGGTAGCCCAGTCAAACTAGCCGTTGGGGTTGACCAGTCAACCTTCTTTTGGCCTCCAACGGCTCCAAAGCCTTCTCCAACGGCTCCGAAGCCTCCCCAAAGGATCCTAGCCTATAAATAAAGGCTGAGGAAGCCCCGGACACTAACCGAAACACTTGCAAAGCCACTATACTCATTTTCCATCAATTGGCCAACCTCCGGTGGACTTCCTCAACGGAACCTCAAGTGCTCCAACAACTTCCACATCCAAGGAGCACATCAAGAAGCTTGGGAGAAGCACGCTACATCAGCTCCTCCAATCCAATTGGCGCCCAAGTCTTCCTCCAATACGGGTTTTATTGTTTATTTCATTTTGAGCTTTAAAATTGGGTTTGTGCCTACAAACCCCAACCCTTTTCTCATCCCCCCTTTTCTTTGGGTTCTCACACCACCACTAAGGTGTGAAGAGGTTTCCAAGCCTTACCTTGTAAAAGGCTTGAGATCGGTGAGCTAGTCTTCACCCGTAAAAAGACTAGTGGGTTATTGCTTAACCATCAAAAGCATTGGGTTCTTGCTTAACCACTAAAAGCAAGCTGTAATAGGTCCTAGTGCTACCTCAAAGCCTAGTGGGTTTCTTGCTAAAACCATTGAAAAGCAAGCGGTAGGAATCTCTCAACGGTTGAGTTGGGAGCGGAGACGTAGGCCGGGTTTTGGCCGAACTCCGTTATCAAGTTTTGTGTTTTGCCTTCTTTATTTCCGCTGCATTTTTTACTTTGATTTTAATTTGTTTATCAATTTTTTAAAAGGCAATTCACCCCCCCTCTTGCCATCATTCCCTCCTTGGGGTGTTCTTCCGACCCAACAATTGGTATCAGAGGGAGTGTTTGAATAATTCCCTCAACGGTTTCAAATTAAAGATCCTATTTTTTGATGGCTTCTACCGCTTCAACCTCTTTTTCCCCCGAAGGACATTCTTTGGATCGTGCTCCATTCTTTGATGGAGCCGATTATACTTTTTGGAAAACCCGCATGTCAACATTTCTTAAAAGCATTGGCTATCCAATTTTTAAAATTGTTATGCATGGTTTTACGCTCTCTTCTCCCGATGAGTCTAAGTGGACCACCATAGATATTAAGAATTTCGAGCTTGATGGCAAAGCCATGAATGCTCTACATTGTGGGCTAGACCGAAATGTATTTAATTGTATTTCTTCTTGCACATCTTCGCATGATATTTGGAAATTTTTAGAACTAACCTATGAAGGTACTAGCGAGGCTCCAAAGCAAGAATCCGATCAAAAGCAAGAACCCGATGCAAAATCCGTACCCAATTGCCCACTCCACAAGAAAAGGGCCAAGAAAAAGGAGAAGAAGAAGGCTTCAAAGGCAACATGGAGTGATAGCTCCACCTCTTCATTCTCCTCCTTCTCCTCGAGCGACCAAGGTAACAAATGCCTAATGGCATTCCATGAGGTAACATCATCCGACTCCTCCTCTTGTTCTTCAAATTCCAATTCTTTAAATCATCTATCCTATGAAGAACTCTCACATGCTAGAGACCAATTAGAAAATGGTTTTCATGAGCTTTCTTCAAAATTTGTTTCTTTGAAAAAGTCTTTCAAAAAACTCTCTTCTGAAAAAGAACAACTTCTTAAAGAGAAGGAAGAGTTGACCCTTAAAATCCAAAATTTTCCAAATGTTGATTCCATGGAATCAACCATCAAAGACCTTAGAGAGACCCTAGCCAAGTTCACCCAAGGTGAACAAAATTTGAAAAATATTCTTGGTTCCCAACGTATATCCCGAACCACCAATGGACTTGGCTATACCAACCGAGCCTCCTCCTCCCATGCTCCAACTATTTTTGTAAGAGGGAGCTCCGATTACAAATTTTGTAATTATTGCAAGAAAACCGGGCATCTCATTTATGAATGTAATTGTAAAAATGCCCGGTATGGCCAACCCAAGTCGATTTTTTATTCGGATGAATTTTATAGGAGAAGACCCGCCATGAGACAAGTGTGGATTGAAAAATCCCTTTTGGCGAGTCTCTCCGGGCCTAAAATCATCTCTTTTCAAAATCCCTCTCCCCGGTGATTTATTGTTTCTATTTAGGGGGAGTTAGGTTCTTTTAAGCCTTTTTGTGAATTAAAATTTTTCATTCAAAATTCTCATTTCAAATTTTCAATTTCAAAATTTTCGATTCCAACTTTCAATTTCAACACTTGGTATCAAATTTTTCATTTCAAAATATTCAATTCGAATTTTTCATTCAAATCTTTCATTTCATTTTTGTTTCAAAACTCTCAATTTCAAAAATTTCATTTAGTTTCAAATTTCAAAATTCAATTGGTTTTTGATTCAAAACTTTCAATTCAAACTGTTATTCAAATTTTCATTTCAATTTTCATTTCAAATTTTTCAACAATTGATATCATTTTCAATTGATTTAAAATCTCGTTTTTCATCGATTCCCTCAATCAAGTTTTATGCCCCGTGCTATTTTGATAATCACAAAGGGGGAGAAATTTCTTGATTGATTGGGGGAGAATCTTTTTTATCACGCTTATTATTTATTTTCAATTTATCATTTAGGCATGCATTTCATTTAAGTTTTTACATTGCTTGATAAGTGATTGTGATCATCAAAATAGGGGGAGATTGTTGTACCCCACACTCTTTGATTTTCATGATCACAATCACTTTAATATGTGTTTAACATTGTGTTTAAGTGTTGTGGATGATAGGCACAAGGTTGCCAAGAATTTGGCCCAAGAATGGACTTCAAGTGGACTGAAATTCAGTCCACCGGTCAGCCGGTGGCTTGACCACCGGCCAGCCGGTGGCACCCTGACTCAAGGCTGAGCCACTGCCTCCCCACCGGTCGACCGGTGGCTCTGCCACCGGTCGACCTGTGGCATCCAGCCCAAATAGTGCAATCTACTGTCTTTCCACCGGCCAGCCGGTGGCTCCTCACCGGTCGACCGGTGGAGCCTGGATCAAGACTCTTCTTCTCTACCAAGGCACCGGCCAGCCGGTGGAGATGTACCGGTCGACCGGTGGACCCTGGACCAGACTTCTCCTCCACTGCCAAGGCACCGGCCAGCCGGTGGGACTGTACCGGCCAGCCGGTAGCCCAGTCAAACTAGCCGTTGGGGTTGACCAGTCAACCTTCTTTTGGCCTCCAACGGCTCCAAAGCCTTCTCCAACGGCTCCGAAGCCTCCCCAAAGGATCCTAGCCTATAAATAAAGGCTGAGGAAGCCCCGGACACTAACCGAAACACTTGCAAAGCCACTATACTCATTTTCCATCAATTGGCCAACCTCCGGTGGACTTCCTCAACGGAACCTCAAGTGCTCCAACAACTTCCACATCCAAGGAGCACATCAAGAAGCTTGGGAGAAGCACGCTACATCAGCTCCTCCAATCCAATTGGCGCCCAAGTCTTCCTCCAATACGGGTTTTATTGTTTATTTCATTTTGAGCTTTAAAATTGGGTTTGTGCCTACAAACCCCAACCCTTTTCTCATCCCCCCTTTTCTTTGGGTTCTCACACCACCACTAAGGTGTGAAGAGGTTTCCAAGCCTTACCTTGTAAAAGGCTTGAGATCGGTGAGCTAGTCTTCACCCGTAAAAAGACTAGTGGGTTATTGCTTAACCATCAAAAGCATTGGGTTCTTGCTTAACCACTAAAAGCAAGCTGTAATAGGTCCTAGTGCTACCTCAAAGCCTAGTGGGTTTCTTGCTAAAACCATTGAAAAGCAAGCGGTAGGAATCTCTCAACGGTTGAGTTGGGAGCGGAGACGTAGGCCGGGTTTTGGCCGAACTCCGTTATCAAGTTTTGTGTTTTGCCTTCTTTATTTCCGCTGCATTTTTTACTTTGATTTTAATTTGTTTATCAATTTTTTAAAAGGCAATTCACCCCCCCTCTTGCCATCATTCCCTCCTTGGGGTGTTCTTCCGACCCAACAGAATGTTCTTTCGAGTATATGGGGTATGCCCATGTAAAAGTACATGAAATGTACTTTACTATATTCGGCATGTACTGTTCACCAAAATAATATCTGGTGTTCTATTTCACCCAGACACATGACCATGTGCCACTACATGGCATGTACTCCCAGTACATGGTGTGAACCTCTAAAAAGTCATTCTTGGTGTCTTTGACTGGTTTACATGTCGTGTTGACAGGAAAATCCAACGGGATTTCACTTTAAATAGCCCAGATAGCCCCCATTCACCCAGAAACACACAGATCAACCCATCTAGGGTCCCTAGCAGTTGTCTGAGGGCTCTATAACCTTAAAACAATTAATAAAAAGGGGAATCAAAACTAAAACACAAAAATAAATACCTCAAGGGAAAACTTCAAATCTTTGAGGTTGGATCCGTGCTCTGAAGCTCTCGTTGCATGATCCAGGAGCGATCGTCGTTAAGATCTGAGTCTGATGGAAACTCATTTCGATGATCTAGCCTATGGTTCATTCATTTCCAAAGAGGATAGGAAGGGGGAGAGGGGGATTCATCCTCCTGCTGCACACAAGGGGGAGATGGGGAGGATTTAATTTTAATTAAATCCTATCTGTTAACTTTCGAGCCCCAAATCGCCACCAACCACACACCTGGATCTGACAATGCTTTTATCATACCTAAGGTAAATGCGGCATTTAGAACTCTACGACGTTCTCGGAATATTTATCACATACTCCATTAAAAATTTATTCAAGAAGACGCTCACATATAAATTATTTTAAATTATTAACATAAACACGATTGATAACTCTTTCCACAGAAGGATCGTGCCCATAAAATTTACACCCCGGTTAGGGTTAAAGGCATGCTCTAGAAGTAATTGTACCCTCTGATTTATGATCTGAGCTACTGTTTAACAGATAACTCCATTCTTCTATGTGCATAGTATAAAAATTAATTAATATTTTTATAAAAAAGAATTTGAGCACACTGGGCCACAAAATCGCAGGCCGCCTCTACGCTTATCTTTGGAATTATTCATACGAATATTCCAAAGTATGATAGGGAAAAACCTAGATTCCTACAAAATTGATTTATGAAAAATCATATTTATTTCTCTCTTCGGTCGAAAACTAGTTTTTCTTCCAAAACCATGTTTTTTAAAAAAGTTTTTAAAAATTCTTAAAATTTTATAAAAAATATTTATTAAGGACATTTTTTATTCATTTTCTAATTTTTACAAAAAAAATTGAAAGAATTATTTAGGTTTTTTTCAAACAATGGCAGTTTGGATTTTACTAAAAATGTGAATGGGATGTTTATTTTAACATGTTCAACATGAATGGTATTTTTAATCATCATTACCAACTCATTATTTTTAATGATTCCTTTTTATGATTAGAATATTATTTTCAAATAAAAGTATTCCTAAAAATTTTTAGGAATTTTTTTAGATATTTATTATCAAAGAAATTTTATTTTTATCAAGAAATATTTTAAATGATTTTTAATGCATCATTTATAAGTTTCAGTGACTATTTTAGAATAAAATGATTTAAAAAAAATTATTACTTTTTAGTTTTAAAATTTGATTTCCAAATAAAGGTTATATTCCTCAATAAATGTTTTAAATGATTTTTAGAGATTCCTTAATAATTTTTAATGTTTATTTTCAAATAAAAATATTTTATGAATTTTGATTTTTAAAAAAATATTTTAAATGATAGTTTATTTTAATTAATAAATGATTTAAATGAATTTTAAAAATTATTTTCCATCTAATATGATATCTATTGATGTTACTTATTCCTTACTGGGGATATCATCTGAGTATAATATTATTATTCTTCCACTCAATGGTTTTTTTTATGATGACATGATGTTTTTTAAACCTTCTTCTCTTACATTGGTTACTCCATGAGGAAATTATTATAGAACCCAATTATTTTGATAGGTTATTTTATTATGAAATGATACAATGATTATAAAACCTATCTATTTTCCATAGGTTAGGATATGGTGAAATTTTTCTGAAACCCTTTTCATTTCATGGATTATTATATTATAAATGTTTTAGAATATTATTGTTGACAAACATATAAGTTTCATTATGGGATGGGTGGGACCTATATCTCCCTCAAATGCAGTGGGTAATGTTTTATATATTATGACATATATAGAACAAGAATTGGCAGTGATCTTGGTTCAGTAAGAGAATTTTTTACTATGATAGTCTTGGGAGAGAACCTTGACTACTATGATGGTTTGAAGAGTTAACTCATTATAATTTGATAATCTTGTCAGTGAGCCTTGAATACTATAGAGAAAATTTTCTAAGCTTATGTATATGCTACAGTTACAAGTCTTAGGTAAATTTTATTCTCTTATGGTTCATGTTCCTTGATTTATTTATGATTCATGTTTTATTAACTACCAATATTTATTACCTGAATCAATATTTTGATATGTGATATGTATAGTTTGGTTTTCATATGTTATGATCATGTTCTCATACTCTTTATCATGTATTGCGTCTATGTATTTTTCATTGATTACACTTATGAGAATTTGAGATCACCATTTTATATGGTTCCTTTCCCCATGTTATGAATAAAGGTTTTAAGTAGGATATGTCTATGAAGATTAATAAATGGGGATACTTTTTGAGAAACATTGAATATCTTTCACTACATATAAAGATTGTGTACCAAGTCTCCAAAGGCACTAAAACATTATGATACTAAGGTGTGTTTTTTTGTAATGTAGTCAATATTCATCAAAAAAGATGTAATATATATTTTTATATAAAGCCTAGGTCATTGCATGTGTTAGTTTATTAACCATACCTATCCTTAATGTTGGTTATATTTGGGACTCTAGAATCATGGAATTATTTATCTGCACTTTAAAAAACATAAAATGATCATAGACCATCTGATCAGAAAGATCTATGTTATCCAATACCATCCATGTGAGTCATCTTAATCCTTAAACGAGAGGGGTTCCAATGTACAAACTTTCCAATTGATTTGGAGGTGCAGGAAGATTAACCATAAAAAAACATGATTGATTGTTCATTACATGGTTAATTCATTGACCATTTAGAATAGTCATACCGCATGAAAAGACTCTAAACCAGTTGTGAGTACATTGAAAGATTACATGATTTATAAGTCGAGTGGAGAATCCACTACATGAAGAAGTGTGGACCATACAAAAAATATATAAACAAACCATGATACCTATCATATGTTGTAATAACTACAACCTTCAAATGAACCAACTATGAGCCATATGGAATGTAAGTTGATCTAGCCTTTCTCATATTGGATATAATTATAGAATGAATAAGGATTCATATAACTCAACCACCCATGAGTATGAAACATACCATGAGATGTTACTGATTGTATGATCATAAGAAAATTAACTGAAAGAATAGAATAAGTGATCAACTATTTGGGTTTTTGAGGAACCTTCCACATGAATTGTTTTTTTTTGTGAAAATTCAAAAATAGTATATCTAAAATTCATTAAGTTCTTGTCTTCCCATGATTTTTAAAAGACTAATAAAGATCATGAGTGTGTTGAAAAAAAAATTACATCCTTGTAATTTTATATACATTCATTTATATCAGGTACAAAAAAGGGATCTTAATGCCCATGTATGAATAAATATTTACATCCTAATCAAATTAAACATTAAGGTTATACCAATAAAGAAATTTGGTGCATCTGATATTCATTTTAGGATGAAATGAAGATAAATACACAATATGGGAGTAAATTGTCACTTTTTAAAATGCTTGAATAATTTAAAAATGATCCCCTTTAAAACATAAAAAATGATACTTTTTCATTTTCTTTAAACATATTAAATTGTGGAAAATAAATAAAAGAGAATAGAAATTCTTATACTGGTCCATGGCACAAAGATCCCCTATTTCACTAAACCAAAACTCTCTTCACAAGATAGGTGATTTTCTCTATTAGGTCACTTTCCAAAGGATATCAAAAGTTCAGCACAATTAATTACAACTTTTTATGAAATATTTTACAAGGAATATAATAGGAAAAAGAATAGTTCTCGATATACACCACACAAGTGTGTTCAGAAATGGAAAGAAAGGTATTTGGTAAGAAAACTATTTTTGAAAGCATTCAAAAAAGATTTTAAATCTTAAAAAAGAAGATATCATCATAGGAATATACATATATCGTCAAAGAACTTCGATTTTAAATAATCAATAAATTTTCTATAGAAAATGTATAGATAACATAGCATTATAAGAAAAACTTCTTACTATCCAGATGAAGACACAGTATCATACTATAACATGTATATCTCCAATATGTAGTATTTAAAAAGCTTAAAATTACTACAAAGATGAATAATAGGTAGTTACAGTAGCATTAGAAATGGGAATATTTTAATAAGTACAGAATGAAAAGGTGACATTTGGTACGCATACATGATGTTCCTTATTAAAATATATGTTTCCTAACATAAATTTCAATGTAAAAATGGTGTTCAAAATGTAGGTTTTGATACCAATGTAAGGTTGCAAAATCACTTTTTAAACAGTTATTTCATACTTCTAGAAACTTCTAGAATACATTGTAGAATAAATTTTCAGCTGAACTATAAGAAATGTACTTTCAAAATTCCAATAAAATGAATTAAATATTAAAATAAATAAAATCCTAAAATCAGATTAAATAATATTCATTATTAAAACTAATGAGGGTGTTTTTTATCATGAAAATCAATGATAAATTAATGAAAAATTATTGGATCAACATATATATTCTCAGCAATCTCCCCCTTTTTGAAGATCACAAAACCCATATAAACAGAAACATAAAAATACTTTAAAGATATTAATTATTAAATAAATATCATTACCTTTTTTTTATTTTATCCAAATTTCCCACCCTTTTTTGTGATCATAAATAAATTATGGATATGGATTAAAACAATTTTAATTTAGCACATAACTATAATTGAATGTTATTTAGGTTAAAAATAAATGAATTTTGAAAATTGATTGGCTCAAAAATATAAAACAATAGTTAAAAATTCAAGCATAATAGAACATTAAAAATAAAATTATTGTAATAAATTATCTCAAATTAAAATAAATATTTACCCACATATCATTAGGTTAATTTGCAGGGTGAGTAGAAGGATCGGCTTTAGATTCATTAGAGGAATAGGATTCATAGGTTATGTAATATCTGAGAGTTTTTTCATAGCCTTTAGATCATCCTTCAAATCCTTGAAATTATAATTCATTGGTCATATCTACTATTTTATCACATACCTATATTCTTGAAACAACATCAATACTTTGACCATATACACCTTTAGAAAATTATGAATAATATCAGAAGATTGTACGCATCTGTTCATCATTTCTCATAACTGGTTTCCCTTGTTTATAACTCCTAGATATAAATAAGTTAAACTTTCAAATAAATCTTTCTAATTTTCTAAAAATGTTTGTAGAGTCATAATATTACACTGAAATCCTTGAATCATTTCATACATGAATTCGGGATCAGTAGATAAAATATCTACCATTCTCAACACATCATTAGAAGTTACTCCACCTGAAGTAAATGGACTTCCATGACTTGAATTTGAAACTTTTATAGATTCAAATTGGTTTTCCATGAACTTATTCCAGTTAATAAAATCATATTTTTAAATCATTTATCCTTTTAATGTTCAAAATTGATCATAGATATATTGTTTAAAGGAAACAAAGTCTTATCAAGAAATTGAATTTTCTTTCAAACACTAAAATTGTTTCTGGAGAGACTGAATCTCAATTCTAGAAATATATGAACTTTTGAAATATTAAACAACATTCATAGAAATCATAATTTATGTTTGAATTTATATGACCACATATTAAAAAATATCATACCTTGAAAAGAGGATTTGAGTAAAACATTGAACATGGGAATAAAAAATGGAATCATAGTTATGTGTTTTGGGGGTACTTCCTCGACCCTTAATGATGGTTCTCCAATATCAACTAACTAAATTCATTGAACTTCTAAACCTTCACCATAATAATAATACAACTCACCCAGAATTTATGTGACCACTTCATTCTCTACTACAGTTCTTTCCAGGTACCTTTCAACAAAATAAATTGATAGATCCACAGTCAATGATCAGTTGTAAAAGAAATTGAGTTACTCACCTAAACTATAGAATGAGCTTCATCAATAAGAAAAAAATTATTTTATTCTTTGAAATACTTGATTATGATAGGATCCATCAATTGGTTTTTCTTCACCTTGAACAACATGATCATCTCTTTCTTCAACTATATGTGTTAGCAGCACCACCTCTTCTACATCAAATCAAATAGTCTGCTCAACTCTTTCTTTAAAAATTGTAATCAGTTGATCAAATTCCCCAACCTGCTCATCTTGTACAACATGTAAAGGCATTTCTCCCCTCCTAGTCCATAGAACCAAAAAAGCCATAGGATCTACCTCAATATAGGGTTCTTGATAAACTCTTGTAATCTAAATTATTTCCAAAATTCTAGAAGATGTATTTCATTCTAAGACTTGCCTCTGTCTTGTGTTAGTAAGAATGTAGAATCCTGGCCTGATTTCCACAAAATGGTTCCCTGATCCGATCAGACACTAGACCTCAGGCATGACTCACCATACACGAAAGTTTTTCGACCAGTAGTGAGGGTCTGTTAAGTCATTTATAGGGAGATTATACCCTCTTTTATCATAATAAATCACCAGCGGGAGTATATAAGCAATTGCAGAATCATATATAATCATAAATAGTACCAATGTGACAACATTACCAAAATCGTACATATAATACTCAATTGAAAGTGAAACATCATATGCTGAATTAAGTGCAAAAGTGTCTAAATTGATACTAAAAGTAAAGAAACTAACAAATCCTAAGAAGGTCTCGAACCATGTCCAGTTCCTTCATACATGCTCCATCCCCAAATCTATAATCTAATCTAGATCCATTTCACTTAACCTATACTACAACAAAAATGTCTATCCAGGTACCGATTAGGCAGCCAGAGTATTGTGTATGTAAAAATTTTTATAACACCACCAATGGTGACTAAAAAATTATTGTCAAAATATAGTCTATGAATTTATATAAAGAAAATAATATAATTCATAAACTAATATTTATCACATTATCAGTTATTCTTTATTTAATTACATTAACTCCAGTGTGACAACCAGGTCCCGGTGACAGCACAGACACCCCGCCTTAACAAGGCCGCCAGGTCCTTGTCTACCAGGTACCACCAGTTGCCCCCACAGACATGTGGGGCACACCCAAGGGTCCACCCACATGCCTGAACGGGTCATCTGACTAATGATAGTCCCCACAGGCCAACACATGTACTTTATAGTGTATTTTGTCCTCACTCACACACACCCTAAGAAAATTCCCAGGAGGTCACCCATCCTAATCACTAATGCAGTCCAAGCACGCTTAATCGTGGAGTTCTAATCAGACAAACTCCCGAAAAGGAATGTGCACCATGTTTACAAGAGTCATATCATTTTAGTCATTTAACCCTTTATCATTTGGGGATGTTACAATCACCCCCCCCCCCTTTAAGGCACAACGCCCTCGTTGTGGGCTCTACATCTCAACCCAGGTAGTGCACTGAACTTAAGGCTGGGTTCCTCCTCTGATACCAATTGTAGACAACCGGGTCTCGGTGACAGCACAAACACCCCGCCTTAACAAGGCCGCCAGGTCCTTGTCTACCAGGTACCACCAGTTGCCCCCGCAGACACGTGGGGCCCACCCCAGGGTCCACCCACATGCCTGAATGAGTTATCTGACTAATGATAGTCCCCACAGGCCAACACATGTCCTTTCGAGTGTGCTTTGTCCTCACTCACACACACCCTAAGAAAATTCCCAGGAGGTCACCCATCCTAATCACTACTCCAGGCCAACCATGCTTAACCGTGGAGTTCTAATCAGACAGGCTCCCAAAAAAGAAGGTGTACCTTGTTGACATGAGTCATATCATTTTAGTCATTTAACCCTTTATCATTTGGGGATGTTACACCCAGGGTTCCCATGGATATCTATACAACTATAGTAGCTTCATCTCGTGCTAGAGCCCAAAGTGTTCCCTAGGTTATATTATATCTTAATACCTACTTTGGCTCGTTCCAAAGCTTGATGTATTTATAGGTGATATGATATCTCAATACCTGATTCAAATCACTCCAAATTTTGAAGTATTATCATCTGAGGCAATATTTTATAGTTCATTTATTACAAATCTTTAAATTCACACATTAATTACAAAGTTACCAATAACAAATTCATATGTAGGATGACCATGTTACCATTATTACATCTTAATAGAATGTCCATGTTCACATTCTTTTACCCATAAGTACAATGACCATGTTACAATTTATACATCACATTTGAATGACCATGGTCCCATTCCTTTACTCACAAATATAGTGACCATGTTACCTTTTATACTTCTCATTTGAATGACCATGTTCCAATTCATTTTATCATACAATTAATTCATAATTAATTATTCACCTCAATTTCATTACTAATTAAATAATTAGTTATATACATCAATATCATTAATTAAATCCCTAATTAATTAGGTACGCCAATCCATTAATTAAGTAATCAATAAATTAATCAATAACATAATCCATATCCAAAAATTTATTTTTTAAGAATTAATTTTTCCAGAATTAATTATCTCATTCTAAATATCAACTCTTAAAAATTAATTACATAATTAATTATCTTGATCATAATATCAAGGCGACTAATAAACTCATTATTAATTATCTCAATCTATCTAATTAAATATTTCATAATTAATCCCTTGATTAATTTTCTATATTTCAACCCCTAATTCTCATAATCCACTTCCCTTATATTAATTATCTAATTGGATATCTCCTTAGTCTCAAGATTAATTCCCCAATTAATCATCTATTCCAACAATGCTTCGAGAAATCAATTGTTCAACCTAACTAACTCAATTTAGGAATTCAATTGCTAATGAAATCTAGAAATTCAACAATTTTGTACACACACATCAAATCCACGACTATGAGAATTATATTTTATATTATCTATCACAATTAATTGATTTATGTTCATTCAACATAAATCTCCAAAATCTGAGAAACACAACGACATAGTTATGAGTTCCAAATCTAAATCCCAAAATCAAGATCATGAATATCAAGATCTAATCAATCTAGATATAGATCTAAAATTCTAAATCAATATATCTCCAATAAGGTTTAGATATAAAGAAATATAGGTTAAATTACACCAAAATATCAAGGAGATAGAGAAGAATTAATGGGATAGGCATCGAGATGAGATCCACTTACCGAGAGAAGAGAGGATCTTTGATTCGGGCTTTAAATCTTGAAGAACATATGTCAGAAAACCTTGTAACCCCTCAGGAAAGAAGAGAAATAATCCAAAAACATTCAGTCTCAATCCAAGGTAGAATAGGAGTGGTCTCATGGGTTTAGGGGATTTTAAAACTAATTTTGGGGTGAAAATAAAACGTGCACACATTTTTCTAGGCAGGGGCACAGGGTTAGGTAAACCATGTGCCAACTGTGCAGCCCTCACTATCCAGGGTCACACAACTACCTAGGTTTGGGTGAACAGTTTTCTCTAACCATGGTCCAATAATGAATATCCCCTTTTTAATTCCACATGATTCCATGGTATGTTTCTCTTTAAATAACAAAATAGCTTGCGTCGTACGTAGCTCCGAGTTCTAACACATCCTGACCAATCAAACTAGTCATTTAAAAGTTGTTATTAATCGCAATACCCACATTTTGAAATTTTATAAATTTTATTTTTTTAAAATGGAAATAGTTTTTTGATTTTTAATAAAAAAATTAGAAAAGGGTGAATTTTTGGTAATTTTTAGATAACTATAATATTTTTTTGAATAGTGAAAAATACTAAATTTTTATTAAAAACAAATTTTTTTAATCGAAATAATTTATATTGTTAAATTATAAATCTGAGTGGTTTTAAAGTATAATTATATTATATTTTTATAATTTAATATAAATTAGGTCATTAGATGTAATTTAGCACTTATATTATACATAAAAACATGTCAATCTTTTGATAGTTATTATTTCTTAAAAACCGTCTTTTTGGTTTTAACAACAGGAATTAATTTTAAATTAATTTCTACAACTTCTGTGATTCGGATTTGGAAAATAGGATTCTGTATTTGGAATCATAAGGTCCAAATTTTATAAATAGGTACCTTTTATTTTGTGGACATTCTGAATAGTAACATCCGTAATTATTTTATTTACCATGGTTAGAGGGTAAATTTGGTAAATAAGGGTAAAAAATAATATTATAATATTATTAAAATACCCAAAAACCTATAATAATCTTATTGGATTAGATATTTCATACCATGTGCTTCCTTGGATTGATTTTTCGACCCCATGGAGAAACTTGGATGTGAAAATGACATTTTATAAGAATTAATTTAAAGTATAGAAAAATATAACATAAACATGTAAATTTCACTCAAATAATTTTTATATGAGGTATATAATTGATATAATTGACTATAAATAGTCATTATAAAGATAAAAAATATTTCATACATCATGGTATTTTTTTAATAATTTTTAGACATAAAATAAATATATTTATTTATGACACAATAATGATGCAGTATTTTCCTTATTAATGAAAAAATAAAATAAGTAATATCATAAATATTAAAATAAATATAATATAATTTTTTGATTCCATAAAATAATTTTATAGTTTAATATGACATGTTATGGTTGATTCAATGTATTTTTTATAAGTAATCAAGTTCTTATGACTTCCAAAAAAATGAAATACTGAATAGTGTCAAAATTGACATAATAACGTTTTTTTTAAAAATACTATTTTATTAAATGATATAATATTCCTAAAAATCTATGATTCCTAAAAATTACTTATATAATGATAGATATTTCATTAAGGTACTACATGAGGTTCCCATGGAATTTTATAATAACTATATTAACCATTTGTTATAAAAATACATGAAGACATGGTAAAAGTTAAACTATTTAACTATGAGTTAAATCTAAAATATAAGGTTAATATAGTGACCTAAACATCTCTAAAACCTATTGGATAAGAGGATTTATACCCATCCACACCTTACCCTAGAAATAAATCCATTTTAAGATATTAGAAACCGAAAATAGTTTTATAATAAGATAATATTTCAAGCTCTTCCTAAAGTTCCCCTCACCTCTCTTATAAAAGAGTACTTCCCCTTCTCTTAAATTCACACCTCCAAATACATTTTGTTTAACACCCCAAGATTTCATAGTAAGTTATTTACTTTAAATTCAATAGCTTGCGCTACAAGAAACACCGAGTTCGAGCGCACCACAACTTACCAAACTAGCCGTTCAAAAGTGGTTATGAATAGTATTAATTGGATTTTGAATTTTATATACTCCATATAATTTTAACTTATGTATTATGTGTTTATTAGACATATTATAGGAACAAATTAAATTTTTCATATTAAAAAATGTATTTTTCAAAAAAAATCAATTTTTACCACCTTTTAATAGAGAACCCTTTTTAAATCAAATATTTGACCTTTTTATATATTCATTTTGACAAAATAAAATTATTCTTTAGAATCAGGACATCAAAATGTACTTTGTATGAGATTTTTTTATTTTTCTAATAATATTCATTTTTTATGAATGGTGAGAAATATTGTATTTTAATTCAAAAATTCCTTTTAATCTAATTTATTTATATGGTTGGATTATATTTTAAATTGGTTTTGAAGTGTAATTAGATTATATTTTTACCCTTTAATCCAATTTTGGTTATTTTAATGAATTTCACTTTGAAATTATACATAAACAAGTGTCAATCTTTTGATTGTTATTATTTCTTAAAAACATGCTATTTGTTTTGACAACACGAATTAATTTTAAATTAATTAATCCAACTTATATGTTTTTAATTTGGTAAAATAGACATCATTTTTGAATACATAATATCAAATATATCTTAGGCTGAATTTTTTGTGTTTTTCTGAAAAACTTCAATTTTTGATGAATAATGAAACCACTAAGTAATAGTTAAAAACCCGACTTTTTCATTTAAATTAAATTTTTCTACTTCTATGAATTCAATTTTAAAAATATGAGATACATGGTTGTTATAAGTAAGTAAAATTTGGTTCAATAATATTAAATTAATTTTTTTTTAATAGTAACTTTTAACTTTTATTTACCGCAGTTAAAAGTAAATAGGGTAATTCGTGGTAAAAACAATATTATAATAATACAAAATTACTTTAACACTTTTCTTAACCATATTGGGTGAGTAATTTATAAACATGGGCATCCTTGGGTCGATTTTGGGACCCCATGGAGCCACTTAAGAATGATAATGACACTTTATTTTAATTAACTTAAAGTAAAGACAAAAATGACATTAACAAATATCTTTTAGTATATAAATTTTTACATAGAGTTATATAAGTCATATTTTCGACTATAAATAATCATTGGAAAACTAAAACGATTTAATAAATTTTGGTAATTTTTTTATAATTTTTAGACATCAAATAAATTAAATTATTTATGACACAATAATGATGTAGTATTTAACTAATTAATAAATGATTTAAATAAATATGATTATTAATATTAAAATAATATCCAATACATGTCCAATTATTGTTGGATGATTTTATTTCGACCATGATTCATATTATCTTAGAATTTAATTAGTTTTTGACCTTTAACAAATGAATATCACTATATAATAAAATAATTTGTTCACACTTTCCTAAAGAGCCCCTCCTCCCCCTTATAAAAGGACACCACTTCAAACCCATTACACACACCTCTCAAGCACTTTAGCTCATCCAAACCCTACCCAAATAATATCTTGAGATCTCCATATTCCTCTTAGAATCCTTACCTTAGGCATAAGGCACTTCAAGAAGTCTTTTTGGTTCGAACCAAAGGAAGTTACCCAAATTAAAGGTAACACTTTCTCTTAAATTCTTTTGTTTTATTTTGTTTTATTTGGTTTTATTTTACTTCTACAACCCCCCTAAAATATTTTTATTCATTAATTTTATAACAACACTAGTATCCTAAATGTACTAGGATTTTTTTATGATAAGGATTCGAACTATACTTACACACACCTCCATCTAATGGGTGAAGAACATACTGTTTCTGTGGATGGAAAACGAACGCCTCACGAAACGATGATTGTTCGATTATCTCCTACCACCTCTCATTGTGGCCATTAATATGGAACTATATTTATATATGATATATATATTATTTTTACTATTTCTTTATTTTTCTGTATTTTCCATTTATATCATTATTTTATGGTTTCCATTTTGGGTAAAACGTGATAATTTCATTTGAGGAAGTGCGGACTACCGCCCCCTCAAAATGATATGACTCATTAATTCATTATGTGGGATGTATAAAGGATGGATTTAATGATATTATATATGATATTATACTATAATTATAATATACCTATGTATAATTATGTTTTAATTCCACTCAAATACAAAATAGAAATGAAAGTAGTGTTCATGCATACGTATGGCTTACCATCTCCATGAATGGTACATTCCATTTCTTATCTCCAAATGTTATGTACTGTTATAAATACATATATATACTGGATATATAATATTTATATGATATCTAAATCATGTATATAATTCTGGAGATAATGGACTTTTTACCACATGGAAAAATCGTAATTATAACATGTTCATTTTTTAATCAAGTTCTGAACATCAATAAAATATCCAATATGAACTCAAATAACTAAATAATTTTTATAGCAAGGTAATAAGTGATATAAAAGGAATAATAAACTTGAAAAAATATTCTTAATAAAGTAGAAATTAACTTAAGTTTATTATTTATTAATAACAAGTAACATACAAGACAAGTCGGACTTGAGCTAAGGGGTTTCTTATCTCACTTTTAATTCCGTGAGATTTCCATTTTTAACCACTTATTTATTGCATGTGGTGTGTGTAATGACCATTATTATATTCCTTGTATAATATACTTTAATTTATGGTTATTTAAATCATCATTTTATGATCCTTATTTCATGGGGGTATGTTTCATAAGTTACCAAATCGGTAAGGGAATTTCAAATTTTGATTTCCACTCATTGGGTTTTATGAAAACTTCATTGATTATTTTACTCCAAGATTATGTGTGGAATAACTATTTATTATTTATGTATTAATTTACACTCTACATTGTGTGGATATACTTTTTATTCACATAATCACTCCATTTATAATTTCTCAAGTCATTGATATAAACTTGATAAGAGTAATATCTACTCAATTTCCTTTCATTGAGTTAAACAACCAAGTCGTTGGTGTTTGTTTTAAAAGAATATGTTTGAATGTCCTCTGATTTATTTACACTGAATATCCAATCATATTTAGTATATATATATTTTTCACACATAATTATGTCATTGATTTATCCTTTAGCTAAGGATACGGTCTTTATAAGGGATTCCATCTCAATTTACATTCCTTTGAGACTTCTTTGTTGTTATGCATCAATTCACTTTTATATGGTGTATATACTACACTTTGACATATTATATAATGAAATAAATTATTCTCATGATATTATAAAGTTTTGATTAACTCAATTATTTGTATTCAATCGTCTCTTATTTGGTAAGAACCTCTACCTAAAATATCATTTTTAAATGTTTTAAATATTTATTATTCTAAATCTTTCTCATTAATTTCCATGTTTTAACAAATGGTTTTAACGATTTATTTATATGGAAATTAATTTTTTAAAATTAAAATTACTTTTAAAAGTTTCAAAGTGGTATGAGATACTTTGATTCAAAAATCTATTTTAAAAGGCTTCTTGATAAATAGTGAGTCTTTTTAAATGTTTTCAATAAAAAGGGGGATACTACTCTCATATAGTTTTGATGATTATTTTCATCTATGTCAATATCCTTCGTTATTATCGATTACAGTTAATCTATTATAATACAATCTTCTATATTGTATTGAATTAGTTATGTTTGACTGTGGATGTGCTATTTTTATATCATTCATGGTTTATGGATAAAGTATTGAAATTTAATAGCTAGTTTTTATATGAATGTCTATGTTATGCTTCCAACTTTTCATATGAGGAATTAATTGGACTTAGTAAGTGATGGGTGGATCCCGCTATAGCTCCTTGATGCATCGGTAGGTATCATTAGACAAACTAGTGTCTTGGAACAAGGACTTGACAAAATCTTATTTCTAGTCTTGGAACAATGTCTTGTCTATGTGGTTATGATGTCAGGAATTATGAATTCCATCATTATAAGATTAGCTATTGATATTGCATGTGGTTATTCGACTAGTAGAATACCCATGACTATGTTTTATTATGGAATAATTTACTCAGATCATATTCCTGCCATAAAGTGTTCATGTTTATTATTTGTAAAGGAATGTGTTTTCAATTATTCACCATGACTAATGTTTATGTTATCTTCCACTGTATTGCTTACTCTTACTGAGCATTTGAGCTCACCCCTTTATCATGTTTCATTTTCCCAGGATATGAAGAAGTTGGTTGGGAGTGACTTGCAGGAATAATCTGGGAAGCTTGGTTGTTTTTAATGTAATAAATTAGTGTTGTTTTTCTTTTTAAGTTGTAATGTTGAAATTATGTATGTATCTTGTTTCCAGGACTACTAAACTAATCGGTCCTTTGTGACTTGATTCCTTTTAATCATTCTAATGTATTAAAATAATGCATCGGCTCCTGAATTCTGGGGTCGGGGCGTTACAGTCGGTATCAGTGGAAGTTTAGTACAAACCTTGGTAACTAGATTTAGATAAACTATGATTAGAGCACATTACCCTAAGATAGACTTTGAGGATTAGTATAGAAGAACTTCCTAGAATCTTGGTAATGTAGAGATTTTGTGTATTTTCCAAGAAGTACATCCCTTTCTAGTTATGAGCATGTAGAGGCGGCTCTGGCACAGATGTACCTAGGAGTGAAAACTCCAAAAAGGAGTTTTGGGATTGACCTGGGGTATCCTACTGCACAAAAATGGGCCTTGTTGCACTCTTGGTTACGACACTCTTGGGGGATATTCTTAGGATAATTTACATTTCCTTTATAAACTGATTTAAAATATTTTAATATATTATGAGAATAAATGACCATAGTTAGTCCTAAGGTGTTTTAAATTGAAAATAAGGTGTCATGATATTATCTAAATGATTTTATGAATATTATTACTCAAACAATGCTTTCTGGTTTTAGTCAATGACTGAATTACAAGAAAGTCATAGTAACTTTGAGCATGATGTACAAGGTTTAAATGGTGGTGTAAATAATAAAGAAAATGGAATTTTTATTGGTGTAAAAGATATCGTGTTCATGTAGAATCAATTTTTAAAAAATATGATCAACAACATATATATTAACCAACTCCCGGACTCAATAAGGAATAGAAAAGTGGTGAATGATAATAGCTCCAGTAGTAAAGACCATGGAGAAAAGAAAGCTCATTTTCCATCATGGAGGAAATGTGGAAAGAGATACCTAGGAAGGTGGCTTAATGTAACAAAGAAATGCTTTATGTGTGGGAAATAAGGACATAAAGTAAAGAATTGTCGAGGAAAAATGAAGAGTACAATGGAAGAAAATAAAAATGGTCCTAAGAATCCATTTACAGTCCTTTTCTGTAAATGTAGGGGACGTGTCCATTACCCGAGTAAATTCCCTATTCTATAGGATATCCTCTTGTTCAAGGAAGAATCTATGTGGAAATATATGGACGGATAAATGTTTAAAAAGTATTAGTGTTATTTTTTGATGGGATTACTTTGGAATATTGTTCTCTTGTATTTGTAACCTTATAGTTTGTCATGTGAAAATGATATTTTATGAAGAATTATCTTTTCTCTTGTGGATATAGTTATAAATAACCATTTGGTTTTATATGATCATTGAGTTTGAGGTAATTATAAGTTATTAAATTTTGGAATGAAAATGAGAGGTATGAGATATCATTTGTGATGGAAATATGTTATAGTTATTTTAAGGAATCTATCTCATTCTTGGAAATATTATAAAACTATATAGTTTTTTAAAAATGAAAACATGCAGACTGTGTGACAACCCATCGCGTCGGACAAAGCTACAGAAATCAAACCTACAACCATAGTGGGATTGGGATTTATCACCTACCACTGGACTACGTGAAGTCTCTGGTTAGTGTGACTAATTATTTTTAGTTAAATGATTTTATTGATAAATAATAAGTTGATTTGGGATTTTTTTTCTTATCAAATGGATATCCATAGTATAAGAAAACAATTTGGTGATTAAGTGATAAATTTTATTTTGGAAAACGTTCACTTTATTGGGAATACTATATGCCTAAGGAAAATAGAATAGTATGGGATTTCATTTCAAGAGTAATGATGTTTTTTTACCTATTTTTTTATTGTGTATTTATATAAATTTGAGTATATTATGGAAATGATTAACCTATCATAGAGAATATGTGATTATGTTAATTACTTTTAAATATGTGACTTTAAGAGTAATTGATATTATTTAGAGATACAATTTAACGTGGAAAACTACGTAAGAAAATTCTTCTGAGTTTTGGGTTTCAATATTAGTTTGGATTATATTAAAATAATATATGGACAATCATTTATTGAATGGTATTTATTGAACTTTGGGTATTGTTGGTTTAATTTTATAAATTAAGATTAGTATTTCTTTCTCTAAAGTATTATCCTTTTTGGGGATCATCAGATCTTTTACTAACCATTTTGGTTTTGGTTAATCACTAAAGAAAAGGTAAATATATAGTTCATCCATTGTGGATTATGTGATTGTCTATAATTTTATTCTAGCGCTTCAGGTGTAACCAATTTATCTTTAATACTCATCATTTGGAGGGAAAGATGAGTTTGTGTTAAGAATTAGATTAAGGATAAAACCCTACTTTTCAAGTATATTTTTGTGTTCTTATTTTATGAATAAATTGATTATTAAACTTTAGGGAAGGGATCAAAAAACCAAAAATGTGTTATCCTAATGCTTTATGTTTTGTGGAACTGATGATATTTTAAATCTTCATAGATTGATGGCATTGAGGCCCTCAATTTTACAGTTGTTTGTGATTGATGACCTCAATCACTCCCTATATATATTTATGTTTTTTCTCTAATTATGTGTCTTTAAATGACACAAATGTTCTCTTAATCTAGATCATAATTTGGCGGTGACTTTTTCATCTCCTTTTCCCTTTTATTAAGACAAAATTTTATTAACCCAATTTCCAATGTGGGTTTTCCACAAAGGTGTTTTTCTATTTTTAACCTTTCATTTTTGAAAAACAATTTCAAATTTCTAGAATGAAATTTATTTAAGGATGATATAATTTAATACCCCAAGATTTTATAGAAGTTTATTTTCTTTAAATTCAATAGCTTGCGCTACATGCACCACTGAGTTCGAGCGCACCACGACTTACCAAACTAGCCGTTCAAAAGCGGGTATGAATAGTATTAACTGGATTTTGAATTTTATATACTACATATAATTTTAACTTATGTATTATGTGTTTCATTGACATATTATAAGAAAAAATTCAAATTTTCAAATAAAAAATGTATTTTTTAAAAAAAATCAATTTTACCACCTTTTAATGGTGAACCCTTTTTAAATAAAATATTTGACCCTTTTACATATTCATTTTGAAAAAATAAAATTCCTCTTTAGAATCAGGACATCAATATTTACTTTGGATGAAATTTTGAAATTTTTCTAATAATATTCATTTTTTTATGAATAGTGAGAAATATGGTATTTTAATTCAAAACTGCTTTTTAATCTTATTTATTTAAATGGTTAGATTATAATTTAAATTGGTTTTGAAGTGTAATTAGATTATATTTTTACCCGTTAATCCAATTTTGGTCATTGGAATTAATTTTACTTTGAAATTATACATAAACAAGTGTCAATCTTTCGAAATTTATTGTTTCTTAAAAGCATGCTATTTGTTTTGGCAGCGGAAATTAGTTTTAAATTAATTAATCCAACTTCAATGTTTTGAATTTGGTAAAATAGACATCATTTTTGAATTTGGAATGTCAAATATAGCTTAGGCTGAATTTTTTTTTTTCTGAAAAACTTCAATTTTTGATGAATAGTGAAACCACTAATGGGTGAAGAACATACACTTACATACACCTCCATCTAATGGGTGAAGAACATACTGTTTCTGTGGATGGAAAACTAACACCTCATGAAACGATGATTGTTCGATTATCTCCTACCGCCTCTCATAGTGGACATTAAGATGGAACTGTATTTATATATGATATATATATTAGGTTTATGTTTTCTTTATGCTTCTGTATTTTCTATTTATATAATTATTTTATGGTTTCCATTATGGGTAAAACGCAATAATTTCATTTGAGGAAGTGCGGACTACGGCCCCCTCAAAATGATATAACTCGCTAATGCCTTATGTGGGATGTATAAAGGATGGAATTAATCATATTATATATGATATTATACTAAAATTATAATATACCTATGTATCATTATGTTTTAATTCTATTAAAAATACAAAATAGAAATTAAAGTAGTGTTCGTGTGTACGTAAGGTTTACCGTCTCCGTGAACGGTACATTTCATTTATTATCTTTAAATGTTATGTATTGTTATAAATACTTATATATACTGGATATAATATATATATATATATATATATATGATATCTAAATCATGTTTATCATTTTGGAGGTAATATACTTTTGACCACATGGAAAAATTGTAATTATAACATGTTCATTTTTTAATCAAGTTCTGAACATCGATAAAATATCCAATACGAACTCAAATGATTAACTAATTGTTATATCAAGGTAATAAGTGATATAAAAGGAATAATAAACTTTAAAAAATATTCTTAATCAAGTATAAATTAACTTATGTTTATTATTCAGGAAGAACATGGAACATACAAGACAAGTCAGACTTGAGGTAAGGGGTTTCTTATCTCACTTTTAATTTTGTGAGATTTCCATTTTTCACCAGATATTTATTGTATGTGATGTGTGTACTTCCCATGATTGTATTCCTTGTGTAATATACTTTAATTTATGGGTATATATATCATCATTGTATGATCCTTCTTTCATGGGGGTATGTTTCATAAGTTACCAAATCGGTAAGGGAATTTCAAATTTCGATTTCCACTCATTGGGTTTTATGCAAACTTCATTGATTATTTTACTCCAAGATAATGTGTGGAATCACTATTTATTGTTTCATATACAACTCTTTTACACAATAACTACCATTATATGTGTATTATTCTTCATTGGATGATAATTCAACTAAATTTTTCTTTCTACTATACCATGAAACTGGGGAATTTTCTAAAAATTAACATGTTCTTATGGTTTTTTTGTCTCTAATTTATAGCCTCCAGTATCATCATATGGATATAACATTAAATCAAAACTAGTGGTTTTTGGTTAAAGAAAAGATAATGAAATATTTCACGTTAAATTTATCCAAATCCTTTTAATAGAAATTAAATGAGTCTCTTTTGGATTAGATTTAAATATGGTATTTTAATAAATAGAAAACATGGTGATTGTTCTAATAGTATTAAGATATACAAAACAACCAATGATGCCTATATATATCTTCTTTTCAATTATTTTTTTATCATCATACAAATAAAGTTTTATATTGATGCACATAGGAGTTGTATAAGGCTTACAATTTTTAAGTATAAAATTTTTAAATATTACTTTGATTTAAAAAAATACCAAAATCCTTTTCATATATTTCAAATCCATGAAGGAAATTTAATTCTCCCATCATAGTCATCTCCAACTATTTATACATATATTTTTAAAATCATTGAAAGTCTTTTGATTAGTTGAAACCAAAATAATGAAACCAACTTAAATTTGAACTAATAAAATTTAGAAAAAGTGTGTTTCTTAAAAAATTGAGCATAGAAAAACTTTTTTGAAAACCCAATTTCTAAATAAACTCAATCTTTCATACCAATCCATTGGTTCTTGTTTAAGACCATAGAGATATTAACTGAGTTTAAAAACATAATTTGGTAAATGAGGATTTTCAAAACCAATATGTTTCTCAACAAAAACTTCCTCCCCAAAATAACCATTTAAATATGTAGATTTAACATCTATCTAGTATAATTTAACATTCATATGAGATGCATAGGCTAAAAGTGTAACACCCTGAGATTTTATGAGAAATATTTTTTTTATGTCTTATGTTATATGCAACACCAAAGGAATCTTTCACAACACACAATACTGACTTGGCTTGCATTACACGCAATCGCGACCTTCCTCGATAGCGTGTGTAGAACACAATACCGGGTTTCACTAAACAACGATATATTATTATGGACTAGACATTATGAATATTATTAACTATATTTTTAATTTTATAACATTATTATTCATCTTACATGGTAAGAGAACAAAATAATTTTTTTGGGTAAAATAAGTATTTTTCAAAAAATGAAGTTTTGCCACATTTTGATGGCGCACCCACATTAAATCTAGTTTTTTAAATGTTTATAAGTTTAATTTGACAAATTAAAATTCTTCTTTGGAATCAGGATATAAAAATTTACTTTGGATAAATTTTTGATACTTTTCTGATAACTTTCATATTTTGATGAATAGTAAAAATACGCTAATTTTTAATTAAAAACAAATTTTTTCATTGAGATAATTTATATGGTTAAATTATAATATTTAATGGTTTTAAAGTATAAATAGAATATATTTTTACCATTTAATATAATTTATGTCATTAGAATTAATTTCACATTGAATTCATAGGTAAACACATTTCAATCTTTAGCAATGTTTTAACTTCTAAAACTTGTTTTCTTAACAACGGGATTAATTGTAAATTAATTGATGCAACTTATGGGTTTTGAATTTTAAAAAATAGATTCCATATTTGGAATCAGTGGGTCCAAATTATGTTAATAGGATACTTTTTATTTTTTGGCATTATGAATAGTAACTACGTTAAATTTTATTTACCATAGTTAAAGGTAAATCAAGTAATTAAGGGTAAATATAAGATTATAAAATTACCCTAACACCTGCCAAAATCCAATTAGATGAATAAAAGTCGACCCATATCACCTAAGGGCCGGACTATATTTATTTCATGGACTTTTGACCATGAAACAATATAATTATTATTAAAACCAAGGAAAGTGACAATATGTCACTCTCTTAAATCTTCTAAGTATAATAATTTTAATTTAGTGATAAAATTCATGAAACTTTGGATATAAATAGTCTCAAGAAAGCTAATAAACTTATATACATCATATTAATTTATTTATAATTTTTAGGTATTCAATAAATATCATTAATTATGACACAATAGTGATGTTGAAATTATTTTATTAATTAACATATCAAATAAATGGTTTTAAAAATATTAAAATAAATATTATATGAACTATTTAATGTGATCCACTAATTTTATAGATACATATGACATTTTATGAATCTATGAAAGCTTTTATTTTGGACATATCTATTGTATATATTTTATTTAAATTTAAATAAATGAATAGTGTCAAAATTGACACTATTGTTATTTTATAAAAATAACATATTATAAAATTGTTTAAAAATCAAAACAATATTTAAAAATTATAAATTAAATTTTATATGGTCGAAAATGTCATAAAGTGTAAAATTATGAAAAATTCACAACACATATATAATTATTTATAATAATTTAAAATTTAGAATATTATTACCACAATTAACATTAAATTGATAAATAAGGATAAATCAAGTTGATAATGTTTAAAATAAATTCCTAACATGTCTAAATTTTATTTTTTGATTAAATTAAAACCCTATCTCATCTAATATTTGGATATGAGTCATTTTGGAAGTTTTTAAGTGGGGTTGGGATTTAATATAAACTAATATTTCTTATATTTCCAAAGGTGCCCCTCTCCTCCCTTATAAAAGGGCACCTCCTCCCTCTTCTCCTCACACCAATTTGAGACTTAAAGCTCGACCAACCCCTGCCCATTTCACTTCCCCACTTCCTTAGAAATCTACTAGAGGTACTGGTCTTCTCAAAAGACCAACTCTAGTGCCCTAAGAGAAAGTTTAAAGGAGGCACTTCGAGAAACAGGTAATACCTTCTACCGTTTTCTTCAAGTTCCATTCTTCTTCTACTCCCTCTTCTTTATTTTTTTCATTATGAAGTAATAAAGTCAGTATCCCTCATATACTTATATGTTATTATAAATATTAAACAACCCTATTTCACCTATTATCCATCCTACGGTAAACAAAATCACCGCGCGTGCGTACGTACGGAATACCGTCTCCACGCCGTGGTGTAATATGTTTTCCACCACCACCTTACTTTGATGGGTATAATGGTGAAACTAAATAACTATATATATTTATTTTAAAGTGGTATTTATTCTGAAATATTATAAATACACTTCAATATAATTCCACGATCATGGGAACGATATCATCGCTCGTGCGTACGTATGGCATACCGTCTCCACGATGTGATGCGACTCGTTCTATATGATCTTCATTGAATAATGATTATATAAATGAATTTAATGAATGAATATTATATATATTACACTAATAACATTCTTTAAATGATATATCTATATCCTATAAATAGTAATAAGAATTTATTCTACAAAACACGTATAAGAACATAAAGCAATAAACACCCGAATAACAAGTAGCAATGAAATATTACTACAAAGAAGATACAAATATGACCATATATTATATAATAACAATGAATATTATTCTTTAATAATTCAATTGACATTATTTATACCATATTACATGAGGTTCGGATTCATACGAAGCATATCGGACCTAAGGTAAGGGAAAATCTCACAATCTCATTTTTATCCGAGATTGTTTATACTTAAGAATTTACTGGGGAATATTTATCATCCACATCCATGTTTCCTCAATATTTAATATTATTTACATCCACCTACAATTTTGTAAATCCAATTTTACCCATTGGTGAGTTTTTAGTAAAAGATATGAAAGGAATCTTTTGTCGTTTTTAGTGTGAGGTACTTTTTGACTTTTCCGACCAAAGTATGAGAAGAATGTTTTTTTAACTTATACGGCATGAATGGATTCATAGAACATTATTTCCATGAAGCTTCATTTACAAGTTTTCAAGTTTATTTTTAATCAAATTCTTTTAGTTTAAAATTGTATGACATGTTAAGAAAGGAAAAAAATTGAAGTAGAAAGGATATTTTCCTCAAGAATGGAGTTGAAGTGTTTTATCAAAATTATTTTCCATCTAAGATAATATAGGGTTCTGCTTCTATACCTATTTTTACATTGATTTTATTATTTTATGATGGAATTATTTTTATGATGTCCTTTTATCTTATATGGATTATGTTATGATGGCATGATGTTTAAGATTCTCATTTTTATTACATGGGTTATGCTATGATGTATGATTTATGATTTTGTGGCACACATAAGAATGGTTTCATTATGAGATGGGTGAGACCTATATCTCCCTCCAATGCATTGGGTAAAGATTTTTATCTCATGAGATAGACATGGCTGGAACGGCAGGTTAAACTGTTTCAGTGAAACAGGACTGAAACGAGGAGTGAACTCGGTTTAGAAATGGAATTTGTCTGCTAACATAGTCTTGGTAATGAGTATTGACTACTAAGAAATGATTTTCTATAATTATGTGTGTATGACACAAATACTCATGTTTTATTTTATTATTATTGGGATTACATTTCACTTCTAAAATTTATCCCATGTTATGATCTCTTTTGCAGGATAAGATTTTCAAAATGTTATGTTCTTATGAATATGATATGTTTGATATTTATTTTGTTCACCCTTACTGAGTATTTGAGCTCACCCTTTTGTATGTTTTATTTTCCCCAGGTCAGGAAGAAGGATATTAATTAGGATATGCCAAAAAGGGACTCTAGATATGATGAAATAAATGGGAGACAACATAGATTATTTATGAACCAGTTGTTTATGTTTCCCAGTTTCTAAAGACATTATACCTATACGGTCCTTTCATGGTTTTGTTATATGTTGTAATAAGTATGCTTCAATTTTGAAATAATAACCATGTATGTAAAGTATGGGTTGTTATAAAAAGGATCAAAATAGATTTAGTCCTAGTAACACAAAAAATGTTTCATCATAATCTATTACTTCCTCGTGATTATGAACCTTGGAAACTAACCTATATTTATTCCTATTGATTATACCTTGATCATATTTATTATTCCTAATAAACCATTTAGTTCTTATTACCTGATGGCTAGAGGTCCTATCAACTAATTCCATAAATTTGGTTCTCTTAAACTTATTTAGCCCTTCCAACATTGCCAACATCCAACTATCATCATCTAAGTCTTATTCTATAGACTTAGGTTTAAACTAGGGTATAAATTCATAGAAATAAACAAGTTTTTCCAATATTTATCTTAGTCCTAAATTCTTTATATTGATATCCTATAATAATTTCAAAATTTTAATCCTTTAGAGTTCACAATTTTATAGGTATGACACTTCAGTGTTCTTCAATTTCATGTTCTTTAAAACATTACTATTCATAATCATGTTTTAATTTACTTTCAAACATATAATTAGAATATTTGGGCCTCAATATATTAAAATAATCAATAGCTTCATCATTTTGAATCTGATTGTGATCAAATGGATCAAATTCATCAAACTTCACATGAACACTTCCTTAAAATATCCCTGAATTTTTATTAAACACTCTGTGAGCTTTATTAGTAACATAATACCTAATAAATATTCCTTGATCCTCCTTTGGGATAAACATATCATGTTTTTATATATTATTAAATATATATACCTTTCACCCAAAAACATTAAAGTATACAACTTTAGGTTTTTATTTATTTTATAACTCATAAGGTATGACAACCATGATCTTTTATTACACAATTAAACATAATTTATTACATAAAATTCATTTGATACAACATAGAAATCAAGAGGTATAGTTTCTTTGGGGCTTATTATCCTTACATAAAAACTTAAAACATGAAAAAAACATTTTTATTGAAAACTTCATTTACATGACCACTACATTCCCTCATACTTAGCATTGCATGGGATAACCTGAGGACATGCATAAATAAGGGTGAGCTATAAAGCCCGGTAAGGGATTAATCATTTAATAACATGAGGAATAAAATACATCTTATAAAATAGGCATATCAATAAATCACAATAGAATCATAAACATAAAGGCATGATAAAGTATGATAATCATAACATGGAAATGTGGCAACAACAGTTAACATGGAATTAGCATGAGACAAGGATCATTACACATGGAGCATGAGTAAACCCTGATTTCACATAAAGCACGAGTAAACCCTTGTTTCAATTGAATTAGAATAAATAAACACCCATTGCACATGAATTATCATGAAACTATACTTTACCCAGTGCATTGGAGTGCTATCAGGGTGCACCCTTCTTAAACATTTAATTTCATACATAAGTGTGCCACATGGATCATAAAACATTGAATCATTCAACATAATCATTTATTACACTATGAAAGAATGTATAATACATACATGAAACTATTTAAACAATAATTAAATGTGCATAAATGTGAATACCCCTGATAGAGAAATGGGCATGGTATTCACTACACAATGACTTTGTCTTGGAAAAGTGCGGTGCAATTTCGGCAGCAAAACGGTGTGACATAAGAACTCATAAAAATGGTTGATGAGAGAGAAAGGGGTGTCTCATAATATTTAAATGACATTTAAAGTAATGGGGTCATATAGATACATGTCCCAACAAATTTAATGTAATTTAGATTCATGATACAAAAGAATTTCTTGAATGTAAATGAGGAGAGATAAATTCCTTTCAGAATTTCGGCATAGTAACAGGTGTACATGGGAGGAATTTAATGAGAGAGAAAGGGGTATCCCATCATTCAAACATAAATATTTAATTATGGGGGAGGTGAGAAACCATACCCTAACATTTATAATTGAAATTAAAAGGTCATAACAATTTAAAGAATATTGGACAAAAATGAGAAAGGAAGAAAAACCCTTACTTGGAAGTGTGCTTCCAAAGGCTTGAGAGATTATTGAGAGAGGCTTCTTGGGAGATTGGGGCACCTTGGGAGGATTATATAGAGAGAAGGGAAGAGTTTTGACAAACTCCAAATTCTTTGAGTGAGAAGGAAGTGGGAGATTGGGTGGGTTTATATAGGAAAGGAGAGGGAATTGTTTATTATTTAGGTTTGGGACTCCTCACATTAAACTAATCAAAACCACAAACCAGACCATGGTTTTTCCCATGTTTATTGCAAAAGGGGAGTGTAAAACAATATTTTATAGGGCCAAAGTCCAAACTTTTCAAATAATGGGGTTGCTTATGTGGAGTTGAGTCACACTCCCAAAGAAAACAATTTAAAAAGAAAAAATGTTTAATAAGTCTTGAAGGGTCCACTAAAGCTTTGTAAAATATATAAAACAAACCCAAAATTACATTATTGTAATGTTAAAACATATATTGGCCGAAAATAAAGTTTATAGTATTTTATTACATCACTATTGGGTCATTATTATGTCATAAAACACATTGTATATTTAAATGATATTTAATTTTTACCCAAAATTTTGACTGTCTCACAAAATTAATAAAAAAATTCTGTTGGATAATTTCGACATCCTGATTCCAGAAATAATATTCATTTCATCTAAATAATTTTCTAAATATGTTAATTTTCACTTTTAAAATAGAATCCGACATTTATAATTATTGGTAATTATTGGTAATTATTCCTAATTATTCCTAATTATTGCTAAATATTGGTAATTATTCCTAATTATTGATAATTATTTCTAATTATTGGTAATTATTCCTAATTATTGGTAATTATTGGTAATTATTCCTAATTATTGCTAATTATTCCTAATTATTACTAATTATTGGTAATTATTGGTAATTATTCCTAATTATTGGTAATTATTCCTAATTATTGGTAATTATTCCTAATTATTGGTAATTATTGTTAATTATTGGTAATTATTCCTAATTATTGGTAATTATTGCTAATTATTGGTAATTATTCCTAATTATTGGTAATTATTCCTAATTATTGGTAATTATTCCTAATTATTCCTAATTATTCCTAATTATTCCTAATTATTCCTAATTATTGGTAAATATTGAAAAGTATTGGGAATTATTGGTAAATATTGACAACTATTGGCAATTATTGGTAATTATTGCTAATTATTACTAATTACTGTTAATTATTACTAATTATTACTAATTATTGTTAATTATTACTAATTATTGTTAATTATTGATAATTATTGGTAATTATTCCTAATTATTGGTAATTATTCCTAATTATTGGTAATTATTCCTAACTATTGATAATTATTCCTAATTATTGGTAATTATTCCTAATTATTGGTAATTATTCCTAATTATTGGTAATTATTGCTAATTATTCCTAATTATTCCTAATTATTGGTAAATATTGACAATTATTGGTAAATATTGGAAAATATTGGTAAATATTGGTAATTATTGAAAAATATTGACAATTATTGACAATTATTGGTAATTATTAGTAATATTGATAATTATTACTAATTATTACCAATTATTGGTAATTATTGTTAATTATTGATAATTATAGTTAATTATTATTAAGTATTACTAATTAATGTTAATTATTTCTAATTATTATTAATTAATTCAAATTAATTTTAATTTTTCAAAATTACTGCTAATTAATTGTAATTACAGCTAACTATTTTAAATTAATTAGTGTTTAATTGTCTCTAATTACTGTTAATTATTAATAGTTATTCATAATTATTTCTAATTAGGAATCAGAAAAAAAATTACAAAAATTAAAAATAAATAAATAAAATAAATATTAAATTAAAATTCAGATAAAAACATTAAACTTGATGTCAATGTCGAGCCGTTGTAGTTGTAGGACACCCCCAACTGACTCCTCGAAATCGGAAAAAAAAATTTACAACTGATCATCGGAAGAATTTCATAGTGAAAAAAACTGTAACGGTTGGCAGTATTTATAGTTTAGATTAATTGCGACGGGCCTATTTGCGACGGGACCCGTCGCAAATAACCCCGGGCGCATTTAATTATGGGCGGCATTAAAACGGTTATTTGTGACGGGCCCCGTCGCAAATAACCCCTGCCGCCACCGGTTATTTGGGACGGGGTTAGAACCCCGTTGCAAATAAATTTCGCGGGGTTTGGCGCGCATTTCGCGCCAAACCATTTGCGACGGGTAAAAGAAACCCGTCGCAAATAACCCGTTCCGTAAGGTATTTGCGACGAGAATAATTCCCGTCGCAAATAACCCGTCGCTATTATCTATCTTTATCGTAGTGTATATATATTAGATGCTTTGGGGTACAATTATATTAAACACGCACACCACACACACAGGCCAAAAAGGTAGGCCATAGCACCCCCCCCCCCCCAAGGGATAGCCCACCCATCATGCTTTACTTATTCAGTACATGGCCTGAAGGCCCAGGTTCCATGAAGATCATTACATGGCCCAACGACCCATGAATTGGCCTGAAGGCCTAGTGCAACGTCATGCCTGTATGTGTATGTGTGTGTATACATGTATGCGCGTAGATGTGTGTATAGATTTGTATGTGTACATACATATGCTTGTAATTCACTTAAATGTTACGAATTCAGTTTTTAATATTTTTGTAATTTATTTAATTTAATTTATTCATTAATTATTATATATTCATTAATCATGTTAAAATATATAATTAATCATTTTATAATATTTTTTATAAATATATTTATTCACTATACATGTAATATTTTCAATATGTTTGTAATTCATATGAATAATATTTATTTCTTTTTATTTTTTAAGTTTTAAAATATAAAATATGTTTGAAATTTATATAATTAATCTATTTAAATAATTTTTTTATTAATTTCTAGGTCAAATATATAATTATAAAATTATAAATATATATGATTTTTTTAAAAAGTATTTTTGAAATTATAAATAGATGATTATATATTTAAATAATTATAAAATTATAATAAATATATTTAAATAATAAATATATTTATTATATGTATAATTATATATTAATAAATCTATGCCACTTCGGTGGTGGTGCGGTGGTGATTGTGACTGGTACAAACACACTGTTCTTTGAGAGGTTCAGGGTTCGAATCCTGGGAGTCTGTCTTCGGGACGAGCCTCTCCCTCAAGATCCACCGGCCTTGTTGGGTCACCCGGTTTCATCTGGGCGGGAAAAATGAGGTGTGGCCCAATTGCTGACGGATTGTAGTGATGAGCCATCGTTATCGGGTCATTGCCCTCTGGGATGCTCTGCCATCTCGGTTGGCAACGACGTCATCCCCGGCTGGGGAGCTACCTGAGGGCAGTGACCTCTTCGTGGGGGGGGGGGTATTTCCATGTGTGGAGGGTTAGAAAAGGCCACACAGGGGAATTCCATTTTTAAATGGAAGGATATATTAATAAATATATATATTTATATAAATATATTTATAATTATATATAAATTCTTTTTAAATATATTTATTTGTAATCATAACTATAAATATATATATATATATATATTATGTGTTTTGAGGGTACAAATACATCAAAGATACACACACCCACATGCCAAGGTCAAACATAGTGCATAGCCTTCCGGGCATACCCTGAACTTATTTATATAAATATATAAATATATTTATAATTATAAAAAAATATTTATAAATACATTTATTTATAATTATAATTATATATATGTATATTTATTTATTTATTTATTTAAATAATTATAAAATTATAATAAATATACTTAAATAATATATATATTTATTATATTTTTATTTTTATAAATATATTTATAAATATGTAAAAATATTTTTAAATATTTTTAAATATTTTTAAATACATTTATTTATAATTATAATTTTAAATAAATATATATTATTAAAATTAGATCATTATTAGTGCAAGAATTTTAGCGCTGATGAAGACTCATTTTATCAATGATCTTTTTAGCACAGATAAAGCGTTATCCTTTTTAGTACTAAAAACATGATGATAAAACTACTCTTTATCAGCGCTTTTTTGGAAGTACTGATAAAAACATTACATGTTCATATAAAAAGAACCCAAAAAAAGGTGTCTCCTCTCCACGCCATCAAGCTCTCATGGAACCAAACTGCCACCACTGCTCTCGCTAAAACCTATTGTTCTCACCGCTCAACTTTTTTGACGAATGGATCTCAAAATCTATGGTATGTGCCGATTTTAATTGTTGGCCTCTTCATATCTATTCCTTGATAGCTGATGGAGTTTTTGTCACGACCCATCCCCCGGGGACCATTCCGTGACTACCCCAAGCCTGCCTTCCATAGGCTGCGGGATGGTGACTAGCACTGAAAGGTGTATCCCTATAACGGGAAGGCATTGCATTTAAACCTATACAACACACAATCCAAGAACACAATAAGAAGCATCCACGAAGTAAAATACTGTAGCAAAAAGTGTACTTAAAGTAAACTTGCTAGAATGCAAGACCAACTAGAAAGTAAAAGTACAACTGAAAGAGGAAACAACTCCTGGAATGTCCAATCAGGACCCTACATGAAGGGTAGGTACAGCTCACGATCAGTAGTCACTACAGCATGTCACATCAAATAGTCCACCTCTAAGCATCGTCCAGTCCTGACTTCCTCAGCCTCGATCAACGATTTAAGTCATCTTCACAAGACAAAGCATGGTGCGGGTGTAGCCCATGCAGGGGTGAGTATAAAAATACTCAGTAGGGACCCCGAGACCCCCAAAGATCTTCCAGAGTTCCACAATAGAAAAACCATAAAGCAATACCTCAATCAAAATCACGAAGGAGTATTCATCAGCTCTACTTAGGTATATGCCCATACATATACCTAAGTTATAAAAATATACTCGCCTCATACATGAGGAAACATAAGGCTCCAACTTTTAAGTCATTTTCACAATTGATCCATGAAGGAAGAATGCCACAAAGTAAACACCATGAAGGTAACACCGACAAGGTAAAAGTACCACAAAGGTAACACCACGAAGGTAACACCACGAAGGTAAAAGTACCACAAAGGTAACACCATGAAGGTAAAATTACCACAAAGGTAACACCAAAAATGTAATACCACTAATTTAAAATACTCAACTCACACCAGGTATATAATTTAAGTACAAAAGTACAAATGATTAGTCGTAAAACTAGATCATTTTATTCTGTCAAGAGGCTCTGCTGCTGACCCACACAGGATCGATAGATGTAGACCCACACATGATCACTAGGTGCTGACCCACACAGGATCGATAGATGCTGACCCACATAGGATCGCTAAGTATTGACCCACACAAGATCGATATATGCTGACCCACATAGGATCGATGTTCGTTATTCACGTTACAACCAGCCATGAGATTCCCGAACTAAGCACGCTTGATTATGGTAGGATCCACTCCTCAAACCATATATCATACCTAAACCACCATGAAGTTAAATGAAGAAGTATCCCAAAGGACCTCCATGTCGTATGGGTTCCAATGTGACAGGCAGCGCATCAATCGGACGCCCGATCTATGACTTATAAGCATTTTAGTATTGAGGGTCCTATTAGATTCGGGTTCGATCCAACCCAATCATACTCCAAATTTCTCCAAAACTCAAGTAGAGTATACCAAAATGACAATCTCACGCCAAAGATCTCAGCACCATAGACAGTTCATCAAACGGATGTCCAGTTCACAAGTTATGGATCCTTTTAATGAAACTGAGTTTTGAAGGGTCTGGGTATGGTTTCGACTAGGTTGGACCGACTCAGTTTGGGTTTGACCTGGCCCAGACCGAACCAGCCTGGGCAGTTCAGCCCCCTGGGCTAGCACGGACCGACCCATAGAGGGGCGCAGCCCGCTGGGCTCGCGCGGCCCAGCCCGCTGAGGACGCTGCCTGATGGGCTCGCGTGGCCTGACACACGGAGGGGTGTGGCCCACTTAAGGCATGGGCTTCTAGAGTGGGAGACGCCCTAGCCGAAAGGATGGGTGTTTTCCATGTTCATAAATCGGTGCAGCGACGCCATGGTGCACCACCAGATCTCCTGCGGGACCCACAAGGAGTGGGTCCCAACCCTTTGCTGCGGCTTCTGAGCCACGACCATCTCTAGTGGTGCGCGACAGCATGCCACTCGCCTCCTCCCGGGGCTGGCCAGTGTCGGCCGCTGCTGTCTGTCGCGGCTATATGCCATATCCCTCTCTCCGGCGGTGCGCCTCTTCGCCTTCCGCGGCCGGCCCGAGCTGGCTGCCATCTTCACCCATCGTGGCTACAGTCGTGGCCTTCTTCGCTAGTGATGTGCGACGGCATGCTACCATCTCTTCCACTGATGGTTGATGTTGACCGCCTCCATCACCTCCTCCACCAGTTCCAGTTGCCGGTAGTTTTCTATGGTTCATCGGGTGATCTCCGGTGGCACGTTTCTCCATCCGAAGGTGCCAACAGACTCTCTGGGATTCCATCTTCATCACTAAACCCATCTTTCTAGGTTTCGTCCAACCCAAATAAATATCTCATGAATAACATGTCAAAATTCAACAAATGTCGGAGGTTTCATGCCTTATTCATTTAGCATACACACTCTGCATTAGCTTGATAGCAAGAGGGTAGTATAATGATTCAACAACTCTTTAAATTAGACAATAAATAAACCCTACCTTAAGATCGGTGGAGAACTCCCACGTTTGTGGAAGATTTGCTGTTCGTTGGTTCGTGATTCAGTGGTTCTCGTCACTACTCAATGGAACTAGTTCCATCCTCCAAGTGGTTGGCATCACGGTACTTTGTGAGAGCTTCGTCGCTTGGTGAATCCATGATAATACTCTACCCCGAGCTCCATATAAATAGGAGTGGGGGGGTGAGTAACGCCGTTGGGAATATATGAGGTTCATTTAATGAATGATCCTCCCATATTCTAATGGTGCTGTTACAAAGACTGAGGAGTCAAGCCAATTAGTGGCTTGATATGTCATTGGTCCTACCACCACCACTTGTCCGTTGGAGGAAAAGAAACAGATAAGTAAAATAACTTTGTTTTTTTATTATTCTTTTAAATGTCCAAAATATATCTTTTTTTCCTAACCTACTGAGGTCAAAGTGAATCCTTCCTTAATATAATCTCGGCGCTGCAGATTCAACGGTGCTATCGTATTTTTAATTTGAGCACCAGTTCAAAATTTAGAAAATGTCAGTCGCACATTTACTGAATGTACCTTAAAAGAAGTTTAGAAATTTACTACGGACACACCGGGCTTTGGAATCACACACTTTCAATTTTTGTAGACACGTAATAATTCCATATAATTAAAAAATTACATGGAAAATTCGGGTCTTTACATTCTCCCCACCTTAGATATTTTCATCCCTGAATACCACAACATAGACTAAGGAAACCAATTAGGGGTACTGAGCATGAATCTAAGCCTCCCGCTCCCATGTGATCTCCTGGAGGTTCCCGTGTTACCAGCGAACATGCACTAGAGGTATCGATCGTCCACAAAGGACCCACTCATATTGATCCTCAGTCTCCATTGTAACCTTTGTAAATGTCGCCCCATCATCAAAGTCCAGCTCTCCATGGTTGATGACGTGAAATCGGTCATGCACGTATCTCTTCATCTGGGATACGTGGAAGACGTCATGCACCCTCTCCAACTGCGGTGGTAGTGCCAAGTGGTATTCCACCTCACCAATCATTCAAAGTATCATAAATTTTCTGATAAATCTTGGTGAGATTTTTCCACCTCGTCCAAATCTCCATAGTCTCCTTCGAGGGGAGACCCATAAGAATACATGGTCTCCCTCCTTGAAATCCAAAGGTCTCCATCTCCTATCATAATAAGACTTTTGCATACTCTGTGTAGTCTTTATCCACTCCTAGATGATATGTACCTTCTCAGTGGTATCCCGTACCAACTCTGGAACCATACGTGCCGACTCCCCTAGGTCTGTCCAGCATATAGGTGATCTGCAAGGTCGACTGTACAAGGGATCAAACGGTGATATACCGATGGTGGAGTGATAGTTGTTTTTGTATGAAAACTCTACTAAGGGAAATTGATCCTCCAAACTACAACCAAAATCTAAGATGGAAGCATGAAGCATGTCCTCGAGTGTCTGTATGGTCCACTCTGTCTGACCATCCGTCTGAGGATGAAAGGCGGTGCTCAAACATTGCTAAATCCCAAACACCTATTGTAATTCCTTCCACAACTGGGATGTAAAATGTGCATCACGATCAAAGAAAATATTAGATGGCACCCCATATATTTGTACAATCTCTTGTACATAGAGTAGTTCCAAGCACTCTACTAATCATTACTCTTGGATGGGTAGGAAGTGGGCCGACATGGTGAATTGGTCAACGATCACCCATATGGAATCATGTCCCCTAGACGTCTGTAGTAGACCTATCATAAAGTCCATGGATATACCATCCCACTTCCACTCTGATACCTCTAGAGGTTGCGGTAAGCCTACTGAAACCTAATGCTTGACCTCCACTTACTGACAAGTGAGGCATCGTGAAATAAACTCTGCCACTGCTTTCTTCATCCCAGGCCACCAGTGCTGATGCCAGAGGTCTTCGTACATCTTCACCACACTAGGATGTATTGCCATATGGGACATATAGAACCCCATTAACACTTCCTCTTGTAGAACCAGTGGTACCATGGAGCGTCCTTTAAAGAGTATGGCATGATCCCCACCTTCAGAAAATCCATCAGGTGCATGTCCTAAGGATATCTGGGCACGTCGAGCCTCGCAGTAAATTTCCCAAAGTTATAGCTCATAAACTCGCTAAACAATTGGGGGAGTGATAGTTATAGACTGGAGGTAATATGCTCCATCTCTATCCATAAAGGATATCTACAACATGGTTAGATGATCTGTCACCTCACTCAGCTACTATAATCCAGACCTCCTGCTGAGTGTGTCTGCCACTATGTTCCCCTTCCTAGGAGTATAGACTATCTGAAAATCATAGTCCTAGAGAAACTCTATCCATCTTCACTTCTCAGGTTCAGGTCCTTCTATGAGAAGATATACCTGATACTCCTTTTATTAGAGTAAACAGTAAACCATTCTCCCATCAAGTAGTGTCGCCACATTTTCAAGGAAAATACCACTACTGCTAACTCTAAATCATGGGGGGCATAGTTCTGCTCATACTATCTCAGTTTTAGTGAACCATAAGTGATCACTGCTTGATCCTGCATCAGGACACATCCATATCTGGTCCCTGATGTTTCATAGTAGACTACATACTCAATGACTATGAAAACCCTGCTTTTTATTACAACTTAAACATGTTTTATTACATAAAACTTCACTTGATAAAACAAAGAAGATCGAGAGGTTTAGTGTCTTTGGGGCTTAGGATCATTACATAAAAACTTTAAACTTGAAATACAACATATTTATTTAAAACTTCCTATACACGACCACTACATTCCTTCGTACTTAGCATTGCATGGGATAACCTGAGGACATGCATAAGAAAAGGGTGAGCTGTAAAGCCCAGTAAGGGAGTACACATGGAATAACATGAGGAGTACAATAAATGTTAGCCAATAGGCATATAAATATATCATAAAAGAAACATGAACATAAAGGCATGATAAAGCATGGTAATCATAACATGGAAATGTGGCAACAACACTTAACATTGAATTAGCATGAGCCAAGGCTCATTGCACATGGAGCATGAGTAAACCCTCATTGCACTTGAACCACGAGTAAACCCTCGTTGCAGTTGAATTAGCATGAGTCAACACTCATTGCACTTGACGTATCATGATAATATACTTTACCCAATGCAATGGAGCGCTATAAGGGTGCACCCTTCTTAAACATTTCATTTCATGCATAAGTGTTCCACATGGATCATAAAACATGGATTCATAAAACATAATCATTTATTCCACGATAAAGGAATGTGGAATTAATACATGAAACTTTATAATAAATAAGTAAATGTACATAAAGGTGAATGCCCTTGATGGAGAAATGGGCATGGTATTCACTACACAATGACATTGGCTTAGAAAATCGGTGTGATTTCGGCAGCGTAACGGCGTGATATAAGAATTCATAAAAAAAGTTGATGAGAGAGAAAGGGGTTACTCATAATATTTACATGTAATGGACAGTAAGGAAGTCAAATAGATACATGTCCCAACAATTTTAATTGAATTTAGATTCATGATACAAATGTATTGCTTGAATGTAAAAGATGAGAGAGAAGTTCCTTTCGGAATTTCGGCATAGTAACGGGTGTACATGGGAGGCATTTAATGAGAGAGAAAGGGGTCTCCCATCATTCAAACAATAAGAGGGCAGTATGGGGGAGGTGCGAAACCATACCCCAACATTCATAATTGAAATTAAAAGGGCAACACAACTTAATGAAAATTGACAAAAATGAGAAAGGAAGAAACCCTTACTTGGAAGTGTGCTTCCAAAGGCTAGAGAGAGGCTTGTGAGAGGATTCTTGGGAGCTTGGGGCACCTTGAGAGGATTCTAGAGAGAGTAGGGTAGAGGTTGGACGAACTCCAAGGGCTTTGAGTGAGGAGGAAGTGGGAGCTTGGGTGGGTTTATATAGGAAAGGTGAGGGAATTCTTTATTATTTAGGTTTGGAACCCCTTATATTAAAATAATACAAACCACAAACCATCCCATGGTATTTGCCCATGGTTTATGGAAAAGGAAAGAGGAAAAAAATATTTTACAAGTCCAAGGTCCGAACTTATTAAAAAATTAGGGTTGCTTATGTGGAGGTGAGTCACACTCCCATGGAAATTAATTTAAAAAGCCAAAGTGTTGAATAAGTCTTGAGGGCTCCATTAATACTTTGAAAAGTAAGTCAAACAAACCCAAAACCTCATTATTTTAATGATAAAACACATATTGGCCAAACATAAGGATTATTGTATTTTATCACATCACCATTGGGTCATTATGATGTCATAAAACACATTATATATTTAAATGGTATTTAATTTTTACCCAAAAATTTGACTGTCTTAGAAAATTATGAAAAATTCACCGTTGGATAATTTAGACGTCCTGATTCCAAAAATAATATTTATTTTATCTAAATAATTTTCTAAATATGTGAATTTTCACTTTTAAAATAAAAACCGACATTTATAAAAAATTCACGAGTTTTGACAGAAATGGCTTTCAAACCTTAATAAAAAATTTAATTGCATTCATAAAATTATAAGATCATTTATATTTAATAAAATTTAATTTAATATTAATAATAATATTTTATTAAAATATTATTTTATTCAAAAAATCCCTTAATTTAATAAAATATAATTCTTAATTAAATAATAACCAAAAACACCATTTGTACTTTAAAAATTATTTACAATGTATCAAAAATGACTATAAATTATATTCATTATTATATACAAAAATAATGCACATGAACATAGTACTACTTATTTGTTACATAACCCCTTAAAATAGTCGCATAACACCTAAGGGTAAGGTGTGCGATGGTGACAGACTCTTGGGGCAGCTCGGATAACATCGCTCGAGTGGTAATCTCTATCAACTTCCACTTCTCCCGTAGACGGTTCCGTTCGAGCTTGACATAATGAATCTCAGCTTGGGATTGGTCAAGGGTGAAGCCCAAAGATGCCACCTCTTTTCCGAGATCCGACAAATGGGCTTCGTATGGGGCAATTCTACTGGATGAGGCCATCGCTTCCTTTGTCTGAGTAAAATTGGGTTCGTTAAAGCCATATATTTATACTACTCAAGTGATAACTGTTCAACGGCTATAAAAGTAACGGTCACAAATATTAACATAAAACTAAAGAAGTTGACATCTTATAAAAACATTTTTCATAAAGAAACATTTAACTAGATCAAGAGGGATTTTCCATTAATGAAACTTTGGGTCGTTACAATATTCTCCCCTTAAGAAATTTCACCCTTGAAATTTTCCTTTTCCCACACTAAAACAAATGTGGGTAACTCAGCTTCATCATATCCTCCAACTCCCAAGTTGCTTCTTCAAACTTGTGGTTTCTCCACAACACCTTGACAAGGGGCATTGTCTTATTTCGTAGAACTTTTTCTCTACGATCTAAGATCTTCACTGGTTGCTCCTCATAAGAAAGATCATCTTCCAATTGTACCACCTCGGAAGAGAGTACATGTGAAGGGTCCGGTATGTACTTCCTTAAGAGGGATACATGAAAGACATCATGCACCTTGGCCATAGTAGGTGGAAGTTCTAGTCGATAGGCCACAACCCCAACACGATCAAGAATCTCAAAGGGGGCGATGTACCTTGGACTTAACTTCCCTTTCTTTCCAAAACTCATGACCTTCTTCCACGGAGATATGCGTAAAAACACCATGTCTCCGACTTTAAACTCAAGGTCTCGTCGACGATTATCTGCATAACTCTTCTGTCGACTTTGGGCTGCCTTGATATGCTGCTGAATGGTTTTCACCTTCTACACCATTTCTTCGACCATTTCTGGACCAAGCAGCTTACGTTCACCGACCTCATCCCAACATGCCGGTGTTCTACACCTTTTCCCATACAGGTCTTCATATGGTGCCATTTGGATTCTCAAGTGGAAACTATTATTATAAGAGAACACAACCAGAGGAATATGTTGATCCCATCCTCCTTTAAAGTCCATTGAGCACGCTCTTAACATATCCTCAAGTGTTTGGATAGTCCGCTCGGATTGGCCATCAGTTTGAGGATGATAGGCCGTACTGAAGTTCAGTTCAGTATTCAGAGCTTGTTGAAGACTCTTCCAAAACTTAGAGGTGAATCTTGGATCTCGGTCAGAAACAATAGATAGTGGTACTCCATGCAACCGTACCACATCCCTGATATATATCCGTGCCATTTGATCCAAAGAGAAATCCTCTCGAATAGCAATGAAGTGTTCAATCTTTGTAAGACGATCCACAACAACACAGATTGCATTGTTGCCTTTGGATGTACTTGGAAGTCCAGTGACAAAGTCCATGGTGATGTTCTCTCATTTCCATTTTGGTATGGGCAATGGTTGCATCATCCCCTTAGACTTCTGCCTCTCTGCCTTCACTTGCTGACACACCAGGAACTTTGATGTATATTCAGCGATCTCCTTCTTCATATTATCCCACCAAAAGTTTTCTCGGAGATCTCGATACATCTTTGTGCTCCCTGGGTGAATAGAGAAAGTTGAACTATGTGCATCATCCAAAAGTTACTTCTTCAGCTCCAGACTTGATGGAACACATAGTCTTTTCCCAAACCGCACAGTTCCTTCTTTATTAACATTAAACTCCGAGTATTTCCCCTTTTTGATAGCGTCCACTTTTTCTTGAATTCCCACATCATCCTTTTGAGCATCCTTTAACCTTTCCAAAAGAGATGGTTGATCAATCATTTGTGAAAGGATTGATGATGTTCCCTTGTTTATGATTCCCACATCCATCTTCATCAATTCTAAGAAGACTGGATACTTCTCAATTCTCATCATTGATAGAATCGCTGGATCCTTTCTACTTAGGGCATCTGCCACCTTGTTCGCCTTCCCAGGGTGGTAATGTATTGAACAGTCATAATCCTTGATGATCTCTATCCATCTTCTCTGGCGCATATTAAGCTCTTTCTGTGTGAATATATATTTAAGACTCTTGTGGTCAGTATATATCTCACATTTATCTCCATAGAGATAATGCCGCCAGATTTTCAAGGCAAATATCACCGCCGCCAACTCCAGATCATGCGTTGGATAGTTTCGCTCATGGATTTTCAACTTCCTTGAGGCATAGGATATCACTTTATCATTCTTCATCATCACACATCCTAATCCCTTCTTCAAAGCATCACTGAATACCACAAAAAGATCCCCACTTGTGGGTAAAGTGAGCACGGGTGCAGTGATAAGCCTCCTTTTCAACTCCTTGAAGCTTTCTTTGCATTCATCACTCCAAGCAAACTTTACTCCCTTTTGAGTTAGCTTGGTAAGAGGGTTGGACAATCGTGAGAAATTTCTCACAAATCGTCGATAATATCCAGCTAACCCCAAGAAGCTACGGATATCAGTTACCGATGTTGGCCTCGGCCATCCCTCAATTGCATCTATTTTGGAGGGGTCCACAGATATCCCATTGCTTGTGATGATATGGCCCAAGAATGATACCTCCTTCAACCAGAACTCACACTTGCTGTACTTAGCATAGAGCTTCTCCTTGCGCAAAGTCTCCAGTACAGTTCTTAAATGCTTCTCATGGTCCTCCTTGGTTTTGGAGTATATTAGAATATCATCTATAAAGACTACCAAAAATTTTTCTAGGTAATCTTTAAAGACTCTACTCATCAAGTCCATGAATATTTCTGTAGAATTGGTGAGTCTAAAAGGCATTACTATGAATTCATAGTGCCCGTACCTTGTACGAAAAGCAGTCTTGGGGATATCTTCCTTCTTCACCCTTACTTGATAATATCCCGACCGCAAGTCCAACTTGGAGAAGTATTGTGCTCCACACAGCTGATAAAACAAGTCATCGATTCTTGGGAGAGGATACTTGTTCTTTATCGTGATTTTGTCAAGTTCGCGATAATCGATGCAAAGCCGCATGACCCTGTAGACGCCGGAAAAGTCCGTTGTTCCCAAACGAAGCTCCGGATGCGGAAAGCGAAGTGATATTTGGAGTCAGAGGCACGTTCCGGAGGGCCCGGAGGACTTGCGCGAAATTTCAGAGACCCGCGCGCAAAGTCGAGTCGCGGCGCGCAATCCTCCCGGGATGCGCGCAATGCGCTGGGCCGGCGCGCTATTTTGCGCGCCCGTGCCCCGCGCGGCTCCCTTGCGCGTCGGGTCCTGATTCCGCGCCCGCGAAGCGAATTTCGCGCCCGAGACCGGATTCCGCGCCCGGGGTTGCCTATAAATATAAGGCGACCCCCGACGTTTTGAAGGTTGCCAGAATCCGAAGCGTCGCTCGTTCGCGCAATCCAACCCCTTCCGCGCGCAATGCCGATCTTCAGGTAACCTCCTTTCTTTCGCGCAATAGAGCCTTGGGGTTCGCCTTCGCGCACAGTCCCCTTGGCTCCTTTCCTTTGAATAATCCTTAACCCGAAGGCATTTGCGCGCAAAAGAACCCGCTTGCGCGCAATTGCCCCCGGGTGCGCGCAATCCAGCCCGATTGCGCGCACCCCCCTCTTCAAAGTGGCCTTTCGTTAGAGAATGAGCCGTTGCCCCCGCGTGCTGTCCGAAGCCCGGTGCGCGCAATCTCAACCATCTGCGCGCAAAGCGCTGGCCCAATTGCGCGCCAGCCCGTCCATTTGCGCGCCGACCCGCGGTTTTGCGCGCAAAGCTCCTCTTTTGCGCGCAAACTGCCAGGGTCGCCCCCTTTGACCCCCTTTGGGTACCCGCCTGCGTGGCGCCCGATGATCTTCATCGCAGGTGCCCGCACCGTGCGTTGTCTTCCCGTGCAGCCTTCCAGGCTCGCGCGAAGTGACACGGACCCATCGGCAGCAATCATTCGTCCAGCATGACGTTAAACTGCATATTCGTCCAGCATGATGTTAAACTGCATATTCGTCCAGCATGACGTTAAACTGCCTATTCGTCCAGCATGACGTTAAACTGCCTATTCGTCCAGCATGACGTTAAACTGCATATTCGTCCAGCATGACGTTAAACTGCATATTCGTCCAGCATGACGTTAAACTGCCTATTCGTCCAGCATAACGTTAAACTGCCTATTCGTCCAGCATGACGTTAAACTGCATATTCGTCCAGCATGACGTTAAACTGCATATTCGTCCAGCATGACGTTAAACTGCATATTCGTCCAGCATGACGTTAAACTGCATATTCGTCCAGCATGACGCCAAACTGCATCCGTCCAACATGACGTTAAACTGTACCACGTCCGTGCGACAAGATGTTAAACTGCCAAGCACCTTCGTCCTCAACACATGACGTTAAACTGTACTTCGTCTGGCAAGACGTTAAACCGTCCGCTTCGTCCTCAACACATGACGTTAAACTGTACTTCGTCTGGCAAGACGTTAAACCGTCCGCTTCGTCCTCAACACATGACGTTAAACTGTACTTCGTCTGGCAAGACGTTAAACCGTCCGCTTCGTCCTCAACACATGACGTTAAACTGTACTTCGTCTGGCAAGACGTTAAACCGTCCGCTTCGTCCTCAACACATGACGTTACACTATACTTCGTCCGGCAAGACGTTAAACCGTCCGCAACCTGACCCCGTGCTCCGCACGCAGGGTCTCCCCCCGGTTTGGATGTGGCCCCCACCCGCTCGTCTCTGCAGGGATGTCGGGATTGCCCCTCTTTAGGGACGATTTAATGGGAGCGGATTTTCCCTACGGGGGTGGGGTATTACAAACCCCTAGTTTCTTGTGGGGGGCTGCACATGTGTATCTCCATTGCGCTCCCCCACTGCCGAAGCCAGTAGAGGGTGTGACTGGGATCGAGGTGTCTCCTACTTTCGATCCAAGTCCCTTCCAACTGAGTTTTGCCGCATTCGGGCTGCCTCAAGTGCGTAAGTCCTGACAGAATGAACTACGTGGACTTTGATCCCTGTCTTCTACACAGGGTACGTAGGAAGCCTCCCTGAGGTTCAAGCCCACCACCTGGTCGTCCCGGTCGTATTCACGTCGGTTCGTCCATCAGTGGACCCCTCCTGGGTTCACACTTGCGTCGATTCACCTATGAATCCGCCACTGTGGGAGACTGCCCGTGTGTATCTCCACGGTGCCTCCCCACAGCCCCTTTTCTCATTTCTCCTTTTATCGTCCAGCATGACGTTAAACTATGATCCACCCGGCCGTTCCATCCCCCTCTGTGCGAGGTGGTTCGGTTCAATCCTCCACCCGGCGGCCTCGACCCCTTCGTGAGTCGGCTTGCCGACGTCCAGCATGACGTTAAACTGTATATCCGAACTACGTCGACTTTGATCTGTGCTAACGCGCGGTACGTAGGAAGCCCCTACGGGGTCCAAGCTCTTCACTCCATCATCCATCCTGATCCTTACCCGGGCCGCCACATCCCGGTGGGGTCATGCCATTTCATTCCACTCCATTTCTCTCGGGAAGCCGCCCATGTGCTGGCCCCAGCGTCGGAGGTTCCCCGCAAGGGGTTCTGTCATCTGATCCACTTTTCGTGTTGATCAGTCCGATGTCGTCCCCGCTGGATGTTAAACTCGCGGCATACCCCGTGTTAAAACATGGGAAGCTGAGGAAAACCTCAGGTGACACAGTTCCCCGCACCCAGTGCGGGATGCCTCAGGCCATCATGCCTTCGAGAAGCCCTATTAGGGACGGAAGATAGACGTGCAGAGCCGCAGTGTTACGACACGCCCCCAGCACCTAGAGCCACCTGGTCTCCTCACCGCAGGTTGCTGCCCTGACCGGACTCCTTGGAACGTCCGGGCGAAAGCAGCGTAATTAACCGGTGTCCATGAAGATATGGCACCGGGAACGAGATTCACGAACATTCTTAAGTCTATGAGGGAGACCCGGATTAGGCGACGAGTTCCGAGGAGACGTCCACGGAAGGAGGAGCCAACATCCCATCATCCCGGTTTCGATCAAGGAGTAGACGCCCCTGAATAAGGGACGGATGCCGCCCGCCCTTGGAAAGCGGGACTGCGGGACCACAAGCCGCGCGCCTATCCCCTCGGGTCGACGGGTGCACGCGCGAACGCGTCCTGGCAGAACAGCGTAACCCGACGCACATCCGCACCGAAACAGAAAAATGGTGAACCCGACGTGAATCTCTTCTCCTCGATACGAAGACCGATGGCTTTCAGAGGTGTTGGAAGACCGGCATGTTGCCCGGCCAAGCATTCAGTCTTACCCGCCAGAGGCTGGGGAAGGGACATCGGGCACTCCGTCTCGCAACATCGAGGGCCTGGGTCCCCCCACGGAAGGCGTCGTGGCACTAATGGTTGGTTGTCGATTCCTTTTCCTGTCAGTGTTAACGGGTTTTTCTCCCTGCTTTCAGAAGTCAAGTCGCCCAATCCAGTGCCCGATCGCCACCCGCCCACTGGCGCAGGGGTAGGGGAAACACCGACGCGGCTACTCCGCGCGGTCCCGCCCGTTCCCCAGTTGTCCCAGCAGCCGCAGCTGCGGGGCAACCACGCCCTCTCTCCCCCTCGGAGGTCATCCAAAGAAGGGTGATCAACACCCTGGTGCGGAGATATGAGGAAGAGGGAGTCATCCCCACTAGGGACATGGCTCGCCTAGACCTTGAGGAGACTGCACCTCGCCACCACCGCCGCCCCCGAGGGCCGCGCAGGGAGGCACCGCTGCCTACCTCAATGTCCAACCGCTTCGGGAGCTTATCCCCGGAGCGCTCTGACAGTTCCCTTCCCTATGCGGATGAAGTGGAAGATGCCCGGGACTACCCTATCCGAGGTCCGCTCCAGGGATCCACGATAAGGGCTCCCGCCAGGCCACGGCGACACCGCCACCAGGCCCCTCAAGTCGAGGAACAGGCTCTCCACTTGCCTGCGCCGCTCATCCCGACTCGTCTGTCTTGACGCCAACGTCGGGCACGAGCGGAAGAGGATGCCCACCTTGGGGCCCTAGCAACGGCGGCCGCACTGGCCCAAGCCACTGTTGGCTCCAGTCGCTAGGCCCCTGCGCATCCTGAGCAGGGGAACTTCTATGCCCGACCTGGATCGAGGCCCCGACCGCCCCAAAGGCAGGTTGGGTTGACTCTCCCGGTTGCTGGTACAGACAATAGCCACCGCGGACCACCTCGCGGTAGCGCTATTCGCCAACAGGGGCTACTCCGTGTGGCCGATCCAAGAGGCATGGGTCATCCCACCTTCCGATCTCGGCCCGGAGGCCCGCCCGGAATCATCTCTCCCCGCGTCCCCTTTGATATCTGTCCCGGTGCCCCACGCACCTTGGTTTCCAGTCCTCTTGGCCCCAGTACCAGTGCGGCCGGAGGACGCCAGGACAGAGATCAGCCCTGCCCCGGAGAACTGCCCAGGGGCAGGAAGGCAAGGCGTCGACGCCGAGGGAAGAATGTTACGGAATTCCGGACAGAGATCCGACCGGTTCGCTTCTCTGATTCAGAGGCGGAGTACGATTCGGCGACAGAGCCCTTTCCCCAATCCCGCCAGTCAAGGGCAGGGGTAGGAATGCGGCACGTCAGCCTCGTGCTCCCCGAGAGCGAGATCGATGTGATCCCCGCTTCTCTCCGAAGGTATATCCGGAGTAACGAGGGCCTAGTAGACCCCCAAGGATCAAACTTGCGGTTGGTACCGGCCCCTCTGGAAGCGCCTTCTGCCTCGATCGGAGAACCCGGAGACTTTTTCTGGGGGCCGACGGTCGAACCACGATCTGGTGCACCCTCGGCGAGCACCGACGCTACGGCGGGATGTTCGCTCGCCGGCCCGTCCTATCGTGATGTGGTAGCCAGGGCACCGCCACCCTCAGAGGGCGGCCCAGGATATGGAGGCCAATCGGCCTGTTCGCCGTATTCACCGCCGGCCAGCCCGTCGGCCCGGCGGCCCGCCTCGGCACCACTGCCGGTTCCCCGTCCGTTCCCAGCCATTGAAGAGGACCAAGGAGATCTGGGTCCCGAGTTTGAGTCGTGGAGCTTCTGGACCGTCCTTGCAGAGGGCCACTTCCCTAAGAAGTTTTGTCCAGTCGCAGGATCGGACTTTGATGCACCCGAATCGCTCACCCCGGATGAGTTCGAATGCTTCCGCCGAACTCTCCGGGAGACTCGCTCCTGTCTTCACCGCTTACAAATGCCATACCCCGGGAGTCAAGCGCACCTGGAGGATATTGGTGAGCAGTGTCGTCAAATTGACCTGGTCATGCTCCCCGCGGTTCGGCACCCCGGGTCATTTGGGCACCACGAGGCCCTCCAACAACGATGCGTTGAGTGTTTTCAAGTACTCCGCAAAGTTATCGAGGAAGCCACTCCCCACGTGTATATCCGTGGATGGGGGCAGTACGCTGCCCTACGCTTCAGTGTGATTCGCCGACAGCCCGATTCGCTGGGTGGCCCTGAGGGTATATCCCCAGGGACAGAAACGGTCAATATGGCTGACCTGTCGGGAGAGGGGAACGACTTGGAACTTCTCGACGGGGGCTTCCCCCCCGAAGACAAGCCGTCGTCAGAGCCATCAGTGAGAGTCACTTGTCATCAGAGGAACCTCCTGGGGCTCCCCGCACCCACTGAAGCACTGACGTTGAGCCGAAACGTCAGCAAAGGAAAAGAGCACAGCGAGGCTATAAAGCCCGCCGACCCATCTGCCTCCATGCAGAGGGCAGAGGAGGATCCCGAGAAGGCTACGCTACGTCAGCAGCTCGCCGAACAGAAGAAACTGGTTGACCATCTCCTCGCCGAGCGCGCTGCAGAACGGCGGCCTGACTACGGTGATCCTAGGCCAGGACAGCAGGGACCGGAACAACCGCTCCTCGACGAGACTCTCCCGGGCAACCGTGATTACGCCGTGTTCGCCGACAGGAGAGAGGCCATTGCCTACGGCAAGAGGGTGCGGTATGTTTCGCCACACCCTCCCGAGAGGCGTGACTACCTGAGAGACCCCGCTCGGATTCCTCCCGCTTCCCCAAGGGCCGCTCCGCCCGCCATCCCACGAGCTGCCGAGTTCGACGACCCGGTCGACGACCCGATTGAAGGACCATGCAATGCGCTCGTGGTTAGAGATCCTTGCCAGGACTGAAACCCATGTCTGGACGATCCGATGGCGGCACTCATTGCCCGCTTGGAAGCCTTGGAGACTCGGCAAGTGGCAATCCCACCGGACGGCAAGCCATACCCAGCATGGGTGGATGACATGCCAGCGCCTCCGGGATTTGGGAATCCCACTTTTTCCCCCTTCAACGGGACTGGAGACCCGCCACAGCATTTGGCCCATTTCAACTCGAGGTGTGGGCCTATGTTGGGGACTCCGGCGCAGCAAGAGGCCGCTAAGCTTCGCTGCTTTGTCCAGACACTGGAAGGGCCAGCATTTGTCTGGTACAGCCAGCTCCCCGTCGGGTCGATAACTAGCTGGGAGGACCTTCGCAGACAATTCCTCTACCAGTTCAGTTCTACGACCCGGAAGACGAGTATCGCAGACCTCTTCAAGTTCAAGCAGAGGCCTGATGAGCGAGTCGCGGACTTCGTCGCCCGATGGAAGGGTCTCACGTATTCCCTTGACATGCCATTGACTCAGGAGAAGTTGCTGACAATGTGCGTCGGGAACGTCAAGACCGAGCTGGTCCCTTCCCTGATCACTCAGAATTACCCCGGAGGGTTCAGGGACTTCTCAGACAAAGCTCAACGTCTTGAGGAAGCCCTGCAACAGGCCAGCCAGGCACACCCGCTGCCTCCTATGATTCCTGCAAGGAGAGCCAGCAGGGCTGAGCCCGCTGCTGTGGCCCAGATAGAGGCTCCCAGGCCGTTGGAGCTGCTGCCGGCGAGACCAGCTCCACAGCCTCATAGGAATCCGCCTCCACGGGCTCAGTTCCCGGCCCAGCAGCGGCAGCCTCAGAACCGGTCGGCCCCTCCGCGTAATGTACCGCCGCAACCCAGGCGAGATAATCAGGGTCCACCTCCTCGGCAGGCCCCTCCAGCCCCTCGTCAAGACCGCGCTCCTAGGGGCCCGCAACACCTGACTTACTCATTTCATGAGGATCAGGTCCCCGGTTATTTCCGGAGTGCCCTGGAGCAGAGGATTGTGCGACTGCCTGAGTGTTGGAAGCCAGAGGAGGCACATCTCACGGATAACCCCCGCTACTGCCCCTACCATCGGGCTCTGGGGCACACCATCCAACGGTGCTATGTGTTTAAGGACTGGCTCCAAGACCAGATTAACAACAATGTAATCAGGTTGGGCCCAGCTCCAGCACAGGTGGTGGGCGTGTTCGTGGGATCAGATGATGATAGTGGCAACGAGGACGAATGGCAGCTGGTCTCCGACCGCGGGTCCCAGAAGTATAAAAACTGGATGGCCCGCAAGACGATCATTCGTGCCCATGGAATCATCCGTGCGCGCTTGAATCAGCCTGAGCCCCCAGAATCTGCGGGTGCTGCTTCGGCATCGTCGTCCTAGCCTGCCTCTTCCAAGAGGAGAAAACGGCGGCAGCGCAAGAAGGAAGAGCGTGCCCCGCCAGTTCCGCCACTATCCCGTACTCTCGGCGATTTCATGCCCCCGGAGATGGGGATCCCTCCTCAGATCTGCCCCGTGGTGGATGAGTCGTCCGATGACGGTATTGGGTACGCTTCGGTTAACACCGTCGAGCTGGTAAATCCCTTTTCGGTTCTCGACGTTGAAGAACACCAGGTGGACCTCCCTAGTGTCCCCGGTCGTCGCCACCGTCGGAAGAACCGCAGCAGCAGGAGTCGCCGGGGCACAGCAGTTGGTACCTCCAGCCAGGCCATGCACGCCACTGAGACTAGGCAGTAGGCTCAAGATCGAGCTCAGCGTGCGCAGGCCCCCCATCCGGGGATGACGGATTCGCCTCCGCCACTGTTTGTGGTGTGGGACCAGGCAGAACCGCCTCAGCCGCGTCGCGATCAGCTCCGCCCTGCCACAAGTCCCTCCCGGCCTCTTGACCCCAGTACGGTGACCATTTCCCGGGCTTCAACCAATGAACAGCAAGATGCGCCAGGCACCAGTCGGCCGCCGGCCCAACCGGCAAGGCCCGTCATGCTTCCAACCGCAGAGCAACCTCCTGTAACCAGGGGCTCGCGCTTGGCCAAAAAGTATGATGTCCTGAAGCACTTGGCCGACATCCCAGCGAGACTCTCCATCCTTGAGGCTCTGCGCATGTCATCTGAGATGCGCGAGGCACTCGCTGAAGCCCTGAAGAGCCCCCTCCAGTTTGAGACAGAGGTTGCGGCTGCAGAGGCCTTTCACGCCGAAACGATTGAGGACGCCGAATGCCAGGCAGTTATCTCGTTCTCTGGTAAGGATGAAGACCCTCCTATACAGGGGCACATTCGTCCGCTGTATGTTACTGGCCAGTTCAATGGCCTTGAAGTCCGGCGCTGTCTTGTCGACACGGGGTCTGGGATTAACCTGATTCCAACTCGGACGCTCCGGAGATGGGGGTTGTCTGAGGATGACTTGATCCCCTCCGACCTCAGGATCCAGGGGTACGACCGCACCGAGCAAACCCCGGTCGGCAAGATACGTTTGAAGACCCGGTTCGGTGACTTGGTTGCCAACACCGAATTCATGGTAGTCTCTCAGGACACTGTGTATAACGCATTGATGGGCAGGCCATGGCTCCACCTTCATGCGGCGGTTCCCTCGTCATACCACCAATGCCTCAAATACTCCCTTAATGGTCGAGTAGGCGTGCTTCAAGGAGATGCCTCTCCTTTTGCCTCATGTGAAGCCCGCTATCTGTACGCGGACTATTACAAGAGCAAGGATAAGCAGATCCTGGCAGGTGAGGTTGAGCCTGTCACTGTTGCAAGTGATCCCTGGGCAAGTCTGGATGACGCTTACGTCCTCCCTGTTCAACGGTTGGACGTGGCCATGGTCTCGACGGCCCGCGAGTCTCCTGATGAGATGACCGCGACCGCCCGTGCCAGCACCAGTGGCCTAGCAGGATCTGGTAGCCCCAATGCAGTTGCTAATGCAGTCTCTCCCGTGGACGATCCCTCCCCGAGTGGAGAGGACGTGGAAGATGCACCCCCAGCCTTTGAGGAGGGCGTCCCCGCCACGGTCGATGACTTAATACAGGTGAACCTTGGAACCGAGGCCGATCCAAGACCCACATTGGTCAGTGCCGCCATGCCCTCTGAGGAGCGGCAGCAGTACGTGGACTTTCTCAGGCAACACCGTGATGTGTTCGCTTGGGGTTATGACGAGATGTCGGGGCTAGATCCTCAGGTAGCCGTCCATCGCCTTGGTCTCCCGGCGAACCATCGCGGGTTCAAGCAGCCTCCCAGGAAGATGCACCCATCCCACGGTGCCATGGTTGAGGCCGAAGTTGACAAGCTTATCAAAGCCAACTTCGTGAGGGAAGTCCAGTACCCCAAATGGCTGGCCAACATTGTGCCGGTCCGGAAGAAGAACGGGCAGATTAGAGTCTGCATCGACTTCCGCGATCTCAACCGCCACTGTCCGAAGGATGATTTTCCCCTTCCAGTGACAGAGCTGTTGATTGACGCCACGGCAGGGTTCCAAGCCCTCTCCTTCATGGATGGATACTCCGGATATAACCAAATTCGGATGGCCCCTGAGGATGAGGAGTTCACTGCCTTCAGGGCTCCCCAAGGTACCTTTTGCTACCGGGTCATGCCTTTCGGCCTGAAGAATGCAGGTGCCACCTATCAACGGGCGATGCACCGCATATTCAAGCCAATCCTCGGCACACTGGTGGAATGCTACGTCGACGACTTGGTAGTCAAATCGCGCCAGCGTCAGAACCATCTCAAAGATCTTGAGAAAGTGTTCGGCTTCCTCCGGTCTCGTTGCCTGAAGATGAACCCGTTGAAGTGTGCCTTTGGGGTCACCTCCGGAAAGTTCCTTGGATTTGTGGTGAGATACCGGGGTATTGAGATCGACCCAGAGAAGATCAGGGCGATTAGCCAGATGCCTCCCCCAGGTAACATCCGGGAACTACAAGGGTTCCAAGGCCACTTAGCCTATATACGCCGATTCATCGCGAATCTGGCCGGCAAGTGTAAGCCCTTTTCTCGGCTCATGAAGAAAGGTGCCACCTATGTATGGGATAAAGAGTGTCAGACCGCTTTCGAGGAAATCAAGCAGTACCTGCTGCAACCTCCGGTTCTGATGCCGCCTGTATCCGGGAAGTCGCTGGTCCTCTATGTGACCGCCCTGGAACGGTCCCTTGGCGCCCTTCTCGCCCAGAAGAACAACGAGGGAACATAGAATAGCCTCTATTACCTCAGTCGCATGCTCCTCGATGTGGAAGTCAGATATTCCCCCATCGAGAAGAGCTGCCTGGCGCTCGTATTTGCCGTACAGAAATTACGGCACTACTTGCAGCACCATGAGGTACAGTTGGTTTCTCGGGTAGACCCGTTGAAATATATCCTGAGCCGGCCTATGTTGACTGGCCGTCTAGCGCGGTGGGCTGTGATTCTCCAGCAGTTCGACATCAGGTATGTGTCTCAGAAGGCCATCAAAGGGCAAGCGTTGGCAGACTTTCTGGCTGCTCACCCAACCTCCGCGGATCAGCCGCTGGATCTAGGCTTTCCTGATGAGGCCATTCTCTCGGTTGATCGAGTCGATCCATGCTGGCAGATGCACTTTGACGGTGCCTCCCGGAGCCCCACCGGTAGAAGACTCGATAATCCTAAGCTCAACAGAGTGGGCTTGGGCATCGTCTTCATTACCCCGGAGCAAGCCGTGCTGCCATACTCTTTCCTGTTGTCAGAGGGTTGTACCAACAATGAGGCGGAACACCATGCCCTCATCACTGGCCTCGAGTTAGCTCTCGAGATCGACGTGCCCCATCTGTGTGTGAAAGGGGACTCCGAGCTGGTTGTTAAGCAGATCAATGGCGACTATGTTGTCAGGAAGCCGGAACTTGTGCCATTGCTAGAGTGCACCCTCCTGCTGATGGCCCGGTTCCCTTCTCGGCCAGAAATTGTCCATATTCCCCGGTCGCAGAACGGTCGAGCAGATGCTTTGGCCAGCCTGGCTGCGTCACTTGCAGAGCCTGAACAGGATAACCTGATCGTCCGCGTGACGCACCGCAGGCTCATCGCTCCCGTTATCCCAGAGGGAGATCGCGGCCCGTTGGTAAGTAATCTCACCACGGTTTCCCCTATGCCCGGAGCCCCGAGTACCCCAGGTATGACAGTCGGATCAGCCCCTGATTGGAGGACGCCTTTGGTTGAGTACCTCCAACATGGCATTCTTCCATCGGATCGGGCCGAGCGCGAGCGAGTTCGACGCCGCGCATCGCGGTTTGTCCTCCAGAGTAGTCCCGGCCTGGAGCAGATCCTCTACAAACGCGGATTCGACGGTGTTCTCCTCCGTTGCCTTCAGGGAGTTGAGATCCCGCGAGTCATGCAAGAGGTTCATGCCGGTTCATGCGGTGCCCACCAGACTGGGCCGAAGCTGTCCCACCAGATTCGGAGGTTGGGATACTTCTGGCCCTCCATGATCCATGACTGCATCGAGTATGCCAGGAGGTGCCACGCGTGCCAGGTTCATGCGAACTTTGTGCATCGGCCGCCGGAGCCTCTCCATACCACCAGGTATTCTTGGCCCTTTGCAGTCTGGGGGATGGATGTCGTGGGACCCTACCCGCCGGCGACAGCTCGCCAGTGCCGGTTCATTCTGACCGCCACGGACTTCTTCTCCAAATGGGCGGAGGCGATTCCGCTCAGAGAGGTCAAATCCTGTTCGATCGCTGACTTCGTGACCTCCAACATCATTCATCGATTTGGGGTGCCTCACGCTATCCTCACGGATAACGGAACCAATTTCCGAGCAGCCGAGTTGAAGAAGTTGTACGCCAAGTATAACATTCGCTTGAACCATACATCTCGCTATCATGCGCAGGCGAATGGACAGATCGAGGCGTTTAACAAAACTCTCTCTAACATTCTGCAAAAGATGGTTGGTCAGAACAAGAAGAGTTGTCCGGACAAGCTCCCCAACGCCCTATGGGCTTATCGGACGACGACTCGCAATTCCACCCAGATGACCCCTTATTCCCTGGTGTATGGAGCTGAGGCTGTCCTGCCCATCGAGATCCAGTTACCGTCCTTGCGCACTGCGGTCTACGACCAGCAAGCGCCGGACAGAGCTGCTGAAGCCCGTCTAGTCGAGTTGGAAGCACTGGATGAGAATAGACTTCGCGCCTTGCACAACTTAGAGAGGCATCAAAGCAGGATGGCTCGAGCTTTCAATAAGAAGGTTCGCCTCCGCTCCTTCCTGCAGGGTGACCTAGTGCTAGCCCTAAGAGCACCAATGATCCCCGGCAGGAAGCCACCCAAGTTGGAGCCCAAGTGGGAGGGACCTTTTGTCATCCACAAGGTCTATCCCAATGGCGCGTACTCCCTAGCGACTATGGATGGTGAGCGTGTCACTCCTCCCACCAACGCTAGGTTCCTCAAGCAGTACTTTGCCTGAGTGCACATTCGTCCCGCAAGACGTTAAACTGCACATTCGTCCCGCAAGACGTTAAACTACACATTCGTCCCGCAAGACGTTAAACTGCACATTCGTCCTGCATGACGCTAAACTGCACCACGTCCTGCACGACGTTAAACTGCATTCGTCCAGGCTACAAGACGTTAAACTGTTCAGCATTCGTCCAGGCTACAAGACGTTAAACTGTTCAGCATTCGTCCGCGCTGCAAGACGTTAAACTGCCAAGTGCCTCGTCCTGCATGACGCTAAACTGCACCACGTCCTGCACGACGTTAAACTGCATACGTCCAAGCTGCACGACGTTAAACTGCCTAGCATATCGTCCGCGCTGCAAGACGTTAAACTGCCAAGTGTTTCGTCCAACATGACGTTAAACTGTACCTCGTCCAAGCTACAAGACGTTAAACTGTTTAGCATCCGTCCAACACGACGTTAAACTGTACTACGTCCGAGCTACAAGACGTTAAACTGTTCAGCATTCGTCCTGCATGACGTTAAACTGCCCCTCAAGAACTACGTACGGCTTGATTCTCATCCTTATGGGATACGTAGGACCGCCTGGACATTCATGTTTCAGGCCCAGCCCCATCCTTTGGGAATTTCCATCCCATCTCGGGCCCTTGGCCCAGTTTCCTCTGGGTATGTGGCGTATGGTGTGGACGTGGGACTATGCCCTCATTCACGTCGGTTTGCTCGCCACGCTGTACGCCCCCCACGTTTGGGGATGCCTTCTGCTCCCCCCTTTTTCCTCTCTTTTCGTCCTGCATGACGTTAAACTGCACCTCAAGAACTACGTGCGGCTTGATTCCCATCCTTATGGGATACGTAGGACCGCCTGGACATTCATGTTTCAGGCCTAGCCCCATTTCCCGGGAATCTCTATCCCGCGTTGGGCCTCTGGCCCAAGTTCCCCTCCTTTTTGTGCGAGGCGTATCGCGCGAGCGGGGGATTATGTCCTCATTTGCATTGGTCTACTGGCCGCGCCGTACGCCTCCCCCCGTGTGTGGGACTACCTCACACCCCTCATCGTCCTGCATGACGTTAAACTGCGCTTCAAGAACTACGTATGGCTTGATTCCCATCCTTATGGGATACGTAGGACCGCCTGGACGCTTGTGTCTCAGGTCCAGCCCTGTCTTTTGGTTGATCACGGGGATATACCCTCTTTTGGTTGCTCTCAGGGTGAGTCCTCCGACCCTTTCCGGTGATCTGTTAACATATTTTGGGTACTTCGGTCTATGACTCGTAGTGTCAGATTCAATCCCGACAAGTCCTGTGTTGCTTGTCGGTTCTCGCGCTTCCTCTTGTCTGAGCCTTCACTCAAAGGGATCCTCGTTAGCGGTTTGGGTACGATGCCTCAGTGCTCTCTCACCACTCCGGGTCGATTTACCGGCGGGTCTTGGGCCGCAAATCGATATGAATCCTGCGATTGAGCGGTCGATGCTCGTTTGCTTGCCCCGTCTTAGGCTGACGCGATCGGATGTTGTGTTGCGAATGCGTCAGCAACATCCTTGATCGCCATGTCAGCTCTCTTAGGCTCCGAACATTGGTTGCGCGGTCCTCATCACACTCCGCCTTTGTGCGTTGTAGTGGAATCTCGACACTCTCCCCATACTGACCTTCAGTACACCTCTACATGTTAGGCAGACCAACCAGGGTAATGGTGTCTGTCGAGGCTCCCGTGATCTGAGCACCAAGGATATATGCGGATGTCCTCCCTAAGGGCCATGCGTAGCTGGACCCTCGTCCCCATGAGGAGGAAGGAGTCGCCCGAACAATCGCGTTCTGGGCCCAGTATATCTGGAGGCTAGCATCTCTGCCCCTCGGGTGATGGACATACGCAGACCCCTATCCCAGGACTCTTCTCCTGGAATCGTGCGTGACCGCAGGGCTGGGTATGTTCCCACCTCCGCCGTGTCCGCCGTACCGCGATAAGCGGATTCCTCCATGGTCCGATCCACACGACCTTAAACTGTGTTGTCTGGTCCTACCACACGACCGTAAACTGTGATCGTCTTGGCCGCCCGACGAGAAACGGCACTGCATCGTGATGTTCTCCTCAGGGGACACTCACGTTGGGCGCTGGTTAATAACCACGCCATTCATCAATGCCTTTCATGGCTTGATTATCGTGGCGACGCCAGAGATTCCTTAATCACAGGCATGTCGCTGCACGAAGAAAAACCATTCATCTTTAAAGACAAACAAGAAATATCAAATGCCGCTTCTTTTGTGTGCGAGGGTCAGACCCGCACTCTTCCCCGCGCTGGTGCCCGGTTGTGTTGCGTCGCGCTTCAAGAACTACGTGTGGCTTGATTCCCATCCTTATGGGATACGTAGGAACGCCCGGATGTTTGAAACTCCGGGTCCAGCCCCCCACCTCTTAGAGATTCCCCCTTCTCTGGGGAATCCGCCGCCTTCAGGTCACCCTCAAGGCGTGTTCCCCGACCCCTTGCAGTGGTCCACTGGTGTCAGGAGTACTCTGGTTTATTGCCTGGAGGGTCAGGATCCACTTGGTCAGGTTTCCTCCACTTTTCAGGCTTTGTGCTCCCTTTCATTCGGACCCATCGTCTATGCCCTGGGTGGAGCCCCCGTGAACGGTTCGGACACAATGCCTCAGTGCTCTCCCACCGACTCGGGCCGGTACCCCCAGTGGCCTCGGGTAGAAAATCGATATGAATCCTGCGATTGAGCGGTCGATGCTCGTTTGCTGCCTCATTCCACCAACGGTTAGTGCGATATTGATGCTGCTTTTCCGCCACGGTCGGCAGTACTTCCATATCGTTACTCCGGTGCCCCCAGTCCTTGAGTGAATGGCCGCATGATTCACATTTTCCACCTCCCGTTCTGACCAGGCAAAACCTCGACACTCTTGACGCTATCCCTCAGTGCATCTTCGCATATCCAGGGGATAGGACCACAATGTGGCGTGCTTTGAGGTTTCCCATGGTCCTAGCTCTAAGACCTTAAACTAAGATCCCCCCCTTATGGTCCGAGCTCTAAGACCTTAAACTAAGATCTAGCCTTATGGTCCGAGCTCTAAGACCTTAAACTAAGATCCACCCTTATGGTCCGAGCTCTAAGACCTTAAACTAAGATCCACCCTCATGGTCCGAGCTCTAAGACCTTAAACTAAGATCCACCCTTATGGTCCGAGCTCTAAGACCTTAAACTAAGATCTCCCCTTATGGTCCGAGCTCTAAGACCTTAAACTAAGATCTCTCCCTATGGTCCGAGCTCTAAGACCTTAAACTAAGATCTCCCCTTATGGTCCGAGCTCTAAGACCTTAAACTAAGATCTAGCCCTATGGTCCGAGCTCTAAGACCTTAAACTAAGATCTCTCCCTATGGTCCGAGCTCTAAGACCTTAAACTAAGATCTCCCCTTATGGTTCGAGCTCTAAGACCTTAAACTAAGATCTCTCCCTATGGTCCGAGCTCTAAGACCTTAAACTAAGATCTCCCCTTATGGTCCGAGCTCTAAGACCTTAAACTAAGATCTCCCCTTATGGTCCGAGCTCTAAGACCTTAAACTAAGATCTCCCCTTATGGTCCGAGCTCTAAGACCTTAAACTAAGATCTAGCCCCATGGTCCGAGCTCTAAGACCTTAAACTAAGATCCACCCTTATGGTCCGAGCTCTAAGACCTTAAACTAAGATCTACCCCTACGGTCCAAGCTCTACGACCTTAAACTAAGATCTCCCCAAACGGGGTTCTGCGTCCTGCATGACGTTAAACTGCACCTTCAGAACTATGTGTGGCTTGATCTCCAGCCTGATGGAGTACGTAGGAACGCCCAGGCATTTCGACTCGGGTCCAGCCTCAGGGATCGCTAAGTCCCGCCCCTCCTCGTCGCCGGCCGTCTGGCCTGACTTCGGGTAGAGTGGTGCAGTCGTAATATTCTCCCCGATTCAGCTCGGGATGCCCCATCGCAATGATGGGAAGCGACAGTTTCCTCGTCAAAGAGGTTCTGTCTGAGAATTGGGGTGATTCACGGCCAGATTAGTGCATCCGCCTAATACGCTTTCCCCACGGTGGCGCAATTTTGAGAGCGTTGGATTCTGTCCGAACAAATCGTCACTTCGCCCCACGCTTCGCGTGCCCTGTTGATCTGGATTTCCACCCTTGTGTCTGAAGGAACCCCCAAAGCGGTATTCATGATGACATGTGGTCCGCCTCCTGCAATATGAATGATGACCTGCGGTCCGTCTATTGCAGTTGTTATGGTCGATCCACTGTCCGCCTACCGTCTTGGGCATTTCCTGGAAGGCCGACCGTTGTGGATGTCTGGATTCGGGACACGCGATTCACCCTTTCTCATTTTCCTATGTTCGGATAAAATCTCAACGCCCCTGGCATTGTCCCGCTCGTGTGTCGGAACAAGTTGGGGGGATGATACATTGATTAGGCTTGAGGTCTCCTTTCTTAGGAATGACCTCCCTCTTTTCTCCAGAAATCCAGGCCCAATTATGGATGCCTGAAGCTTGGTTAACGCTCCCGCAAGACAATTTGTGGTTGAGCATTTTAAACCAAAAGACGCAGATAAATATAGCGATTCATACAAGTGGATCAAAATATTAAGTAGCGGAAGCAAATGTTCTGGGAATGGAAAAAAAACAAATCCCCTAGGGATCAGCGTGCTGGATAAGTCTTTCTAATGCCGCTACCCTTTGGCTGGCGGCCTCCAGAGCTACTTCTCGCTCTCTGTGTGCCCTCTCCTCGTCAGCGGTCGCAGCACGCAGTTCGTCGATTCTGGCCTGTGCACGCTCCCGCTCGACTTGAATGGTGACCATTTGTTGGCCCGCCTCCGTCAACTGTACCTGGGCGTCAACCAGCTGGGCTGCTAGTTGCTCCACAAGCTCGGTGCACGTTGCGACGAAGGCCTCCTTCTCTGCTGCCTGCCCTTCGAGGCGCCGGACTTCCTGTTCCGCCATGAGGAGCGCCTGCGTGCTCTCCGACATGTCCCGACATTGTGCGACGTCGGCACGCTGGCGGCTCTCGCGCATCTTTTCGGCCATGAAATCACGGACCGTCAGATGAAGGCGTTGAGCATCAGCTCCCCCGGCACACAGGAAGCGCAGCCAGGTTTGAAGTGACCCCATGCGCCCCAGCCACTCCGATGGGTCTCGCTTGAGGAAGCGCTGGATGCACTTCCACCCCCTTCGGCGCGCTATCTGGCTCTCCTCGACCGCCTCCGCGTCCGAGTCATCCATCTCCTCGGGGTCGGCAGGCCGGTAGGCAGGGAAGGCAGCCAGCAGGTCTGCTGCAGGGTCCGCCCCTGGGAGGTCCTCACGGGGGATAGGTTCCCCAACATCTGGGCGACCTTCTTCTCTCTCCCCAGCGGTGCTGACACCCTCGCCAGCCCCCGACATCTCTCCGACGGCAGCACCACCGACGTCCGTAGCCCCCTGATCAGCAGTTGGTGGGGCCGGCTCGGTTTGGGAAGTCTGTTCCGGAGCAGGCGGCATGTCTGCTACTGGTCCACTCGTGGATGGCCCGGGTTCGGCAACCCGACGAGCCTCCAGTCCTGAGATCACTGCGCATGGCATGCCGTGGTTAGTCACGGATCGTCAATGGCAAGCACCAGCAGTAAAGTAAGGAGACTTACGGGAGTTCAGAGCGTCATCTTCCGCTATCCCGGTCGCCGCAGGAACAGTTGCAGCAGGGGACCCCTCAGCGCTCGTCAGTTCAATGATGGGTGTCTGGCCCCCGCCTTGTCCTGCTGGCGCCTCTCCTACTCCCGCTGAGTACGCTTGACCAACATCCGTGTGCTCCTGAGAAAGGTGGAGAAATGGGTTAGACGCTGCATAAGAGAATGGATGAAGCAGGTTGAGTAGGGATAGAAGCGGACCTCGAGGAGCTCAGTGACATCAACATTGTCAGAGCCGGCCACCTCGCCGCTCTCCCGTGGGCTCCCTCGATGGGACCTTCCCTCGGAGCCTTCATCCTCCCCCGTCTCCTCCTCCTCCTCGGAGTCGTTACTGTCATCTTCTCTCGGCGGTATCTGTTCTGGAGCGGGCTCGAGACCAAGCATCACCTTCACCAGAAGGGATGGCTCCGCACGCTGACCACGTTGGCGCGCGTACTCGTCCATGGCCGTCAGATATGCATACTGCCGGTTGAATTCCACCCTGTCGGCGATCTGGAGGCGCCCGACCTCTGGCAGATAGATTCCTTCTCTGAGTATCTTTCGCCAGATGACATCGGTCCCCAGTGACTGCCGCAGGGTCATCTAGGCCGACCACAGCGCCGGGAAGACTGAATCATGGGAGGGTTCGAGCAGACGCCTTACCTGCTTCCCGGGCCGCTCTTCGACCACCGCACGCGCCCCCTCTCTGGGCGCCGAGGTCGTAGCGGCAGCCTGCGATGTACCCGCCGCCGAAGTCCCTGCTCGCGCCGGCTCCGCTGCTTGGCGCGCCTCCGTTCTCCCCCGTGTGGCGGCGCCTCGCCTCCTTCCTTGACGCCCGGTCTCCGCACGGGTGACCTCGAGCCGCCGAACTGGCTTCCGTAGAAGCCCCTCGGGGTACGTGATGGCCCAGTGTTCGGCGTACTCGGTTGCCAATCCTGCGTCGACTCCGGTAGGAGGGAGAGTGATGACGTCGCCAGAGCCGAAAGCGGCAAACATCAGCCACATCTGACGAAGGACGCCAGGGTTCGTCTCCTCCCGGACAGCAGTGAATACCCTCTTCGGCATCCGTTGAAGGCACCCGAACTGCCTGGCGAACCGGGTTGGCACGTAAGGCTCGCAGATCACCTTCCCGTCGATCCGAGCCACGAGCACCCCGCCCCGCATGTTCAGGAAGTATTCATGCTGCTCCAGCGGACCCTGCCCATTGTCGATCATCTGGCCGACGGGAGTGGGGAACGGGCTGAAGTTGAAATTGGCATGATTGCCAATCCGAATCCTCACGCCCTCCTCGCTTAGGGTCATCGGAGCGACCCCCGCAATGTTCAGCAAGGAGGGTCGCAGGCCGTTGCCCGGAGGAATGATGGCGTTCGGAAACGTGTACCCACCGAGGTGAGCAGCCACCCAGCCGTGGAAGAACTGAAAGGGCCCACAGATCCTTCGTGGCGACCCCCCTCGTGAGATGCGTCCCAGGATGGCATACAGCTTCGCCAACACTGGGACCCCGAGGTTGTATCTCTTGTTGGCGGCCATAGCGCCCGCCATCGCCAGAGTCGTCGGGCGAACACCCATTCTCGCGTCCCGCACTGGCAGGAGCCACCCACTCAGAAAGGCGGCCAGGAACGCCGCGTACCGGACATTTGGGTCCCGGGCCTCAATGACGCGGTACCCCCATGAGCGGTAGTCGCCCGTCTCCAGGACCCGCCAGTACGACCCGTTCCGGCTCCTCTGAGCTGCGGTCGGGCACCGCTTCCCCCTGCCTGGCATCTTGACCGCCGGGTCATGCTCCAGGAACTGGCCGAACCATTCCTTGTAGGCTATGTCCTTCTGGAAGTCCTTGATCCCGAGCCGCTGCGTAGCCAGGTCAAGCAGATGCCAGGTCAGGATGGGAGTCCGTGACCTGTCTTCCCAGGTGTTCTTCGGTGGCAGGAACTCATCGTACTGGTAACCCTCCAGCGGGATACCACCGATGCAGTGGATGTCCCACAGACCGATGCCGACCTCCCCATGGTGAAGATGGAAGGTGTTGGTATCCGGGGACCATCGAGTGAACAGCTCTGGCCCGAGCTCGGACTGCTGGTAGAAATGGAACTGCGACGTCCACACCGCCTCAAACAGGCCGATGTACCGCAGCTCCTCCGCGAAGTGATCGCAGGTGTGGCGTACCCAGAACGCCTAGGCCCACTCGCTGGTGAAATTTCCCCCAGACCGCAAGTCCCAGTCCTTCAGCCAGCCCTTGGTGTCGTCCGTGACACTCTGGCGATATATGCTCAAGTAGAGGGCTGGAGAATTCTCCGCAGTAGGCTCACCCCCGTCAATGGTTCGCGTCCTCGGGTTCAGGACATAGACATCCAAGTGTCTGGTCTCCCTGGCAGGATGCCCGTTGTTGGTGATGTTATAGCGGAGAAGCTCGTCCTCCCGGGTCACCCAGGTCCGCGGCGCATCAATCTCGAACCCTGGCACCGGAACCTCATCCAGGATGCCGAAGTTCCAGAGCGGCAGGTTGTCCGACAGTGGATATGTCTTCTGGGCCGGCGTCAGCAAGTCGAACAAGGATTGATTGTTGGAAACAATCTCCTTGGCTCCGTAGACCTCCTCGTTCGTCGCCATCTCAGCTCTGCGAGTGGCGGCATCCCCCTCATTTCCTTGATGCGCGGCCATCTCAGAAGTTTCGGGAGTCGTGCGGGTAAAGGGATGAAGCGTGCGGGATCGGACGAGGCTGGTAGAGAAGTTTGAGAGTTGGCGCGCAATCCAAGCGGACGGCGCGCAATTGGGAAGAAAGTCGCGCAAAGTTCCGGGTTTTCGCGCAAAGTCAGGCGAATTCCGGACGGTTTTGCGCGCCGATCGGGCGAATTTCGCGCCGGAAAAGGCGATTTCGCGCACGAGAGCGTTAGAGCTTATCGCGCGGAAGGCCTGAGTACGGAATGCGGGACCCAGGGCCCCTATTTATAGGCAAGGCCGGGGTCCACGCTGCGCGGAAAGCGCTTTGCGCGACCGCAGCGGAGAATTTCGCGCCCGACGCCCCTTTGTACGCGCCTAAGTCCCGCGCAGCCCAGGACTTCGGCATTCCGGCGTCTCCCTCGGAACCTGGTCGTTGCGACCTCTCGCCGATCAGATTCCGAGGGGGGGCTTTTGTAGACGCCGGAAAAGTCCGTTGTTCCCAAACGAAGCTCCGGATGCGGAAAGCGAAGTGATATTTGGAGTCAGAGGCACGTTCCGGAGGGCCCGGAGGACTTGCGCGAAATTTCAGAGACCCGTGCGCAAAGTCGAGTCGCGGCGCGCAATCCTCCCGGGATGCGCGCAATGCGCTGGGCCGGCGCGCTATTTTGCGCGCCCGTGGCCCGCGCGGCTCCCTTGCGCGCCGGGTCCTGATTCCGCGCCCGCGAAGCGAATTTCGCGCCCGAGACCGGATTCCGCGCCCGGGGTTGCCTATAAATATAAGGCGACCCCGACGTTTTGAAGGTTGCCAGAATCCGAAGCGTCGCTCGTTCGCGCAATCCAACCCCTTCCGCGCGCAATGCCGATCTTCAGGTAACCTCCTTTCTTTCGCGCAATAGAGCCTTGGGGTTCGCCTTCGCGCGCAGTCCCCTTGGCTCCTTTCCTTTGAATAATCCTTAACCCGAAGGCCTTTGCGCGCAAAAGAACCCGCTTGCGCGCAATTGCCCCCGGGTGCGCGCAATCCAGCCCGATTGCGCGCACCCCCCTCTTCAAAGTGGTCGTTCGTTAGAGAATGAGCCGTTGCCCCCGCGTGCTGTCCGAAGCCCGGTGCGCGCAATCTCAACCATCTGCGCGCAAAGCGCTGGCCCAATTGCGCGCCAGCCCGTCCATTTGCGCGCCGACCCGCGGTTTTGCGCGCAAAGCTCCTCTTTTGCGCGCAAACCGCCAGGGTCGCCCCCTTTGACCCCCTTTGGGTACCCGCCTGCGTGGCGCCCGATGATCTTCATCGCAGGTGCCCGCACCGTGCGTTGTCTTCCCGTGCAGCCTTCCAGGCTCGCACGAAGTGACACGGACCCATCGGCGGCAATCATTCGTCCAGCATGACGTTAAACTGCATATTCGTCCAGCATGACGTTAAACTGCATATTCGTCCAGCATGACGTTAAACTGCCTATTCGTCCAGCATGACGTTAAACTGCCTATTCGTCCAGCATGACGTTAAACTGCATATTCGTCCAGCATGACGTTAAACTGCATATTCGTCCAGCATGACGTTAAACTGCCTATTCGTCCAGCATGACGTTAAACTGCCTATTTGTCCAGCATGACGTTAAACTACATATTCGTCCAGCATGACGTTAAACTGCATATTCGTCCAGCATGACGTTAAACTGCATATTCGTCCAGCATGACGTTAAACTGCATATTCGTCCAGCATGACGCCAAACTGCATCCGTCCAACATGACGTTAAACTGTACCACGTCCGCGCGACAAGACGTTAAACTGCCAAGCACCTTCGTCCTCAACACATGACGTTAAACTGTACTTCGTCTGGCAAGACGTTAAACCGTCCGCTTCGTCCTCAACACATGACGTTAAACTGTACTTCGTCTGGCAAGACGTTAAACCGTCCGCTTCATCCTCAACACATGACGTTAAACTGTACTTCGTCTGGCAAGACGTTAAACCGTCCGCTTCATCCTCAACACATGACGTTAAACTGTACTTCGTCTGGCAAGACGTTAAACTGTCCGCTTCGTCCTCAACACATGACGTTAAACTGTACTTCGTCCGGCAAGACGTTAAACCGTCCGCAACCTGACCCCGTGCTCCGCACGCAGGGTCTCCCCCCGGTTTGGATGTGGTCCCCACCCGCTCGTCTCTGCAGGGATGTCGGGATTTCCCCTCTTTAGGGACGATTTAATGGGAGCGGCTTTTCCCTACGGGGGTGGGGTATTACAAACCCCTAGTTTCTTGTGGGGGCTGCACATGTGTATCTCCATTGCGCTCCCCCACTGCCGAAGCCAGTAGAGGGTGTGACTGGGATCGAGGTGTCTCCTACTTTCGATCCAAGTCCCTTCCAACTGAGTTTTGCCGCATTCGGGCTGCCTCAAGTGCGTAAGTCCTGACAGAATGAACTACGTGGACTTTGATCCCTGTCTTCTACACAGGGTACGTAGGAAGCCTCCCTGAGGTTCAAGCCCACCACCTGGTCGTCCCGGTCGTATTCACGTCGGTTCGTCCATCAGTGGACCCCTCCTGGGTTCACACTTGCGTCGATTCACCTATGAATCTGCCACTGTGGGAGACTGCCCGTGTGTATCTCCACGGTGCCTCCCCACAGCCCCTTTTCTCATTTCTCCTTTTATTGTCCAGCATGACGTTAAACTGTGATCCACCCGGCCGTTCCATCCCCCTCTGTGCGAGGTGGTTCGGTTCAATCCTCCGCCCGGCGGCCTCGACCCCTTCGTGAGTCGGCTTGCCGACGTCCAGCATGACGTTAAACTGTATATCCGAACTACGTCGACTTTGATCCGTGCTAACGCGCGGTACGTAGGAAGCCCCTACGGGGTCCAAGCTCTTCACTCCATCATCCATCCTGATCCTTACCCGGGCCGCCACATCCCGGTGGGGTCATGCCATTTCATTCCACTCCATTTCTCTCGGGAAGCCGCCCATGTGCTGGCCCCAGCGTCGGAGGTTCCCCGCAAGGGGTTCTGTCATCTGATCCACTTTTCGTGTTGATCAGTCCGATGCCGTCCCCGCTGGACGTTAAACTCGCGGCATACCCCGTGTTAAAACATGGGAAGCTGAGGAAAACCTCAGGTGACACAGTTCCCCGCACCCAGTGCGGGATGCCTCAGGCAATCATGCCTTCGAGAAGCCCTATTAGGGACGGAAGACAGACGTGCAGAGCCGCAGTGTTACGACACGCCCCCAGCACCCAGAGCCACCTGGTCTCCTCACCGCAGGTTGCTGCCCCGACCGGACTCCTTGGAACGTCCGGGCGGAAGCAGCGTAATTAACCGGTGTCCATGAAGATATGGCGCCGGGAACGAGATTCACGAACATTCTTAAGTCTATGAGGGAGACCCGGATTAGGCGACGAGTTCCGAGGAGACGTCCACGGAAGGAGGAGCCGACATCCCATCATCCCGGTTTCGATCAAGGAGCAGACGCCCCTGAATAAGGGACGGATGCCGCCCGCCCTTGGAAAGCGGGACTGCGGGACCACAAGCCGCGCGCCTATACCCTCGGGTCGACGGGTGCACGCGCGAACGCGTCCTGGCGGAACAGCGTAACCCGACGCACATCCGCACCGAAACAGACCCATCCTTCTTCTTGACGAAGAGGACTGGTGCACCCCATGGTGATGCACTTGGGCATATAAACCCTTTATCCAGGTTCTCCTGTAGTTGTTTCTCTAGCTCTTCAAGCTCAATAACATCTATTCTATATGGATTCTTGGATATTGGTAGCTCCCCAGGTATAAGTTCAATTGAGAACTCAACATCTCTTCTTGGAGGAAGACCAAGAAGTTCCTCGGGAAACACTTTAGCGAATTCACTCACAATAGGCATTTCTTCAAGGGTGGTTTCTTCCTTGGACTCAATCATATGAGCCAGATATGCGTGCTCATAAGGCAGTAATATCCATGCTTGAGATGATAGAGATAAAGGAGATTCATCTTCCTCCTGACACTTGTAAAGAATTGGGGGTCGATTCTCCATATGGAGTGTGATTTCCCTCTCCCAACAATTTATGTTGGCTCTATATAAGGAAAGCCAATCCATTCCAAGAATTGCATCAAATTCCACCAAAGGGTGTATGATGAGGTTCGCCGGGAAATTCAATCCATAGATTATAACAGGGGAGGACTTATACTCATGGGATGCAATGATTTCCCCATTTGGAGTACTCACAGACATCTTTACTTCCATGATTTGTGGTGGTGCAGGGATTGTTCTACTAAACTTTTGAGATATAAAAGAATGCATAGAGCCTGAATCAAAAAGTACGTTCGATATTCTTGAATGAATAACTAGCGTACCTGTCACCACTTCATTGTCGGGGTTCACTTCAGCAGAAGTGATGGCAAAAGTTCTTCCTTATTGTCTTGGAGGTTGTTGGTTGCCTCCGATAACCCTTGGATTAGGGCACTGATTTGCAAAATGACATGGTTCTTTGCATTTTTAGCATTGAACAACGTGTTGAGGTTCGAACGGAGCGTTCCTCTCCTCTGTCGCAGCCGCGGGTCCTTCTTGCTGACAGTTAACAGCTAGGTTCCCTTCTCTTCCACACCTGAAGCATTTTCTTGTCCCCCTAAGGCAATTTCCAGGGTGCTTCTTTCCACACTTTTGGCAAGTGGGGTGCTGGAACTTCTTAGCGTCGTTGTATTTATCCATCGGACCACCAGCATTGAATTCCACCTTACGCTTCTTGTCCCCATGATACCCCTGTGATTCTCTGATCTCCATTTCAACCTTGAGGGCACATCGGACAATTTCCTCATAGCTGTCGAAGTCACGGATCTCTAATGCTTTCCGCAAGCTAGGCTTCATCCCACCAAAGAAGCGGTCAACCTTGCATTCGGGGGTAACGACAAAGCCGGAAGCGTATCGTACAAGCCTTGTGAATTTTTCCTCGTACGCTCCCACAGATTCTTCATCTTTCTTCTTGAGGGAAAGGAAGTCCCTTTCCATCTTAAGACGGAGGGTGCGCGGAAAATATTTATCGAAAAACATCTTTCGGAATTCCTTCCATTCCAAAGCCTCGATCTCCTCCTCAGGCTTCGTATTTTTGATCAATGTCCACCATTGATTAGCTTCACCCTCCATACGATAAGCCGCCGGGAGAACCTTCTCTTGTTCAGAACGTTGGAGGATGGAGAATATCTTTTCAATGGAGTTGATCCATTGCTCAGCGATCGTGGGATCAGATGATCCACTAAAAGTAGGAGGCCTTTGTCTCATGAAGCTTTCAATAGTGACTTGTTCTTTCTTAGGGGGGGTTGAACGTTCCTCCTGACCCGTGTTTCTATTCAAAACTTGATTTAGCTGAGAGAGAAGCGTGAAAAAGTTCACGATTCCCACTCCCATTGGATTGGGCATCTCATTAGTACAATCATCACACTGATCTTCACAACAGTTGTTAGCCCGAGTTCTCCTATTACCGGCCATTGGCTGGAATAAAAGGAAAGTTAGGGGTAACACATAAAGGGTAATCCAAAGACAAAAGTTGATGACTTATAAATACACTTTAATCTCTTTAACTCATGAGTCTATAGGATTCAATCCAGGCTTTTCATGATCTACCTTCTAACATATATTCTTAGGGGCATTTTTTCCTTAATAAGGGTTCATACTAAGCTTGTGAATTTATCAAAACATATCCCCCGGGAGTGTCATAACCAAGAGTGCAGCAAGGTCCGTTGTCGTGCACCAGTTCCCGTTCGAGTCTAGCTCAAAGCGGTGTTTTCGGGTTTTACCCCTAGGATACATCTGTGCCAGAGCCGCCTCTACCTGCTCGTATCCAGACAGGGATGTATTTGCTTGATAAACCACTTACTCAATACTTACCAAAACATAGGGATGTTTTTTTTATACTTAGTCTTGTATCTAAGGCTTTACTAGGGTTTCCAAATCCCAAAAATAACTAAACCTATCCTCTGATACCAACTATGACAACCCTGCTTTTTATTACAACTTAAACATGCTTTATTACATAAAACTTCACTTGATACAACAAAGAAGATCGAGAGGTTTAGTGTCTTTGGGGCTTAGGATCATTACAAAAAAACTTTAAACTTGAAATACAACATATTTATTGAAAACTTCCTTTACATGACCACTAAATTCCTTCGTACTTAGCATTGCATGGGATAACCTGAGGACATGCATAAGAAAAGGGTGAGCTGTAAAGCCCAGTAAGGGAGTACACATGGAATAACATCAGGAGTACAATACATGTTAGGCAATAGGCATATCAATAGATCATAAAATAAACATGAACATAAAGGCATGATAAATCATGGTAATCATAACATGGAAATGTGGCAACAACACTTAACATTGAATTAGCATGAGCCAAGGCTCATTGCACATGGAGCATGAGTAAACCCTCATTGCACTTGAAGCACGAGTAAACCCTCATTGCACTTGAATTAGCATGAGTCAACACTCATTGCACTTGACGTATCATGATACTATACTTTACCAAATTCATTGGAGCGCTATAAGGGTGCACCCTTCTTAAACATTTCATTTCATGCATAAGTGTGCCACATGGATCATAAAACATGGATTCATAAAACATAATCATTTATTCCATGATAAAGGAATGTAAAATTAATACATGAAACTTTATAATCAATAAGTAAATGTTCATAAAGGTGAATACCCTTGATGGAGAAATGGGCATGGTATTCACTACACAATGACATTGGCTTAGAAAATCGGTGTGATTTCGACAGTGTAACGGCGTGACATAAGAATTCATAAAAAAAGTTGATGAGAGAGAAAGGGGTTAATCATCATATTTACATTTAATGGACAGTAAGGAATTAAAATAAATACATTTCCCAACAATTTTAATGGAATTTAGATTCATGATACAAATGTATTGCTTGAATGTAAAAGAGGAGAGAGAAGTTCCTTTCAGAATTTCGGCATAGTAACGGGTGTACATGGGAGGCATTTAATGAGAGAGAAATGGGTCTCCCATCATTCAAACAATAAGAGGGCAGTATGGGGGAGGTGAGAAACTATACCCCAACATTCATAATTGAAATTAAAATGGCAACACAACTTAATGAAAATTGACAAAAATGAGAAAGGAAGAAAAAACCCTTACTTGGAAGTGTGCTTCCAAAGGCTAGAGAGAGGCTTGTGAGAGGCTTCTTGGGAGATTGGGGAACCTTGAGAGGATTCTAGAGAGAGTAGGGCAGAGGTTGGACGAACTCCAAGGGCTTTGAGTGATGAGGAAGTGGGAGCTTGGGTGGGTTTATATAGGAAAGGTGAGGGAATTCTTTATTATTTAGGTTTGGGACCCCTTATATTAAAATAATCCAAACCACAAACCATCCCATGGTATTTTCCCATAGTTTCTGGAAAATGAAAGAGGAAAATAATATTTTACAAGTCCAAGGTCCGAACTTATTAAAAAATTAGGGTTTCTTATGTGGAGGTGAGTCACACTCCCATGGAAATTAATTTAAAAAGGCAAAGTGTTGAATAAGTCTTGAGGGCTCCATTAATGCTTTGAAAAGTAAGTCAAACAAACCCAAAACCTCATTATTTTAATGATAAAACACATATTGGCCGAAAATAAGGATTTTGGAATTTTATTACATCACCATTGGGTCATTATGATGTCATAAAACACATTATATATTTAAATGGTATTTAATTTTTACCCAAAAATTTGACTCTCAGAAAATTATGAAAAATTCACCGTTGGATAATTTCGACGTCCTTATTCCAAAAATAATATTTATTTTATCTAAATAATTTTCAAAATATGTGAATTTTCACTTTTAAAATAAAAATTGACATTTATAAAAAATTCACGGGTTTTGACAGAAATGGCTTTCAAACCTTAATAAAAATTTTAATTGCATTCATAAAATTATAAGATCATTTATATTTAATAAAAATTAATTTAATATTAATAATAATATTTTATTAAAATATTATTTAATTCAAAAAATACCTTAATTTAATAAAATATAATTCTTAATTAAATAATAACCAAAAACACCATTTGTACTTTAAAAACTATTTACAATGTATCAAAAATGACTAGAAATTATATTCATTAATATATACAAAAATAATGCACATGAACATAGTACTACTTATTTGTTACATAACCCCTTAAAATAGCCGCATAAGACCTAAGGGTAAGGTGTTTGATGGTGACAGACTCTTGGGGTGGCTCGGATAACATCGCTCGAGTGGTAGTCTCTATCAACTTCCTCTTTTCCCGTAGACGGTCCCGTTCGAGCTTGACATAATGAAGCTCAGCTTGGGCTTGGTCAAGGGAGAATCCCAAAGACGCCACCTCTTTTCCGAACTCTGATAAATGGGCTTCGTATGGGGCAATTCTACTGGATGAGGCCATCGCTTCCTTTTTCTGAGTAAAATCGGGTTCGTTAAAGCCATATATTTATACTACTCAAGTGATCATTGTTCAACGGCTATAAAAGTAATGGTCACAAATCTTAACATAAAACTAAAGAAGTTTACATCTTATAAAAACATTTTTCATAAAGAAACATTTAACTGGATCAAGAGGGATTTTCCATTAATGAAACTTTGGGTCATTACAATGACCTCTTCTGATAGCCTCAAGATGGGGCACTCATCAGTTTGTGCCTCAGCTCCTGAAAACGATGATGCCATCTCTCCATCCACATGAAGGGACATCCCTTATTTGTCAAAATTGAAAGGGATGTTATAACTCTGGAAAATTTAGGTACGAATCTCCGGTAGTACCCAGCCAACCCCAGGAAACTTCACACCTCGGTCACACTCATGGGTGGATCCCAAGTTAGCACAGACTCCGTCATTGTTGGTTCCACTACAACTCCAGCCTCCAAGATAACGTGTCCCAAAAAGTAGACCTCCCATATCTAGAATGGGAACTTTGAGATCTTAGAATAAATTTGGTTCTCTCGTAGTGTATACAGAACTATCTGCAGATGATAGGCATGCCCCTCCTCCGTCACTAAGTACTCCAAGATGTCATCAATGAAGACCAACACAAAGCGATCAAGGTATGGCTGAAAGATCTTGTTCATAAGTCCCATTAACACTACTGGGGAATTGGTCATGCCGAATGGAATAACCAAGAACTCATAGTGGCCATAACGATGTCTGAAGGTCATCTTCTAAACATCCTCATCTCATACCCTGAGCTGATGATAGCATGATCTGAGGTCTATCTTCAAAAACATCGAGCTCCCATCAACTAATCAAAAAGATCATTAATCCTTGGAAGTGGATAATTGTTCTTCACGGTCACCTAGTTCAGGCACTAATAGTCCACACCGAGTCCCAAATGCCCATATGCATTCTTGGAAAACAAAATTGGGGATGCCCATGTAGAACCATTGGGCCTTATGAACCCATTCCTCTATAAGTCCTCAAACTATACCCGTTACTCAAGAATCTCCTCGGGAGCCATCTGATATGATGGTGTAGATATAGGTGTTGTCCCGAGGTACAGTTCGATGTAAAATTCTACATATATACGAGGAGGTAGTCCTGGAACATCATCAAGGAAGACATCGTCATACTAGTCCACCACTACAGGATAGCTCGGACTATCAACATCAACTTATCTGAGGGTAAGGCTAGAAAACTGATGTGTGATTAGTTTCACCCTACTCCGGTTAATTCCATCCTATGTGGAAAAGGTTACCTTCTCATCGGTGAAGTAAAACCTAGTCCCATCCTCACAAACACACCGCACTTTGTGCCTAATGTAGTCAATTCGAGCATGTACTGTAGATAACCATTCCATACCCAAGATGATGTCGTAAGGCCTTGACGTCTCAACTAGAATATCCTAGTTAAAGATCTCGCCTCATATATTAATCTCACACTGCTATAACCAGTGTGTAATTATCAAATCCCCTCCCATAGGAGTCCCTAGCCGTAAGGATTGATCCAACAGCACCATCGGAATCTCTGATCTCTGAACGAGGGTCGTGAAAATAAAAGAGTGATCGGAACCTGTGTATATAAGTATTGCAGCTAGGGTGGAGTAGAAATAGATCATACCTTGAATTTTATCAGGAGTTTTGTGGTCATAGGCCCCAGCGGCCTGGAGCTGAGCTCGTGCCTATGCACCTGCTCCTTGGGTTCGGGGTGGACCACCTAGAGGTGGTGGCAGTAGAACCTCGAATCATATCCTACCACCTAATGTACTACTGACTCCTCTACCACGTCTACCTGCTGCCTGTGGACATCCTCAATTGAACCTCTACCTATTCCTCAGCTGCCCCTCGACCATCTGTTGGTCTTCCATACCGCAGGTCGGGTAGTCACGAGCCATGTGACCCTGCCTGATGCACGAGTAGCATTGCCTACTTTTCATCTATCCTCCTTTATCCTGTGATCCCCTCACCACCGAAATTGTATCCTGAGGTCGTCCACCAGAAGTTATGGCCCTCTTGATCCCCTACGTCATCCATCTACTGCCTGTTGCAGATGAATCTATTACCTGATGTCTGGTGGTGGATCTTGTTGTCGGTTCCTGCTCAGTTAGGAAGCTCTCCACCAAAATCGCTCACTCTAGCACCCCAACCTGCATTGGAATGATGAGCGATATCATCGATGCTCTGATCTACCATCAGAGACCCTTCTCAAAGGTATGGGCCCTGAAGAAAGGGTCTCGTATCATGTCGGGGGAGTATCAGGAGAGATTAGTGAACCTTGATGAGTACTAGGCCACGATTATGTTTCCCTGTTGTAAGTGTAGCAGCTCCTATATACGCACCGAGCATAGGGTCACTGGGATGAACTCTGACCTGAAAAGGCCCTCGATGTCCACCCAGGTGAGGGTATCCTCATTGTGTAACTGGACTTTCATACTCCACCATCTTCCAGCTACTCCATAGAAGAGACTGGTAGCTAGGATCACCATTATATCAGTTGGTGTCCCAACTAAGAGAAAAACACTGGCCACAGCCTCCAGCCAGTCCTCAGCCGTATGCGGATCCATCTCACCTCAGAACCTCATAGGCCTCTACTGCTAAAACTTGTGGAACACGCTCAGTCAGTGTGCACCCTCTTCTGGTGGGGATAGTGAAATCTATTGCCCAAAGGGTGCTGGTTCTACTGGTGCACCACCCGATGGTACTATTTCCGTAAGAGGGCACTGCACCGAAGCCTCATCACTCGGTTGGTCGTCATTTTGTACTCTCTCAGTAATCCTGGATAGCTATCTGTGTGGTGGAATCCTGAAAAAAAATAGGTGTGCCACGATCAATAAGTTATACCTAGTAATATGACTCAAGAGATCAAAAGTAAAACACTTCCAAAACACATGAAATTAGTATTTTTTGTGCATGGAGTCAGAAATTAGAATTCAGGGTCCTGGTGTATGGATACATCAGCTGCCACACCAACACTAGATTCCCCAAACTGAAAACCACACTCATAAAACTTAACACAATTTCCACATAGAAAATATTAGAGTCCTAGGTATTCGGTATAATAGAATCCTTTGATACCACTTTGTCACGACCCGTCCCTGGGGGCCCGTGACTTGACTACCCCAAGCCCGCCTTCCATAGGCCTGGGGCTGGAAACTAGCACCGGAAATGAATATCCCTATAATGGGAAGGCATTGACTTTAAACCTATACAACACACAATCCAAGAACACAACAAGAAGAAACCATTAAGTAAACTTCTATAGTAATGATTTTTCTGAAATAAAAGGGGCCGGAATACAAGCCCAACTAGAAAGTACAAGTATAACTAAAAGAGGAAACGGTTCCTGGAACGTCTACCAAGGACCCTACCTGAAGGGTAGGTACAGCTCATGATCAGTAGTCACTGTGGCATGTCACGTCAAATGGTCCAACTCTGAGCACCTTACAGTCTTGGCTCCCTGAGCCTCGATCAATGCTATATGTCATCTTCACAAGACATAGCAAGGTGCAGGTGTAGCCCATGCAGGGGTGAGATTAACGATACTCAATAGGGACCCCAAGACCCCCAAAGTTCTCCCAGAGTTCCATAAAGTGAAAACCACAAAGCAAGACCTCAATCACAAAGCAAGAAGCACTAATCATCAACTCTAATTAGGTATATTTATATACATATAACTAAGTTAAAAAAATATACATGTCTCATACATGAGGAAACATAAGGCTCCAACTAATAAGCCATTTGCACAACTGATCCCTGATGGAAGAATGCCACAAAGGTAATGCCACGAAGGTAATACCACGAAGGTAAAAGTACCACAAAGGTAACACCACGAAGGTAAAATTTCCACAAAGGTAACACAATAAAGGTAACACCGCGAAGGTAAAAGATTCATCTCACACCAGGTATATAACTTAATTACAGAAGTACAGATGATTAGTCATAAAACTATATCATCTTAATCTCTTGAGAGGCTCTGTTGTGGACCCACACAGGATCGATAGATGATAACCCACATAGGATCACTAGGCGCTAACCCACACAGTATTGATAGATGCTGACCCACACATAATCACTAAGTGCTGACCTACACATGATCGATATATGCTAACCCACATAAGATCGATGCACTTTCTTCACGTTACAACCAGCCACTATATTCCCACACTAAGCATGCTTGATTATGAGAGGATCCAATCCTCAAGACACCGATCATACCTCAACTACCACAAAGTTACATGAAGAAGTATCCCAGAGGATCGCCATGTTGTAAGGGTTGCAATGCGGCTGACGGTGCGTCAATCGGACGCCCCGTCTATGACTTATAAGCATTTTAGTACTGAGGGCCCGGTTGGATTTGGGTTCAATCCAACCCATATATACTCCAAAATTATCCAAAACTCAAGTGGAGTATACCAAAAGGATCGTCCCACTCCAAGGATCCCAACGCTGTAGATGGTTTGTTAAACAGACTCTTGGGTCACAAGTTATGGCTCTTTTTAGCGAAACTGGGCCTGGAAGGGTCTGAGTCCAGTTTCGACTCGGTTGGGCCGACCCGGCCTGAACCGGCCTGGTCTGGCCCAGTTGGGTTGGGCCATGGTGGGATCGGCCCACTGGGCTGCGGACCAGCCCGGCTCACCTGGGCGGTGCGGCCCGCTGGGGTGGCGCGGCCCGGCCCATGGAGGGGCATGACCCGCTGGCCTTGCGCGGCTCGGCCCGTAGAAGACGCAGCTCGCTAGGATCACGGGTCCCGGCCTGTTGTGGGGTGTATCCTGCTGGTGGTGCGGCCCACTGTAGCGGTTCCCACCCTAGCTGGCACAGGGGGCGTTTCCCCCATTCGGAAAATGGAGCTGTGGCGCCACGGGGCGCCGCCAGGTCGTTCGCGGGACCTATAAAGAGCGGGTCCTAGCCCTCCACCTTGGATTTCGAGCCACAAGCATCTCTAGCTGTGCATGAAGGCGCGCTGCTCGCCTCCTCCCATGGATATCTGGTAATGGATGATGTTGTCTATCGCGGCTATATGTCATGTCCCTCTCTCTAGCAATGAGACGTTGTATGCCCCTCCGCCTTTTGTGACCGACCCGAGCCAGCTGTCGTCTTCACCTGCCATGGATACGGTTGCGGCCTTCTTCTCTAGTGGTGTGTGATGGCATGCCGCCATCTCTTCTACTTCTGTCCAGTGTTGGCCACTGCCATTACCTCCTCCACCGGCACCGGTTGCCGGCGGTCTTCTGTGGGTCACTAGGTGATCTCTGGTGGCCCATTTCTCCATCTGAAGGTGCCAACGGACTTCCCAGGATGCTCTCTTCATCACTAAGCCCGTTGTTCTGGGTTTCTTACAACCCAAATAAATCACTCGCAAATAATACATCAAAATTCATCAAAATTCAAAGGGTCCGGGACTTTTTCATTTGGCCCATGCCCTCCGCGTTGGCTTGATAGAAAGAGGGTAGTATAATGATTCAACAACTCTTGAATTTAGAAAAGAAATAAACCCTACCTCAAGATCATTGTAGAACTTCTACATTTGAGGATGATTTGGTGTTTTTCGGTTTGTGATTCGGTGGCACCGGTCACCACTCGCTCAAACTGGTTTCGTCCTCCAAGTGGTTGGTGTCGCGGTACTTTTTCAGAGCTTCGTTGCTTGGTGAAGTCGTGCCAATACTCTACCCCGAGGTCCATATAAATAGGATAGGGGGAGGGTGAGTAACGTCGTGGAGAATTTATGAGGTTCATTTAATGAATGAACCTCCCATATTCCTATGGTTTTGTTACAAAGATTGAGAGGTCAAGGCAATTAATGTTTTGACATGTCATTTATCCTGCCAGCACCTCTTGTATGTTGGAGGAAAAGAAAAAGAAAAATAAAATAAAATTGTTATTTTATTATTATTTTAAATTTCCAAAATCTATCCTTTTCTCCCAACCTACTACAGTCATAGTGAATCCATTCTTAAGTGAATCTCAGCATTGTAGATTCAATAGTGCTCTCAGATTTTTAATCTGAGAACTGGTTCAGAAGTTAGAAAATTCCACTCATGCATTTACTGAACGTACCTTAAAATAATTTCATAAATTCATTACGGGCACACAGGGCCTTGGAATCACGCACTCTCAATTTTTTTAGACTCGTAATAATTCCATATAATTAAAAAAATTACATGGAAAATCTAGGTCTTTAAATTTTTCTCCTACCGTGTAGCAATTTATTTTACCCTTGCTCCACATTCCACCACCCATCACGGCTTCCACAACACTCGGATTCCACATAAAACACATCAAATACCTTCCCCCTCCCATCCTTCTTATGTACCTTCTATTTTCCTTTCCCTATTATGGATTTGGTGACATAATACTTTTCCTTGTGCAATTTTAACTTGAGTTTTCTTATTTAATGGATTTTAATGGCATTATAAGGGGTTCTCTAACCTTATTTTGGTGGTTTATCATGGTACCTTATGAAATAGATGTATTTAAGGTAGGATGATTCATGCATGACCTTTTACATTTAAAACCATGATTTCTTATGGTTTCTAATATTTTTTTAAATTTTTTTATGAATTCTATCATGATTAATTAGTGGCTTTCACCCTATGATGATAATTTTCCATGGTTTTTCATTTTAGACAAAAGGGGTCTCCACTAATTTTTTTTGATAAAAAAGTGGTTTTCAAATACCATGAACCCCTATTTCTTGATTAAATACATTATTGGATATTTAATATTGTTTTCATAATTTATAAAAATTTTAGGTTCTTTATGAAAAAATGTAATGTTTTAAAAATATTTTTTGATGTATTTTTATATGGTTTTATTTTCAAGACATGTTTCCAAATTCCCAATTGGCACATTTTAAATGGGGTTTTCTTAAGATAAAATTTTTATTGAAAAAATAATTTTTAATCAAACTAGTTCAATGTGTTGTTTTAACTAGTGATGTGATATTACACCTCTCCACTCGGGCTTTGAATCATCTTAACTAATAACATGATATTGCACTTCTCCACTATTTTAGTTTTCCTTCCTGACTAGTGACATTAGAAAACTCTCCTCTACTAGGTTAGTTTTCATACAGACCAGGGACCTGATTCTACTCCTCTCCATTAGTCCATTATTTTGTACTGACCAGTGACATGATACTATTTATTTTTATTAGTTTAATGTGTCTCATAGGCTATATTTTATTATTTTTTTTCTTCTTGAGTGAATATTATTTATAATTATATTTTCCTAATTTTATAACACTTTATTTGATGTCATTGTAGCCTATATTATCCTATTTTTCTTCTACATTAATTGATACCGTTACTACTTATATGTGTTCATGTTTTTATTAGTTACATTATCATAAGAGTTTTTCCTTATTTTTAAAAGTATTATTTTATTATTCTAGTGTGTTCTTTAAATTGGTTTAAAATTTTTACTTTATTCCCTTAAGTTAAATCTAAGTGTATTATAAATCATGTCCCAGAAACTATTTATTATTTCATAAATGGAATCACATCAAAAAAATTTCAAAATCATAGTTTCCTGAAATGAGTGGATTATTTACATTATGTAAAAATAAATTTAAACGATGACCTGTGTGACTTTTTTTTATGAAAAATGAGCATCTTAATTTCATAGTTATATTTTCAAACTATAATGAAAATGATTTACTTTTAATGTCTATACATGGAATCATGAATAACTAAATTTAAAAAAATTAAAAACTTAATATAATAAAAGTTATTAAAATGAAAATGAAAATAAATAAAAACTAAACTTCAAGTGATGGTAAACTTAACCCATTTTTATGGCCTCTTTGAATAATGAATCTCTCATAGTATAAGATTTAATTATGGTTAATATATATCAAATAAAAAATAAAATAGTCAAATAGTGTACAACATTAATAAAAAGTTAAATTTTTGGAAATTCTCTTTTATGGGAAGAATGAATTCAAATTTTAGTGTTATAATCAGTTACAGTAAATGATGGAAAAAATAGCCTTAGTAATGCACACTAACATCAACTATTTTTCAATGGCTCAAACTAAAGTAACTAATTTACTTTTCCTTTTCGAATACTCCTTAAAATATGAGTCAAAAAGTTGAGTGGTATCTATATTTATAACAAGATGAGTGGTATCTATATTTACAAATTTATACATGTGTAAGGAAAAATGGAGGTGTCTATATTTATATGATCATGTTAACTTTCAAATACCTCCTAGATACCTAGAATCTCACTCCCAATATAATATAAATTAATAATAACACCATGGAAAGGGAATGTTACTAAATCCATCCAAACCATAGGATATCCATCATGCCCCCACTCCTGTAATATTGGCCTCATAGGAAGCTAAGTGATACTAAAATTTATCCCTCATACCAAAAGGCTTTTCCTTTCCATGAAGTAATTAAAGGCTTGATTTGAATGTTGAACTTGCAATGACTATCTTAGCATGAGTTTGTGTAAGATCATCTTGATGAGCCTTCTCATAGTCACACAAATCAATGGTCCCCTTGTAGGGATAAGACTACTACTACTTATTTTTTCAAAATTTGAGTGAAAACTGTGAAATTTTATCTAGTGCTTCACTAACTCTCCATCCTGGGAACATTTAGATTTAAAGAAATAATTGACATTCTTGTCATCTTCATCTCCCAAATAGTTATTATTTCATTTTGTTTCCTGAGACTCACCCCCATCTATTATGGACATGTACCTTTGTTAGATGAACTACCCTGAGTAGTAGTCATCCCATAATAGGTATCAGTGATCATTGTGGATGAATTCAATGGATAACACCTACCATTAGTGGAATAATTCTTTTCTTAAATTCAATCACCCATACCTTCAAATCTTTCGGAAATTATTTAAAACATTTAAATATTGGTTTCCCCTTATTTGAAAGGACCCTTTTTTGTATTTATTTAATTTATTAAATATTAATATTACCGAATCAAATAGGATGGATATGAATCAAAAATGGATGGATGCAAATTTAATGACAAAATAGTATGAATATAGGGAGAAAGAGTTCATCAATATTACAATAGATCATGGATATAAACCTTATAAAATAATTCTTCTGTGTTTACATTGTTGTTATTAAAGACTAATTAGTCTATAGGAATTGGAAGAACACTTGATCTATTATAGAATAGATAGAATTTATAAATGTTTGAATAAACATGGGGATAATGTGAATGTATCTAGTTACTAGGATAACACTACATTTTATGGATTATCTGATATGATTACAGGTGTTATCAATGAATAATTGAATATTGTGTATATGATTAAATGTGTGAATGGTGAGGAATATTGTATTGAGGAAATGAAAATGATAGCTGAATATGAACTTCGTGATTACACAAAATTGTTTGTAAAGCTAAAGAGTTGAGAATATACACCATTATATGCTAGTTGTACTTAATATACAACATTTTCATCCACACTAAAGCTGTATAATTTAAAATTTGGAAATGGATAAAGTGATGCCAGTTTTACTAAACTATTTAATCTTTTGAATTATATGCTCCCATAATACAATGAGCTTACTATATTAACATATGATTCTAAACGAATGCTACGTTCAATGGGTACGATCTCTGAAAAAAAATACATACATGTCTGTAACACCCCGAGATTTTATGAAAAATATTCTTTTTAATTTCATTAATGTCTTGTGTTGTACGCTACACCAAAAGGAGCTTGCACAACACGCATCCTTGACTTGTCTTTCATTACACGCAATCGCGCCCTTCCTTGACAGCGTGTGTAGTACGCAATACCGAGTTTCACTAAACAACGATATGCTATTAAAATATTATTAAAACTAGACGTTATGAATAGTAATAACCACTTTTTAAAATTTTGTAAATTTTATTTTTCAAAATGGACTTCATTTTTGCATTCGGAATATCGAAATTAGCTTTGGGTGAAATTTTGGTGATTTTCGGATAACTTTCATATTTTGATGAATAGTGAAAATTACTAAATTTTAATTAAAAAAAACTTTTTCAATCGAAATAATTAATAGTGATAAATTATTAATTTGAGTGGTTTTAAAGTATATTTAGAATATATTTTTACAATTTAATACAATTTTGGTCATTGGATGTAATTTCACATTTAAACCAGTTATAAACAAGTGTCAATCTTTTGATATTTATTATCTCTTAAAAACACGCCTTTTGTTTTGACGACGGGAATTAATTTTTAAATTAATTAATGCAACTTATATGTTTTGAATTTGGTAAAATAGACATCATTTTTGAGTTCATAATATCAAATATAGCTTAGGCCTAATTTTGGGTATTTTTCTAAAAACTTTCAATTTTTGATGAATAGTGAAACCACTAAGTGGTAGTTAAAAAACTGAATTTTTCATAAAACTTAATTTTACCGCTTCTGTGAGTGGAATTTCAAAAATCCGAGAGACACGGTTGATGTCAGTAAGTAAAATGTGGTTCAATGAGATGAAAATAATTTTTGGTGAATAGTAACTTTTTACTTTTATTTACCACGGTTAAAAGTAAATAGGGTAATTAAGGGTAAAAATGATATTCTTATTACCCTAACACATGTAAAACTTCTATTGGATAAGTGTAATTCGACCAAAAACAAGCTTAGGAATAAAATATGACCATTTAGGCCCACTTGGATTAGATTAGGACATTTATTATTATTTAATTCAAAGAAGAGTTAAAAGAGTTAAAATCAAAGTTTATTTACTAAAACATTTTTAATATAGAGTTATACATAAGAAAATTCGATTGTAAATATTAATCAGAAATCTAAAAAGATTTACTACATAATGGTATTTTATTTGTAATTTTTAGACATTATATAATTTAATTTATTTATGACACAACGATGATGCAGTAATTATCTTATTAATGAAATATTGACATAATTGATGTTATAAATACTCAAATAAATATAATTTGAGCCTTTTTATGACTTACACTAATTTTCTAGGTTAATATGACATGTTATTGTTGATTTAAGTAACTTGGTTCGAACTTATCATTCTGTTATAAATTTCATAAAAATCATGTACCAAATAGTGTCAAAATTGACATAAATTAGTTTTTAAAACAAATATTATATTATTAATTGTTATTTTATTCCTAAAAATATAAGGTTCGGACAAATGACTTAGATAATGTTATATATATTAATAATAAACAATTTGTGGTTCATTTGGCTTCTTATAGTAAGTTTATTAACCTTATAGTATAAGAACACAACAAGACACGGTAAAAGTAAAATTATTTAACTTAATGTTAAATCTAAATGATAAGGTTAAAATAGGAACCTAAACTTGTCTAAATTCTATTGTATGAGAGTATTTCGACCCATCACCACCTTATCCTAGAAATAAATCAATTTTTAGCTATTTAAAACCGAACTTGACTTTATAATAAAATAATATTTTTAGTTATTCCAAAGGTGCCCCTCTCCTCCCTTATAAAAGGACACCTCCTCCCTCTCTTCCTCACACAACTTTGAGCCTTCAATCTCGGCCAAACCCTGCCAAATTCTCTTCTCCACTTCCCTAGAAACATCCTAGAGGTTCTGGTCTTCCTCAAAGACCAATTTTAGTGCCTTAAGAGGAGGTCTCAAGGAGGCGCTTTAAAGAAGAGGTAATTTCCGTTACCGATTCTTTCACCTTTATTTCTTCTTCCACTCCTTCTTCTTAGGTTGTTTCATTATGAAGTAATAACATCAGTATCACTCATATACTGATATGTTATTATAATAATGAAACAACCCTATTTCACCATCTATCCATCCTACGGAAAACGAAATCACCGCGCGTGCGTACGTACGGAATACCGTCCCCACGCCGTGGTGAAATCTATTTTCCACCACCACCTTACATGGATGGGTATAATGATGTAAATAATAACTATACATAGTTATTAGAACATAATATTGATTCTGATATATTGTATCATCCACTCCAATTCAATTCAATAATTATGGAAATGATATCATCGCTCGTGCGTACGTACGGACTACCGTCTCCACGACGCGATGAGATTCATTCTCCATGTTAACCATTTATTAGTGGTTATAAAGTATATATAAGAAATAATAATGAAATATATGACATTATAAAGCTACTGGATTTATGTATATATGTATGTCATCTACTTAATTCCATTCAACTCAATAAGGAAACGAAAACAGCGTTCATGCGTACGTACGGCATACCGTCTCCATGAACGGTGTATTTCTTTCCATTTACTAATTTATTATATATATGTATATTTTCTGAATATATATTATATATAAATCATGTTTTATATTCTGGAATTAAGTAATTATGATCTAAGCAACAATATGAATAATTACAAGTCAAAACACGGACGACAAATGAAACAATTTTACCCAAAATGCTCTTTAACATAGAATTTACAAAAGAAAGGGTAATATAAAGTCATAAGTGAACCATATATGATATCATAACAATGAGTATGATTCTGGAATAAGTCAATGACATTATTTAAATCATTATACAGGAGGTTCGGACACCTACGAAGAAAATCGGACCTAAGGTAAGGGAAATATCACAATCTCATTTTTATCCGAGATTGTTTATACTTTGCTATTTACTGGGGAAAATTTTATCATCCAAATACATGTTTCCTCAATATGTAATATTATTTCGATCCTTCTACAATAGTTTATATCCAATTTTACCCTTCGGTAAGTTTTTTTTAAAAGATATGAAAGGATTATTTTGTCGTTTTTCGTACGAGGTACTTTTTGACTTTTCCGACAAAAGTACGAAGAATGTTTTTTTTAACTTATACGGCATGAATGGATTTTTAAAACATTATTTCCAAGAATCTTCCTTTAAAATTTTTCAAGTTTATTTTTTATCAACTTCTTTTAGTTTATAATTGTATGACATGTTAAGAAAAGAAAAGTGTTTTTGAAGTAGAAAGGATATTTTCCTCAAGAATGGAGTTCAAATGTTTTATCAAAATTATTTTCCATCTAAGATAATATAGGGTTCTGTTTTTATCCCTATTATTACATTGATTTGATTATGTTGTGAGGGAATTACTTTTATGAAGTCATTTACCTTATATGATTTGTTTTATGATGTCATGATGTTTCAAGAATCCCATTTTTGTTACATGTGTTATGCGATGATGTATGATTTATGATTATGTGGCACACATAAGAAAGGATTCATTATAATATGGGTGGGACCTATATCTCCCTCCAATGCATTGGGTAAAGAATTATGAATTGGTTAAAGATTTTATATCTCATGAGATAGACATGGCTGGAACGGTAGGTTATACCGGTTCAGTGAAACAGGATTGAAACGAGGGTGACTCGGTTCAGAAATGGACTTTGTCCACTAAGATAGTCTTGGCAATGAGTCTTGACTAATAAGATATGATTATCTATGATTATGTGTGTATGCCACAAAGTTTCATGTGTTATGTTATGATTATTGGGATTACATTTCACTACTATGATTTATCCCATGTTATGAAATTATGATCTCTTTTGCAGGTTAAGATTTACAAAAGATATGTTCTCATGAATATGATGTGATTGATATTTATTTTGTTTACCCTTACTGAGCATTTGAGCTCACCCTTTTATGTTTTCTTTTCCCCAGGATATAAAGAAAGGTTTTAGGTAAGAAAAAAAAGGAAGATCTTTATGGGAGATGTTGAAGATCTTTCACCATGATTAGAAGATTATATTCCGAGTTTCCAAAGACACTAAACTATTACGGTCCTTGTGTGTGTGTTTTTGTAATGTACTAAGTATTCCGCAAAAGTAATGTAATGTCCATGTACGTTAAGCTTTGGGTCTCTACAGTTGGTATCAGAGGGAGGTTTAGTCAACCTTTGGAAACTAGGATGTGAGAACGTTAGTGAGATCCCTAGATATATTTCTAAGGTATGTCTAGGGATGTCCCTAAGGATAAGTATACGTATAGGATATAGTCCTAGAACTATGGTAAAAATATTAGATTAAACCAAATATGTTAGATGTTGAAGTTACTCCCCCTTTATTATCATTTTTGCCTCTCACACTATTCTTTTTGGGTTTTAGACGATGGCTGGAACCCGAATGAACCGTGGTGATCAATGCAATGGACAATGCAATGATTGTCCTCCTGAACAAACAAATGTTATGGGAGATGGAGTGCAAAATCTTATTGCTATACTTACACAAGCTATGAATCATTCTGGACTTCCAAATGAGCAGAGAAGGGAACAATATTCTATTGAGTCCTTCATGAGGCAACCTCCACCTTCTTTCAGTGGGACTTCCGATCCACTTGTTGCTGAACAATGGATCAGTACCACTGAAAAGATATTTTCAGTTCTTCAATGTTCTGAACATGATAAAGTCATCTTAGCAGTATATCGTTTGGAAGGTGAATCTGATCAATGGTGGAATCTTATCAAGAATACGAGGCCAAGAGATGAAATCGAGTCCATGGAATGGGACGAGTTAAAGAACTTGTTTTTCAGTAAGTACTTCCCTCGTATTCTTCGAACAAAGATGGAAAATGAGTTTCTTGAGCTGAAGCAGAAGGATGATGAATCTATTGGTATATACGAAGCGAATTTTACAAGGCTTCCAAGGTATGCATCTGGCATTATCATCCAACCTGAAAGTAAAGTTGATCGATTTTTCAGTGGCTTAAAACCAACTCTTCGAAGGGCATTAGCTATAAGAGACTTCAGTAGCTATGAAGAAATTGTGCGTTGTGATATCAAGGTAGAAATGGAAGTTGTTGTTACATATCAATCTCATGGTTTTGACAAGAAACGAAAGATGGAATTCAAGGAGAAATCTCAGAATAATGGTGAAAAGAAGATGAATGTTTCCTTATGCACAAAGTGTGGAAAGAAGCATGGTGGAGATTGTCTTAAAAGGAATAGAAAATGTTTTAAGTGTGGAAAAGAAGGTCATCGAGCAGCTGAGTGTCGAAGTAATGGAAAAAGGGTTTCTAATGATGTGAATAAAGAAAACACTACAGAGAACGCACCACCAACACTTCAATGCTTCAAGTGCAAGGAAATGGGGCATTATGCTAATAAATGCCCTAATCCAAGGGTTAGTGATGATCGACATGAGAAAACGCTTAAGTAAAAGGACAAAGGGAAGTCACATGCGATCACTATTGGCGATGTTGAATATGACAACGATGTGGTGGAATGATTAAGTGTTTATGTAATGGGATTCCAAAATAATGTTGTATCATGGAGTATTGGAATATTTACGTATTGGTCTAATGTGGTATTCAAAGTGATTGAGATATTTTTGGAAATAAGATGATATGCGCATAATGAAGGGAAAACGAGAAAATGAAATGTTTAACAGTATTCATGAGCTCATGATTGATATAAGGACTAAGTGATATCATGGTTTGAGTATATAGAATTTTGAGGATTTTGGTATGTGGAAAGTGTTAACTTTTAACTGCATTCATGTTTTCACTAAGGTTCAATGGGTATTCATTCTTCAAGAGAATACATGATTAAGGTATTCACATGTTTGTAATTTGACCAACAAGATATATCTTATGATATATGGGGGATAAATGATGGCATTCACGTGATTGTTCTGTGACATTTCAAGTAATCATTTTCTTTATACTATGAGCTTGGACCGAAGTATTTTAGATAAGCCTAAATATTAGAATGGATTATGTTGGAAATAAGTTAAGATAAAACGTTTTTCGATATTATTGATGGGATGTTATAGTAATATAGCTTTAGAAAAAGGACAACCTGCAGGACGGGCGACAGCCCATCGCGTCGGACAAGGCTGTGGGAATCGAACCCACAACCGAAGTGCGACTGGCCTTTATCTCCTACCACTGGCCTACAGGAAGTCCCTGTTTATTAGAAACTAGTTTTATTATATTAAGCAGTATGATATATGAAGTATAAGTCCATTTTAAGAACCATATATGATTAATCTCACTATATAATGACTTATGTATATTTAATAACTTTTTCTAACCTTTTGTTTGAGACAGATGGAATGACCCGTCATTCTATCACATGATCTTCTAACACTTCACGAATAACAAATTCAACTTCATTTATTTAAGAGATGAAGTGGAAATTGTTCAAGGCACGAACAACAGTAAGATTGTACCAAAATAAAGTAAGTATTTATTCTAATTCAAATTCTTCAACTTTAGGGAAAGGATCTTGAAAACCAAAAATGTTGTCCTAGTGCTCTTATATCTGATTAATCATATGGTACCTTAGATCGTCACAAATTTATGGATTTGTGATTGTTGGCTTTTCCATAGCCATGTTCTCTACCACTCTCCATCAGAACATGATGGTTAAAAAAACTGAATTTTTCATAAAACTTAATTTTACCGTTTCTGTGAGTGGAATTTCAAAAATCTGAGAGACACGGTTGATGTCAGTAAGTAAAATGTGGTTCAATGAGATGAAAATAATTTTTGGTGAATAGTAACTTTTTACTTTTATTTACCACGGTTAAAAGTAAATAGGGTAATTAAGGGTAAAAATGATATTATTATTACCCTAACACATGTACAAATTCTATTGGATAAGTGTAATTCGACCAAAAACAAGCTTAGGAATAAAATATGACCATTTAGGCCCACTTGGATTAGATTAGGACATTTATTATTATTTAATTCAAAGAAGAGTTAAAAGAGTTAAAATCAAAGTTTATTTACTAAAACATTTTTAATATAGGGTTATACATAAGATAAATTTGATTGTAAATATTCATCAGAAATATAAAAATCTTTACTACATAATGGTATTTTATTTGTAATTTTTAGACATTAGATAATTTAATTTATTTATGACACAACGATGATGCAGTAATTATCTTATTAATGAAATATTGACATAATTGATGTTATAAATACTCAAATAAATATAATTTGAGACTTTTTATGACTTACACTAATTTTCTAGGTTAATATGGCATGTTATTGTTGATTTAAGTAACTTGGTTCGAACTTATCATTCTGTTATGAATTTCATAAAAATCATGTACCAAATAGTGTCAAAATTGACATAAATTAGTTTTTAAAACAAATATTATATTATTAATTATTGTTTTATTCCTAAAAATCTAAGGTTCGGCCAAATGACTTAGATAAGGTTATATATATTAATAATAAACAATTTGGGGTTCGTTTGGTTTCTTATAGTAAGTTTATTAACCTTATAGTATAAGAACACAAGAAGACACGGTAAAATTAAAATTATTTAACTTAATGTTAAATCTAAATGATAAGGTTAAAATAGGAACCTAAACTTGTCTAAATTCTATTGGATGAGAGTATTTCGACCCATCCCCACCTTATCCTAGAAATAAATCAATTTGGAGCTATTTAAAACCGAACTTGACTTTATAATAAAATAATAATTTTAGTTATTCCAAAGGTGCCCCTCTCTTCCCTTATAAAAGGACACCACCTCCCTCTCTTCCTCACACAACTTTGAGCCTTCAAGATCGGCCAAACCCTGCCAAATTCTCTTCTCCACTTTCCTAGAAACATCCTAGAGGTTCTGGTCTTCCTCAAAGACCAATTTTAGTGCCTTAAGAGGAGGTCTCAAGGAGGCGCTTCAAAGAAGAGGTAATTTCCGTTACCGATTCTTTCACCTTTATTTCTTCTTCCACTACTTCTTCTTAGGTTGTTTCATTATGAAGTAATAACATCAGTATCACTCATATACTGATATGTTATTATAATTATGAAACAACCCTATTTCACCATCTATCCATCCTACGTAAAATGAAATCACCGCGCGTGCGTACGTACGGAATACCGTCCCCACGCCGTGGTGAAATCTATTTTCCACCACCACCTTACATGGATGGGTATAATGGTGTAAAGAATAACTATACATAGTTATTAGAACATCATATTGATTCTGATATATTGTATCATCCACTCCAATTCAATTCAATAATTATGGAAACGATATCATCGCTCGTGCGTACGTACGGACTACCGTCTCCACAACGCGATGAGATTCATTCTCGATGTTAACCATTTATTAGTGGTTATAAAGTATATATAAGAAATAATAATGAAATATATGACATTATAAAGCTACTAGATTTATGTATATATGTATGGAATCTACTTAATTCCATTCAACTCAATAAGGAAACGAAAACAGCGTTCATGCGTACGTACGGCCTACCGTCTCCATGAACGGTGTATTTCTTTCCATTTACTAATTTATTATATATATGTATATTCTGAATATATATTATATATAAATCATGTTTTATATTCGGTAATTAAGTAATTATGATCTAAGCAACAATATGAATAATTACAAGTCAAAACACGGACGACAAATGAAACAATTTTACCCAAAATGCTCTTTAACATAGAATTTACAAAAGAAAGGGTAATATAAAGTCATAAGTGAACCATATATGATATCATAAAAATGAGTATGATTCTGGAATAAGTCAATGACATTATTAAAATCATTATACAGGAGGTTCGGACACCTACGAAGAAAATCGGACCTAAGGTAAGGGAAATATCAAAATCTCATTTTTATCCGAGATTGTTTATACTTTGCTATTTACTGGGGAAAATTTTATCATCCAAATACATGTTTCCTCAATATTTAATATTATTTAGATCCTTCTACAATAGTTTATATCCAATTTTACCCTTCGGTAAGTTTTTTTTAAAAGATATGAAAGGATTCTTTTGTCGTTTTTCGTACGAGGTACTTTTTGACTTTTCCGACAAAAGTACGAAGAATGTTTTTTTTAACTTATACGGAATGAATGGATTTTAAAAACATTATTTCCAAGAATATTCCTTTAAAATTTTTCAAGTTTATTTTTTATCAACTTCTTTTATTTTATAATTGTATGACATGTTAAGAAAAGAAAAGTGTTTTTGAAGTAGAAAGGATATTTTCCTCAAGAATGGAGTTCAAATGTTTTATCAAAATTCTTTTCCATCTAAGATAATATAGGGTTCTGTTTTTATCCCTATTATTACATTGATTTGATTATGTTGTGAGGGAATTACTTTTATGAATTCATTTACCTTATATGATTTGTTTTATGATGTCATGATGTTTCAAGAATCCCATTTTTGTTACATGTGTTATGCGATGATGTATGATTTATGATTATGTGGCACACATAAGAAAGGATTCATTATAATATGGGTGGGACCTATATCTCCCTCTAATGCATTGGGTAAAGAATTATGAATTGGTTAAAGATTTTATATCTCATGAGATAGACATGGCTGGAACGGTAGGTTATACCGGTTCAGTGAAACAGAACTGAAACGAGGGTGACTCGGTTCAGAAATGGACTTTGTCCACTAAGATAGTCTTGGCAATGAGTCTTGACTAATAAGATATGATTCTCTGTGATTATGTGTGTATGCCACAAAGTTTCATGTGTTAAGTTATGATTATTGGGATTACATTTCACTACTATGATTTATCCCATGTTATGAAATTATGATCTCTTTTGCAGGTTAAGATTTACAAAAGATATGTTCTCATGAATATGATGTGATTGATATTTATTTTGTTTACCCTTACTGAGCATTTGAGATCACCCTTTTATGTTTTCTTTTCCCCGGGATATAAAGAAAGGTTTTAGGTAAGAAAAAAAAAGGAAGATCTTTATGGGAGATGTTGAAGATCTTTCACCATGATTAGAATATTATATTCCGAGTTTCCAAAGACACTAAACTATTACAGTCCTTGTGTGTGTGTTTTTGTAATGTACTAAGTATTCCGCAAAAGTAATGTAATGTCCATGTACGTTAAGCTTTGGGTCTCTACAGTTGGTATCAGAGGGAGGTTTAGTCAACCTTTGGAAACTAGGATGTGAGAACGTTAGTGAGATCCCTATATATATTTCTAAGGTATGTCTAGGGATGTCCCTAAGGATAAGTATACGTATAGGATATAGTCCTAGAACTATGGTAACGATATTAGATTAAACCAAAGATGTTAGATGTTGAAGTTACTCCCCCTTTATTATGATTTTTGCCTCTCACACTATTCTTTTTGGGTTTTAGACGATGGCTGGAACCCGAATGAACCGTGTTGATAAATGCAATGGACAATGCAATGATTGTCCTCCTGAACAAACAAATGTTATGGGATATGGAGTGAAAAATCTTATTGCTATACTTACACAAGCTATGAATCATTCTGGACTTCCAAATGATCAGAGAAGGGAACAATATTCTATTGAGTCCTTCATGAGGCAACGTCCACCTTCTTTCAGTGGGACTTCCGATCCACTTGTTGTTGAACAATGGATCAGTACCACTGAAAAGATATTTTCAGTTCTTCAATGTTCTGAACATGATAAATTCATCTTAGCAGTATATCGTTTGGAAGGTGAATCTGATCAATGGTGGAATCTTATCAAGAATAAGAGGCCAAGAGATGAAATCGAGTCCATCGAATGGGACGAGTTAAAGAACTTGTTTTTCAGTAAGTACTTCCCTCGTATTCTTTGAACAAAGATGGAAAAGGAGTTTCTTGAGCTGAAACAGAAGGATGATGAATCTATTGGTATATACGAAGCGAATTTTACAAGACTTGCAAGGTATGCATCTGGAATTATCATCCAACCTGAAAGTAAAGTTGATCAATTTTTCAGTGGCTTAAAACCAACTCTTCGAAGGGAATTATCTATAAGAGACTTCAGTAGCTATGAAGAAATTGTGCGTTGTGCTATCAAGGTAGAAATGGAAGTTGGTGTTACATATCAATCTCATGGTTTTGACAAGAAACGAAAGATGGAATTCAAGGAGAAATCTCAGAATAATGGTGAAAAGAAGATGAATGTTTCCTTATGCACAAAGTGTGGAAAGAAGCATGGTGGAGATAGTCTTAAAAGGAATAGAAAATGTTTTAAGTGTGGAAAAGAAGGTCATCGAGCAGTTGAGTGTCGAAGTAATGGAAAAAGGGTTTCTAATGATGTGAATAAAGCAAACACTGCAGAGAACGCACCACCAACACTTCAATGCTTCAAGTGCAAGGAAATGGGGCATTATGCTAATAAATGCCCTAATCCAAGGGTTAGTGATGATCGACATGAGGAACCGCTTAAGGCAAAGGACAAAGGGAAGTCACATGCGATCACTATTGGCGATGTTGAATATGAAAACAATGTGGTGGAATGATTAAGTGTTTATGTAATGGGATTCCAAAATAATGTTGTATCATGGAGTATTGGAATATTTACGTATTGGTCTAATGTGGTATTCAAAGTGATTGAGATATTTTTGGAAATAAGATGATATGCGCATAATGAAGGGAAAACGAGAAAATGAAATGTTTAACAGTATCCATGAGCTCATGATTGATATAAGGACTAAGTGATATCATGGTTTGAGTATATAGAATTTTGAGGATTTTGGTATGTGGAAAGTGTTAACTTTTAACTGCATTCATGTTTTCACTAAGGTTCAATGGGTATTCATTCTTCAAGAGAATACATGATTAAGGTATTCACATGTTTTTAATTTGACCAACAAGATATATCTTATGATATATGGGGGATAAATGATGGCATTCACGTGATTGTTCTGTGACATTTCAAGTAATCATTTTCAATATACTATGAGCTTGGACCGAAGTATTTTAGATAAGCCTAAAGATTAGAATAGATTATGTTGGACATAAGTTAGGATAAAACGTTTTTCGATATTATTGATGGGATGTTATAGTAATATAGCTTTAGAAAAAGGACAACCTGCAGGACGGGCGACAGCCCATCGCGTCGGACAAGGCTGTGGGAATCGAACCCACAACCGAAGTGCGACTGGCCTTTATCGCCTACCACTGGCCTACAAGAAGTCCCTGTTTAGTAGAAACTAGTTTTATTATATTAAGCAGTATGATATATGAAGTATAAGTCCATTTTAGGAACCATATATGAATAATATCACTATAGAATGACTTATGTATATTTAATAACTTTTGCTAACCTTTTGTTTGAGACAGATGTAATGACCCGTCATTCTATCACATGATCTGCTAACACTTCACGAATAACAAATTCAACTTCGTTTATTTAAGAGATGAAGTGGAAATTATTCAAGGCATGAACAACAGTAAGATTGTACCAAAATAAAGTAAGTATTTATTCTAATTCAAATTCTTCAACTTTAGGGAAAGGATCTTGAAAACCAAAAATGTTGTCCTAGTGCTCTTATATCTGATTAATCAGATGGTACCTTAGATCGTCACAAATTTATGGATTTGTGATTGTTGGATTTTCCATAGCCATGTTCTCTACCACTCTCCATCAGAACATGATGGTTAGATTTTTCTGCCATATCCATATTTTCACCTATGTGGAAACCGAGTGATTAGTTTATTTGGGTAACCGTTACGTTTCATACTTTTGTTTTTAAAGATTAGTTTTGGTATTCCTTTTTACGAAGTGGGTTTCTATCAAAGAAACTTTCGAATAGTAAACCATTTATAACCCCGACGAATTTCGAGGGTGAAATTCATTTTAAGGGGGGTAGAATGTAACACCCTGAGATTTTATGAAAAATATTCTTTTTAATTTCATTAATGTCTTGTGTTGTACGCTACACCAAAAGGAGCTTGCACAACACGCATCCTTGACTTGCCTTTCATTACACGCAATCGCGACCTTGCTTGATAGTGTGTGTAGTACGCAATACCGAGTTTCACTAAACAACGATATGCTATTAAAATATTATTAAAACTAGACGTTATGAATAGTAATAACCACTTTTTGAAATTTTGTAAATTTTATTTTTCAAAATGGACTTCATTTTTGGATTCGGAATATCAAAATTAGCTTTGGGTAAAATTTTGGTTATTTTCAGATAACTTTCATATTTTGATGAATAGTGAAAATTACTAAATTTTAATTAAAAAAAACTTTTTCAATCGAAATAATTAATAGTGATAAATTATTAATTTGAGTGGTTTTAAAGTATATTTAGAATATATTTTTACAATTTAATACAATGTTGGTCATTGGATGTAATTTCACATTTAAACCAGTTATAAACAAGTGTCAATCTTTTGATATTTATTATCTTTTAAAAACACGCCTTTTGTTTTGACGATGGGAATTAATTTTTAAATTAATTAATGCAACTGATATGTTTTGAATTTGATAAAATAGACATCATTTTTTGAGTTCATAATATCAAATATAGCTTAGTCCTAATTTTTGGTATTTTTCTAAAAACTTTCAATTTTTGATGAATAGTGAAACTACTAAGTGGTAGTTAAAAAAACTGAATTTTTCATAAAACTTAATTTTAACGCTTCTGTGAGTGTAATTTCAAAAATTCGAGAGACACGGTTGATGTCAGTAAGTAAAATGTGGTTCAATGAGATGAAAATAATTTTTGGTGAATAGTAACTTTTTACTTTTATTTACCACGGTTAAAAGTAAATAGGGTAATTAAGGGTAAAAATGATATTATTATTACCCTAACATATGTCCAAATTCTATTGGATAAGTGTAATTCTACCAAAAACAAGCTTAGGAACAAAATATTACCATTTAGGCCCACTTGGATTAGATTAGGACATTTATTATTATTTAATTCAAAGAAGAGTTAAAAGAGTTAAAATCAAAGTTTATTTACTAAAACATTTTTAATATAGGGTTATACATAATATAAATTCTATTGTAAATATTCATTAGAAAGATAAAACGATTTACTACATAATGGTATTTTATTTGTAATTTTTGGCCATTAGATAATTTAATTTATTTATGACACAACAATGATGTAGTAATTATCTTATTAATGAAATATTGACATAATTGATGTTATAAATACTCAAATAAAAATATTTTGAGACTTTTTATGACTTACACTAATTTTATAGGTTAATATGACATGTTATTGTTGATTTACGTAACTTTTCTCGAACGTATCATTCTGTTATGAATTTCATAAAAATCATGTACCAAATAGTGTCAAAATTGAAATAAATTAGTTTTTAAAAAAAATATTATATTATTAATTTTTATTTTATTCTTAAAAATATAAGGTTCGGCCAAATGACTTAGATAAGGTTATATATATTAATAATAAACAATTTGGGGTTCGTTTGGCTTCTTATAGTAAGTTTATTAACCTTATAGTATAAGAACACAAGAAGACACGGTAAAAGTAAAATTATTTAACTTAATGTTATATCTAAATGATAAGGTTAAAATAGGAACCTAAACTTGTATAAATTCTATTGGATGAGAGTATTTCGACCCATCCCCACCTTAGACTCAAAATAAATCAATTTGGAGCTATTTAAAACCAAACTTGACTTTATAATAAAATAATATTTTTAGTTATTCCAAAGGTGCCCCTCTCCTCCCTTATAAAAGGACACCTCCTCCCCCTCTTCCTCACACAACTTTGAGACTTCAAGCTCGTCCAACCCCTGCCAAATTCTCTTCTACACTTCCCTAGAAACATCCTAGAGGTTCTGGTATTCCTCAAAGACCAATTTTAGTTCCTTAAGAGGAGGCCTCAAGGAGGCGCTTCAAAGAAGAGGAAATTTCTGTTACCAATTCTTTCACCTTTATTTATTCTTCCACTCCTTCTTCTTAGGTTGTTTCATTATGAAGTAATAACATCAGTATCACTCATATACTGATATGTTATTATAATTATGAAACAACCCTATTTCACCATCTATCCATCCTACGGAAAACGAAATCACCGCGCGTGCGTACGTACGGAATACCGTCTCCACGCCGTGGTGAAATCTATTTTCCACCACCACCTTACATGGATGGGTATAATAGTGTAAAGAATAACTATACATAGTTATTAGAACATCATATTTATTCTGATATATTGTATCATCCACTCCAATTCAATTCAATAATTATGGAAACAATATCATCGCTCGTGCGTACGTACGGACTACCGTCTCCACGACGCGATGAGATTCATTCTCCATGTTAACCATTTAAGAGTGATTATAAAGTATATATAAGAAATAATAATGAAATATATGACATTATAAAGCTACTGGATTTATGTATATATGTATGGCATCTACTTAATTCCATTCAACTCAATAAGGAAACAAAAAACAGTGTTCATGCGTACGTACGGCCTACCGTCTCCATGAACGGTGTATTTCTTTCCATTTACTAATTTATTATATATATGTATATTCTGAATATATATTATATATAAATCATGTTTTATATTCTGGAATTAAGTAATTATGATCTAAGAAACAATATGAATAATTACAAGTCAAAACACGGACGACAAATGAAACAATTTTACCCAAAATGCTCTTTAACATAGAATTTACAAAAGAAAGGGTAATATAAAGTCATAAGTGAACCATATATGATATCATAACAATGAGTATGATTCTGGAATAAGTCAATGACATTATTTAAATCATTATACAGGAGGTTCGGACACCTACGAAGAAAATCGGACCTAAGGTAAGGGAAATATCACAATCTCATTTTTATCCGAGATTGTTTATACTTTGCTATTTACTGGGGCATATTTTATCTTCCAAATCCATGTTTCCTCAATATGTAATATTATTTTGATCCTTCTACAATAGTTTATATCCAATTTTACCCTTCGGTAAGTTTTTTGTAAAAGATATGAAAGGATTCTTTTGTCGTTTTTCGTACGAGGTACTTTTTGACTTTTCCGACAAAAGTACGAAGAATGTTTTTTTTAACTTATACGGAATGAATGGATTTTTAAAAAATTATTTACAAGAATCTTCCTTTAAAAGTTTTCAAGTTTATTTTTTATCAACTTCTTTTAGTTTATAATTGTATGACATGTTAAGAAAAGAAAAGTGTTTTTGAAGTAGAAAGGATATTTTCCTCAAGAATGGAGTTCAAATGTTTTATCAAAATTATTTTCCATCTAAGATAATATAGGGTTCTGTTTTTATCCCTATTATTACATTGATTTGATTATGTTGTGAGGGAATTACTTTTATGAAGTCATTTACCTTATATGATTTGTTTTATGATGTCATGATGTTTCAAGAATCCCATTTTTGTTACATGTGTTATGCGATGATGTATGATTTATGATTATGTGGCACACATAATAAAGGATTAATTATAAGATGGGTGGGACCTATATCTCCCTCCAATGCATTGGGTAAATAATTATGCATTGGGTAAAGATTTTATATCTCATGAGATAGACATGGCTGGAACGGTAGGTTATACCGGTTCAGTGAAATAGGACTGAAACGAGGGTGACTCGGTTCAGAAATGGACTTTGTCCACTAAGATAGTCTTGGCAATGAGTCTTGACTAATACGATATGATTCTCTATGATTATGTGTGTATGCAACAAAGTTTCATGTGTTAAGTTATGATTATTGGGATTCCATTTCACTACTATGATTTATCCCATGTTATGAAATTATGATCTCTTTTGCAGGTTAAGATTTCCAAAAGATATGTTTTCATGAATATGATGTGATTGATATTTATTTTGTTTACCCTTACTGAGCATTTGAGATCACCCTTTTATGTTTTCTTTTCCCCAGTATATAAAGAAAGGTTTTAGGTAAGAAAAAAAAAGGAAGATCTTTATGGGAGATGTTGAAGATCTTTCACCACGATTAGAAGATTATATTCCAAGTTTCCAAAGACACTAAACTATTACGGTCCTTGTGTGTGTGTTTTTTAATGTACTAAGTATTCCTCAAAAGTAATGTAATGTCCATGTACGTTAAGCTTTGGGTCTCTACAATGTCTACATGAATATATACTATTTCTGAAGGGACACAAATCACTTAAAGAATGAACAAATTGTGGTACTTCTAAATACTAGAATGATGAATCATGTCCAATGAAATTTTTATGGTACTTTCCAATAATTCCATGGTTTTAGAGCTTGTATGGAAGTGAGGAGACTACAAGGAAATTGATATGGCATGTAGATACAAGAAATAAATATGGAAAACTTCATCACCTAATAGAATCTCCTATGTAGAAGATAATTTATTATGATTATCCAAAATTTGGAAACGATCCAAGAAACATTTTTCTTGTTTTATCTACAGACGGATTAAATCCTTTTAGTTTTCAAAGCATCAATAACAGTACATGGTTGGTTATATTGGTAAATTATAACTTTTCTCCATGTTTATGTATGAAATAAAAATACATTATGTTATCTATTATTATATTAGGACAAAAAAATATGGTAGTGATATTAATTTTCACTTGGATCCATTGATTGAAGATTTGAAATCATTATAGGATTTAGGTGTTATATTGTATGATTCTTACAGAAATGAAGATTTGAAATTTAGCACCACGTTGTATGGGATGATAAATGACTTTCTTGTTTATTGAAATTTTACAGGATATATCATTAAAGGAACTCAAGGGTATCCCATTTTTTAACATGGTACATAGTCAATTAGGTTGAAACATTCATCGAAGACTGTGTTTTTAGGGCATCGTAGATTTCTACCATGTCGAAATAAGTACTGATCATATATGAAAGAATCTGATGGGAGTTTAGAAGAATGTACAGTACCATCTACACTAAAATGTGAGAAACTATTTAATAAATTAAAATATATATACACTGATTTTGGTAAACCTTTTTCGAAAAACCATATGAAAAGCAATTAGAAAGAGATATCGATATTTTTTGAATTACCATACTGTAATTGTTTGTACGTCTTACATTTTCTTATTATTATGCATTTTAAAAAATGTATGAGATAATGTTATTAGCACATTACTAAATTTACAAATAAAAAAAGGATATAATTAAGGTTAGGTTGGATATGATTGACATGAGAATATAGGAAGATTTTGCACCAGTAAAGGATGAAAAAATGACTTTTCTTCTTCTAGGTTCTTACACTCAATCTAGGTAGGAGATATATCAGTTTTATTACTTCTTGAATGGTTTAAAGGTTCCTAAGGGGCATTCATCTAATATCAAGAATATTTTTTCAATGGATGATTTAAAGTTAAAGGTTCATAAATCACATGACTTTCATGTTTTGATGAAAGATATAATTCTTGTAGCTTTACATTACATTTTTTCAAGAATTTACATCATACATTAACCAATCTTTGATTATTTTTTAAAACTATATGCAGAAAAGTTATAGACCAGAAAAAAAAAATCAACTATGGAAAATGAAATTTTCATCATATTATGTGAATTGGAAATGTTATTCTTGTAGTCATTCTTTGATATAATGGTTCACTTCATGGTTCAATTGGTAATATAGAATCTACTATTAGGTCATGTAAATTATAGATAGATGTACCCCATTGAAAGGAATATCATGATTTTTAAAGGGTCTGTCAAAAATAAAAGTTGGTCAAAAGATTGTATTGATGAGAAATATATTATTGAGGAAGCCATTTAATTCTATACTAACTACCTTTATAGTGTGGAAATAATTGGTCTTCCAAAATACTATTACAATGAGAATATTATGGGTGATGGAATTTCTAAAATAGATGTAGTCACAATCACTATTACAAATTGGGAGCAGACCCACCATTAAATTTTTCATAATAGTTTAGAGATTTCCCCATATGTTGAAACCCACAAATAAATTCTTAGGCATTTGAATAAATCAAGGTATGAAGGTTGGATATAATATACACATAATCAATAGTTTATAAGATGGTTTTGAGAGAATATTTTTAAGGAGTCGAATTAAAATATTGATTCAATTTCAAAACAACATTGATGTCTAGCTAGAGGACCAACTGTGCATGTATTATCTTATAATGATTACGTAATTAATGGTTATTTTTTCTATATAAATTAACATGATGTAGGAGGTACCATGAAAAATAATGGAGTTTCACTTATGGCTTAAGTGATGCATGTATCGGGTACCAAGAATAGAAATCGAGTTTTTCTGAATATCCCATACTTTGGCACCATCAAAAAAATATGGGAGTTGTATTATACAATATTTCAAGTGTTAATTTTTCAATAAAAGTGGGTTTATAACGTGAGTGTTGTTAAAATAAAATAATTGGGATTTTTGGAAGTGTATTTTAGTAAGGAATCATGTAATGATGAACCATTAAAAATGGAATCACATCCAATAAAAATATTTCATGTTCCGGATCCTGCAAACTAAAAGTAGTCAAATGTCATGTTATCGACCAAAAATACTGAAGAGTCAGATGAATATTCAAATAAGGATGAACCTTTCATTGTGAAATCTCAATCATTTCAAAGCTATCCCAATGTAGTAAGGGTATTTTATATCAGATAATACTATAATGAAGGTATTTAGATACTCAATAGATAGGTAAAATACCTTCAACCTTTAAGAAAATAGAGTTCAATAATTAGGTTATATTTTTTGTAATAGACATTGAATTACAACATATTATACAAGAGGTGTGTTTTAATGATTTTTTTCTAAAAGCTATTCTAATATGTTAATTATGACTAAATATAATTCATATTGTTTACAGAAATCTATATCATTACTATTTGATGGGATTACCCTGTGAACATAAATATGGACTCATTAGTACTCACATCACTTATTCACAACTAACTTCATTGGATTCAGTTCAAATTGATTTAACAGTGGAAAATCTAACCACAACATTTGAAAGAAAACTTACAGATGATAGACTCTTCTTATTACCAATGATGTAGGGGTAAAACTCTATAATTTAATTATATAAAATATATTTTCATTACTTTCATTACTTTTACTTTTTGTTTTTTAGGTAGAATTGGATAATAATTATATTCAATTTGGATACTCCAGAGATTCATTTTCAATATTCACTGCATGGATACCCAACAAACTGACCACAGGTGATGATATTTGTCTATTTTAAATACACTACATCCAATGTTTCAGAACTAATCATTATGTTATATATTTTATATTATGTTTTAATGGTAATTCTATAATGATAGGGTGGTGTTTAAATATCATGAAAATCATGGAATGAGTACATTCCATGCATACAAGGAGCCTATCGAATTCTACAAGTGGATAATTATTATGGTATATATAATACGTTTTCACTATCAAAACACATATCAAAACAAATTAAATATTTTTATCAATTTTTATAAAGTTTCCATAAAAAACAATCAAAAATATTTTGATTATTATGTTTACAAATTTATGAGATATATCATATACCATCAACAAAATAGCATCCCCAAAGAGTTATTTTTAAATATAATTACTATTTGAATTAAAATATTTATTAATCCTTTGTGTGTTTATATTTTTTCAGTACTAGCAGTACTGTTAAAAGTCTTTGTATTCGCAAGATGAAATAGGTTTGTTAAAAAATGACTGGGCAGTATGCCTAGTGTCATAATGTACACATATATCATGAAGATGTGACTTCCTACTACTTATTTAGTTGATCTTATCATTATTTTATCTACTTTTTTTAGTTAATTTCCTCATTATTTTTATCTGATACTTATTTTGTGAATTTTCAAAGATATCATAAAGAAATGAATTCTTTGACAAGGATGATTCACTCTTGTAATGTGATCATGCACTGTAGGATAAAATATATAGTGGAATCAAACATACCTTAATTTGATACATGATAAACCTTATATGACTCAAATTGTGAAGTTTGAAATTAAAATTGATATTTTATTAATATATTATGCCATGTTTATGTTTAATTTATTTATTTATAGTATTATTAACATAGTAATTGTTTTCTTATATAGGTGGATTCATTTTCTCGAGCTAGGGTGGTTTGTTTTAAGTTACTTGTGCTCATGAGAGATTGGATTTTGAGGATAAAACTGAGATAATAGAAATAAGTTAATGGGTCAATAATGTATAAAGACATCATGAAAATGAGAATTACTAGTATTTATTTAGTTCATTTTGTCAATATTTTATCTACTATTTTTAAGTTAATTTCCTTATCATTTTTATCAAATAATTATTTAGTTTTTTTTTATAGATCATTTGGGAAGTCATGATTTTCTTTCAACTATCTAAAACAATCCAAAAAATAGAGAACATGTTTTCTCTTTTTTGACTTGTTGTATATAGTAGAAATAAAAACAAACATCACATACTCAATCATTTTCACCTCAATCGGATACAAAATATTCTCATTCTGAATCAAACTATATGTTTTTAGTTTATAATTTACATTTTAGTTCAAAACACACATCACATAATCAAAATAGAGAAAACTCATTCATATTGTGTTGATACATAAGGAAAACAATCCATAAGTCATTTTCAACATGTAGGAATAATATCCACCTCAATTGGACACATAGTGTGACCAGTATGACTCCAAGTGTGTCTTTGTATTTAAAATTTATATTTTATTTTAGTAAAAAACACAAGTTACATACTCAAAATCACGAAAAAAAAATTGGATTATTTTTATTCTTTAGGAAAACAATACATAATTAATTTCTGGTATTTAGGAATTAGATGCACCTCAATATGATGCACAGTGTTTCCAATATGTGTCCATGTGTGTATTTTTATTTAAAATTGAAATTTATTTCAGTAAAAAATACAAGGGAAATACTCAAAACTAAGAAAATGCATTCTTATTGTTTGATACTTTAGGAAAATGATACATAAGTCATTTTTTATGTGTCAGAATCATCTTCACCTCAATTCAATACACAGTGTGACCGATTTGACTCCAAGTGTGCCTTTTTATTTAAAATTTATATTAATTTTAGTAAAAAATACAAGTGACATACTCAAAACATAGAAAACACATTCATATTATTTTTATAATTTAAGAAAATGATCCATAAGTCATTTTTGACATTTAGAAATCAGCCACAACTCAATATGTTGTACGGTGTTCCCAATATAACTCAAATATCCATTATCAATTTAAAATTTTCATTTTAGTTCAAAACATGTGCCACCCACTGAAAACTATATAAACATGATTAGATTGTATTGATAATTTATGGAAATGATTTATAAGTCATTTTTGACATGTATGAATCAATCTCACATAAAATTGGAACATGATGTGACCAGTATGTTTCAAAGTGTGTGTTTCTAGTTTAAAATGATATTTTAGTAAAAACACAAGTGACATTCTCAATATTGAGAAAATGTATTCATATTGTTTTTATAATTTAGGAAAACAATCCATAATTCATTTTTGGATTTTTAGGAATCAGTTGTTCCTTAATCTAACACATGGTTTTGGTGGTTTGACTCCAAGTGTGTCTTCTTATTTAAAATTAATATTAATTTTAGTAAAAAGGACAAGTGACAAACTCATGACCGATAAAGCGCATTCGTATTGCTTTTATACAATAAGAAAATGATCCGAAATTCATTTTTGATGTCTAAGAATAAATTTCACCTCAATATGATACATCGTGTGCCCGATATGACTCAAAGTATCTGTTATCAGTTTAAAATTGACAATTTAGTTCAAAACGTGTATCACTCACTGAAAAATGAGAAAATGTACTCTAATTTTCTTGATAATTTAAGGAAATTATTCATAATTCATTTGTGATGTGTAATAACCAGTCTCACATTAAACGAAACACGATGTTAGTATGACTCAAAGTGTGCGTTTTCAGTTTAAAATGAAATTTTAGTAAAAAATAAAATTAAAATACTCAAAAATGAGAAAATACATTCATATTGTTTTGATACTTTAGTAAAATGGTCCATAAGTTATTTATGACGTGTATGAGTTAACCACACCTTAATATGATACACGGATCGGTATGACTCCAACTGTGAATTTTTATTTAAAATTGATATTTTAGTAAAAAACACAAGTGACATACTCAAAACAGAGAAAATAAATTCAGATTGTTTTGAAATTTTTGTAAAATGATCCATAAGTTATTTGTGGCATGTAAGAATCATCCTCACCTAAATATGATGCATGGTGTAACTAGTATGACTCTATGTATGTCTTTTTATTTAAAATTGACATTTTAGTAAGAAATAAAATAGAAATACTAAAAACTAAGAAAATAAATTTGGATTTTTTTGATACTTTAATAAAACAATCCATAAGTCATTTTTGTTGTGTAGGAATCATCCTCACCTCAATATGATACATGGTGTACCCAGTATGACTCAAAGTATAAGGACCTTACCTTAAACATTATATGATCATGAGTTTTAATTGAGAACTTAGATTATTACACATTTATGATCTTTTTAGGTTTAGAGTTTTAGAGAAATATGACATAATACATACATAAAGTACCATAATCATACAAGAGGATAATAATAAAATTGTACCCACATAGGTTACTTGGGGAATTAATTACTTACAATTTTAACCCTCATAGCTACCATATGATTTGTAACCCTCGCGACAACCTTATAATATAACTCACATGGCTACCTTATGGTGTAACCATCACAATTATATTTGGATTAACCATATGGTCACCACCAACATAAAAATACCCAATGTATTAGAGGGATATATAGGTCTCACACTTCATTATAAACAATTTCAAATAACCAGAACATAATCATAAAACATTAAAACTTGTATAGAAACATTCCTTTTGAATTTTGTAAAAATAGAAATTTAAAAGAGGATTTTTAAAGAAAAGACCCTTACAATTTTCATATAATTTAAGTGAGAATTAATGGAATGAAAATAATATGTGTATACACTATAAATTCACATAATATAATGAAATTAATTATACAAATAATCTTAGTAACATATAATCAAAGAAGTATAAGGTTAATCCAAAGAATGGAAATTGGGTTAAGAATTCCCTCACCTTGGGTTTGTCTTACTTAAAATTTCTTTAAACCTCCTATATAATAGTTAAAAGAGTGATATTAATATTAAAAAACATATTAATGTTTATAACAACTTATATGATCATTTTATAACATCATTCCACCCATTTATTAATAATATTTTATTATTTTGATTGTTTTGATTGCATTCTTTGCATGATTTCCATGGTTGGTTTGTAATGAAATTTATTGTCGAATGGAAGAGGAACTCTTAAAGTGGAATGAAATGGTATTAATATGTTTCAAGAATATTAAATTATACCATAAATTATTTTGTTTTCATATAGTATGTTGAATCAATAGATAAAACATTAACGATATTTGTTTAGATCATTTTTGTGGTTCTTCGATAAACATGAACTAGTTTCGTTATATAATTTAATATTATGTATATATGTTAATTTCAAAACATTAAAGAGGTTATAACATAAAAATTAAAAACTTTTTCAACCATTAAAATTTTTTTACAACCATTTTTTAAGGATGTGAAGGAAATTGAAAACACATCGTCGACGATGTTGGTAAATCGACACATCACGAACGATGTTTTTATTTTTAGAATTAGAGAGAGAGGAGAAGAAGTATGATGATGAATTTTTTAATAAACATGATAAAATTACAGTATATATAAGATAATGGATATTTTCATGCCTCTTGGATAGGGGAGGTGAATAGAGTATAAGAAAAGCAGAATAATTGAAAAAAGTTTAAAAAAATGAAAGAGATTTTTACCTCTTGATCTATTCTCCTTGAGATCCTTCTTAAGGCCCTTGGTTTTGGCCTTTTGGTAAGACCAGTAGGTCTTGGACATGGTAAAGATACTTGGTAATAGTATTGTGGATAATTTAGACAAAGAAAAAATATTTAGAGGTGTGAGAGGAAGAGGGGGTGATTGGTGGTATTTATAGTGGAGGAGAGGAGGGTTTTCCTATTATTTTATTAATTATTTTATTATTATGTACAAGACAAGGAATAGTGTTGGTTAGTGTGAATAAATAAAGTAATATTTTTATGTGAGTTCAAACCAATGTCCATTTACATCATCCATGACTCAAGAATAATTCAAAAATTCATTTATTTAGCATATTTTTTAAATTATCAAATTTCACTATTCCCCAAAAATTCAAGTATTTCTAAAAAATCCCAAAAATATACCCCAACCATTTTTCAACATGTAGAATTAAAAAATGAACTCTATTTTATCAAAATAATTTTCTAAATATGAGAAATTTATTTTTAAAATAAAATCATAATTTATTCGAATAATAAGAATTTTAAAAGTATAATTGATTTTATAACACCTTGAAACTTTAATCAGGGTCTCATTAAATTATATTATAACCATAAGAAAAAAATAATAACTTATTATTACATTGTAAGAAAATAAATTTTCATTTAAATTATTAAATTAATCATAAAATTGTAATTAAATATTTATGACTTATAAAAACAGCAACACTTATATTATGATCATATTATCACTTATAAGATGCCAAAATTGTTTTTATACTTTCATTGGTGAGGTTCCTATTAATTTGGTCATATTACTATTCATAAGGGTCTAGTTACTATTAATAAAGGTCAAGTTACTATTCACAAAAAAATTAAGTTAATCCTATCACACTCTAAATATCTTACTGATTGCAACCTTGTATGTCCACTTTTCAGAATTCAAATCATAGAAACAAGAAAATTATGTTTAACGAGTAGGTTATAACCATCACCTTAAACAAAGTGTCATTAAATAGAAACTTAGTGTTTCATGCATTTCATTATATATTAAAAATTTATTTGTGAATCCTTGGGGTGTTACATTCTCCCAACCTTCTGGAAATTGTGTCATCTCAATTTTTATTTACTTATTAATCTAGTGAGGGTACATTTCCCTCATAGCATTTTTAGATTCTCATGTTTCTTCTTTAACCATGTGGTTTCTCTAAAGAACCTTAAACTAGTGGATTACCTTATTCCACAATAATTTCTCTCTTCGATCAAGAATATGAATAGGATTCTCTTCATAAGAAAGATTCTATTCTAGGTGAACTACTTCTAGGCTCAAAACATGAGATGAATCTGGAATGTACTTTCTCAACATCGAAACATGAAAAACATTATGTACTTGAGATAAACTCAAAGGAAAAGCTACTCATTAGGAGATTGGTCCAACTTTCTCTAGGATTTCATAAGGTCCGATGAACTGCGGACTTATGTTTCTTTTCTTACTAAAACACATAACACTTTTCCATGGTGAGATTCTAATAAAAACATGATCACCTACCTCAAAATAAAATTCTTTCATCCTATTATCTGCATAACTTTTCTACCTTCTCTAGGTTATCCTCATGTGTTGCTGGATTATCTTCACTTTATTAGACACTTCCTTTACTAATTTTGGTCCCATCAACTTCCTTTCCACGACTTCATCCCAAAATAATGGTGTTCAACACCACATCCCATACAATTCCTCAAAAGTTTTCATCTGTATACTGGAATGAAAACTATTATTATAATAAAAATAAACTAAATAAATATGATGATCCCAACTTCCCTAGTAGTCCATTGAATAATCTCAAAGCATATCCTCTAATGTCTATATTTTTCTCTATGTATGTCTATCAGATTGAGGATTAAAAGCAGTGCGGAAATTTAATTCTATTCCTAATAACTTATGAAGGCCATTCAAAAAGATATAAGTGAACCAGGGATTAAAGTCAAATACAATGGAAAGTGTAAATCCACGTAACCTAAAAATCTATTTGAGGTATAGTCGATAAATCTCATCCAAATATATAGTATCTCGAATAGGAAGGAAATGTATAGATTTATTCAGTTGATCAACAATCACCCAAATCACATTTTTACCTAGAGAAGTATTCAATTTTCCTACCCAAATTCCACAGATACATTTTCCCATTTCCACTCTTTCACCAGAAAAGGCTGAAGCATCCCCTTTAGTAGTTTTTGCTCTGCTTTAACTTGTTGAAATGTCAAACATTTCATGGTAAAATCTGCAATATCTTTTTTCATTCCATCCCAACAGTAATACTTCTGAAGGTATCTGTACATCTTAGTGATGCCAGAATGAACTAAAAATGAAGAACTATGAGCATCACATAATAATTCTTTCTTCAGATAGGAATCACAAGGCACACATAATCTCTTTACAAATCCCAAGACACAATCCTTGTCAACATTAAATTCAGGAAACTTACCAACTTTAACTAAGTATACCTTTTTCTACAACTCACGGTCTTCCTTCTATGATTTCTTAATTCTTTTTGACAGAGATGACTGCACTGACGCCTGAAACAAAACAGAGTAATTTCTTGCACCAATAACTTCCATGCCCTAATTCATCAAATCATTAATCAATGGGTCATGTTCCAAATGTAACATGGTTATTGATGCATGATGTTTTTAGCTCAAGGAATCCACCACTTTGTTTAATTTTTCTATATGTTAATTGATTGTGCAATCATAATCCTTTATCAATTCAATCCATATTCTCTTCCTCATGTTTAATTCCTTCTGATTGAATATATACTTCAGAATTTTGTGTTCAATATATATTTCACATTTGGATCCGTATAAATGATGCCTACAAATTTTTATGGAGAAAACCAGAGATGATAATTCCAAATCATGTATGGGGTCATTTAACTCATGAGGTTTAAGTTGTATTAAAGCATAAGCAATTACTTGATCATCCTGCATCAGAAAAAAATCAAGTACCTTCAATAAAGCATCATTGTATATTAAAAAATCGTCATTTCTAGAAGGTAGGGAAAAAACTGGATCATTCACCAATATCTTCTTTAGTTCTTAAAAACAAACATCACATTCTTATGTCCAAATAAATTTAACACCTTTTGTTTTAACTTAGTTAGAAGGCTAGATAACTGTACAATGTTTTTAACAAACTGTTAGTAATATCTGTCTAATCCAAGAAAACTACAAATCTTTGTAACATTTTTAGTTCTTGACCATTCATCAACCATTTTTATTTTGGCAGGATAAACTGTTATTCCATCCTTATTTATAATTTTCCCAAAAAATAAATCTTCTCTAACCAAAAATCACATTTTCTAAATATTTTGTATAACTTATTTTCTTTGAGATTTTTCAAGGCAATCCTTAAATGTTTTTCACGATTCTCATAACTATTTGAAAAGACCTAAATATTATTAATAAAAACAATAACAAAATTATCCAAATATTCCTGGAATATTCTATTCATAATATCCATGGATATAGGAGGGGAATTTTTCAAACCATTGGGCATAACAATAAACTCATAATGCCCATATCTATTATGGAATAATTTTTTTGGAATGTCATCATTCTTCACCTTCAACTGATGGTACCTGGATCTCAAGTCAATATTGGAAAAATATTGAGCTCCCTGGAACTGATCAAAAAATTCATCAATATGAGGAAAATGATACTTATTATTAACTGTTATGTTATTCAATGATCTAAAATCAGTGCAATGTCTCATGGAAATATCTTTCTTTTTAACAAACAAAATAAGGGAACCCCATGGTGAAGTTCTAGGATTAATGAATCCATTATCAAGCAAATCATGAAAATGATTTTTCAATTCCAGAAGTTCCACTTGATCCATTCTATAAGGGGTTATTGAAATTGGATTAGCATCAAGAACTAATTCAATAGCAAATTCAACTTTATAGTCAAGTATAACAACTGCCAACTCATCGGGATAAACATCAATATATTTATTTACCACTGGCACATCATTAATTTGAATAGTTACCTTGTTTTCAAAAATATGAGCAAGATAACTTTAATTTCCATCTTTAAATAGTTTCTCAGCTTCCTGATATGTTATCAATTGTATAGGTTCATTCTTGTATACAAATTGAAACTCTTTAGTAAAAATAACTTCTTTATCTCTACAATCAATCTTAACATGATAAACAAAAAGAAAATCAATGCCTAGAATAAAATCAAACTCTACTAAGGGAAAAACAACATGGTTTTCAGGTAATGTATTTCCACATAAAACAATAGGGAGATTCTTATAATGCATTTTTATTGTAATATTTCCCTCTGGTGTTTTAACCATAAGTTTCGATCTCATTTCTTGAGCTGAAATTTCCAATTTACCAGAAACTTTCTCAGAAATAAAAGGAATGTGTAGACCTCGTATCAAACAAGACTTTAGAAAAATATGAGTAAACAAAAAATGTACCTGATACCACATCATTAGATGGACCAACATCTGGTGACGTAGTCTCAAAGGATCTCACTGCACCTTTCTTCTTATAATCTGGTTGTTTTTCATTATTCCGATCTTTCTTTGGGTAAGTATTTGCATAATGACACATCTCACCACATTTAAACACTTTATAGTTTTCTTGTCATGATTAATCTTAGGATCATTATCATTACAATCTCAGGTCATATCTCTAAACTTACCACATTGAAAACACTTCCCAATTTTAGTAAGGCATTCCCTAGGGTCCTTTTTACCACAATTTTCACAAATTGAAAACTAAACTTTATTTCCTTCAGATTTCTTTGATTGATTATTATCCATCATTATCCATATAGACCTCTTCTTATTCTTGTTTTCAAAGTGAACATGATCATTATCAAATTCCATTTCTACCATCTCCTCACATCATACAATTATCTCATAACTTTTTAATTCACAGGAGACCAATGCCCTTCGATATCTTGGACTCAATCCTGAGTAAAAATGATTGATTTTTCTATCAAGATCCTGAATAAAATTTGGAGCGTACCTTTCCATTTGGGTGAAGTAATCTTCATACACAGACACTAAATCATCCTCCTTTTATTTCAATTCATGAAATTTATTTTCAAACCTACGTTTAATGACTTTAGTAAAAAAATTAAGGAACATATTTTTAAATTCACTTCATTCCAAGGCATCAATCTCCCCGCCATCCCTAATATTTTTTAGTATTGACAACCACTGGTCATATTCACCTTTAAAAACATAAATGGAAAGGCTAACATTTTTATTATAAGAACACCCCATAACATTAAATATCTTTTCAATTTATTTAATCCATCCTTCATCCACCACTGGGTCAGATGATCCATTGGAAGCAGGAGGTTGTTGCCTCATAAAATGTTCCACTATCATTATGTTCTTTTGTGGTAGATCTGTTTGTTCTGTTGCATGGATTAAATTATTTTTTATAGCCTATGTCAGCTAATACATTAATATCACAAACTTTTTTTTTCCAATTCCCACCATTCTAGGTTGTGGATTCAGAAAGATATCATCCTCTTGGTGTCTTGCTACTTCAGCTTCCTAGTTTCTTTTGCAGAAATCCATTCTGAACAAACATATATTAAATAAATAAACATGGTAATCTCTAAATTATATATCATTTCATCATAAACATAAGGTAAAATCATTTATAGTGTTCTATTAAAATCATCCTAACCTCTAATGTTATCTAAACCATCCTCTGATACCAACTATAAGGACCCGGCCTGAAACAATACATAATCCTGAGTTCTTTTCAAGAACATACATTCTTATACAATGAGGATCATAATAGTTTTAAAGTTTTAGAGAAATATGACATAATACATACATAACATCCCATAATCATTCAATAGGATACTACTAAAATAGTATCCACTTTTTCTTGAATATAAAACATTTGAAATAAAACATGATTTCTTTTTCTTGATAAAAATTTTCACAACATTCTTCTTGTCTTCATCCTTTCTCTTACCCATCCTTATACCCTATGAAAATTTTTTGTAAACTTGGGATGAGAATAAAATCTCAGTAAGGGATATAAAATGAAGGATAGATCCATTAGTTTATTAATACTTATAAACATATGAAATCATTTTCACAAAGACATACTTCTCACCCATAATGTATCATATACTTACTTTGTGTAACATAATATTTACATAAAACATAGAAAATAAATAAATAAATAAATTATATAGGTTACATTGGGTATTAATTACTTAAAATTGTAAACCTCATAGATACCATATGATTTGTAACCCTCATAGATACCTTACAATGTAACCCTCATGGCTACCTTATGGTGTAACCATCGTAATTACACTTGGAGTAACCATATGGTTGACCTCCAACTTAAACATAACCATTTCATTGGAGGGAGATATAGGTTTCACCCTTCATCATAAAAAATTCCCAAGAACTAGAACATAATTATAAAACATGAACACTTTCATAGAAACATTCCTTTTGAATTTTGTAAAAATGTAAATTTAAAAGAGTATTTTTAAAGAATGGTCCCTTACAATTATCATATAATTGAAGTGAGAATTAATGGAATGAAAGGAATATGTGTATACACTATAAATACACATAATAAAATGAAATTAAAAAGACAAATAGTCTTAGTTCCACTTAATAAAGAAGTAGAAGGTTAACCCAAAGAATGAAAATTGGGTTAAGAATTCCCTTACCTCAGGTTCGTCTTACTTCAAATGTGTTTAAACCTCATGTATAATGGTTAAAAGAATGTTATTAATATTTTACAGAAATATATTTATTTTTATAACTGTTAGGTTTGAATATCTATGACAATGAAACAAGAGAGGGTTGAATTGTGTCCTTTTAAAATTTTCACAATTCTGACGCTTAATAGTAAGAGACGACATAGCGGTGTTTCTGTATGAAACAATAATAAGTAGATAAAAATAGAGAAATAGAACAAGACTTTTTATAGTGGTTTGGGCCAAGAATATCCCCTATTACACTCCACAAATCACCTTCTCTTCAGGTTTGGTGAACTTCACTAGTATGGTCCTTATAACATAAGATTGATCCACAACTGAGTGAAGGCAGTTGTCACTCTTACAAATAAGGCATAAAAAACCTGCTGGTTCATTTTTAGGGAACTAAAATATCTAAATCTTAGAATGATAATATTACACTCCACCATGACTTAACCAAGCAATTGATACTCAAAATAATCAATAGATATTGATTGGATAAAATAGTTTAAACTTCACAGTTGTAGCAGTATGCAACTGACAGAAGATGGATCTTTGACTTCAGAAGAATAATAATATTTGAAATATTTCTGAAGTGATCTGGTTGAATAAAATATCTTTGAGTTTAATAACAGAAACAAAAATAAGCATCGCGCTTCGAGGATTGAACATGTATATCTCCAAAATATAGTCCTCGTTTCTGAAATTCTCATCGTTGTAGCACTGTAAATTAATTTTCACAAGAAAAATAGAAGAATAAAAATTATCAAAAGAGCTAAGAGAGATCCAAAAATATGACGTAGAAAGATATATAATGATATATTTTTCATCAATATTTCATATCCACAAAAGACACCTAATAAATCGAGAGAATTCAAATTCAAAAATACAGCTCAGAGTAGTCATAACTTCCCTTAAGAATAGGAGAGAAAATATCTGCTAAATAAGATCCTTTAAAACAATTATAAAGAGCTTTGAATTGGTTGAATTTTAGATTTTAATCGAATTTATATTCCATGTAACACCCCAAGCTTCCAATATACACTTCTTCTTAATAATTCAATAGAGTGTCATGTGTGCAACACCGAGTTCAAGCACACTATGACCTATCAAACTGGCCATTTAAAAAGTGGTTAGGAATATTATTAACCAAATTTTTATTTTTTTTATATATCCCATATAATTTTAACATTCACATTTTTTGTTTATTATACATAATATAAGGAAAAATTCAATTTTTCAGATAAAATAAGTATTTTTCAAAAAAAATGCAGTTTTTTCACCTTTTAATGGAAAACCCTTTTTAAATCCAATTTTTGAATATTTTATATATTAAATTAAATTAAATTAAATTATTATTTATAATAAGGACATAAAAATTTAGTTTGGATAAATTTTTGTTACTTTTCTGATAACTTTTATATTTTGATGAATAGTGAAAAACACTAAATTTTAATTAAAAACAACCTTTTTAATCAAAATAATTTATAGTGCTAAATTATAAATTTGAGTGTTTTTAAAGTATAATTAGATATAATTTCATATTATTTAGGTCATTGGATGTAATTTCACATTTAAATTGTACATAAACACATGTCAATCTTTTGATAGTTTTTACTTCTTAAAAACCTGCTTTTTGTTTTTGACAATGGGAATTAATTTTAAATTAATTATTAAAACATCTATGTTTTGAATTTGGAAAAATAGATTCCATATTTTTAATCATAAGTTCTAAATTTTTTAAATAGGTACCTTTTAGATTTGTGATGTTATGAATAGTAACTTCAGTAAATATTTTATTTACAACGGTTAAAGGGTCAATTTGGTAAATAAGGGTAAAACAAATAATATTATAATAATAATAAATTACCCTAACACATGTCATAACCCTATGTTATGAGATATTTCTGACCATGGTAATCCTTGGGTCGATTTTAGGACCCCATGTAACCACTTGTGTGTGAAAATGCCATTTAATTACTCTTAATTTAAAGTTATGGAAAATATAACCTAAACATGTATTTTTTAGTAAAAAAAATTTATATGGAATTATATCAGTTATATTTTCGACAATAAATAGTAAATATAAAGATAAAAATATTTCCAACATCATGTTATTTTATTTATAATTTTTATAAATCAAATAAATAAATATATTTTAGACACAATGATTATGTTGTGATTACCTTATTAACGAAAGATTTAAATAAATGAGATTATAAATATTAAAATAAATGTAAATTGAAACTTTTTATTCCATAAAAGAATTTTATAGGTTAATAAGACATCTTAGGATTGATTAAATATATTTTATTATAAGTAATGAAGTGTTATGACTTTCACAAAAACAAATACTAAATAGTGTCAAAATTGACATAAATGAGTTTTTAAAACAAATATTATTTTATTAAATGATATAACATTCTTAAAAATCTATTATTTGGAAAAATGAATTATATAATTTTATATATGTCATTAATGAACCAATATAGGTTCTATTTTCATTTTATTCTAACAATATTAACCATGTATATAAAAATACAAGAAGACATGGTAAAAGTTAAATTATTTTAACTAAGAGTTAAATCTAAATGATAAGGTTAATATGGTGACCTAAACAAGTCTAAAAAATATTTCATGAGATTATTTAGACCCATATACACCTGATACTCTAAATAAAGCAATTTGGATTCATTAGAGACTGAAAATAATTTTATAATAAATTAATATTTCAATCTTTTCCCAAAGTTACCCTCAACTCTCTTATAAATGGGTACTTCCCCTTCTCTTAAAATCTCATCTCCACTGTCATTTTTCTCGGCCAAAACCTTATAAAATCTCCTCCAAACTAACCATAATTTATCCTAGAGGCCTTAATTTGATCATAAATCCAATCTAAGGAGACCTTTAGTTCAAATCAAAAGTAAGAACCCAAAGAAGAGGTAATTATTTCATCACCTCTTTAAGTTCTTTTCTTATTCTATTTCCTCATTATTTGTTTTTTACATAATAAAATAATAACTAAAGTAACTTATACATTATTAGATGTAATTTTAAATATGTTAAAACCATATTCCTTATTCTATCCATCATATGAAAGAAAAAGTCACTATGTGTGCGTATGTACGGCTTACCGTCTCTACGCCATAGTGTAATTTTTTATTCAACACTATGTTATTTGGATGAATATAATGAGATGTATTATGTATATAAAAAATAAAAATAACATGATAGTGTTTATTTATAATTAATATAAAATCCAATTACACACCATTTAATCATTAAGGAAATGATATCGTCGCTCGTGCATACGTACGGCTTACTGTCTCCACGACGCAATGAGATTCATTTCCACGTTCACCATTCAAGGATGATTATAAAAATATATATTATTAATAAGTATGTAATATATGACATAATAAATATACTAGAATATATATATATGTATTTATTTACATATATTTCATTCACTTACTTCCATTCAATGTGATATGAAAACAGAAACAGTGTTCATGCATACGTACGACCTACCGTCTCTATGAATGGTGTATTAAATTTTATATATCTATATATTATGTATATTTATATTATGAATATATATGATATATAACTCATATTATACATTCTGGAAGTAAGTAAATTATGATTTAAGTAATATGATCAAGAATAACAAGTCAAAACACGTACGATAGACAAAGCGATATTACCCGAAATGTAGCATTAACTTGGAATTGTTAATAAATGGGTAATATAAAGTCATAAAAGAATCATATATGATATAAAAAATATTATTATGATTCTAATATAAGTTAATCATATGTTTAAAAACATTATACAGGAGTTTCGAACACGTACGAAGAGTATCCAACCATAGGTAAGGGTTAATTCCTCAATCTAATTATTATCTGAGATTGTTTATATGTAAGTGTTTACTAGGAAATATTTATCATCCATGTACCTATTTCATAAGAATGTTTTAAAAAGTAATCTTGTATGGTTTTATGTAAGGGTCTATTTAAATAGGTCATCATTTTAAATTTTTTAAATATTTATTTTTCTAAATATTTTTAATTAATGTCCATGTTTTCAAAAATGATTTTAAGTATTTATTTATATGGACAAAATTGTTTTAAAAAGTTAATTATTTTCAATAGTTTCAAATTGGTATGGTACACATTGATTCAAAAATATCTTTAAAATTAATTCCTTTATAAGTTGTGAAACTTTTAAATGATTTCATAAAAAAGGGGCATTTCTCTCAAGAGTTTTATTGATTATTTTCAACTATGTCAACATCCTTTATTAGATATTATTCTCTATTTTGGTTGATTTATTATAATAAAATCTTATATATTTAATTGAATGAGTTATGATATGTTTGACTGTGGATGTGCTATTTTTATACCATTCAAGGTTTATCGATAAAGTATTGATATTTTTTATGCTAGTTTTAATACGAATGGTTATGTTATGTTTCTACCTTTTCATATGAGGAATGAATTGGACTTGGTAAGTGATGGGAGGTGTAGACTATAGCCCCTCGATGCATCAGTAGGTCTCATGATACAAACTATTGTCTTGGGACAAGGCCTTGACAAAATTTTTATGAATGGTCTTGGCAAACGGCCTTGATGTAGTAGTTATTATGTCCGGCATTCGGCATTCCCTCGTTATGAAATTAGTTATTACATGTGATTATTTGACTAATAGAATATCCATTAGCATGTTTATATGTTAATGTTTGATTTATTTTTTTCATCTTATGTTCAAGTTTATGTTTAAAAGGCTTTTGTTTTTATTATACATCTTGCCTTAAAAGTTTATAGCTTTCGCTGAATTATTTACCCTTACTGAGCATCTAAGCTCACCCCTTTCTTATGTTTTATTTTACCAAGATGACAAGAAGTGTATTATGATTGATATGAAGGGTTAAGATAGGGTAATAATGTATTTACCAAAGAATTATCTATGTTTTATTTTATGTTATAAATTTTAATGTTATGTTATTATATGTATTCTATTTTCCAAGACTGCTAAACTGGTCGGTCCTTCAGGAATTGATTCCTTATAATCATGAAAATGTAGTAAAATAATACACTGGCTTTGGGCTTCTGGGTTCGGGGAATTATAGTTGGTATTATAGGAAGTTTAGCAGTAACCTAGGAAACTAGATTTAGAGAAACTCTGATTAGAGAACATTACCCTATGATTGACCTTGAAGATTAGTATAAAATAACTTCCTAGAATTTAGGTAATGTGAAATTTTTTTGAGTTTTCCAAGAAATAAATAGTTTTCTAGATACTACAAGTGGATGTGGTTTTGGAACAGAATTACCTAGGAGTAACAACTCTGACAAGGTGTTCTGAGCCTTACTCAGGGTAACCTAGTACATGACAACGGGCATTACTGCACACTTAGTTTAACACTCCCGGGGGATATTCTTAGGATAATTAATATTTTATTTACAAACCATTATGTGGTCTTTATGAGTAAATATGTCCTTAAAGGAACCATATTTATTATTATATATTAGATATGCATAAATTTTTTAATTTATGTTAAGTATTTTATTAGTTTGGAATTATGCATTATGATTCATAACCTAATCTAGTGTATGAAATTGTTTAGAAATGGCACCTAGAGGAAGAAATGGAAATCGTATCAATTCACATAATCCATGTAGGGATTTCCCTCCTACATAAGATGATGATAGTTGATTTGGTGACACAACTGGTATTGAATAGCTTATAACCGTACTGGGACAGCTGACTCAGGTTATGAATAATAACCTTACCTATATAGAGCATCCTGATCCATAATGTAGAGGATCAATGTTATAAAACTTTTTGAGACAACATCCTCCAACATTCAATGGGACTAAAAATCCTTTTGTGGCTAGATAGTGGATAAGTTCCATAGAGAAAATATTTCTTTCTTTGATAAGTATCGAAGGGAAAAGGTTGTCATGACAGTTTATTGTCTCTCGGGATATGAAGATAAATGGTGTTCATTAATTAAAAACATAAAGGATGATGAAAAAGTAGGAAATATGGACTGGATGGAGTTTAAAGAACTTTTTATAGAGAAATATTTTCCTTATGAACATTGAGCTGATTTGGAAAGACAATTTCTGAGCCTAAGGAAAAAAAGGATGAGAATGTTGCAATGTATGAGGATAAATTCACAAGGTTATCAAGGTATGTTATAGACTACATATGTAACCCAATAAGTAATATTGATTGATTATTTTATGGGTTAAAACCATTCATTCAATGGGAATTGGTATCACAAACTTTCACTTCATATGAAGATATAGTCTCATGTGATATTAAGATAGCAAAGGAATTCTATAAGTCCTATGACATTAAAGTAAAGAAATATAATTAGATAATTGTGGAGAAAGATATATATAAATATAAAAAGGGAAATAATTATTTTCCCTTATTTGATAATTTTGGGAAGAAACACCCTGGTACTTACCTAAAAGGAATGGGATTTTGTTACAAATGTGGAGAAAAAGGTCCCTAGGATCATGATTGTAAGGGAAATAAATAAGTTATGCAATGTTATAATTGTAAATATATGGGAAATTATGAAAATTGTTTTCCAAAGTGTCAAAGAAATATATCTTAGAAAAATAAAATAGATCAAGGTCAAGCTTATGATGTTACTACAGTTGAAGTGGAATAATTAATGTATTTGTGTTTTTGGATTCAAGAATTATATTCTGGTTATAAGAAGAATGTGATATATATAAGGATTGTACTACAGTAATTTTTTTCATTGAGGTGTTAATATGATAAAGGTAATTGTATATTTATTATGTGATAATAAGAGAAGCATTGCGTTGTTAGGGGAATCTGATGTTACAATTGATTTTGGAAATTTTGAGACCTTTTAGATCGAGATTGGACAGAAGTATTTTGGATAACTCTAAAGGTTGGGATATATTAAGTTGAACATTGGATAGTATTATTTATGATTATTTTTAAAATTTTACACTACTATAGTTTTAAAAAAAAGGACAGCCTTCTAGTTGGGCGATAACCTGTCCTGTCGAACAAAGCTTCGGGAATCGAACCCACAAACAAAGTGTGACAAGGCTTTATCGTTTACCACTATCCTACAGGAAGTCCCTGGTTATTATAAAATAGTTTTCTTCATTTAAATGGTATATGTATATATTTGGATCCTTATACGATTGAGATAAATAAAATATTTTTTTAGTTTTATCTTTTGAAGAGAAAGATGAGTTTGTGGTAGGAATTAGTCAAAGGATGAAACACTACTTGTAAATTAAGTATTTTTCATTATGTTTTTATTCTATGAATTAAATTAATTCTACAACACTAAGGAAAGGATCATAAAACCAAAAAATGTTTTCCTAGTACTTTCTTTTGGGATGAATCAAATGGTCCCTTAGATCATCACATATTTATAGATCTATGACTATTAACTTTCTCTTGATCATGTTCTCTATCACTCTCCATAAGAACATTATGGATTATTTTCTCTTCCATATCCATGTTTTCATACATGAAACCCTAGTATGAGTTATTTCTGATAACCTTCATATGTACCTTTCTTTATTTTAAAATAGAGGTCCCATTAATCCATTTTACAATGTGGGATTTCAACTAAGATATTTTGAAATGTCAAACACATAGTTTTCAATATTTAGTTTAAATTTAAAGGATGCAATTTATTGAATGATGGGATAATGTAACACCCCAAGCTTCCATGGTATGCTTCTTAATAATTCAATAGTGTGCGATGTACGCAACATCGAGTTCAAGCGCACCACGACCTATCAAACTAACTGTTTAAAAAGAGGTTATGAATATTATTAACCACATTTTTACTTTTTTATATATCTCATATAATCTTAACTTTCACCTTTTTTTATTAGACATAATATAAGGACAAATTAAAATTTTCAAATAAAATAAATATTTTTCAAAAAAATGTAGTTTTTTTCACCTTTTAATGGAGATCCCTTTTTAAATCCAATATTTGAAACTTTTTTATATTCAATTTGTTGAAATTAAATTCTTATTTATAAGCCGGACATAAAATTTTAGTTTGGATAAATGTTTTGTACTTTTCTGATAACTTTCATATTTTGATGAATAGTGAAAAATACTATATTTTAATTAAAAATAGCCTTTTTAATTGAAATAACTTATAGTGTTAAATTATCAATTTGAGTTTTTTTAAAGTATCGTTAGATTATATTTTTATTCTTTAATATAATTTAGGTCATTGGATATAATTTCACATTTAAATTGTACATAAACACATGTCAATCTCTTGATAGTTTTTACTTCTTAAAAACATGTTTTTTGGTTTTGACAAAGGGAATTAATTTTAAATTAATTACTGAAAATTCTGTATTTTGAATTTGGAAAAATGGATTCCATTTTTGGAATCAAAGGGTCAAAACTGTGTAAATAGGTTCCTTTTATTTTTAGGGCATTATGAATAGTAACTTCGGTATTTATTTTATTTACCATGGTTAAAAGATAAATCTGGTAAATAAGGGTAAAAAATAATATTATAATAATATTAAATTACGTAAAAACATGTCCTAACCATATGGTATGATATATTTTCGATCATGGTCATCCTTGGGTTGATTCTAGGATCCCATGGAGCCACTTGCATGTGAAAATAAAATTTAATTGCTTTTAATTTAAAGTTAAAGAAAATATATCCTAAACATGCTTCTTTTAGTAAAACAATTTTTATATGGAGTTATATAAGTAATATTTTCTACTATAAATAGTAATTAGAAATATAAAAATACTTCCTACATAATGGTATTTTATTTATAATTTTTAGACATCAAATAAATAAATATATTTTTGACACAATGATGATGTAGTGATTACCTTATTAACAAAAGATTTAAATAAATGAGATTATAAATATTAAAATAAATGTAAATTAAATCTTTTTATTCCATCCATGAATTTCCTAGGTAAATATTAAATGTTATAATTGATTAAATTTATTTTATTCGAAGTAATGAAGTTGTTATGACTTTAAAAAAACAAATACAAAATAGTGTCAAAATTAGCATAAATGAGTTTTTAAAACAACTAATATTTTATTAAATGATATAATATTACTAAAAAACTAATACTTGTAATAAGGAATTAGATAATGTTATATATGTCATTATTTAACCACTTTAGGTTCTCTTGAAATTTTATACTAACTATATTAACCATGTAGTATAAAAATACAAGAAGACATGGAAAAGTTAATCTATTTAACTAAGAGTTAAATCTAAAAGACAAGGAAAATATAGTGACTTAAACTTGTCTAAAACCTATTTTGTTAGAGTATTTATACCCATACCAACATTATCCTTGAAATAAATCAATTTTTATCCATTATAAACCAACAATAAATTATAATAAATTAATATTTCAAGTTTTTCCTAAAGTGCCCCTCACCTCTCTTATAAAAGGGTACTTCCCCTTCTCTTAAAATCACACCTCCAATACCATTTTTCTCGTCCAAAACCTACTCAAATATCCTCCCAAATACCCACAATTAAACCTATAGGCCTTACATTGTTCAGAAAGAAAACCTATGTTTCCCTTTTATTCAAATAAAAATGAAGCACTCGAAGAAGAGATAATTATTTCATCACCTCTTTCAAAGTCATTTTCTTCTTCTAATTCCTCTTTATTTGTTAATTCCATAATATAATAATAAATCCAATACCTTTTAAACTCTTAAATGTTATTATAAATATGGTACAACTATATTCTTTATTCCATCCATCCTATTAATGACAAATTCACCATGTGTGTGTATGTATGGCTTACCGTTTCTATGTTGTGGTGTAATTTGTTATTTAAAACTATGTTATTTGGATAGATATAATGATGATTATTATGTATATGAATAATGAAAAAAAAACATAATAATTTTTTTATAATTAATATACAATTAAATTCCACACCTTTTAATTATTAAGGAAATGATATCGTCCCTCGTGCATACGTACAGCTTACCATCTCCATGACGCGATGATATTCACTTCCACATTCACTGTTAATGGATGATTATAAAAATATATATTATTAATAAGTATTTAATATATGAAATAATAATGATACAATAATATATATATACATATATATATATATATATTTACATATATTTCATTCACTTACTTCAATTTAATAGGATATGAAAACGGAAACAGCGTTCATGCGTACGTACGACCTACCATCTCCATGAACAGTGTATTATATTTTATATACCTATATATTATATATAATTATATTATGAATATATATGGTATATAAATCATATTATACATTATGTATGTAATTAAATCATGATCTAAGTAATATGATCAAGAATAACAAGTCAAAATATGTACGATAAACAAAGCAATATTACCCAAAATGTTGCAATAACTTGAAATTGTAAATAAATGGGTGATATAAAATCATAAAATAATAATATATGATATCATAAATATTATTATGATTCTGATATAATTTAATAATATGTTTAAAAAAATTTACAGGAGTTTCTGACACGTACAAAGAGTATCAGACCAAAGGTAAGGGTTAATTACTCAATCTCATTATTATTCGAGATTGTTTATGTGTATGTATTTACTGGAACATATTTGTCATACATATCCATATTTCATATAATGTTTTCAAAAGGAATATTTTAAGGTTTTATTGAAGTGTCTCTTTAAATAGATTATCATTTTAAATGTTTTAATGATTTATTTTTCTAAATCTTTTTAATTAATGTCCATGTTTTCAAAATGATTTTAAGTATTTATTTATATGGAAAAAATTGTTTTAAAATGGTAATTCCTTTCAATAGTTTCAAATTTGTACGGGAAACATTGATACAAAAATATCTTTTAAATTAACACCTTTATAAATTGTGAAAATTTTAAATGATTTCATGAAAAAAGGGTATTTCTCTCAAGAGTTTTATTGATTATTTTAAACTATGACAACATGCTTTATTGGATATTATTATTTATTGCGGTTGATTTATTATAATACAATATTCCGTATTGTATTGAGTGATTTATTATATATGTGACTATGTATATGATATTTTTATACCATTCATGGTTTATGGTTAAAGTATTGACATTTCATATACTAGTTCTAATATGAATGATTATGTTTTGTTTTACCCTTTTCATATGAGGAATGTAATGGACTTAGTAAGTGATGGTTGGGGCTCTCTATAGCCCCTCGATGCATCGGTATGTCTAATGAGAAAAACTAGTTTCTTGGCACAAGTCCTTGATGTAGTAGTTATTATGTCCAGCATTAGGCATTCCCTCATTATGAAATTAGTTATTACATGTGATTATTATACTAGTAGATTATACATGTGCATGTTTATATAGTAATTTATGATTTATTTTTTTCATATTATGTTCATGTTTATGTTTAAAAGAAATCTGTTTTTATTATACATCTTTCCATAAAAGTTTATAGCTTCGGCTGAATTATTTACCCTTACTGAGCATCTCATCTCACCCCTTTCTTATGTTTTATTATCCCAGGATGATAAGAAGTTTATTATGATTGATATGAAAGGTTATTCTAGGGGAATAATTGAGTTCCCAAAGGATTATCTATGTTTGAATTTATGTTAAAAAAATTAATGGTAAGTTCTTTTATATAATCTATTTTCCAAGACTGCTAAACTGATCGGTCATTTGGGACTTGATTCCTTGAAATCAATCTATTTTAATAAAATAATGCATCGGCTACGGGATTATAGGTTTGGGGTGTTTCATTTGGTATCAAAGGAATTTTATCAATAACCTTGGAAACTAGATTTAAAAAAATATGATTAGAGAACAATACCCAATGATAGACCATGAAGATTATTATAAAAGAAAATCCTAGAATTTTGGTAATGTGGATATTTTTTTAGTTTTCCAAGAAATAAATCCTTTTATATATACTACAAGTGGATGTGGTTTTGGCACAGATGTACCAAGGAGTAACAACTCCGACAATGTGTTCTGAACTTGACTCGGGGTAACCTGGTACATGACAATGAGCCTTAATTCACACTTGGTTTGACACTCCCTGGGGATATTCTTAGGATAATTAATATTTTATTTAAAAACCATTATTAAGGAATTATGAGTAAATATGTCCTCAAAGGAACCATACTTATGATTATAGATTATATATTCATAAAATTCTCAATCTATGTTATATATTTTATTAGTTTGGAATTATGCATTATGATTCATAACCTAATCTAGTGTATGACATTGTTTAGAAATGGAGCCTAGAGGAAGAAATAGAAATTGTATTAATGCACGTAATCCATGTAGGGATTTTCCTCCTCTGCAAGATAATAATAGTGGAGCTGGTGACACAACTGGTACTAAATGGAATATAATCGTACTAGGACAACTAACTCAGGTTATGAATAATAACCTTACCTGTATGGAGAATCCTTATCCATAACGTGGAGGATCAATGTTTGACCACTTCATTATACAAAATCCTCCAACATTAAATGGGACTACAAATCCTTTTATAGCTGAGCAGTGGATAAGTTCCTTAGTGAAAATGTTTCTTGATTTGCGAAGTAATGAAATTGAAAAGGTTTTCATGGAAGTTTATCATCTCTCAGTAGATGCGGATCAATGGTGGTCATTAATTCAAAACAAAAAAGGATGATGAAAAAGAGGTAAATATGGAATGGAGGGAGTTTAAATAACTTTTTCTAGGGAAATTCTTTCCTCGTGGTCAATGAGATGATATGGAAAGAAAATTTTTGAGCCTAAGGAAAAATGAGGATGAGAATGTTGCAAATTATGAGGATAACTTCAAAAGGATTTCAAGGCATGCTAAAAACTATATATGTAACCCAAGAAGTAATAATGATCAATTATTTGATGGGTTAAAACCTTTCCTATTATAGGCATTGGTCTCACAAACTTTCTCATCATATGAAGATATAGTATCATGATATATCAAGACATAAATGGAATTATATAAGTATTATAACATTAAAGTAAAGAAAGATAATAAGAGAACGGTGGGGAAAGAGACAGATAAATATAAAATGGGAAAGAATTAATTTTCCTTATGTGATAATTGTGGGGAGAAACACCCTTGTACTTGCCTAAAAGTAATGATAGTTTGTTACAAATGTGGAGAACAAGGTCACCAATCTCATGATTGTAAGGAAAATAAAGAAGTTGTGCAATGTTATAATTGTAAAGATAGGGTAAATTATGAAAAATATTGTCTAAAGTGTCAAGGAAATATTTCTAAGAAAAAAAATGTATCAAGGTTAGGATTATGTTGTTACTACAGTCGAAGTAGAATAATTAATGTATTTTTGTTTTTGGATTCAAGAATTATATTTCGGTTATAAAGAATGTGATATATATATAAGTATTGTACTACAGTACTTTTTTTCATTAAAGTTTTAATACGATGAAGGTTATCGTATATTCATTATGTGACAATAAGAGAAGCAGTACGTTGTTAGGGGAATATGATGTTACAGTTGATTTTTGAAATTTAGAGACCTTTTAGAACGAGATTGGATAAAAGTATTTTGGATAACTATAATGGTTGGGATATATTAAGTTTAACAATGGATATTATTGTTTAAGATTATTTTTGGAATTTTATAATACTATAGTTTTAGAAAATGGACAACCTTTAGGTTGGGTGATAACCTGTTGCATCAGTCAAAGCTGCGGGAATCGAACCCACAACCAAAGTCCGAAAAATATTTATCACCTACCACTGGTCTACAAGAAGTACCTGGTTATTATAAAATAGTTTTCATCATTTAAATGGTATATGATTATATTTGAAACCTTATACGATTGAGATAAATAGAATATTTTTTGAGTTTTATCTTTTGAAGAGAAAGATGAGTTTGTGGTAGAAATTAGATAAAGGTTGAAACTCTATATATAAATTAAGTATTATTCCTTGTGTTCTTATTATATTAATTAAATTAATTCTACAAAACTAAGTAACGAATCATAAAACCAAAAAATGTTTTCCAAGAACTTTCTTTTGTGATGAATCAAATGGTCTCCTAAATCATCACAGATTTATAGCTATATGACTGTTAAATTTCTCTTGATCGTGTTCTCTATCACTCTTCATTAGAGATTGATGGATTTTTTTCTCTTCCCTATCCATTTTTTCTTACATTAAACCCTAGTATGAGTTATTTCTGATAACCTTCATATGAACTTTTCTTTATTTTAAAATGGAGGTCTCATTAATGAATTTTACGATGTGGAATTTCAACTAATATATTTTGAAATATCAAAACCCTAGTTTTCAATATTGAGTTTAAATTACAAGGATATGGCTTATTGAATTAGGGGATAATTTAACACCCCAATCTTCTACGGTACACTTCTTCTTAATAATTCAATAGAGTGTGATGTATGAAACAGTGAGTTCAAGCCCCCCATGACTTATCAATCTAAGCATTTGAAAAGATTTTATGAATATTATTAAACACATTTTTAATTTTTTTTATATATCCAATATAATTTTAACATTCAAATTTTTTTTATTAGACATAATATAAGGACAAATTCAAATTTTCAGATAATAGGAGTATTTTTCAAAAAAATGCAATTTTTTCACCTTTTAATGGAAAACCCTTTCTAAATCCAATATTTGGAACTTCTATATATTAAATTTAATGAAATTAAGTTATTTTTATAAAGTACATAAAAATTTAGTTTGGATAAATGTTTGGTACTTTTCTGATAACTTTCATATTTTAATGAATAGTAGTAGTAGTAGTAGTAGTTCATTTTTTATTCCAAAAGAAATAAAGAAAGGAAGCAAGACCCCTCAAGGGGGGTGGAAATGGTGAAGCCCGAGCACATCCCCCAACACAAAGGAGGCACATTCTGCAAGGAGAGAGAGGGGAGAGTTATAGATGATGAGAGGGCCATCACTTCTACCCAAGCGGGCAAGGGAATCTGCTGCAAAATTAGCCTCCCTCCAGCTGTGAGATAGACGAACTACAAGTGGGATTCCCATTCTGCACCTTCTGATAAAGTATGTGAGTTCCCACGGAACCCCAAACCACCCTTTCATAATCTTCACAAGGGTATCTGAGTCCGTTTCTATTTCGGACACGACCATCTTCTGTCTTCTGCAAACCAATAGACTCGAGACCAGCGCCTGCACTTCCGCACACAAGGAGTTGCCAGGCCCATAATATGCACTGAAGGCGACGAGAACTGATCCAGAGGAATCCCGTAGCATGACTCCCCCCCTCATGATCCCTCCCATGTATGACCCATCAACGTTAAGCTTAAGTCCCTCAACCGGCGGATGCCATTTAACCCACTGACCACTCTTATTTTTCCGAAAACAGGGGCGATGAAGAAGGTTGTCAATCACAGTAGTCGTCGCTCCGCCTCTTATCTGAGAAGCAATCTCAAAAATGAGAGACTTGAGGCTAACCTATAGAAACAGCAGCGTCCGACTCTCACATCTCCGAACCTGGTTACGTGCTTCCCAAAGAACCCAACACAGAGCCACAAGGATGATTGTTCTAACCAGCCGTTCCTGTTCAGAAGCCCCCGCACCGGAAAACCAGCACTCCACATAATCCTGTAGCGAGAATTCTCCAACGCCTCTGCATGGGTTATACGTGAACAGGGACCAAAGATGAAGTGCCCATTGACTCTGAAAGAACAGATGTTTCGCCGTTTCGCACATGTGATTGGTACAACAGAAGCACCTCGAGGCCAAAGTAACACCCTAGAGTTGAACGCTATCCTCCGTAGGTAACGCTCTATTTCTAATCCTCCAGAGAAGGAAATTCATTCTAATAGGAATTTCTTTGCACCAGAGTGCTGGAGCCCAAGCATTGGAGCTGCTACTTGCCTGGACGATACTCCTGAAACCTTGTGAGGAGAACCTCCCTGAGCTAGATGCCGAGAAGCAGCATTTGTCGGGTTCATCACTCATGACAATGTTCTCGAACACAGACATTTGGTTATCGTTCAAAGAGGTATTTATCAAGTCGAAATCCTCACATGTAGTACTGAAGTTAATATCCGGGGAAGGACAGTTGGGGTAACGCAGGGGTTCCCCCGACCAGTTCGTATCCCAAAAATTGATATTTCCAGCACCGATGACGCACCTCGCATGACCTGACAGAGTGTCGATGAGGGAGAACATACATCTTTCTAGCCTCGTGGAGCTGTAAATACCCCTTGCTTCAAGCCCCAAGTAACGTGCTTTAAATAATTTCGCCCACAGCGATTCCCCGATGATAATATCCCAAGCGAGACGTGCCTGCAAACTTTGGAGTGTACCCTGTATATCACGTAAGCCAACACCTCCTACCTCCACTGATCTGGAAAGACATCTCCAAGAAGCCCAGTGAAACCTTCCCTCCTCCTTGGCGTCCCACAGGAAGGAGTTGAGGATGATTTCCATCCTCTCCACCGTACCCTTAGGAGGATGGATCACCGAAAACACGTGCATGGGAATGGACGTGAGTACACTGTTAATCAACGTAATCCGTCCGCCAAAGGAGAGGAGCTTATTTTTCCAATTGTATATTCTGCCAAGTATACGATCAAGAATCATAGAGAAATGAATCTTCTTAACGTGGCCACAGGAGATCGGAACCCCAATATATAATATGGGAAATGGCTGCCTACAACAACCCAGAGTTTTCTGGAAATCCTTTAAGCTTGAAGCTGGGCATTTATCAGAAGTGAAGAAATGAATTTTAGCGGGGTTGACGCACTGCCCGCTCCATTTTCCGTAAGAGGAAAGGGAGTCCATGAGAGATTTCAACGATCTCTTCCTGCCATTGATAAAAATCAGAATATCATCTGCAAACATAAGATGAGAAATGACAACACCATTCCTCCCCCGGAAGGGAAACATGAGACCTGTGTCCATCCTATGCTTCAAGTTTCTTGAGAGTGCATCTTGGGAGATAACAAAAAGAAGCGGGGACAAGGGGTCCCCTTGACGAACACCGCGTACAGTCTTGAAGAAACCAAAGGTCTTTCCCATTAAAGCAATGGAAATCCACGGGGAAGAGTAACATCTAAAGAAAATATCACAAAAAACCTCGTTGAACCCAAAGTTCCGCATGACCCATATGATGAAGCTCTATTCCAGCGTGTCATACGCCTTGTTCATATCAACTTGGAAGATGACATTATAACCAACTGATTTCCTATTGATGTCCTGAACCAATTCATTAGCAATGCCCACCGCACCCTGAATGTTCCTGCCCTTGATGAAGCCATGTTGTTCCATTGATACTAGACGCGGGAGAACCTTATCCAGCCTACTAACAATAACAGAGACAAGAATTTTATAAGCAACGTTGCAAAGACAGATAGGCCTGTACTGGCTAATGAGAGTAGGATCCTTAATTTTTGGAATAAGAACCAGTCTGGATGTAGAAATGCCCCTAGTGAGCGAACCACCCTTGAAAAAGTCTTGGATCGACTCCACAACAAGCTGACCAACAATCTCCCAGGAGAAACTGAAAAAGCTGGCTGGGAAACCATTAGGACCAGGTGTGTTGTCCTGGGGCATTTTCCTGACAACCATCCGGATCTCCTCAGCCGAAGGAATGGAGGAGAGAGTAGAATTATCCTCCTGGCTAACCGTTGAGGGAATAAGGCTGAAAAGTCCTAGGAAGCGTGAAACCCCCTCTTGAAAGAAGCCGTAGACTCCCCTGCCAAGATCTTCTCAAAGTGATCCATAGCAATCATCCCCGCAGAGTTCACATCTGAAGTGTAGTCTCCGTTTTCCATTCTCAGGTTGATCTTTGAACTTCTCCTCTCTTTAATGCAAGCATGGAAGAAAGCACTGTTTCGATCCCCTTCCTTAAGCCATCAGATCCGAGACCTTTGTTTGAATTCTCTCTCCAAAGAAATAAGCCTCTTGCCCAAGAGATTCTTTTTATCACACAGAACAATGAACGCATTCTCATCCCAACAGTTTTGGAGAGAATCTTCCAATCTGTCGACTTCGATCCTGAGATTATCAATACCTTGGGCAACATCAGGTCTCGAGCTCACCCAGCTTTGCAAGTCCAATCTAAGACATCTAAGGCGATTCACCAGGCCACCCCACGATCCAATATCAGCACCTTTGGCCCAAGACGCCTTGATAATATCTAAAAAACCATTGTCCTCATGCCATGCAGACGAGTAGGCGAAGAAAGCCCTCACAGCCTCCTCCCTCTTTATGTTGATTAAAATAGGACTGTGGTCAGAGAGCACCCGTTGAAGATGAGATACTGACGTCTTTGGAAATAAGTCCAACTCATGAAGGTTGGATAAACAACGGTCCAGCCGGCACCAAATGCGCTCTTCTCCCTTACGTTGGTTGCACCAGGTGAACTTGTGCCTAGAGAAACCCAAGTCCAAGAGCCCTGCACTCCTCATGAAGTCATTGAAATCCATTATGCCACTAAAGTTAAAACCAATGCCCCCCTTTTTAAATTTAAATTGTACATAAACTCATGTCAATCTTTTGATAGTTTTTACTTCTTAAAAACCCGCTTTTTAGTTTTGACAACGGGAATTAATTTTAAATTAATTATTGAAACTTCTATGTTTTAAATTTGAAAAAATGGATTCCATATTTGGAATCAAAAGATCCAAATTATGTAAATAGGTACTTTTTATTTTTGGTACATTATGAATAGTAACATCAGTAATTATTTTATTTACCATCGTTAAAGGGTAAATCTGGTAAATAAGGGTAAACAAATAATATTATAATAATATTAAATTACCCTAACAAATGTCCTAACCCTATTTGATGAGATATATCTGATTATGGGCATTCTTGGGTCAATTTTAGCACCCCATGGAGCCACTTGTGTGTTAAAATGATATTTAATTACTTTTAATTTAAAGTTAAAGAAAATAAACCTAAACATGTATCTTTTAGTAAAATAATTTTTATATGGAGTTTTATAAGTAATATTTTCGATTATAAGTAGTCATTATAAATATAAAAAAAATTCTTACATCATGGTATTTTATTTATAATTTTTATACATCAAATAAATAAATATATTTATGACACAATGATGATATAGTGATTACCTTATTAATGAAAGATTCAAATAAATGAGATTATAAATATTAAAATAAATTTAAATTGAAACTTTTTATGCCATAAATGAATTTTTTGGTCCATGAGGTTTTATGAACATAAAAGAGCATGTTATACACACACAAAATAATTAGTTACCTTATATATATATGTGATTGTTTGTATAAACGGTTTATGAATATATAAATGCATGTATGATCATATGGTTTTGGGTGGAAACCCTCAAACACCCAACCCAAGGTCTTAAGGATTTTGGGTTATGCAAAAATTTTAATCTTGAAGGAATATTTTATTTCCACATGCAATGTGAGTATCTGATTATATTTGAACACGTATTTTCAAGGTTTTATATAAATCTTTATTAAATCTGGTTTGTGACTTTTTAAACATTGGGTGTCATGTTTAGGTAGAATTTTAAAACATATCGAATTATGTTTTATACATACATATATATATATATATATATGTATATATGGTTATATGTATGTACCTATAAGATTTAACCATAACCTGAATTTAATTGGCCTAAAAAAAACTTCGGTGGTTGAAGTATGTTTATGATATGTTTAATTAAATTCTCATGAATGCATGCATTACATAAAACAATTGTTACACTTAAAATCAATTGGCCTTATATGCTATGAATCATAAGGCATGGCCATTTATTAAGACATGAGCATTTATCAGTGCATGCTTGTGTACAAATGACATCTGTCTTAATTTAAAATTAATCATTTTAAACTATTAATATTCATTTCCACGAATCGACAATTTTTAAAATTAAGGAACTATCATGTTGTGTGGTAACCCCATCCATTCATTACTTGTGTGTTTTAAATTAATATCACATGTGCAAATAATGTTTACTAGTATATGAATGAAGTTGGGAAAAATTATTATCTAAATAATAACTGACATATTATGATTTAGTTCATTGTCATTTCCATTTATGAGCGCATTAATTGAGCGTGAATAATACCTATCTGAAGTTATAAGCATGCATTCTAATGCATTAAAAGTTTATGGAAGAGTTGTTATGGTATTAATTTATGTGATAAATCAAAAAATTTATTATATATTAGTTATGATAATTTATGAAATAAGAATTTAATTATTCAAGGTGGTATGGGATACTTTGAATAATTTGAAATAAGGAAACATGAAATATGTGACACTTAAAATGATAAGTAATAAGTAATTTACTAAATAAGAGTGGTATGTGCACTTTGATTTAGAGAGATGAGGAATGAATTGGACTTAGTATGTGGCCGGTGGGGCCTGCTATAACCTCTCGATGCATCGGTGGGTCTCATGAGACAAACTAGGGTCTTGGAATAAGGCCTTTACAAAAAGATTATGTGCGTTCCAGGCACGAGCCTAGACAGTATGGTTATGATGTCCAGCATATGCACTTTCCTCATTATGGATATGAAATTTAATTAACCAGAAGAATATTCGACAAGTAGAATATTCTTGGTTAAAGAGCTTATTTACATGAAAATCAGAAGAAGTAAAAGTTATGGCATAGTATTTATACAGTACGCAAAGTCTTTAGGCATTGTATGTTTCTCATGAAATTGAAGTTTTTATTTAAGCACAACTCTGATCATGTAATACTCTTAGTAATCAATTTTGTACTTTCATTTTCTTATAGAAGGTCTTTTACTTCTTACCCCATATGAGCATCCATATAATTTAATCATGTTTCCTTGTATGTTTGTTAGTATGTTCTTATTTGAACACTTATATTTCTTAGACAATTGTTATGGTATGTTTCATGTGTTACAGCATTTTTTAAGAAAATTTTTTATGGAAATTTTTTTAAACAATGTTTTAAAAAGTTATATTGGTTTAATATGTTATTTTTAAAACCCCTTACTGGGTATTCGTATGCTCACCCTATGTTTTTTAATAAAAAAATTCAGGTATCAGTTTAGGCTAAAGAAGTCTGACATAAGTGGCTGGTTTCCCAGAACCTGAACGGAATCGATCCTCTATAAAGGACATGATGTGTAATTTATCAGCGCATGTTTTTGTTAAAAATTGCACATCATGTTATGAAGGCACCAGCTTCGGGTATTCTAGGGTCAGGTCTTCATAGTTGGTATCAGAGGATTCAGTTTAGGTAACTCTGGAAAACCAAAACCTAAACCGAATTGATCCTCTGTAAAGGACATGATGTGTAATTTATCAGTGCATGTTTTTGTTAAAAATTTCACATCATGTTATGAAGGAACTGGCTCCGGGTATTATGGGGTTGGGTCCTCATTATCATTATATGAGATACAAGTCTTGGGGTGTTATAGATAATGTTTCTATATAGTTAATATACAATCCAATTCCACATCTTCTATTCATTAAGGAAATGATATTGTTGCTTGTGCGTACGTACGGCTTACCGTCTCCACGGCGCATTGAGATTTATTTCCACGTTCACCAGTCAAGGGTGATTATAAACATATATATTATTAATAAGTATGTAATATATGACATAATAATGCTACTGGAAAATATATATATATGTGTGTGTGTATTTACATATATTTCATTCACTTACTTCTATTCAATACGATATTAAAACGGAAACAACGTTCATGCGTACGTACGTCCTACCGTCTCCATGAATGGTGTATTCCATTTTAAATATCTATCTATTATATATATTTATATTATAAATATATGTGATATATAAATCATATTATAAATTCTGGAAGTAAATAAATCATGATCTATGTAATATGATCAAGAATAACATGTCAAAACACATACGATAAACAAAGTTATATTACCCGAAAGGATTCATTAACTTGGAATTGTTAATAAATGGGTAATATAAAGTCATAAAATAATCATATATGATAGCATAAATATTATTATGATTCTGATATAAGTTAATAATATGTTTAAAAACATTATACAGGAGTTTCGGACACGTACGAAGAGTATCATACCTAAGGTAAGGGTTGATTCCTCAATATCATTATTATCTAAGATTTTTTATGTGTAAGCCTTTATTGGTAAATATTTATCATCCATGTCCATGTTTCATAATAATGTTTTCAAAATGAATCTTTTATTGTTTTATGTAAGGTTATCTTTAAATAGATCATCATTTTAAATGTTTTAAAGATTTATTTTTCTAAATATTTTTAATTAATGTTCATGTTTTCAAAATTATTTTAAGTATTTATTTAGATGGAAAACATTGTTTTAAAATGTTAATTACTTTCAATGGTCTCAAAGTGGTATGGTACAATTTGACTCAAAAGTATATTTTAAATGACTTCATTTATAAATTGTGCAACTTTTAAATGATTTCATGAAAAAGGGGTATTTCTCTCAAGATTTTTATTGATTATTTTCAACTATGTCAAAATCCTTTATTGGATATTATTCTTGATTGAGGTTGATTTATTATAATAAAATCTTCCATATTTTATTAAATGAGTTATGATATGTTTGACTATGGATGTGCTATTTTTATACAATTCATGGTTTATGGTTAAAGTACTGACATTTCATGTGCAAGTTTTAATTCAAATGATTATGTTATGTTTCACCCTTTTCATAAAAGGAATGAATTGGAATTAGTAAGTGATGGGTGGGGCTTGCTATAGACACTCGAAGTATCGGTATATCTCATGATACAAACTAGTGTCTTGGAACAAGGCCTTGACAGAATATTTGTGAATGGTCTTGGTAGAAGGCCTTGACGCAGTGTTTATTATGTCAGGCATTAGGCATTCCCTCATTATGAAATTAGTTGTTACATGTGATTATTAGACTAGTAGAGTATCCATGTGCATATTTATATAGTAATGTTTGATTTATTTTTTCCATATTATGTTCAAGTTTATGATTAAAAGGATTCTGTTGTTATTATACATCTTGCCTTAAAAGTTTATAGCTTCCACAGAATTATTTACCCTTACTGAGCATCTGAGTTCACCCCTTTCTTATGTTTTATTTTTCCAAGATTCCAAGAAGTTTATTATTATTGACATGAATGGTTAAGTTAGGGTAATAATGGTGTTCCAAAAGGATTATCTATGTTTTTGTTTTTATGTTATAAATTTTAATGCTAAGTTCTTATATGTAATCTATTTTCCAACACTGCTAAACTGCTCAGTCATTCGGGTCTTGATTCCTTGTAATCATGTCAATGTAATAAAATAATGCACCGGCTCCGAGCTTCTAGGGTCGTGTCTTACATTCCACAAAGACTGTTGCAAAAAACTATGATAAAATGGTAAATTCAAATTTACAGCATTGAACAGGCAAACATACGGTTCCTTCACAAAATAACAAAATACCAAACGTAGGGTTTAAATATGTAGCGTTCATTATCTGAACATAAGGTTGACAATGTAAGGTTGATCACAAAAGTAATATTGATGATCTATACGTTTTCTTCTAAAATGTAAGGTTCCATAGTTATGTAGGGTTCTTTAAATATACTTTTTCTCTTTGTCAAATGTATTGTTTCATCCAAACGTAAGGTTCTTTATCTATATGCTTTTGTCAATGTAGGGTTGATTAACCATATGTTCTGATCTTTCATCATAAGATTTAATATGAATGTAGGGAATGTTTCTTACGCTACATTCTTCAGCATAGGGAATGAACAATGATTCCAGAAAATGACAAACAGTGAACAGTGTTTCCAAAATACGTTTAAGAGCATTATGAACACTTTGAAAAATATTTCTCACGAAAGAAATACTTGAATATCATTCCAAAAAGATAATTATAAATAATATTAATTCCCTAAAATATATTTAAAGTAAAATCATTAGTAAAAAAAACAAGGGTATTTTTGGGAATCAAAATCAATAATATTTATAGAGTATTGTTGAGACAAGACATGCCCAACAATCTCCTCATTTTTGATGGTCACAAAACCCATAAAATTAACAATATAATTCAGAATTTTGAAAATAATTTAAAAGAAAACAATTTAAAATTCGAATTTATAGAATTATTTTGATGAAAATAAATGTTGTGTTATCCAAATTTCTCCCCCTTTTTGTGAGATCAAAAGTAATGTTCAAAAATGAATAAAAAATTAAATTTTTAAAGATATTAATGTGAATATTATAATAATATATATAAATAAATAAGACAGGATTTTTGGCCACTAGACATAAAAGAATAATGATGTACACAAACATAAAAATAAGGAAATTTTATTGATAAAATTTTGTATAAATACAATAATCCGTTTGACTAGGAAATAAGTTTAGTCAACTGAAATGGTTTGGGTACAAAAATATTGGGTGGGATTTGGGTTGGTTAAGGTTTTAAGGATTTTGAGCAGCTTCAAACATATCCTTCAACTCAACCATCTGCAACTACAACTTCTTTATCAAACTATCCCCCAATTGAATAATTAAAATTCTAGAATCATGACTAATATGGATATTCTCAACAATATTGACTTTAAAGAAGTCATAAAAACTCTCCTTCATCTGCATAAACAGATCTATCGTTTCTTTGAATTTTTTCAATAGAATTATGATGCCTGGTTCACATTGTGTCAGTTGTTCAACTAGAAATTTCTGATTTTACAACAGAACTGACAGAGAGGCACTATTGCATTGAATATTTTGAAAACAGTCATTAATATCAACCATGATAGTGGTGATGGACTGAAATATTCAAATCAGGTCTGGACTGGTAGTAGGAGTAGAAGTAGATTTACTAGTCTGAACAATAGTACTCTTGATCGATTCAAAATGACTCCCTAAATAACACTTTAGATCAGCAAAATATAACTTATAAACAACTTCAGACTTGAGTCTACCAATATCATTCAACATATCCCACATAAAATCATCAAAATCCCTTCTTGAAATAGTAGTCTCATAAAGTTATTTGATCTTGTTCATTGCACTTTCATTCTCTTTTTTCATATTAGAATTTTCTTCTTGATATTTATTAAACTTAACAACAATATCTTCCACATGATGAGACAAAGAATCAGATGCTCCTTCTTCTGAATTCGTTGGCTAATCAACAACAATAAGTAGAAAAATATTTTCCATTGATCTCTCCACATATTTTTCATATGAATAAGATTGATTATCAAGAACTTAGGTCTATCCAACCGAAACATGACATGACTATTCCATAGTTTGATTCAAAACCACATCTATAACTTTAGTTACAGATTTCTGTACAATTTTTTCTTCTTGAGCAGCTTCTTTCTGAATATTTTCTTCTTGAATATTCACCTACTCTTGAATATTCACTTGTACATGATCTCTGATCAGAGGTACATCAGGAATCTCTCTAGCTTGACTAACTCCCTGAGTCTCCTCCTCAAGAATTGATTCCTCAAGATGAACCGAACATGTTGCCTCTCCAGAACCCAACATTTTTTCTTCAATTTGTTGAACAGATCTAGTACTATGTTTGAGAACAAGTCCCTCCTGACATTTTTTATCCTCTGTTTCTACTTCTGTATCATATTGAAGCCTCCATTGAGTCGGTTGAGAAATCCCATCAATTTTAGATTCATATTCACCTTATTTTCTTAAACCTCCTTGCTCCCCCCTGAGCAAAAACTCCTAAGATCTATTCTTCCTTAGCACTAACAGGTAAAAAAATTTCTTTGACAGTACTCCAGAAACATCCTAGCTTCCTTATAGTTCTAGCATTAAGCAAATTACTATGATGGATCTTTATTCTTGAATCAACTAATTGAATCATATCATTTTTAAATAGTATTTGAGAACTTATCCTTCCATAAGGATAAAAATTCATCCAAGCATATGGTTGATAGTTGTACAGAAGATATCAAAAAAAATATCAAGGGTAGTTCAGCTTGATATCACTCAAAAATAAAAATATGATGTACATGGCTGGGTAAAGAATCTTTTCCATCTCAGCCATCCTTGGCGCAATTTCGGTCTGAATAAACTTAACTAAAATTTTATGATCTGCCTCAAGATCCATAATAAACATTTTCCTTAAGTTAGTTTTATTAAACAAAAAATACATAATGTCTTTTGAAGAATGACCCTTATCTCCAATAGATCGAATATAAAAATGGAAGACCTCTTTATACGGGTAGTTCAAAATTTTTTAAACTTCAGTGGAGAAAATAGAAAAGTTCCTATCTTCTATACTCGTGAAAATATTATCTTCAGAATCACCTTAAATAAACTGTACACTTTTATAAAAAGAGTTCAACTCTAACTCATAATGAAATTCGGAATTTACTCCATTGAAAGTAGTCTCCAGTCCTTGAAAAGATAATTCCTATTTCATAAGCAAATACATCTAGTACAACCATTCTAAATCCACTACTTTTCCTTGAATAATATTTCTTCTAGAAACACATTGTTTCTTCAGTTCACTGGCTTCACCCTCTTCGACTAGCTTAGTTTTCGCTATTTCTGAAAACCTGAAAGTATGAGATTTTTCGTCTTCTAGGGTTTTGAAGAAGGATGAAGGTTTCAGGCAAGGTGAAAGGATTTCATAAACAAAGGGTTTGGTAGTCGAAAGGTTTTTGACAGATGACGTATATCCTCATTTTCCATGTCATTAAGTAATTATGAAAATTTTGTAATATTCATGCGGTGTGAATAAATTTAATATAAATTAACAAAAATATATAGCAAGATAAAAATAAGGTAGATTTACAGTAAAAAAATTATAAAAAAATAAAATAAAATAACTAATTTAAAAATTAAATAAACCTAACCCCCCTTAATAAAATCAAAACTTGCAGTGGGAAAGGGTTTTGTGAAAATATCAACTAATTGATATTTAGTGTTAACAAATTCTAAAGATATATCCATTTTAAGAACATGATTTCTTAGAAAATGATGTCTAATATTAATATGTTTAATTCTATAATGACTTATGGGATTTTTTGAAATATTTATAACAGTTGTATTATAACATAAAATAGGTGTATTATTAAAATTTATTCCAAATTACATTGGTGTGTTTTTCATCCACATCACTTGTGCACAGAAAATGTTTGAAGATACATATTCTTCTTTGGCTGTTGATAAGGAAACTGAGTGTTTCTTTTTACTTGATCAAGATACTAAATATTTTCCTAAAGAGTGACTGGTTCCTGAGGTATTTTTCTATATAATATATAACCTCCAAAATTAGCATCTGAATATTCTATTAAATTAAAATTATATGTTTTTTGATAAATAAGATATTGAAAACAGTTCTTTTCAATTATATAAAATTTCTTTTAATAGCAATATTATTATATTATTTAGTATTTTTTTGAAATCTAGCACATAGACATAAATAAAACATAATATCAGGTCTGCTAGCAGTAGGATATTATAAACTACCAATCATACCTCTAAACAACTTGTTGTACACTAGTTTTCCAACTTCATCCAAATCATGTTTTATATTAGTACACATGGGATTTTTATATGTCTTGTTGTTTTCAAGATCAAGTTTTTTCAATAAATTAGTAATATATTTACTTTGATTTAATACATTTTCATAAATGTTTTGATAAATTTGAATTCCTAAAAAGAAACTTAATTCTCCCATCATGCTCATTTCAATTTATTTTTGAATGAGTTCTAAAAAATCATTATAAAGTTTTTTATTTGTTGATCCAAAAATAACATCATCAACATAGATTTGTACTAATAGAAAATTAGAACAAGCTATTTTCTTAAAAATGGTTGGATCTTCCAAACTTAAAATAAAACCATTTTTCAAAAGAAAAGAACTTAATCTTTTATATAAAGCTCTATGTGTTTGTTTGAGTCCATAGATAGATTTAGTATGTTTGAAAACAGAATCTGGTTTTTGAGAATTTTCAAAACCTGGAGGTTGCTCAATATAAACTTTCTCCATTAAATAACCATTTAAAAAGGCAGCTTTAACATCCATCTGATATAATTTAATGTTCATATGAGATGTATATGCTAAAAGAAATCTAATAGCTTTTAGTCTAGCTATGGGGGAAAAGGTATCATCATAATCTATACCTTCTTCTTAAATATATCCTTTGGTTACTAACCTTGCTTTATTTCTAGTTATAATCCTTTGATCATCTTGTTTATTTCTAAAGACCCATATTGTTCCTATGGATGGATAATTTGTTAGTCTTTCAACTAATTCCTAAACTTTATTCATTTTAAATTGTTTTAACTCTTCTTTCATTGCTAACATCTAACTCTCATATTCTAAGGCTTCTTCAAAAGATTTAGGTTCTAATTGTGATATAAAGGTAGAGAATTCAACTAGGTTTCCTACACTTATTCTGGTTTTAATGCCTGTATTTTGGTTTTTTATAATAGTTTCTAAAGGATGGTCCTTTGGGATTATAGATGTTCTAGGTAAAACACTTTTTGGTACATCAGTATCATGTTCTTCTAAATTGAACTTAATTTTATTTTTATTTTTAAAATCATTTTTTAGGTTTTCAAGTCTCATGTTATCAAAAGAGTCGGCAGCTTCATCAGTTTGATCTTTCACTTTATTAAAAGGGTCAGTTTCATCAAAATTCATATGAACTGATTCTTCAACAATCCTTGACTTTTTATTAAATACTCTATAATCTTTAGAAGTTTAATAATATCATAAAAATATTACTTCATGAGCTTTTGGATCGAACTTAACAAGATTGTCCTTGGTGTTCAGGATATATGCCTTACATCCAAAAACTTTAAATTAAATTGCCTTAGGATTTCTATTATTCCAAAGTTCATAAGGTGTATTCTTGAAAATAGGCTGAATTAAAACTCTATTTATAATATAGCAGGTTGTGCTTATAGCTTTTTCCCACAAGTAGGTTGGAAGGCTGTCTTAATTTAGTATAGTCCTAGCCATTTCATAAATAGTTTTGTTTCTTCTTTCAACAATTCCATTTTTTTGAGGTGTTCTTGGTGTATAGAAGGTGTTTTTAATACCCATATTTGAGAAAAAAGATTTAAATTCTTGATTCTCAAATTCTACACCATGATCACTTCTTAATGAAATTATCTTAAAACCTTTTTCATTTTGAACACTTTTAAAAAAACATTCAAAAATAGTAAAAGCTTCATTTTTGAGTTTTATAAAATAGATCCATGTAAATCTAGAATAATCATAAACTAAAACATATACATATTATTTTTCGTCCAAACATTCTACTCTTTATGGTCCAAACAGATCCATATGAATAAGCTCTATGGGTTTTGATGAAGCGATTTTTTTAATATATTTGAAGGAGGATTTGAGTTGCTTTCCAATTTTACATGCATCACAGAATATATCACTTTCAAATTTAAGACTAGGTGAGTCAGAAACTAAATATTTCTTAGTTAATTTATGTAAAGAATAAATATTACAATGTCCATTTCGTCTATTCCAAATCCATGACTCATTTATCTTATCGGTTAAACAATTCACTTTCTGTTTACATAAGGAATAAAAATCCCTAGTGTAAACATTATCTATTCTAGGTTCTCTAAACTTAAGAAATTTATCTTTGAATAAATAACATTAATTTTTAGAAAAAATCTACACAATATATATCATCACAGAGATGAGAGATACTTATCAGATTATTCTTCAATTCTTGTACATACAATACATTGTTAATTGAGACAGTCTTTGGATATCCAACTATTCCAAGTCCAATTATCATTCCTTTAGAATTATCACTGAAGGTGACTAGGCCTCCATCTATTTGAGTTAGTGTTTTGAATTTTTAAGGATTTCCACTCATATGTATGGAGCAGCCACCGTCCATGTACTATATATATTTTTCTTTTCTATGACCTATTACCTTATCTTCTTTAGCCATGAAGTGCATATTTTTTTCAGATTTGATTGTTCCTTCTCTAAATCAGAAATAGATGGGTTGTTTGAGTCTTTAGAAGCACTACAAGTATCCTTCATTTCACTTTTGTATTTATTTTCATAATTGGCATTTTTCTGATACTTATTTTCTGTCTTTCTCTTCTTTCCTTTTAGTTGAGGACAATCAGGTATTATATGACCCAATTTTTTACATTCGTAGCATCTAACTTCCCTCGAGTCTTTCACATTCTTTTTGAAGGTTTTTTTGAATCCTATTTTCTTATTTTAAAACTTGCTAAACTTTCTGGCTAATTGATCCAAATCTACTTCAGAGTCAGATGAGTCTGAATTCCTTTCTTCTCTAACTTCTTGTTTTATTTTTCTATTTTTCTTCTCATATGTCACCTTTAAAGTAGTATTTTCCCTTTTCACAATAATTCTATGATCTTAAGCTTCTACTTTCATTTAAGATTCATACATCATCAATGTCCCAATGAGTTCTTTCATTGTAAAATTTCTGATAGGAGATGATTTTTAAATTGTAGCTGATATACCATTTCATTTTGCAGGCATCACTCTTAGTACTTTCAAAACTTGATCTGATTGATTGATAGGCTCACCCGAAGATCTAATATTGTTAACAATTTTTGTAATCCTTCCAATAATTTGAGTGATTCATTCTTTATCAAACATTCTGAATCTATCAAACTTTAGTTTTTCTATTGCATATCTCATTTGTATTATATGTTCCATACCTTCATAGGAAACTGAAATTGTTTGCCACATTTCATAAGCTATTGGACATTGTGATACAGGATTAAATTCATCTGGTCCAAGACCACAGATGGTATCATTCCTAGATTTGGATTTCATATCATATTCAGCTTCAGTTGCAGCATCCCATGATTCTGGTTTCTCAGGAATCTAATAGGGAGATAGGATTTTTTAATAAACTTTGTATCCAATATTTTTTTATATAAATAGTCATCCTTGATTTTCAACACCCATAATTTTATCCATTGAAATATGGAGCACAAACCATTGACATTCCTTCCCTTGGATCATTCATTTCCATCATTGTATTGATCTTATGATTTTAGATTCTTATAGATATTTGGAAAAGCTTAACCTATGATACCAAATGTTAGGTCGAAATGGCTATGACGATGACATAAGAGGGGGTGAATTGTGTCCTTTTAAAAATTTTACAATTCTATCGCTTAATTGTAAGAGAGGATAGAGTCATGTTTCTGTATGAATGAATAAGCAGCGGATAAAAATAGAGAAACAGAACACAGCTATTTATAGTGGTTCAGGGCATGAATATCTCCTAGTCTGCTCCACCAATCACCTTCTCTATAGGCTTGGTGAATTTCACTAGTAAGGTCCTTGTATCATAAGACCGATCCATAACTGAGTGTAGGAAGTTGTTCCCCTTGCAAATAAGGATTAAAAAAAGAGTCTTCTAGTTCTTTTTTATGGAACTGAAATATCCACAGCTTAGCACGAGAAGCTAACACTCCACCATGACTGAAACCGAGCAGTAGATACTCAAAAGAATCAATTGATATTGATTTGATAAAATAGTTTAAACATCACAGTTGCAGTATTACACAACTGAAAAATGATGGATCTTCAACCTCAGGAGAAGAATAATCTTTGATATATGTATGAAGAGATCTTCTTTTACAAAATATCTTAGATTTTATGAATAGAAACAAAAACAGAGCATCGCGCTTCCAGGATTGAATATCTATATCTCTCAAATGTAGTCCTCGTTTCTGAGATACTCGATCATTGTAGCACTGTAAATTAGTTTTCATAGGAAAACCCAAAGAATAAAAATTATCAACACAACTGAGAGATATACAAACATACGACGTAGAAATATATATAACGATATATCTCATAGAAATATTTCAGATCTGCAAAATACTCCTAATAAATCGAGAGAATTCAAATTCAAAAATACAGCTCAGAGTAGTCATAACTTCCCTTAAGAATAGGATAGAAAATCTCTACTGAATATGATCCTTTAAAACAATTATAATGAGCTTTTAATTGGTCTAAATCAAGCTTTGAATTTCTCTGATATTCTGCAAAGATTGTTGCAGAAAACTCCAATAAAAATGGTAAATTCAAATTTCTAGTGTTGAATATGAAAACATAATATTACTTTATAAAACGATATAAGTACCAATAATAGGGTTTAACTACATTGTGTTCATTCTCCAAACATAAGGTTGACAACGTAAATTTGATCAGAAATGTAAGGTTGATGATCCATACGTTTTCTTCTCAAACGTAAGGTTCCATACTTACATAGGGATATTTAACCATACTTTTTATCTTTTTCAAACGTAAAGTTTCATCCAAACATAAGGTTCGTTATCCATACACTTCTATCAACATAGGTTTGATTAACCATATGTGATGATCTTTCAGAATAAGCTTTAATACAAACGTAGGGTATGTTCCTTACGTTACGTTCTTCAGCATAGGGAATGAACAGTGATTCCAAAAAATGACAATCAATAAATAGTGTTTCCAGAATATGTTTGAGAGCATTCTAAACACATTGAAGAATATTTCTCATGAAATGAACACTTGAATATCATTCTAAAGTAATAATTATAAATAAAATTAATTCCCTGAAATATACTTAAAGTAAAATAATTAGTAAAAAACAAGGGTATTTGTGAGCATCAAAATCAATAATATTTATAGAGTATTGTTTATACAAGACATGACCAACAATAACACCTTATATGATCATCTTATAACATCATTACACCCATTTATTAATAATATTTTGTTATTTCCATTATTTCATGTGCGTTCCTTACATGATTTCCATGGTAGGTTTGTAATTGATTTTCTTGTCGAATGGATGAAAAACTCCATAAGTAGAATGAAATGGTATTAATATGTTTTTAGAATAATAAATGATACCATAAATCAATTTGTTTTCATATACGATGATGAATCATTAGATAAAACATTAATGATATTTTTTTAGATCATTTTGGCGGTTCTTCAATAAATGTGAACTAGTTTCGTTATATAATTTAATATTATGTATATATTTTAATACCTGAACATTAAATAGGATATATCAAAAACATTAAAAATTGTTCTATTAAATTTTTTTTACAACAAGCTTTGAAGGATGTGAATGAAATTGAAAACACATCATCCATGATGTCAGTAAATTGACACATCACAGATGGTGTTTTTATTTTTAGAATAAAAGGGAGAGGAGAAGAAGTGTGATGGTGAATTTTTCCATAAAATGATAAAATTATAGTATATATAAGATACTAAATATTTTCATTCCTCTTATATAGGGTAGGTGAATTGAGTATAATAAAATAAAAATAATTGAAAAGATTTTAAAAGAAGATGAAAGAGGATTTTTACCTCCTGATCTCTCCTCTTTGAGATCCTTCTTAAGGTCTTTGGTTTTGGACTTTTGGTGAGACCAGTAGGCCTTGGACGAGGGGAAGAGCCTTGGAAATAATATTGGGAGAATTTAGAAAATTCTCAAATCTTGAGAGGTGTGAGAGGAAGAGTGGGTGAGGCTGGTATTTATAGTGGAGGAGAGGAGGGTTTTCCCATTATTTTAGTCATTTTTTTATTATTTTGGACAAGACAAACAATAGTGTTTGTTCTTGTGACTAAATATAGTAATAATTTCATGTGATTTTGAACCAATGTCCATTTACATTAGTCATGATTTAAGCATGATGCAGAAATTCATTTATTTAGCATATTTCATAAATTATCGAATTTAACTATTCATAAAAAATTCAAGTATTTCAGAAAAATCCTAAAAATTCTCCTCATCCATTTTTCGATGTGTAGAATTCTAAAAATGTACTTAATTTTATAAAAAAATTCAAAATATGATAAAATTAATTTTAAAATAAAATCTTAATTTATTCAAATAATAATAATTTTAAAACTATAAATGATTTTATAACACCTTGAAAGATTAATCAAGGCCTCATAAAATTATTTTATAACCATAAGACAAAAAATGATAATTTATGATTACATTTTAAGAAAATACATTTTCATTTAAATTATTAAATTAATCATAAAATTATAATTAAATATTTATGACTTACAAAAATAGCAACACTTATATTTTGATCATATTGTCACTTATAAGATGTCAAAATTTTATTTATACATTAATTGGTGAGGTTACTATTCATTTGGTCATATTACTATTCATAAGGGTCAAGTTACTATTTATAAGGGTCAAGTTACTATTCAAAAAAATTATGTTAATCCTGTTAGACTCTAAATATCTTACTGATTGCAACCGTGTATGCCCGTTTTTCAAAATTCAAATCATAGAAGCAAAAAAATTATGCTTAACAGTTATGCTTATAACTATATCCTTAAAACAAAGTGTCATTACATAGAGACTCGGTATTTAATGCATCTTATTATATATTAAAATTTATCTATGAATCCTTAGGTTGTTACACAAAGTGTCAGTTATAAGTAAAAAAATTACATTTTTGTTCAAAACGTGTGTCACTCACTAAAAACTGAGCAAACACACTTTTATTATCTTGATAATTTTAGAAAATGATTCATAAGTAATTTGTGATATGTAGAAATTAATATCACGTCAAACTAGCACAATATGTGGTGGGTATGACTCAAACTGTGTGTTTTCTGTTTAAAATGACATTTTAGTAAAAAACACAAGTGACATACCCAAAACTGAGAAAATGAATTCAGATTTTTTTGATACTTTAGTACAATGATTCATAAGTCATTTGTGACGTGTAGGAATCAACCACACCTAAATGCAATGCACGGTGTGACCGGTATGACTCCAAGTGTATCCCTTTATTTGAAATTTACATTTTATTAATGTATTGTTTCATATTTATGTTTAATTTATTTATTTATAATATTACTAATATAAGAATTTTTTTTATACATATGGATTCTTTTTCTTAGTTTGGGATGGCTTGTTCGGAAATTGATGCCTTGATCAGGATTTTTTGAGAGGGGGTCGTGGGTGTCAAAGACAATGAAACATTGATGTTTTTAAATGTCTATTGATAATAATTGAAAATTTAATTATACAAAACATTGTTTTAAATGTATATAATATAGTGTTTTTTTATATTTGTGATGTAAATTTTATTTCAATTAAATTAAAAATTTTCATACAGGTATGTTTTCATATAGGTGTATTTTTTGTAGTGTGATGTAATTTCAACAACACACATCATCAATATAAACTTTATCAGCGCTATTTCTAATGTTGATAAAGACCCCCTATTAGCGCTAATGATATCACTAATAAAGGGGTTCCTCTTTTAATGGCGTTTAGGACCACAATGTTTTTTTAACACTATTAAACCCCATTTTGGGCACCATTAAAGGGCCTATCTATGATAGTGTACAACAACTGAATTGTAATTAAATAAATAAGTTAAAATAATTAAAATATCTTGCTTGTCATTAGAGTTTCAAGGATGGGAGTTTCATGGATTGCGTTCTGTGAATGGGGCTTCGTGAATCACTTCACAAACACCTTAGTGAGAGGGGTGTCACAGAAGACATGTAACCTTCTTCAGAAGCTTCACAACCATAGGGTTTGTGGAATATGGTAAGCTATTCCGAAGTCTAGTAAGCTTCACGGCATATTGAATTGGTGTAAATCTTCACAGAAATCGATGGATCTACGAATTGGGAAAGGCGGATCTCGATTCTGGTAAGTTGAATCTTGATTTGAGGGTTGCAAAGTGGTAATCAGATTTCAAAAAATTGTGGTCCCATGAAGTTATTAGAAACAACTTTAGACTTGAGTTTGATAATCTCATTAAACATATCCCACTTAAAATCATCAAAATCCCTTCTTGAAACAATAGTCTCATGAAGTTCTTTGATCTTGTTCTTTTCACTTTCAAGATCTTTTCGCGTATTAGCATTTTCTTCCTGAGATTTATTAAACTTAACAAAAATATCTTCCATGTGATGAGATAATGAATCAAATGCTCCCTCTTATGAATTTGATGGCTAATCAACAGCAATAAGAGGAAAAAGAATTTCCACTAATCTCTCCACATATTTTTCAGATGAATAAGACTGATTATCAAGCACTTCAGTTTTTCCTCTCGAATCATGACCTGATTGTTCCATAGTTTGATTCACAACCACATTTGTTTCTTCAGTTACTGATTTTTGTACAATTTTTTCTTCTTGAGAAGCTTTTTCTGAATAGTTTCTTCTTGAATATTCACCTGCTCTTGAATATTAACTTGTACTTGATCACTAATCAGAGGTACAACAAGAAGCTCTTTAGCTTGACTAACTACTTAAGTATACTCCTAAAGAATTGATTCCTCAAGATGAACCTAATAGGTTGCCTCTCCAGATCCCAAAATTGTTTCTTCAATTTTTTGAATAGGTCTAGTCCTAATATTGTGAACAAGTTCGTCCTGACATTGTTCATCCAATGTTTCTTCTTCTGTATCATACTGAATCCTCCTCTGAGTTGGTTGAGAAATTCCATCAATTTTAGATTCAACTTCACCTTCCTTTCTTAAACCTCCTTGCTCCCCCTGAGCAAAAGCTATTGAGCTCTGTTCTTCCTCAGCACCAACAGGTAAAATTTTACCTTTGATAGTACTCTAGAAAAATCCTATCTTCCTTAGAGTTCTGGCATTAAGAACATTACTATGATGGAACTTTATTCTTGAATCAACTAAATGAATCATATCATTTTTAAATAGGATTTGAGAAATTATCCTTACATAAGTTTAAAAATTAATCCTAGCATCTGGTTGACTGCAGTACCAAAGATATCAAAAAAAATGAGGGAATTTCATCTCGATATCACTCAAAAATAAAAACATGATGTACATGTTTGGGTACAAAATCGTTTCCATCTCAACCTTCCTTAGCGCAATTCTGGTCTGAATAAACATAACCAAAATTTTATGATCTCCCTCGAGATCCTTAATAAAAAATTTCCTTATTTTAGCTGTATTAAACAAAAAAGACAAAATTTCTTTTAAATAATTATTCTTATCTCGAATAGATCGAAGATAAAAATGGAAGACTCCTTCATACAGGCAATTCAAAATTTTTGAAACTTTAGTGGAGGAAATAGAAAATTATTTATCTTATATACTCATGAAAATCATATCTTTAGAATCACCAGAACTAAGATGTACACTTTTATAAAAAGAGTCCATCTCTACCTTATAAAGAAATTTGGAATTTACTTCATTGAAAGCAGTCTCCATTCCTTGAAAAGATAATGCATGTTTCATAAGAAAATATGTCTGGTACAACCATTCTAAATACACTACTTTTCCTTGAAGAATCTTTCATCCAGAAATGCATTGTCGCTTCAGTTTACTATCTTCACCCTCTTTGACTCGCTTGGTTTTTGCCATTTCTGAAAATCTGAATGTTTGAGATTTTTCTTCTTCTGGGTTTTGGAAGAAAGGCGATGGTTTTGGGAAAGGCAAAAGGATTTTGTAAACAAAGGGTTTGTTAGTTGAGAAGTTTCTAATAGATGATGTATATCCTCATTTCTCGTGTCATAGATTAATTATGTAGAATTCATAATATTCATGCGGTGTAAATAAATTTAAGATAAATTAACTAAAATATATATAAAGCTAAAAATAAATTAGATTTACAGTAAAAATAATAAATAAAATAAAATAACTAATTTAAAAATTAAATAAACCTAACTCCCCCTTAATAAAATTAAAACTTACAATGGGAAGGGGTTTAGTGAAAATATTAACTAATTGATATTTATTGTTAACAAATTCTAAAGATATATCCTTCTTGAGATCATGATATCTTAGAAAATGATGTCTAATTTCAATATGTTTAGTTCTATAATGAATTATTGGATTTATTGAAATATTTATAGCAATTGAATTATCACATAAAATATGTGTATTATAAAAATTTAGTTCAAAGTCCGTCAGTATGTTTTTCATCCACAACACATGTGCACAACTTCCTGTAGATACATATTCTACTTCGGTTGTTGATATCTCGACCAAGATACTAAAGATTTTTCTAAAAAGTGAGAGGTTCCTAAGGTACTTTTTCTATCTAATCGACAACCTCCAAATTCAGTATCTAAATATGATATTAAATTAAAATCTGAAGTTTTTGGATAAAGAAGAGATTGAAAAATAGTTCCTTTCAAATGTCTAGAAATCCTTTTAATAACAATAAGATGATATTTTTTAGGATTTTTTTGAAATCTAGCACATAGACATACAAAAAACATAATATCAGTTCTGCTAGCAGTAAGATATAATAAACTACCAATCATACCTCTATACAACTTGTTGTCCACTGGATTTTTAGTTTCATCCAAATCAAGTTTTATATTAGTACACATGGGAGTTGTATACGTCTTGTGGTTTTCAAGACCCAATTTTTTCAATAAATCATTAATATATTTACTTTGGTTTAATACATTTATGTAAGTAATATTTTTGATAAATTTGAAGTCCTAAAAAGAAATTTAATTCACTCATCATGCTCATTTCAAATTCATTTTGCATGAGTTCTAAAAAAACATTTAAATGTTTTTTATTTGTTGATCCAAAAAATAACATCATCAATATAGATTTGTACTAATAGAAAATTAGAAAAAGTTGTTTTCTTAAAAAGGGTTAGATTTTCCAAACCAAAAATAAAAACATTTTTCAAAAGAAATGAACTTAATATTTCATAGCAAGCTCTAAGTTCTTATTTAAGTCCATAGAGAACTTTAGTAAGTTTTAAAACAGAATCTAGTTTTTGAGAATTTTTAAAATTAGGAGGTTACTCAATATAAACTTCCTCCATGAAATAACTATTTAAAAAGGTAGATTTAACATCCAGCAGATATAATTTAAAGTTCATATGAGATGTATAGGCTAAAAGAATTATAATTACTTCTATTCTAGATACAGGGGAAAAGGTATCATCATAATCTATACCTTTTTATTGATTATATCCTTTGGATACTAACCTAGTTTTATTTCTAGTTATAATCCTTTGGTCATCTTGTTTATTTCTAAAGATCCATTTTGTTCCTATGATTGGATAATTTGTTGGTCTTTCAAATAATTCCCAAACTTTATTCCTTTTAAATTAGTTTAACTCTTCTTGAATTGCTAATATCCAACTATCATCTTCTAAGGCTTCCTCAAAAGATTTAGGTTTCCTACACTTCTTCTGGTTTTAATGAATGTATTTAGGTTTCCTATAAAAATTACTAAAGGATGATCCTTTAAGATTATATAATTTCTAGGAAAAACACTTTCAGGTTATTCAGTATCATGTTCTTCTGATCTGGACTGAATTTAATTTATATTTTTAAAATTATTTTTCTGGTTTTCAAGTCTCATGTTATTAAAAGAGTCAGCAGTTTCATCAATTTGATCTTTCTTCTTATTAAAAGGGTCAGTTTCATCAAACTTCACATGAACTGATTCTTCAACAATCCTTGAATTTTTATTAAATACTCTATAAGCTTTAGAAGTTACAGAATATCCTAAAAATATTCCTTCATCGTCTTCTGCATTGAACATACCAAGATTATCCTTGTTGTTCAAGATATACACCTTACGTCCAAAAACTTTAAAGTACTTTACATTATGATTTCTGTTGTTCCAAAGTTAATAAGGTTTCTTTTTGAAAATATGCCATATAACGACTCATACTTTACATACATTGTTAATACTTCAAAATTTAAGCACACTTATTACAACATATGACAAAACCACAAAGGACCGTATAGGTATAGTGTCTTTAGAAACTGGGAAACATAAACAACTGGTTCATAAAGCATCAACTTTGCCTCCCACTTATTTCATCATATCTAGGGTCCCTTTTTGGCATATCCAACTTAATAACCTTCTTCCTGACCTGGGGAAAAGAAAACATACAAACAAGGGTGAGCTCAAATGCTCAGCAAGGGCAAATAAAGGAAATAAAAATCATATCATATCTTTTTGAAAATCATAACCTGCAAAAGAGATCATAATATCTTAACATGGAATAAATCATAGAAGTGAAAATGAGATCCCCATAATCATAACATAAAACTTGAAACTTTGTGGCATGCACACATAATCATGTAAAATCATTTCTTGTTAGTCATGACTCATTGCCAAGACTATCATAGCAGACAAAGTCCATTTCTGAACCGAGTTCACTCCTCGTTTCAGTCCTGTATCACTGAACCGAAATAACCTTCCGTTCCAGCCATGTCTATCTCATGAGATATAAATCTTTACCCAATGCATTGGAGGGAGATATAGGTCCCACCCATCTTATAATGAATCCTTTCTTATGTGTGCCACATAATCATAAATCATACATCATCGCATAACACATGTAACAAAAATGGGATTCTTGAAACATCATGACATCATAAAACAAATCATATAAGGTAAATGACTTCATAAAAATAATTCCCTCACAACATAATCAAATCAATGTAATAATAGGGATAAAAACAGAACCCTATATTATCTTAGATGGAAAATAATTTTGATAAAACATTTGAACTCTATTCTTGAGGAAAATATCCTTTCTACTTCAAAAACACTTTTCTTTTCTTAACATGTCATACAATTATAAACTAAAAGAAGTTTATTAAAAATAAACTTGAAAACTTATAAAGGAAGATTCTTGGAAATAATGTTTTAAAAATCCATTCTTGCCGTATAATTTAAAAAAAATATTCTTCGTACTTTTGTCGGAAAAGTCAAAAAGTACCTCGTACGAAAAACGACAAAAGATTCCTTTCATATCCTTTACTAAAAACTCACCAAAGGGTAAAATTGGATTTAAACAATTTTAGGTGGATGGAAATAATATTACATATTGAGTAAACATGGATGTGGATGATAAAATACACCCCAGTAAATACCAAAGTATAAACAATCTCGGATAAAAATGAGATTGTGATATTTCCCTTACCTTAGGTCCGATTTTCTTTGTACGTATCCGAAGCTTCTGTATAATGGTTTAAATAATGTTATTGTCTTATTCCAGAATCATACATATTGATATGATATCATATATGGTCATATTCTTAGCTTCTTATTAGTAATATTTCATTGTTACTTGTTACTCGGGTCTTTATTGCCTTTTGTTCTTATGCGTGTTTTGCCGAATAAATTCTTATTCTTATTTTAAGGTTATAGATACCTTATATCCAGAATGTTATTAGTGTAACATATATCATATTTATTCATTCAATTCATTTATATAATTACTATGTAATGATGATCATGTAGAACAAGTCGCATCACATCGTGGAGACGGTATTCCGTACGTACGCACGAGCGATGATATTGTTCCCATGATCGTGGAATTGTATTTAAGTGTATTTATACTATTTCAGTATCAATAATAATCATATATAGTTACCCATTACACCATTATACCCATCCTTGTAAGGTGATGGTGGAAAATAGATTACACAGCGGCGTGGAGACGGTATTCCGTACGTACGCACGCGCGGTGATTTCATTTTTCCGTAGGATGGATAGAAGGTGAATTAGGGTTGTTTCATATTTATAATAACATATCAGTATGTAAGTAATACTGATGTTATTACTTTATCATGAAACAACTAAAGAATAAGAAGTTGAAGAAGAAAGAAATTGAAAAGATCGGTAATGGATATTACCTCTTCTTTGAAACGCCTCTTTGAATCCTCCACTTAGGGAACTAATAATGGTCTTTGAAGAAGACCAGGACCTCTAGGATTATTCTAGGGAAGTGTATAAGGGATTTTGGAAGGGGTTGGCCGAGCTTGAGTGCTCAAAGTGGTGTGAGGAGTAGGGGGAGGAGGTGCCCTTTTATAAGGGAGGAGAGGGGCACCTTAGGAATATCTCAAAATATTATTTTATATTAAAGTCAAAATCGGTTTATAATGGTTCCAAAGGGTCTTATTTCGAAGGTAAAGTGGGGATGGGTCGAAATCCTATCAACCAATAGGATTTAGAAAAGTTTAGGTTATTATTTTAACCTTATCAATTAGATTTAACTCTAAGTTAAATAATTTAACTTTTACCGTGTCTTTTTTTTTCTTACACTATATGGTTAATACACTTACTATAACATGCCAAACGAACCCCAAGTTGTTTATTATTAATATATATATCCTTATATAATTCATTTGTACGAACCTTAGATTTTTAGGAATAAAATAACAATTAATAATATAATATTTGATTTAAAAACTATTTTTTGTCAATTTTGTCACTATTTGATATATGATTTTTGTGAAAGTCATAACAGAATTATATGTTCGAACCAAGTTGATTAAATCAACACTAATATATCATAGTAACCTAGAAAATTATTGTAATTCATAAAAAGTCTCAAATTACATTTATTTGGGCATTTATAACATTAATTATGTTAACATTTCCTTAAAAGGGTAATTACTGCATCATCGTTGTGTCATAAATAAATTAATTTATTTAAAGTCTAAAAATTATAAATAAAATATCATTATGTAGGAAATATTTTTAGCTTTCTAATGAATATTTATAATATAATTTATCTTATGTATAAACCCATATTAAAAATGTTTTAGTTATTAAACTTTGATTTTAACTATTTTAACTATTCATTAAATAAAATAATATTAAATGTCATAATCTAATTCAAGTGGACCTAAATGGTCATATTATATTCATAAGGTTGTTTTTGGTCGAATTACACTTATCCAATAGAATTAGGACATGTTTTAGGGTAATAGTAATATCATATTTACCCTTAGTTACCCTATTTACTATTAACCGCGGTAAAAAAAAGTAAAAAGTTACTATTCACTAAAAAATTATTTTTATCTCATTGAACCACATTTTACTTACTGATATCAACTGTGTCTGTCGGATTTTCGAAATTCCATTCACAGAAGCGGTAAAATTAAGTTTTATGCAAAATTCAGTTTTTAACCTACCACTTAGTGGTTTCACTATTCATCAAAAATTGAAAGTTTTCAGAAAAATACCAAAATTTCACCCTAGGCTAATTTCGGTATTCCGAATCCAAGAATGAAGTCCATTTTGAAAGATAAAATTTAAAAAAGTGTTTATTACTATTCATAACGGCTATTTTAAATAATATTTTAATAGCATATCGCCGCTTAGTGAAACTCGGTATTGCGTACAACGCAAGCTATCGAGGAAGGTCGTGATTGGGTGTAAAGCAAGCCAAGCAAGTGTTGTGTAGAAAAAGATTCCTTTGATGATTTATATAACATAAAATTCTCGGGTGTTACATTCTACCCCCTTAAAAAGAATTTTGCCCTCGAAATTCGTCACTTTGTAACAAACAGATGAGGATACTTCTCCCTCATCGTATCCTCAAGCTCCCATGTAGCTTCTTCAAGTTGGTGGTTCCTCCATAAAACTTTCACCAATCGAGTGGTCTTGTTTCATAGGACTTTTCGCTACGATCCAGAATCTCTATCGGTTGTTCTTCATAAGAAAGATCTTGCTCCAGCGGTACAACTTCTGAGCTGAGTACATGTGAAGGATCAGGTATGTACTTTCTCAGGAGAGATACATGGAACACATCGTGAACTTGAGAGAGATTCGGTGGAAGCTTCAATCGGTAAGCTACCTTTCCAACATGATCCAGTATTTCGAAAGGACCGATATATATGTGGCTCAACTTCCCCTTCTTTCCAAATCTCATAACCCTCTTCCAGGGAGATATTCGTAAGAACACTTTATCACCCACTTCAAACTCTAGGTCTTTTCTTCGGTTGTCGGCATAACTTTTTTGTCGACTCTGAGCTGCTCTTATGTGTTGTTGAATAGATCTGACCTTTTCTTCCATTTCATCAACGAGATCAGGTCCTAATATCTTTCTTTCCCCAACTTCATCCCAGCAAGTTGGAGTCCTACATTTCTTTCCATAGAGAGCTTCATAAGGAGCCATCTGAATACTGGAGTGAAAGCTATTATTATAAGAAAATTACACCAAAGGTAGGTGTTGATCCCAACCTCCTTTTAAATCCATAGAGCAATCTCTCAACATATCTTCTAGGGTTTGAATTGTTCTCTCAGACTGACCGTCTGTCTGAGGATGATAAGCAGTGCTGAAACTCAACTCTGTATCCAGAGTATGCTGAAGACTTCGCCAGAACTTCGAGGTAAATCACGGATCCCGATCAGATATAATAGAAAGTGGTACTCCATGCAATCTTACCACTTCCTTTACATATATCCTGGAAAGCTGATCTAGAGAGAAATCCTCTCTAATAGCAATGAAGTGTGCAGACTTTGTAAGACGATCAACTATGACCCAGATAGAATTATTGCCTTTGGATGTTTTAGGAAGTCCTGTGACAAAGTCCATAGTGATGTTTTCCCATTTCCATTCGGGTATGGGTAATGGTTGTAACATCCCCTTTCTATCTCTCAGCTTTAACTTGTTGACAAACCAAGCATCGAGAGACATATTCAGCAACATCTCTTTTCATGCCATCCCACCAGAAGTACTCTTTCAGGACCCTATACATCTTCGTGCTTCCAGGATGAATAGAGAATGAAGAACTATGAGCCTCATCCAGCAGCTCCTTCTTTAATTCGGGGATGGGAGGAACACAAACCCGATTCCTGAACTTTATTATCCCATCACAATCAAGGTTGAATTCAGGAACATTTCTCACCTTCTTTTGTAACTCGACATCTTCTTTCTGTGCCTCTTTAATCTTCACATGTATAGATGGTTGAACATTCATTTGAGAAAGATAAGATTTTTCCCCTTCCATTATAATTCCAAGATCCATCCTTTGTAAATCCATAAATATTGGATCTTTTGTGATCCTCATCATGGATAAACTAGCATGGTCTTGTCGACTTAATGCATCTGCCACCTTATTTGCTTTCCCAGGGTGGTAATGGATTGAGCAGTCATAATCCTTAATCAGCTCCAGCCATCTTCTTTGACACATATTCAGCTCCTTTTGTGTGAAAATATACTTTAAAATTTTATGATCAGTATAAATATCACACCTTTCACCATAAAGGTAATGCCTCCAAATCTTTAATGCAAAGATTACTGCATCTAACTCCAAATCATGAGTTGGGTAATTTTGCTCATGGATTTTCAACTGTCGTGAGGCATAAGCTATCACCATATCATTTTGCATAAGAACACACCCCAATCCATTCTTGGATGCATCACTGTAGATCACAAACCTTTCTCCACTACAAGGCAGTGTGAGCACAGGTGCACTGGATAACCTTCTTTTCAACTCCTTGAAATTCTCTTCACATTCCTCTGTCCAAACAAACTTAACTCCTTTCTGAGTCAACCTGGTGAGTGGATTAGATAATCGTGAAAAATCTTTTACAAAACGTCGATAATATCCAGACAAACCAAGAAAACTTCGGATCTCAGTTACTATTGTTGGTCTCGACCATCTTTCGATAACCTCTGTTTTTGCTGGATCCACAGATATCCCCTCTTTTGAGATTATGTGACCCAAAAATGCAACTTTTTGAAGCCAAAATTCACACTTGGTAAATTTGGAATAAATATTCTCCTTTCTCAGGGTCTTCAATATAATTCTCAAGTGATCTTCATGCTCTTCCTTGCTCTTTGAATAGACAAGAATATCGTCTATAAAGACTACCACAAATTGATCAAGATGGTCTCTAAAGACTCTATTCATTAGATCCATGAAGATAGCAGGGGAATTAGTAAGACCAAATGGCATCACTATAAATTCATAGTGTCCATACCTTGTACGGAAAGCCGTCTTTGGTATATCCTCCCTTTTGACCCTTAATTGATGATACCCTGAACGAAGATCAATCTTGGAAAAGTATTGAGCTCCGCGTAGTTGGTCAAATAAGTCATCAATGCGTGGGAGAGGATATTTGTTCTTGATAGTGATCTTGTTAAGTTCTCGATAATCAATGCAGAGTCTCATTGATCCATCTTTCTTCTTAACAAATAGAACAGGAGCTCCCCAAGGTGACGCACTAGGGCGTATGAATCCCTTATCAATATTCTCTTGGAGTTGCTTCTTCAATTCCTACAACTCAATTGAGGTCATTCTATAAGGTGTCTTTGAAATAGGCAAAGCACCCGGTACGAGTTCTATTGAAAACTCAACTTCACGATTTGGTGGAAGACCCTGTAATTCCTCCGGAAAGACATCATCAAACTCTCGTACGATGAGAATATTCTTAATCATGAGTTTCTCACCAACCATTTGAGATAAATAACCTTCATTTAGTGGAATCAATACCCATAAAATGGAAGAAATTCCCACTGGAAGGTTATGTTCATCCTTGCATTGATAGACGATCATAGATTGATCTGGAATATGAAATGTGACTTCCCTTCTTTGGCAATTGATATGAGCTCCGTATAAAGAAAGCCAATTCATGCCAAGAATCACATTGAATTCCACTATAGGAAGGATCACCAGATTTGAAGGAAGCACTTTCCCACAAACTTCGATCAAAGAAGAATTATAAACTTTTGATGCGATTGATGTGCCATTAGGTGTTGTCACAACTAACTCAACATCTAATTGTTGAGGTAATATGGTGATACCCTTAGAAAATTTTTCAGAAATAAAAGAGTGGGTGGATCCAGAATCAAATAAAACATTTTCTACTTTAGAGTGGATGGTAAGTGTACCTTTCACCACTTCGTTATCGTACTCCACATCGCTGATAGAAATTGCATGTGACTTTCCTTTGCCTTTAGCCTTAAGAGTTTGTTGACGTCGACCATCATCATCAACCCTTGGATTTGGACATTGATTGGCATAATGCCCCATCTCCTTGCACTTGAAACATTGAAGTGTAGTAGGTTCATTCTGTGTATCCCTTCCTTTATTTGCATCATTAGATATCTTCTTCCCATTATCGCGACATTCAAATGCCCGGTGACCTTCCTTTCCACATTTGAAACATTTACTTGTCCCTTTAAGACAACTCCCTCCATGTTTCTTTCCACACTTTGAGCATAAGGGAAAGCTCATCTTCTTTTCAGTGTGCTCTTTAGATTTTCCTTTGAATTCCATTTTCCTCTTCTTATCAAACCCATATGATTGATGGGTTACTCCAATCTCTATCTCGACTTTAAGAGCACATCGAACGATTTACTCGTAGCTATTGAAGTCCCTTATGGCTAACGCCCTTCGAAGACTTGGTTTTAAGCCACTAAAGAATCGATCGATCTTACTCTCAGGTTGGATAATAATACCAGAAGCGTACCTTGCAAGTCTTGTAAAATTTGCTTCATAGGTACCAACAGATTCATCATCTCTTTGCTTCAGTTCAAGAAACTCTTTCTCCATCTTTGTTCGGAGAATACGAGGGAAGTACTTATTGAAAAATAAGTTCTTGAACTCGTCCCATTCCATGGACTCAATTTCATCCCTTTGCCTCATATTCTTAATAAGATTCCACCATTGATCAGCATCTCCTTCCAAACGATACACTGCTAGGATGACTTTATCATGTTCAGAACATTTAAGAACTGAAAATATCTTTTCAGTAGTACTAATCCATTGTTCAGTAACTAATGGATCAGTAGACCCGCTGAAAGAAGGTAGACGCTGCCTCATAAAGGATTCAACAGAATGTTTCTCCTTCCTTTGCTCGTTTGGAAGTCCTGCATGATTCATAGCTTGAGAAAGTTGTGTGAGCATGGCTACAAGATTTTTCATTCCAACTCTCATATCGTTTGGTTGATCAGGGGGACAATCATTGCATTTCCCATCGCATTCCGCATTAACACGGTTCCTTCGGGTTCCATCCATTGACTAAAACCAAGAAGAATAGTGTGAGCAACACTAATTATAATAGGAAAACCACATAATTCAAGAATAAAATTTTCACACTTAATGTCTTATCCTAGGTTATTCATGGCCATTTCTAAAACACTAAGATTGTGTTCTATGCTTATACTTATCCTTAGGGTTCTTATTAAGGCTTTCACATCCTAGTTTCCAAAGGTTGACTATACCTTTCCTCTGATACCAACTATAAAGACCCATACTTTACATACATTGTTAATAATTCAAAATTGAAGCACACTTATTACAACATATGACAAAACCACAAAGGACCGTATAGGTATAGTGTCTTTAGAAACTGGGAAACATAAACAACTGGTTCATAAAGCATCAACTTTGCCTCCCACTTATTTCATCATATCTAGGGTCCATTTTTGGCATATCCTACTAAATAACCTTCTTCCTGACCTGGGGAAAAGAAAACATACAAACAAGGGTGAGCTCAAATGCTTAGCAAGGGCAAATAAAGGAAATAAAAATCATATCATATCTTTTTGAAAATCATAACCTGCAAAAGAGATCATAATATCTTAACATGGAATAAATCATAGAAGTAAAAATGAGATCCCCATAATCATAAAATAAAACTTGAAACTTTGTGGAATGCACACATAATCATGGAAAATCATTTCTTGTTAGTCATGACTCATTGCCAAGACTATCTTAGCGGACAAAGTCCATTTCTGAACCGAGTTCACTCCTCGTTTCAGTCCTGTATCACTGAACCGAAATAACCTTCCGTTCCAGCCATGTCTATCTCATGAGATATAAATATTTACCCAATGAATTGGAGGGAGATATAGGTCCCACCCATCTTATAATGAATCCTTTCTTATGTGTGCCACATAATCATAAATCATACATCATCGCATAACACATGTAACAAAAATGGGATTCTTGAAACATCATGACATCATAAAACAAATCATATAAGGTAAATGAATTCATAAAAATAATTCCCTCACAACATAATCAAATCAATGTAATAATAGGGATAAAAATAGAACCCTATATTATCTTAGATGGAAAATAATTTTGATAAAACATTTGAACTCCATTCTTGAGGAAAATATCCTTTCTACTTCAAAAACACTTTTCTTTTCTTAACATGTCATACAATTATAAACTAAAAGAAGTTGATTAAAAATAAACTTGAAAACTTATAAAGGAATATTCTTAGAAATAATTTTTTAAAAATCCATTCTTACCGTATAAGTTAAAAAAAACATTCTTCGTACTTTTTTCAGAAAAGTCAAAAAGTACCTCGTACGAAAAACGAAAAAAGATTCCTTTCATATCCTTTACTAAAAACTCATCGAAGGGTAAAATTGGATTTAAACAATTGTAGGTGGATGGAAATAATATTACATATTGAGTAAACATGGATGTGGATGATAAAATACACCCCAGTAAATACCAAAGTATAAACAATCTCGGATAAAAATGAGATTGTGATATTTCCCTAACCTTAGGTCCGATTTGCTTTGTACGTGTCCGAAGCTCCTGTATAATGGTTTAAATAATTTTATTGACTTATTCCAGAATCATACATATTGATATGATATCATATATGGTCATATTCTTAGCTTCTTATTAGTAATATTTCATTGTTACTTGTTACTCGGGTCTTTATTGCCTTTTGTTCTTATGCGTGTTTTGCCGAATAAATTCTTATTCTTATTTTAAGGTTATAGATACCTTATATACATAATGGTATTAGTGTAACATATATCATATTTATTAATTCAATTCATTTATATAATTACTATGTAATGATGATCATGTAGAACAAGTCGCATCACATCGTGGAGACGGTATTTCGTACGTACGCACGAGCGATGATATTGTTCCCATGATCGTGGAATTGTATTTAAGTGTATTTATACTATTTCAGTATCAATAATAATCATATATAGTTACTCATTACACCATTATACTCATCCTTGTAAGGTGATGGTGGAAAATAGATTACACCACGGCGTGGAGACGGTATTCCGTACGTACGCACGCGCGATGATTTCATTTTTCTGTAGGATGGATAGAAGATGAATTAGGGTTGTTTCATATTTATAATAACATATCAGTATGTAAGTAATACTGATGTTATTACTTTATCATGAAACAACTAAAGAAGAAGAAGTTGAAGAAGAAAGAAATTGAAAAGATCGGTAATGGATATTACCTCTTCTTTGAAACGCCTCTTTGAATCCTCCACTTAGGGAACTAATATTGGTCTTTGAAGAAGACCAGGACCTCTAGGATTATTCTAGGGAAGTGGAGAAGGGATTTTGTCAGGGGTTGGCCGAGCTTGAGTGCTCAAATTGGTGTGAGGAGGAGGGGGAGGAGGTGCCCTTTTATAAGGGAGGAGAGGGGCACCTTAGGAATATCTCAAAATATTATTTTATATTAAAGTCAAAATCGGTTTATAATGGTTCCAAAGGGTCTTATTTCGAAGGTAAAGTGGGGATGGGTCGAAATCCTATCAACCAATAGGATTTAGACAAGTTTAGGTTATTATTTAAACCTTATCAATTAGATTTAACTCTAAGTTAAATAATTTAACTTTTACCGTGTCTTTTTGTTTTCTTACACTATATGGTTAATACACTTACTATAACATGCCAAACGAACCCCAAGTTGTTTATTATTAATATATATATCCTTATCTAAGTCATTTGGCCGAACCTTAGATTTTTAGGAATAAAATAGCAATTAATAATATAATATTTGATTTAAAAACTATTTTGTGTCAATTTTGTCACTATTTGATATATGGTTTTTGTGAAAGTCATAACAGAATTATATGTTCGAACCAAGTTGATTAAATCAACACTAATATATCATAGTAACCTAGAAAATTATTTGAATTCATAAAAAGTCTCAAATTACATTTATTTGGGCATTTATAACATCAATTATGTTAACATTTCCTTAAAAGGGTAATTACTACATCATCGTTGTGTCATAAATAAATTAATTTATTTAAAGTCTAAAAATTATAAATAAAATATCATTATGTAGGAAATCTTTTTATCTTTCTAATGAATATTTATAATCTAATTTATCTTATGTATAAACCCATATTAAAAATGTTTTAGTTATTAAACTTTGATTTTAACTATTTTAACTATTCATTAAATAAAATAATATTAAATGTCATAATCTAATCCAAGTGGACCTAAATGGTCATATTATATTCATAAGGTTGTTTTTTGTCGAATTACACTTATCCAATAGAATTAGGACATGTGTTAGGGTAATAGTAATATCATATTTACCCTTAGTTACCCTATTTACTATTAACCGCGGTAAAAAAAAGTAAAAAGTTATTATTCACCAAAAAATTATTTTTATCTCATTGAACCACATTTTACTTACTGATATCAACCGTGTCTGTCGGATTTTCGAAATTCCATTCACAGAAGCGGTAAAATTAAGTTTTATGCAAAATTCAATTTTTAACCTACCACTTAGTGGTTTCACTATTCATCAAAAATTGAAAGTTTTCAGAAAAATACCAAAATTTCACCCTAGGCTAATTTCGGTATTCCGAATCCAAGAATGAAGTCCATTTTGAAAGATAAAATTTCAAAAAGTGGTTATTACTATTCATAATGGCTATTTTAAATAATATTTTAATAGCATATCGCCGCTTAGTGAAACTCGGTATTGCGTACAACGCAAGCTATCGAGGAAGGTCGCGATTGCGTGTAAAGAAAGTCAAGCAAGTGTTGTGTAGAAAAAGATTCCTTTGATGATTTATATAACATAAAAGTCTCGGGTGTTACATTCCATATTAAAACTCTATTTATAATGTAGCAGGTTCTGCTTATTGCTTCTGCTCACAAGTATGTTGGATGGTTGTATTCATTCAGTATAGTCCTAGCCATTTCCTAAATATTTTTGTTTCTTCTTTCAACAGTTCCATTTTGTTGAGGTGTTCTTGGTGCAGAGAAGGTTTGTATAATACCCGTATTTGAGAAAAAATAATTAAATTCAAGATTCTCAAATTCTCCACCATGATCATTTTTTAATGAAATTATCATAAAACCTTTTTCATTTTGAACACTTTTACAAAAACAGTAAAAGCTTCATTTTTTTGTTTTATAAAATAGACCCATATAAATCAAGAATAATCATCAACTCAAACAAATACATATTATTTTATAGCAAAACTTTCTACTCTAGATGGTCTGAACAGATCCATATGAATAAGATCTAGGGGTTTTGATGTAGCAATTGTGTTAATAGATTTGAAAGAGGATTTGTGTTGCTTTCCAATTTGACATACATCACAGAATTTATCACTTTCAAATTTAATACTAGGTAAGTTAAAAACTAATTGTTTCTTAGTTAATTTATGTAAATCATAAATATTACAATTTCCAAGTCATCTATGCCAAATCCATGACTCATTTATCTTAGAAGTTAAATAATTCACTTTCTGTTTACATAAGGAATTTAAATTCAGAGTGTAAAAATTATCTGTTCTGAGTGTTCTAAACTTAAGCAATTTATCTTTGAATACAGGACAATAATTGTTAGAAAAATCAACATAATATCCAGCAGCACAGAGTTGAGAGATACTTATCAGATTATGTTTCAATAATTGTACATACAGTACTTTGTAAATTGAGATAGTATTTAGATCTCCAACTGTTCTAAGTCCAATTATCTTTCCTTTGTCATTATCACTGAAGGTGACTAGGCCTCCATCTATTTGAGTTAGTGTGATGAAGTTTGATGGATTTCCACTCATATTTCTGGAGCAGCCACTGTCCATGTACCATATATCTTTTTCTTTTCTGTGACTTGTTACCTTATCTTCTTCAGACATGAAGCACATATTTTCTTTCAGATTTGACTATTCCTTATTTGAATCAGAAGTAGATGAGTTGTTAGAGTCTTCAGAAGCACTTCAAGGTGCCTTCATTTCACTTTTGTCTTTATTTTCATAATCGACATTTTTTTATACTTTTTTTTTGTCTTTCTCTTCTCACCTTTTAGTTGAGGGCAATCATGTATTATATGACCCAATTTTTTGCATTCATAGCATCTAACTTCCCTTGAGTCTTTCTCATCCTTTTTAAGGGTTTTCTGAATCCTATTTTCTTCTTGTAAAACTTGTTAAATTCTCTGGCTAATTAATCCAACTCTAATTCAGAGTTAGAAGAGTTTGAATTCCTTTCTTCTCTGACTTCTTGTTTCATTTTTCTCTTTTTCTTTTGAGATGTCACATTTAAAGCAGTATTTTTCTTTTTCAAAATAATTTTATGATCTTCAACTTCTGCTTGCATTTCAACTTCATACATCATCAATGTCCCAATGAGTTCTTTCATTGTTGGATTTTTGACCGGAGATGATTGTCGAATAGCAATTGATATACCATTCCATTTTGCAGGCAGTACTCTCTGTACTTTCAAAGCTTCATCTGATTGATTGATAGGCTCACCCAAAGATGTAATATTTTTAACAATTTCTCTAAGCTTTCCATTAATTTGAGTGATTCTTTCTCCATCAAACATTCTAAATGTATCAAACCTCAATTTTGTTGTTGCATATCTCATTTGTCATATATTTTCCATACCTTCATAGGAAACTATAATTGTTTTCCACATTTCATAACCTATTGGACATTATGATACATGATTAAATTTGTCTGGTCTAAGATCACAGATGATAGCATTCATAGCTTTGGAGTTCATATCATATTCAGCTTCATTTGCAGCATCCTGAGTTTCTTTTTTCTCAAGAATCTGATAGGGAGATAAGATTTTTGAATAAACTCTGTATCAAAGATTTTTTAGATAAATAATCATCCTTTATTTCCAAGACCCATAAGTTTCTTTGTTGAAATATGGAGTATGAACCATTAACATTCCTACCCTTGGATCAGTCATTACCATCTTTGTATAGATCTTATGTTTTTAGAATCTTATAGCTCTGTGGAAAGGCTCAACCTCTGAAACCAAATGTTAGGTCGGAATGGCTATGATGATAACACAAGAGGGGGGCGAATTTTTTCCTTTTTAAATTTTCACAATTCTGTCGCTTAATAGTAAGAGATGATAGAGAGGTATTTCTGTATAAAAGAATAAGTAGTGGATAAAAACCGAGAAACAGAACACAACTGTTTATAGTGGTTCGGGGCATGAATATTCCCTTGTCCACTCCACCAATCACCTTCTCTACAGGCATGGTGAATTTCACTAGTAAGGTCCCCGTATCATAAGACTGATCCACAACTGAGTGTAGGCAGTTGTCACCCTTACAAATAAGGCTTGAAAACAGAGTCTTCTAGTTCTTTTTCAGGGAACTGAAATATCCACAGCATATCACGAGAAGCTGACACTCCACCGTGACTGAAACCAAGCAATCGATGCTCAAAATAATTAATAGAGATTGATTTGATAAAACAGTTTAAAATTCACAGTTGCAGCAGCACGCAACTGACAGAAGATGGATCTTCGACTTCAGAAGAATAATAATCTTTGAAATATGTATGAAGAGATCTGGTTGCACAAAAGATCATTGATTTTAAGAACAACAACAAAAACAGAGCATCACACTTCTGGGATTGAACATGTATATCTCCAAAATGTACTCCCCGTTTCTAAGATGCTCGATAGTTGTAGCACTGTAATTTAATTTTCACAAGAAAACTCGACGAATAAAAATTATCAACACAGTTGAGAGAGATCCATACATCCGACATAGAAAGATATATAATGATATATCCCACAACAAGATTTCAGATCTGCAAAAGATGCCTGATAAATTGAGAGAATTCAAATTAAAAAATACAGCTTAGAGTAGTCATAACCTCTCTTAAGAATATGAGAGAAAATCTCCGATGGATACAATCCTTTAAAACAATTATAACGAGATTTGAATTGGTCAAAATCTATCTTTGAATCACCCTGATATTCTGCAAAGATTGTTGTAGGAAACTCCGATAAAATGATAAATTCAAATTTCCAGCGTTGAACAGGAAAACATAAGGTTCCTTCATAAAACGACAAAATATCAAATGTAGGGTTCAACTACATAGCGTTCATTCTCTGAATTTAAGGTTAACAACGTAAGGTAGATCACAAAAGTAAGGTTGATGATCCATACGTTTTCTTCTCAAATGTAAGGTTTCATACTTACATAGTGTTCTTTAACCATACTTTTTCTCTTTTTCAAATGTAAATTTTCATCCAAACGTAAGGTTCTTTATCCATATGCTTCTATCAATATAGGGTTGATTAACCATAGGTGTTGATCTTTCAGCATAAGCTTTAATACAAATGTAGGGTATGTTCCTTACGTTACGTTCTTTAGCATAGGGAATGAATAGTGATTCTAGAAAACAACAAATAATAAACAGTGTTTCCAGAATATGTTTGAGTGTTATAAACACTTTGATGAATATTTCTCACGAAATAAATACTTGAATATCATTCCAAAATAAGAATTATAAATAAGATTAATTCCCTGAAATATACTTAAAGTAAAATCATTAGTAAAACAAACAAGGGTATTTGTGAGCATCAAAATCAATAATATTTATAGAGTATTGTTGAGATAAGACATTCCCAACAATAAGACCTTATATGATCTTCTTATAACATAATTCCACCCATTTATTAATAATATTTTGTTATTTCGATTATTTCAGGTGCGTTCTTTACATGATTTACATGGTCGGGTTGTAATTGATTTTTTTATCGAATGGAAGCACAACTCCAGAAGTAGAATGAAATGGTATTAATAAGTTTTTAGAATATTAAATGATACCATAAATCATTTTTTCATATATGATGATGAATCATTAGATAAATTATTAATGATATTTGTTTAGATCATTTGGGCGGTTCATCGATAAACACGAACTAGTTTTGCTATATAATTTAATATTATTTATATATCTTAATACCAGAACATGAAATAGGTTATACCATAAACATGACAAATTGTTCCATTAAAATGGTTTTACAACCAGATTTTAAGGATGTGAATGAAATTGAAAACACATCATTCACGATGTCGGTAAATTGACGCATCACAGACAGTGTTTTTATTTTTAGAATAAAAGGGAGAGGAGAAGAAGTGTGATGGTGAATTTTTCCATAAACATGATAACATTTTAGTGTGTATAAGATACTAGATCTTTTCATTCCTCTTATATAGGGGAGGTGAAGTGAGTATAAGAAAAGAAGAAATAATTGAAAAGAGTTTAAAAGAAAATAATAAATGATTTTTACCAATTGATCTCTCCTCTTTGAGATCCTCCTTAAGGTCCTTGGTTTTGGCCTTTTCGTGAGACCACCAGAAATTTCACATGGGGAAGAGCCTTGGGAAGCGGATTAGGTAGAATTTAGATAATGCTCAAAGCTTGAGAGGTGTGGGAGGAAGAGGGGGTGAGGGTGATATTTATAGTGGAAGAGATGAGGGTTTTCCCATTATTTTAGTCATTTTTTTATTATTTTTCACAAGACAAGGAATAGTGTTGGTTCTTGTGACTAAATACAGTAATAAGTGCATGTGAGTTCGAATGAATGACCATTTACATCAGTCATGACTCAAGCATTTTGCAGAAATTTATTTATTAAACATATTTCGTAAATTATCGAATTTCACTATTCACAAAAAATTCTAGTATTTCAGAAAAATCCTAAAAATTAACCTCAACCATTTTTAGATATGTAGAATTCAAAAATAAACTTTATTTTATCAAAATAATTTTCTAAATTTGAGAAATTTAATTTTTAAATAAAATCATAATTTATTGGAAAAATAATAATTTTAAAAATATAAATGATTTTATAACACCTTGAAAAATTAATCAAGGCCTCATAAAATTATATTATAATCATAAGACAAAAAAATAATAATTTATATATGAAAATAAATTTTCATTTAAATTATTAAATTAATCATAAAATTATAATTAAATATTTATGACTTACAAAAACAGCAACACTTATATTATGATCATATTGTCACTTATAAGATGACAAAATTTTATTTATACATTCATTGGTGAGGTTTCTATTCATTTGGCCATATTACTATTCATAACGGTCAAGTTACTATTCACTAAAAATTAAGTTAATCCTATTGAGACCCTAAATATCTTACTGATTGCAGCCATGTATGTCCGTTTTTCGAAATTCAAATCATTGAAGCGAAAAAAAATATGTTTAATGGTTATGTTTATAACTATCTCCTTAAAACGAAGTGTCATTACATAGAGACTCAGTATTTCATGCATTTCATTATATATTAAAATTTATTTGTGAATCCTCAGTGTTACACAAAGTGTCGGTTATCACTCAAAAATTGACATTTTTGTTCAAAACGTGTGTCACTCGCTAAAAACTGAGCAAACACACTCTGGTTGCCTTGATAATTTATGAAAATGATTCAGAAGTCATTTGTGATGTGTAGAAATCAATCTCACGTCAAGCGGAAACACGATGTGGCCAGTATGACTCAAAGTGTATGTTTTCAGTTTAAAATGACATTTTAGTAAAAAAACACAAGTGACATACCCAAAACTTAGAAAATGCATTCGGATTGTTTGGACACTTCAGGACAATGATTCATAAGTCATTTTGGATGTGTGTAATCAACCGCAGCTCAATGCAACACACGGTGTGACCGGTATGACTTCAAGCATGTCCTTTTATTTAAAATTGACATTTTATTAATGTATTGTTTTATATTTATATTTCATTTATTTATTTATAATATTACTAACATAAGAATTATTTGTTTATACCAGTGGATTCTTTAGTTTGGGTTGGGGTGGTTGTTCGGCAACTAATACCTCAATCGGGCTTTTTTGAGAGGGGGTCTCAGATGTCAAAGACAACGAAACATTGATGTTTTTAAATGTATGTTGATAATAATTGCAAATGTAATTATACCAAACATTGTTTTAAATGTATATAATAGTGTTTTTTTATATTTATGATGTAAATTTTATTTCAATTAAATTATAAATTTGCATATAGGAATGTTTTCATATAGGTGTATTTGTTGTACTGTGGTGTAATTTCAATAACACGTTGCACCAGTATAACATTTATCAGCTCTATTTCTAACGTTGATAAACCCCCTCACAAAATCACTAATAAAAGGGTTCCTCTTTTAATGAGGTTTAGGACAATAATGTTTTTTTAACACCGTTAAAGCCCATTTTGAAACTGTTATTGGGACTATCTACCACAATTGCATTGTAATTAAATAAATAAATTAAATTAATTAAAATATATGGCTTGGCTTTGGAGTTTCAAGGTCGGGAGTTCCGCGAATGGCGAACATCTTAGCGATAGGGGTGTCGCAGAAGACCTGTAAAATGCATGGAAAGTGATTTCAAAGAAAGCGCCTTCCACCCGAACCGTAACCAGAAAAACCACCGCATATCGGGAATTTGTTTCCCCATTTACAGTATTTTCAGATTTTTTTTTAAATATTATTTTGTGGAAAAAAACCAATACTATGGATTATGGATAATATTTTATGAAATTGGTGATATCCGTGTTATGTATGTACGTACGTATGTATGCACGTGATATGTTAATGTAAATTTGATTTTTAACCGTATACGTTTTATATTCCACCTATGTCTATCTTCATTTATATTATACATTGTGTTTATTCTTAATCATATTACCTTTTATTCCATTAATTTTTTTAACATGATTTTGAAATATCGCTCGATTTCAATGGACACCATCATTTGGATTCCTAAACAATATAATACATTTTAAAGGACGGCAATATATTATGGAATTTGACTTTGTATATAAATATAAAGCATAATAAAAATAAAGCATAATAAAAATGGACGCGTGAATAAAGCATAATAAAAATATTTGTTATTTACTTGGACATGACGCCTTCATCATTGCAATAATCCAATGATGTCGAGGCACCGTAAATGGTTGTAAAACAAGATCCCGATTTTCATATTAAATAAAATAAAGATAATCACCGAAATTGCCAGTAATAATACCTATTATTTCCGGTCATAGGACTAAGCTTTTTTTATAAATTATTTATAAATTTTATCTAACCATTGAATAATTTTTATTTTAGTTTTAGTTTAATCGTTATCTAACCATTGAATAATTTTTATAACCAACCTTATATTATATTAAAAAAAATTATCAACTTAATCATAATGGACAAAAACTGGATATCATAAATGAATGCGTAAATATTATAAAAAAGAATTATTTTAACGCACACATTGACGTGGGTGTTTTAGAAAAATTATTTATTTATTGGGGTTAGGGTGAAAAAGATTTCGCATCATAGATCATTCGTTTATTAGACCCTCCAACACACGTAAAAACGCCATTTTGGCGTGAAATCCGGGCTCCAATTGTTAGACAATCTCCAACCCACGTAAAAATGGGGCATAAAAACGCCATTTTGGTGTGAAATTCATGTTCCATTACATCGCCAATATGGCGTTGCATTGTAGCAACGCCACTACAATTCATTATTTAAAAAAAAAAAATATTTTGTTTTTTTTTGTGGGCAAGATAAGCATATTTTATTCAAAATAATAATATAATATTAGTGGTGTAAAAAATGGTGTAATACTTTGGATCATATTTTACCGTTCATACCCCATTTTGATATGGGCGTTATGGGACGGTTCCGTAAGTATGGACAAGATTAACAAAACTCTCATTGGTGGTGATCCCTAAAATCTCAAACCTGGTTAAATTTTTTGATTTTAAGCCTATGAACTTGTGCAATGTGGTTTACTAGATTTTCTCAAAAGTCTTCTTTCACCGCATGGGTAGAGTCATTCCCTATATTATTTATGATAACTAGAATACTTTCGTTTCCAAGAGGCTCATTACAGATAATGCTATAGCAACCCATGAAATCTTCCATTCGATGAAAACTCATTCAACCTCAAAGATGGGGATTTTGGCTATAAAATTGGATATGTCAAAGGCTTATGATAAGGTGTAATAGAACTTTTTGGAAGAGGTCATGAGCAAACTAGGCTTTGACCCAAAATGGGTGAGTGCACCCATGAGTTGTGTGAAAACTGTTTCTTATAGCAGCGATGTTAATGACTTCCTCACAAAGAATTTCAAACCATCCAAAGGCCTACGGCAGGGTGTCACTCTTTACCCATACTTGTTTCTCCTTGTCGTTGATGTTTCTCTCATCTTTTATCTAAAACATCTCTAGATGTTCTTATTGATGGGGCCAAAGTTTGCTGACAAAGTATCTCCATTACCCACCTTTTATTCACCGATGATTGTCTCCTTTTTTTAAGAGAAACTTCTCAAGAGTGTCAAGTGATTCTCAAAATTATTGATGCATTCACCAATGCATCCGGAAAAACGGGTCAATTTCACTAAGTATGAGATGTCTTTTAGTTGAGGTGTTCAAGAAGGGATGAGATTTAATATTGCTGGTTTGTGTGGTATTGAGGTTGTGGAGAAACACGAAAAATATATGGGTCTCCCGATGATCTTCGGACTCTCCAAAAGAGAGGTCTTCTCTTTCATTCTTGATAAAGTGTATAGGAAAATCCAGGGATGGTCCAGAAATAATCTATCCAGGGCTGGAAAGGAAGTTCTTATTAATGTTGTGGCCCAAGTTGTTCCATCTTACGTGATATCCCTTTTCAAGATCCCCTATTTTTTTATCCATCAACTTCATTTAGCCTTCGCTAATTTTTGGTGGGGACGTGCTAATGAGAAAAATCATTTACATTGGCTCTCTTGGGATAAGTTGTGTAGTCCTAAGGCTTGCGGTGGCATGAGCTTTCGAGATTCGAAAGTTTTTAACAATGTCCTTCAGCAAGGATGACACCTTTTAAAAAACCAAGTGGTAGAGTTGTTAAAGCTAAATACATGATGATTTTTTGTCTTCCAGCTTGGGTCCTCGACCAATCTATTTCTGGAGGAGTGTTTGGGGATCAAAGGTCGTCTTGAGCCGCAACATTTTTTGGAGAATTTCCAGCAGTGTTTCGATTAATATCTGACGCGATCCCTGGCTGCCTGGTTTGGAGGGCTTGATTCCCGCATCTTCACCTGTGCCCGACCATGAGCATGTTGTTGCAAGAGAGCTCCTGGTCGATGACCTTTTCGGCTAGGACCTTCAGAAGCTCGATCACTGGTTCACTGAGTCCGATCGTAAGGCTATCATGGCGGTTCCAGTGGTCCACTATGCTAACCCGAACAAGCTGTGCTGGTCTCTTGATTCATCTGACTGCTATACTGTGCATTCAGGTTATAGGTCATGCGTTACGAGCGGTGAAGGTACTTGCCCCCCCACTTTGGAAACATCTTTGGAATTTAAATGCACCGTCGATGGACAAGCTTTTCTGTTGGCAAATGTGTAGGGGTATCCTACCCACATACGCTCGCTTGGTCGATAGGCACCTCTATGATAATGACCTGTGATTGCTTTGTGGGGTTATGAAAGAGACATATTTTCATGCCATTTTTTCCTGTCCCTGGGTCACCGAGCTTTGGTAGATGTGTTCAAGACACTATCTCATTCTTTGGAGAAATCTTGGGGACGTTAGACTCATTTTGGGGGAATGGTTCAGATCTTTGTCTGCTCAAACTGCCGTAGGTCTGCGTATCCATGCATGGATTATTTGGTTTCTCCACAACGCCTTCATTTTTGAGAACATTGTTAAAGACGATAGGGTTTGGCTTGCCATGATACATAACTGGGGGTCTCGGTGGGTTGGTGTTGAGGGGGTTCGTCCACCTACACCTGTTCATTCTCCTCCTTTCAGATGACTTCCACCCCTTTGGGTGTTCTCAAAGTTAATACTAACGTGACGATTCCTGGTGATGGTTCTGTTGGCATTGGGGCAATTCTTCGGGACCATGTATGTTCTATTATTGCGGCTCGTCATTCCTCAGACATTGCTGGTTGGTCTCCTCCTATGGCAAATGCCATGACTATTTGGAAGGGTATGCAGTTCATCTCGTCTCTCGGTTGGAAAGATATCGTGGTCGAATCTAATTGTCAAGTTATTATCAACACATTGGAGGAGGTTGAAGGTGACCACCAAGCCTTTGGGTATATTATCGACATCATCAGATCATTGGTGCCATTGTTCTCTTCATGTTGTTTTTCTTTTGTCAGGTTAGAGGGAAACCGTGTTACTCATTTTATGGCTGCCTTTGGGAATCATCATGGCTCTAATTGTTGGCCTCCGTCTTTGCCTTCAGAGTTATGTACTTTGGATATATCTAAGTTTTTAGGATTTTATTTAAAAAAACACTATTTTGGATTAACCTTACTCCAAAATAGTGTCAAAAATGCTCTTAGGTTTTTTTACGGATAGCGGGACATAGAATTTGCTAAATATGGGAAGGATGTAAAATGAATCACCATGCCTGAGGCAGCAGGATAACCCAATGTAATTGGTCTTTTATTTTTTTAAACTTTAATGTTTTTCCAAAAAACAAAGCATTTACATAATACCAAATATATTTATATTCATGCAATTAAAGAGATAATTATATTAATAATGTATGTACATTATTATAACCATAATTATTATAGTAACATTTATATCAAGACAACGCGATCATGGACTTGGAGATCCAAACCCATGACCCTAAAAATTTATTAATAAAAGAAAACATACAAGAGCATGAAGGGATGTTACATGGTACAAGGACCCAAGGAAAGACACAACCAAAGACCACACAAAACCAAATTGAAATGGATCACATGTGGACCCAAATTGAAATGGATCACATGTGGACCAATGATACCAAAAATCATCACACGAGAAGCGCCTCAAAAATAGGATATCATCATTGCCACCAAGACTTGTCAATATCATCTTTTTTTTATGTCTACTTGCTCTGCTCCAAGGACCGCCCCAATTTGTCGGGTTTCGACCTCTCATCCATGTAAGACGCTATGAATTGGTTCGACCATCCTCTAATGACTATTCCTTCTCACTTGGCATTGCACCAGATTCCTCAGCACGGTGACGTTCATGATAGTCGTGAGCATTCCTAAGCTTTCCCAGACTAGCCACCGAGACACTAGACTGATCACCCCACTAGTTCTAATTTATGCATATCCCTGCAATTCTATTTAGTAGAAGGTGTTATGGTCTTCCCATTATTAGTTTTTGAGGGAAATCCAGCCCCATCATCCTTCTCCACATCTGGCTTAGGATTAGACTTTGTCAATTTTGATTTTCAAAATTAAAATCATAGTAATGCTTTCCTATAAAAATGTTGGGTTTATTTTTATTATGAAAATCATGTTCTCTTTGGGCTTCTGTGTTTTTGGGCTTCCGTGTGGGCCTTCCTTCTGTTCGCTGGGCTTTTTTGGGACCGTGTCGCTCGGGCACTTGCTAGGCTGCTTGGGTGATCCGTTGGCCCGCTGGGCCCTCACACTACCGCTGTGGCGATCTGCCTGAATTAATTCCTACTGGCCATTGATGCGCTTCTATCAGATGGTTACAGGTGGTGTCATTTGTGCTTTCTCACCATCGGTGATCCGTACCTGCTACCGCCTTTGCAATTACCTGCTTCCGTGTGTCCCGTGTTTTTTGGATGCCCGTTGTACCGACCTGGATTCGCGATTGTTCTGCTCGCCCTCCACCACCCACACGCCTCACCTCGTCTGTTGTACCTATCAGGATGTCGCCTCGTCTCTGCCACAGTATTATTACAATCTTCCACCTTTCATTATCTGCGATGATTTTCTTCGTTTTCTCCGGTTCATCCAGAGAGCATAGTGAGACTTTGAGAGACAGGAGGAACCCTGACAGATCTCTCAGCTTCGACACCTCCGCACCCCTATTCTGGTGACCTTATCCAGTGGAGAGCTCGAGACTTGCGATATTTGTGTGGACCGCTTCATGTTTATGATCTTTTGAGATGGGTTGAGCCGCATCTCCTCCGACGCTTTTGGTTTTGTAATATGTTGCTTTCTTTTATTCGGCTAGTGCGTTGTTTGGTCTTGTTTGTTTTCTTTTTTCAGTCTGGTTCTCGGGGTTGCATGCGTGAGTCCGTCTAGTTTGGGGGAGTACGTTGTTAACTCCGAGCTAGAGTTCACCACTGGCTCTTGGGGTGATGAGGTCCATGTTCTCAGATAGTTTCTTTGGTGTGTGTGTGTGGTTTTCATTCTCTCTTTTTTGTCTTTATTTGTATGTGCTCTGTTTCCTCTTTTTCATACTAAAAAGTAATATGTGGTGGTGTTCTTGCTGTGGAGTAGGACCAAAATGTCCAAACCACGTAAATATCAGTGTTTATTTTTACTTTTCCACACTTTTCCTTTTATGTTCATTTTGATTTTCTAAAAACGATTTCTATATTCTTTTAGTTTACGTAGACTAATTTTTTTATAAACCAACTAAGTCCCCAACAATAGGTATCAAAGCTTGTAATCATTTTATTTTTTGCAATGCATGTTAAATTCGCAGTTGAAAAGTTTGATGGTGAAAATGATTTCAATATGTGGAGAGTAAAAATGCGTGCTCTATTAGTCCACAATGGACTTTCAGATGCTTTTCATGGTAATAAGAAACCCATAGTGACCATCTTGACCGATGGTCAGTCCACCACTACTTAAGTTTATGTCGACCCTAGTATACTGGAAAAGACTTATCACACTCTTCTGTTAACCTTAGGAGATAAAGATTTACACGAAGTCGCATATGAAACTAGAACTAAATCTATTTGGGTTAAACTCGAACATTTGTATATGATTAAATCTTTTCTTGGGCGTTTGTATAAATAGACACAGTTATATAATGTTAAGATGGATCTTGGCTCTTCTGTGCGAGTCTATATTGATGAGTTTTATAATGTTTTGTTGGATTTAGATAATATTGATATAGAGGTTAAAGATGGATATTGGACTTTAGTTCTTTTAACTTCCCTTGATGACTATTTTAATTCACTGAAAGATTCCATGATGTATGGTAGGGATTCCATTCTTTAGAGGAAGTCAAGTCTGCTTTGTCTCGTGATCTTCAAACACATGGTTTGAAGGAAGAATTAAACAACATTAAAAAATGAACCCCAGTTAATGTATACTAAGGGGCCTAAGCATAACAATGGAAGGAATGATAAGAACTGGTTTAAGGGGTTCCAGTGTTTTGAGTGTGGCAATACCGGCCACATAAAAAGGTACTATCGTAACTTGAAAAATAGAGACAGTATGGTCCAGACCCATATGGTGTGCCCTGGTTATGACACCGAAAAATTTATTTAGTTGTTTTTTGCAGCCCCTTCTTTAGAACTAGACATAGGTTCTTTGTTGTCTTTTTTTCTATTATCCTAGGATTGGCCCCACTTGTATTTATGGGAGAACTCAGTTGGGAAAAAGGGTTTTGTGTGGGATGGTCTAAGCTGTTCAGGCTTAGGTGAAGTTTTTCCTATCGGCTTCCTATTTTTTGGTTGCTGTGAGTTGTTTTCTATTAATTTGTTACTATGACATTATGAGATTTGCTTAGTTTTTATTGTTCACTTTGTTTTACCATCAAGAAAGGTTATCTTATTTGTAGGTGTTTGAATTCACAGGTGTTGATGTTTTCAGATGTAACAAAGGTAATATGGGTAAGCTCTATTTAATGTGGTTCCTTAGTTTACTTTCTAAGCATGTTTTAGTATCAATAAGTAGAAGAGCAGGTTCGATCAATCTATGTGACACTGTTTCACATGCTAAGTGAATCCATGATGGGTGAATTCGATAAAATTAGGTTTATTTTTTGTGAATAAAAATATCTGAACCAACTGGTAGGTTAGTTAGGGCTGCAAGAGCACCATCTCTATTTGTTTTTATTTTAATTTGGAAAAGGTGAAGATTTGTTAATCTTGGTTTTCAAAATTAAAATCATAGTAATGTTTTCCCATTAAAATGTTGTGTTTATTTTTATTATGAAAACCACATTCTCTTTGGGCTTTTGTGTTTTTGGGCCTCAGTGCGGGCCTTCCTTCTGTTCACAGGGCTTCCTTTTGGACCATGTCGCTCGAGTGCCTGCTGGGCTGCTCAGGTGATCCGTTGAGCCGTTGGTCTGCCTGACCCTCGCATTGCCACCATGGCGATCCACCTGAATTAATTCATGTTGGCCATTGATGAGCCTCTATTCGATGAATACAGGCGGTGTCGTTTGTGTTTTCTCACCTTCGGCGATCTGTGCCCGTTGTTGCTTGTGCAATTACTTACTGCCACACATCCCAAAATTTTTGGCTACCTGTTGTACCAACTTGGCTTCGCGATTGTTCTGCTCGCCCTCCACCGTCTACAAGTCCCACCTCGTTTATTGCACCTATCAGGATGTCACCTCATCTCTTCCGCAGTATTATTATGGTCTGCGACCTTTCGTTATTAATAGTGATTTTCTTCATTTTCACCGATTCATCCAAAGAGAAAATTGAGACATTGAGAGAGAGGAGGAACCCCAAAAGATCTTAACTTTACTGCCTCTGCACCCCTATTTCAGTGACCTTATCTGATGGAGAGATTGGGACTTGTGAGCTTTGTGTGGACCACTTAGTGTTCAAGATCTTTCGACCCGGGTAGAGCCGCATCTCCCTCAACGCTTCTAGTTTTGTAATCTGTTTCTTTATTTTATTTGACTTTTGAATTGTTTGATCTTGTTTTTTTTATTTTTCAGTCTGGTTCTCGGGGTTTCATGGGTGAGTTCATTCAGTTCGGGACAGTATGTTTCTAACTCCGAGCTAGAGTTCACCACTGACTCTTGGGGTGATGAGGTCTCTATTCTCGGATAGTTTCTCTCGTCCACATGTGTGGTTTTCTTTCTTTTGTTTGTCTCTATTTGTATGTGCCATGTTTCCTATTTTGTATAATAAAAAGTAACATATGGTGGTGTTATTGCTATGAAGTGAGACCAAAAGGTCCGAACCACATAAATATACGTGTTCATCTTTACTTTTCTACACTTTTCCTATTTTGTTCTTTTGGATTTCCTAAAAAAGATTCCTATATTCTTTTTGTTTACTTAGAATAATTTTTTGTAAACCGGATAAGTCCCCAACAGACTTCAATAGAGGAGCGAGGATCTGTTCAGATCCCTTTGAGTTGCCAATATCCATTCCATGCCACTTTATTTATATACATGATCTACTATGCCAACCACATTAGCAACAGGGTTCACAAATCATGACTTGCAATCCCCATCTTGGTCATGCAATGGTTCATGCACCTGATAAGCATTTTTTACAATAGTGAGATCCATATAATCAGGCTTCCCATTCTGACCACACTTGGAGATATTCAAAGAGGCAAAAACTAAGGATGCCTTAACTTTGTTATATCTAGTCATCAGAGGGGTGTGATCCTTCTCAGGGGTGACCTAAACACTAATAATGTCAAATTTATGCATGAATTTAGCTTCATCCTTGTCACTACTCGTCCCCTGGGGCCCGTTCCGTGACTACCCCAAGCCCGCCTTCCATAGGTCAGGGGCTGGCGACTAGCACCGGAAAGACATCCTAAAACTGGGAAGACATTGCCTTTATAACCTGTAAACTCACACAACCAAGCACACAACAAGATACGTGCACAAAATAAACTGTATAGTAAAAAGAGTGAGTACAGTAAGCACTACCACAAAAACAGTTTTTCGCAGCGCCCCCTTTTATCAGCGCTAACGAAAAAGCGCGGATAAAAGGACCCCCCTTTATCAGCGCTTTTGTTAGCACTGATAAAGGGCCCCCCTTTATCAGCGCTTGCTTAGTAGCGCTGATAAAGGGGGTCTTTATCAGCGCTTTTTTTAGCGCTGATAAAGGGTCGGCTTCAAAAAAAAAATATATTAATATATAAATATAGTTATATTGTTATATAAATATAATATATAATTTTTAAATATATTTTAGATAAGTATAAATGTACATTTACACTTATTATACTTAATATTTAAGATATTTAGTGAAAATGACTTCTTAAAAAATTAAAAAAATATTTTTAATTAATATTTTGATAATCATTATGGAGTAATAGTCATTTAATAACAATTTGAGTACTAAAAAAATTAAAAAAAATTAAAAAAAGATCCAAAATATGTTGAAAACGCAACTCAAACTTCAAACGACCATAACTTTTGATCTGGGTGTCCGTTTGAGCTCTACCACATATCAAATCGAAGCCTGCGACGAGCTCTACGTCGTTGTGACTCGGGAGAACCCCCGTAAAGCGATTTTCGAGGCCAAAAGAGGCCCAGAAGGCCTCCAAAACTGAGTTTTTTGTCGGGGTACCCCGATTTTTTAACATTTTGTGGATTTTCACCCTCGTTTAAGGGGGTATTATTGGATTTTTTTGGTGGGGTTTGAATTTATTCCAAGGTATTACATTCATATTAATATTATGTCTTTGAAATTTCATCATTTTTTATAATGCACTGCTATTTATAATCAAATATATAACAATATATTCATATTTTTTAAATATTCACACCTAAAAATTTAATTATAAATATAAATAATAAAATATATTTACATATAAAATATATTAGCTTTATCTAAATAATAACTAACATCCATTTTATTTAAAATACCAATATATGAATATTTATATACCTATATATTAATCTAACTATATATATATATATATTAATCTAACTATATATATATATTAATATAATAACTATATATATATTAATATAACTACATATATATATTAGTATTACTATAAATATATATATTAATATCACCATAAATATATATATTAATATCACTATATATATCTTAATATAACTATATAAATATATATTCATATAACTATATATATGTTAATATAACTATATATATGTTAATATAACTATATATATGTTAATATAACTATATATATGTTAATATAACTATATATATGTTAATATAACTATATATATGTTAATATAACTATATATTAATATAAATATATATTACTATACAAATAAATATAACTATATATATATATAGATATAGATATATATTAATACCACTATATATATATATTAATATTACTATATATATTATAATATAACTATATATATATATATATTAATATAAATATATATTACTATACGAATAAATATAACTAAATATATAAATATATATATATAGAGATATCATGAATTGTAAAGCAAATCAAAATAGAGTAGTGGTAAGGGCTTTGGCGCGCAGGGGGGAGGTCTCGAGTTCAAATCCTGGTGGAGGCAGGGGTGCGCGCGCATGGGGAATATTGGAGCAAACGCTGTTAAAGGGTGGAGGGGGGTGCGTGGGGTTCATGGGGTGTTGTATAGGGGCCGAAAAGCGCTGTAAAAGGGGGGGTTCAAGCGCTATAAAAGCCCCCCGATTGGAAGTATTTTTTAAATTTTTTAAATTTTTTAAATTTTTTTAATTTTTTTTAATTTTTTTTAAATTTTTTTTAAATTTTTTAATTTTTTTCAACTTTTATCAGCACTTTTTTAAAAGCGCTGATAAAAGGGTCCTTTATCAGCGCTAAAACGAGAGCGCTGATAAAGGAAGCGCTGATATATGACCCCTTTATCAGCGCTAAAAAAAAGCGCTGATAAAAGACCCCTTTATCAGCGCTTTTCGGAGCGCTGATAAAGGGGACCCCCCCTTTATCTACGCTGGCTTTATCAGCGCTTTTCTAGCGCTGATAAAAGCCATTTTTAGCGCTGATAAAGGCCGTGTTTGTAGTAGTGAAGTAAAGGGGCTAGAATACAAGCCCCAACTAGAAAGTACAAGTAAAACTGAAAACAACTCCTTTGAACACCCACCAAGGATCCTACCTGTAGGGTAGGTACAACTCTCGAACGGTCGTCTCTGCAGTACGTATCGTCTAATGGTCCACCTCTGAGCAGCCTCCAGTCCTGGAACCCTCAACCTCGATCAATGCTGTCCGTTGTATGCACATGAAACAACAATGTGCGGGCGTAGCCCGTGCAGGGGTGAGTATAACAATACTCAGTAGGGACCCCGAGACCCCTGGAGGTCTCTCAGAATCCACAAAGGATAAACCACAAAGCAAGACCTCAATCACAAAGCACGAAGCAATAAACATCAACAATACTTAGGTATATTCCCATACATATACCTAAGTTATCAATATATACACACTTCACACATGAGAAAAGAATACCACAAAGGTAACACCATAAAGGTAGAAGTACCACACAGGTAACACCACGAAGATATAAGTACCACACAGGTAACACCACGAAGTTATAAGTACCATATATTTACACCATGAAGATATAAGTACTCCACAGGTACACCACGGAGCTAAGTACCACAAAGTTAAAGACTCATCTCACACCAGGTATAACTTAAGTACGAAAGTATAGATGATTAGTCATAAGCTAGATTATCTTACTTCATCGAGAAGCTCTGCTATTGACCCACATAGGATCGAAGATGCCCCACACAGGATCTGAAGATGACCCACACAGGATTTGGAGATGACCCACACAGGATCTCTATGCGCTGACCCACACAGGATGGCTAAGCGCTGACCCACATAGGATCTGAAAATGACCCACACAGGATCTGAAGACTCATCAAATACAGCCAGCCACAGGGTTCCCGCACTAAGCATTCTTGATTCCGGGAGGTTCCGCTCCTCAATCCATTGGTTTATACTTAAAATGCCACGAAGTACCACGAAGAAGTATCCCAAAGGTCCATCACGTAAAAAGGGACCCAACGTGATAGATGACGCGTCAATCAGATGCCCGGTCTGTAAGTTATTAGTGTTTCCGTTCCGAGGGCCCGGTTGGATTTGGGTTCGATCCAACCTGACTGTACTCCAACTTAATCCAAACCTCAAGTGGAGTATACCAAAAGGACCATCTCGATCTAAGGATTCCGGTGCCATAGATGGTTTGTCAAACGGATGTACGGTTCTCAAGAAAAGGCTCTTAAAGTGTTTTTGGGCCCGGGTTCAGTCTAACCCGACCCGACCCAAAATGGGTTCGACATGGCTGGGCTGGGCCGAGGTCCGGACCAACCCACGAGGGGTGGCTCACTGGGCGCGGCCCGCTGCGGTGCGACCCGCTGGGCGTGGCCCGAGGTCAGGTGGCCCACCATGGCGGGGTCCGCCCTAGCCGATACCCGGGGGGGAGGTGCCCCCCCAAGTTTTCCTGAATGGTCCAGCGGACCGTTCGGCTATCACACGGGACCCGCTGGAGCGGTCCCGCATGGCGCGATGCAGCTGACTGGAATGGAAGACCCTTCTTATAGCAACGCGGACGCGCTTCGCTCCTCCCGTGGCCAGCTGGTTGCTGGACGCGTTGGTGCACCGCCGCGGCCTATAGGCTGTGTCCTGCTTTTCTACTGGCGGCGCGGACGTGCGCCGCCCCTCCTTCATGCGGCCAGCCGGCGTGTTGGCCACCGTGCTCCCCCACCGTGGCCGACGGGCTGCGACCTCCTTTGGTGGCGCGGTTAAGCTGCCGCCGCCATCACAGCCGGCCGGAGTGCCGACCACCGCCTTGTGCCTTGTCTGCGTCGGTCACCGTCATCCTCTTCTGTGAAGAACGCGTCAAACATTAAAGATGCGGAGGGATCAGGCCGTGTTCATTTGGCTCGTACCCTCCACGTTAGTCCGGTATCACGCGTCTTGAGGAGAAAGATTCAATGAAAAATTAATGATGAACAATCTTAAACAAACCCCCACCTCATTCGTTGGAGACGGTGCGAGGAAGAGGATGAAGTCAATGAAGGGAATGCCGACGTTCGTCGCTCCCGCAACACGTTTCCGATCCGGGCTCGTGCGTCGTTCTCGTTCTTCATTGGGGGTGGTTCTTCATTAGAGGATATTTCTCCAAAGCTCACCCAAGCCTCCCCTTTCCAACAATTTTCCCAACCTCAAGAAAGGTGAGGAGACATCTTAATAAATTAAGTTTATTAATTAAACAATTAAAGTTGGCTCATTAAATTGGGGGATAACCAAGAGTTTCCTACCATTAAAAGAGGGTTCGGGTGGTCCCCACCACCATGAATTCAAATGGTAGGTTTCAAAATAAATAAATAAAAGTTAAATATTTTATTTAAATATTTTTTTAACCCTCCCATGAAAATTTGAAAAACTAACTTCTACCCTCGACCTACTGCAGTCGAGGTGAAGGTCTCCTTAAGCGAATATCGGCGCTACGAGTTCAACGGTGTCCTCAGATTTCAATTCCGAGCACCGATTCAAAAGTTACAAAATGCCACTCACGCGTTTAGCGAACGTACCTAAAAAAAGTTCAGAAATTCATTCCGGGCACACCAGACCTCGGAATCACGTGCCGTCAATTTTCTAGGACTCGTAATATTTCCATATAATTAAAGGAAATTTACAAGGAAAATTATGGGTCTTTACATTCTCCCCACCTCAGGGCTTTGCATCCTCGAAAGCCACAACACAAACTAAGGAAACAAGTGGGGGTACTGAGAACGAATTTGAGCCTCCCGCTTTCATGTGCTCTCTTGGAGGTTTCTGTGTTTCCAACAAATTCGCACCAAAGGTATCGACCGCCCACAAAGGACCCGCTCCTGTCGATCCTCAATCTTCACTGGAACCTCCAAAAATGTCGCCCCATCATCTAAGTCCAGCTCACCATGTTCGATGACGTGAGATGGGTCGTGCACGTATCTACTCAGCTAGGATACGTGGAAAACATCATGTACCTGGTGCAACTGAGGGGGAAGAGCTAAGCGGTATGCCACCTCGCCAACTCTGCTGAGGGCTTGAAAGGGTCTGATGAACCAAATAGATAACTTGTCGCCTCAGCCAAATCTCCGCAAACCTCGTCGAGGTGAGACCCATAGAAAGACATGGTCACCATCCTCGAACTCAAGAGGTCTTCGTCTCCTATCAGTATAAGACTTCTACCTGCTCTGTGCAGTCTTCATCTGCTCTTGGATGATCCGAACCTTCTCCGTGGAATCTCGTACCATCTCTGGTCCCATGAGTACTGAATCCCCTGGGTTAGTCCATCATAGTGGTGATATGCAAGGTCGCCCGTACAATGCGTCGAATGGTGCCATACCGATGGTGGAGTCATAGCTGTTGTTGTATGCAAACTCCACCAAGGGCAAGTGATTATCCCAGCTACGACCGAAATCAAGGACACAAGCACGCAACATATCCTCGAGAGTCTGAATGGTCTGCTCTGTCTGACCATCCATCTGGGGATGGAAGGTGGTGCTCAACCAAAGCTCTATCCCGAACGCCTCCTGCAACCCCTTCCATAGCCGAGAAGTAAAACGTACATCACGATCAAAGACAATCATAGATGACACCCCATGAAGCTGCACAATTTCCTGCACGTAGAGGCATCCCAAGACCTCTATTGGTCCTTTCTCTCTAATAGGTAGGAAGTGGGATGACTTGGTGAGTCGGTCAATGATCAACTAGATGGAATCACGCCCCTTGGATGTGCGTGGAAGTCCTATCACAAAGTCCATGGAAATTCTATCCCACTTCCACTCTGGCACCTCTAGCAACTGAACTAAGCCTGCTGGAACCTGATGCTCTGCCTTCACTTGCTGACAAGTGAGGCATCGTGAGACAAACTCTGCCACTGCTTTCTTCATTCCCAGCCACCAGTGCTGATGATAAAGGTCCTGGTACATCTTCTCCACTCCTAGATGTACCGCTAGAGGGGACGTATGGAACTCCCTCAACACTTCCTCTCGCAGCGCCACCGGTATCATAGTATGTCCTCTAAAGAGGATGGCGTGATCCCCACCTTCAGAAAATCCACCAGGTGCCTGTCCTGTGGATATCTGAGCATGTCGAGTCTTGCAGTCAGTGTCTCCAAGCCGTACCACCCTGACTCACTGAAGGAGTGGAGGAGTGACTGTCAGAGACTGAATATAAGATGCTTCATCTCGATCCACGTAGGATATCTGCAAAGTGGCTAGCTGCTTCATCACCTAACTCAGCAACTATATACCAGATCTTTTGCTGAGTGCATCTGCTACTATGCTCCCTTTCTCAGGAGTATAGACTATCTTGAAGTCATAGTCCTGGAAGAACTCAAGCCAATGCCACTGTCTCATGTTTAGGTCCTTCTGAGAGAAGATATACCCAAGACTCTTATGATCAGATTATACTGTAAAACGTCCACCCATCAAGTAATGTCACCACATCTTCAAGGCGAAGAACACTACTGCTAACTCCAGGTCATGGGTAGCGTAGTTATGATCATGTTGTCTCAGTTATCGAGAACCATATGTGATCACTACTTTCTCCTACATCAGGACACATCCAAGCCTAGTCCCTGATGCATCACAGTAGACTACGTACCCAACGCCCTCCTCCGGTAACCTCAAGATGGGGGCACTCGTTAGTCTCTACCTCAATTCTTGGAAACTCCACTGGTATCTCACCAATGACACAAAGTGTTGCCCCTTCTTTGTTAACGCTGATAAGGGTGCCACAACTTTGGAAAAGTCATGCACAAACCTATGGTAGTAACCATCCAAACCCAGAAAACTCTGCACCTCCGTCACACTCCTGGGTGGCTCCCAAGAAAGAACATCCTCAATCTTCGCTGAATCCGCCGCAACTCCAGCCTCCAAGATGACGTATCCCAGAAAGTGAACCTCTCGGATCCAGAACTGGCACTTCAAGATCTTACCATAAAGCTGGTGCTTTTGGAGTGTGTCTAGAACTATCTATAGATGATAGGCATGCTCCTCCTCTGTAGCTGAGTAAATTAGGATGTCGTTGATGAAGACTACCACAAAGATATTGTGGTATGGTTGGAAGATCCTATTCATGAGTCCCATGAACACTACTGGGGTGTTGGTCACACCGAATGACATAACCAAGAACTCATAGTGGCCATACTGACATCTGAAGGCTATCTTCTGCACATCCTCATCTCGTACCCTGAGCTGGTGATTGCCTAATCTAAGGTCTATCTTCAAAAACCACCGTGCTCCCTTCAGCTGATCAAAGAGATCATTAATCCTTGGGAGTGGATACTTGTTCTTCATGGTCACCTGGTTCAAGCACCGATAGTCCACACAGAGTCTCAAACTCCCATCCTCCTTCTTGGAAAACAAAATCAGGGCTGCCCAAGGAGAAACACTTGGGCCTAATGAATCCCTTGCTCTGCAAGTCCTCCAGCTATACTTGCAGCTCTCGAAGCTCCGCGGGATCCATCCGATATGCTGGTGTAGATATCGATGATGTCCTGGGGTACAAGTTGATATAAAATTATACCTCTCTATGAGGAGGTAGACCTAGTACATCATTAGGGAAAAATCAGTGTACTGGTCCACCAATACACGATAGCTCGGACTCTCAACATCAACTGCTCTGAGGGTAAGGCTAGCCAACTGATGTGTGATCGGATGCACCCTCCTTCGGGTAAGTCCATCCTGTGCTGAAAAGGTTCCCTTATCACTGGTGAAGGAAAACCTAGTCCCATCCTAGAGTACACACCACACTTTGTGCCTAATACAATCGATCTGAGCATTGACTTTGGATAACCAGTCCATACCCAAGATGACGTCGTAAGGCCTCGACGTCGCTACTAGAAGATCCCAGCCGAAGCTCTCACCTCCTAGAGTAAGCTCACACTACCGGAACTAGTGTGTAATCATCGAATAATCTCCTGTAGAAGTCTCTAACCGTAAGGATCGATCCAACGAATCAAATAGTATCTCCGAGCTCTGAATGAGGGCCATGTTAATGAAAGAGTGACTGACACCTGTCTATAAGTACTGCAGATAAGGTGGAGTAGACACAGATCGTACCTCATGTCATCTCCGGAGTGCCGTGGTCATAGGCCTCAGCTTCCTGGAGTAGAGCTCATCCCTGTCCACCTGCTCCCTGTGGTCGGGGTGGACAACTTGGAGGTGGTGGTGGTAGAACCTCAAATCGCCACCCACCGCCTGCTGCACGGCCTGCTCCTCTGTCATGTCTGTCTGCTACCTACGGACCTCCTCGATTGAATCATCACCTATGCCCAGGTGGTCCCTCGACCATCTGTTGGTCGTTTTTATGGCGGGTCAGGCAGTTGTGAGCCATGTGACCCTGCCCACCACACGAGTAACACTTCTTACTTCTCGCCTGTCCTGCTCTGTCTCGAGAGCCTCACACAACCGACCCTGTATCATGTGGTCGTCCTCCTGTAGGTGTGGCCCTCTTGGACCTCTGCGTCATCTGTCTGCTGCCAGCTGCAGATGACTCCACTACGTGACGTCCGATGGTGGGTCTTGCTGCCAGTGACTTTTCAGCAAAAAAAATCTCCACTAAGAGTGCTTGTTCTAACACCCCTGCCTGTGTCGATATGCTGAGAGAAATCATAGAAGCTCTAATATCTCGTCTAATCCACTGCTCAAAGGTCCAGGCCCTGAAGAAAGGGTCCCAAACCATGTCAATGGAGTAGCACGAGAGGTTCATGAATCTCGCTGAATACTGAGCTACAGTCATGTTGCCCTGCTGCAAGTGGAAAAGCTCCTGTATACACACTGATCATAAGGTCGCTAGGACGAACACCTCCCTGAAAAGGCTCTAGAAGTCCACCCAAATGAGAGTGCCTGTGTCGTGAACCTAGAGTATCAAGCTCCACTATCTTCTCACTGCTACTTGAAGAAGACTAGCGACAAGGATCACCATGAGATCAGCTGGTGTCCCTACCAGTCGAAAAACTCTAACCACAGTCTCCAGCCAGTCCTCAGCCGCCTGTAGATCAGTCTCTCCCCAGAACCTCAGTGGACTCTGGCACTGAAACTCATGCAGTGCGCTCAAGAAGAATGCACCCTCTACTGCTGAGGCTAGTGGCATCGACTACCCATCAGGTAGTGGTGCTACTTATACAACACCTAGTGGTACAACTACCGTAAGGGGGCCCTACACCGAAGCCTCGTCGCTCGGTGGGCTGTCATCTCGTACTTTACCTGGAACCCTGGCTGGCTGTCTACGTGGAGGCATCCTGAAAAGAAATAGGTGTGCCACAGTTATTAAGTTATACCTGGTGAGCTGACTCAAAGAGATCACAAAGAAAACTTTTCAAAAACACACACACAATCAGTGTTTTCGTGCACTGAGTCGGAAATCAGAAGTCAGGGTCCTCATGTATGGATACGTCGGCCACTGCACCAACACTGGATTCCCCAAACTGATAACCACATGCATAACACTTAACACTATTGCCTATTAAAAGATAAGAGTCCAAGTTCTTAGGTAGAACCAACTCCTTTGATACCAATTTTTCACGACCCGTCCCCCGGGGCCCATGCCGTGACTACCCCAAGCACGCCTTCCATAGGCCAGGGGCTGGAAGCTAGCACCAGAAAGGTATATTCTAAAACTAGAAAGGAATTGCCTTTATAACCTGTAAATTTACACAACCAAGCACACAACAAGATACGTGCACAAAGTAAACTGTATAGTAAAAAGAGTGACTATAGTAAGTAAAGGGGCCAAAATACATGCCCAACTGAAAAATACAAGTAAAACTGAAAACACCTCCTGTGAACACCCGCCAAGGATCCTACCTGTAGGGTAGGTAGAGCTCTCGAATGGTCTTCTCTACAGTACATCTCGTCTAATGGTCCACCTCCGAGCAGCCTCTAGTCCTGGTTCCCTCAGCCTCGATCAATGATGTCCGTCGTCTCCACATGACACAGCATGGTGTGGGCATAGCCCGTGCAGGGGTGAGTATAATAATACTTAGTAGGGAACCCAAGACCCCCGAAGGTCTCTCAGAATCTACAAAAGATAAACCAAAAAGCAAGGCCTCAATCACAAAGCACGAAGAAATAAACATCAACACTACTTAGGTATATGCCCATACATATACCTAAGTTATAAATATATACACACCTCACACATGAGAAAAGAATACCACAAAGGTAACACCAAAATGGTATAAATACCACACAGGTAACACTACGAAGATATAAGTACCACACAAGTAACACCACAAAGTTATAAGTACCACACAGGTACACAAAGAAGATATAAGTACCACACATGTACACAACATAGATAAGTACCACAAAGGTAAAGACTCATCTCACACCACGTATAACTTAAGTACGAAAGTATAGATGATTAAGTCGTAAGTAAGATCATATTACTTTGTTGAGAAGCTCTACTATTGACCCACACACGATTGAAGATCACCCACACAGGATCTGAATATGACCCACACAAGATCTAGAGATGACCCACACAAGATCAGTATGCACTAACCCACATAGGATCACTGAGCGCTGACCCACACAGGATCCGAAGATGACCCACATAGGATCTGAAGACTCCTCAAATACAGTCAACTACAGGGTTCCCACACTAAGCATGCTTGATTCCGAGAGGTTCCGCTCCTCAAGCCATCAGTCAATACTTCAACTACTACAAAGTCCCATAAATAGGTATCCCAAAGGTCTGTCACGTAAAAAGGGACCCAACGTGACTGACAGTACATCAATCAGACGCCCGGTCTGTAAGTTATTAGCGTTTACATTCCGAGGGCCTAGTTGGATTTGGGTTCGATCCAACCTGACCATGCTACAACTTAATCCAAAACTCAAGTGGAGTATACCAAATGGACCATCTCGATCCAAGGATTCCAGCATCGCAGACGATTCGTCAAACGGACGCTCGATTCTCAAGAAAAGGCACTTAAAGTGTTTCTAGGCCCTGGTTTGGTCCGACCCGACCCGACCCAAAACAAGTCCAACCTGGCTGGGCTGGGCCGAGGTCTGGCTCAACCTGTGATGGCATGGCCTGACCCATGATGTCAGGAACCGCTGGGCGCGGCCCGCGGTCGGGTGGCCAACGGTTGGTTGGCCCGCTATGCGTGGCCTGCTGGGTGCGGCCTACTGGGCGTGACGCACTGCGATGCAGCCTGTTGTGGTGTGGCCCACTGAGCGTGGACCATTGGGCATGGCCCGCGATAGGGTAGCCCGTCGTGGTGGGGTCCCCCCTATCTGACACCTGGGGGGAGACGCCCCCTGGTTTTCCCGAACGGTCCAGCGGACCGTTTGGCTAGCGCGCGGGACCCGCCTGAGCGATCCCACACAGCGCAACATGGCCAGACGGAATGGTCGGCCCTTCTTCCAGTGGCGTGGACACGCATCGATCCTCTCGCAGCCTTCCAGTTTCCGGCCACCTTGGTACACCGCCGCAGCCGACAGGCCACTACCTGCTCTTCTATTGGCGGCATAGACGTGCGCCACCCCGCCTTCACGCGGCCGGTCAGTGTTTCGGCAGCTATGCTCCCCCGCCGTGACCGACGGGCTGCATCCTCCTTCGGTGGTGCGATTGCGCCGCCGCTGCTATCATGGCCGGCCGGAGTGCCGAACGCCGCCTTGTGCCTTGCTGTTGTCAGTCATCATCCTCCTCCGTCGTGAAGAACACATCGATCATTAAATATGCGAAGGGATCGAGCCGTGTTCGTTTGGCCCATACCCTCCGTGTTAGTCCGGTAGCACACAGATCGAGGAGAAAGATTCAATAAAAAATTAACGATGAACAATCTTAAACAAACCCCTACCTCATTCATTGGAGACGACATGAGGAAGAGGATGAAGTCGATGAAGGGAATGCCGGTGTTCGTCACTCCCACAACACTTTTCCGATCTGGGCTTGTGCATCGTCCTCGTTCTTCGTTGGGGTGGTTCTTCGTTGGAGGATATTTCTCCAAATCTCTCCCAAGCCTCCCCTTGCCAACGATTTTCCCAACCTCAAGAAAGGTGAGGATCCAACTTAATAAATTAAGTTTATTAATTAAACAATTAAAGTTATCTCATTAAATTTTGGGATAACCAAGAGTTTCCTCCCATTAAAAGAGGTTTTGGGTGGTCCCCACCACCATGAATTCAAATGGGAGGTTTCAAAATAAATAAATAAAAGTTAAATATTTTATTTAATTATTTGTTTAACCCTCCCATGAAAATCCAACAAACTAACTTCTACCCTCGACCTACTGTGGTCGAGGTGAATGTCTCCTTAAGTGAATATCGGTGCTGCGAGTTCAATGGTGTCCTCAGATTTGAATTCTGAGCACCGGTTCGACAATTACAAATTGCTGCTCACGCGTTTACTGAATGTACCTAAAAAAAGTTCAGAAATTCATTCAGGGTACACCGGGCCTCAGAATCACTCGCCGTCAATTTTCGCGGACTCGTAATATTTTCATATAATTAAAAAAAATTACATGGAAAATTCTGGGTCTTTATAATCCTGTAAAACCATGGATGTTTTAGTAGACACTTTTCTAGGTTTTCTTGTACCCTTTTGCTTTCCGACCTTCAGTTGAACAAGAGAACTCACCTCAATTATTTTCATACCCCTACTCTGACCAGACTTCAAGTTTCTTGGAGGTTTGTTGAGTCTAAATTAAGCTCACTATCAGAATACCATGAGTCCTTTGGACCAGTAAAATCATCATCACCGTCCCTATATAAAACTGAAAATTGATTCACTTCATGAGTCATCAATTGAACATTAGATTGAAAGGGACCTAATTCGGACTGTCCCCACATGCAATCCCTGTCCTTTATATCTTCATTTATCTAATGGGCCTCCTGTTCACCTTCTTATTGATTAAAAAATATCACATCCCAATTATTATCTCCTTATATGATACACCCACTTCACGTGAGCTTCCTGCGTGATCCAGTGGTCCCTGGCCCATTAGGACTCCACCCATGGAGGTATCCTTCCCATCACCCAAATTGACTTAATCCTTGGAGGTCTTTTTTTCATTTATAAATTGAGTGTCCTTTCAAATCAAAATTAATTTAGATTAACCCTAGGTGACACTTATCAGTGGTGTGCCCAATTTTGTAATGTCCCTTGAAACAATATAGAGTTTCCTTATACTCTACCAATAAATCGAATATGAATTCAAAAACATTTTAAAAAATGGTTTTGGTCAAAGGGGAGTGAGATCAACTTCATCCAGGAATCAATATTTTTTTTTGTACCTAGCCTTTTTGTCACTTTATACATTTTAATTGGAACTCCTACAACAGAATAAATTTCAAATAGTATTTTTGGGTGTCAAACAAACCATCTCAATCCTGAGATGTGAATCCATATATATGTTACAAACATTTTTACATTAAGAAGATAAAAAATAGGATTCTAGTAGTGTATCCTAATAATTCTAGGATTTGGATTAATAAATCCAAAACCACAAGCCTTGGCTGTCAAAGTTTTAGATGGAAACCCAATGTGGAAATAACCTTTCCCTAAGGATGAGATTCACAAATCATCAAATTAAAAACATTTTAGTAGCCTTTTATTAAGATAAAAAATAGTAAATCAACTTTCCTTAGGCTTCAGTGGTAGATGCACAATTATAGAGTGCCTACATCCGTTAATCCAGTCAGAAATGATAACCCTTCCGCTTAAACAATAATAATCTCACCCTTATTCAAAATTCACCCGAATGTGCATCTGTACCATGAAATTCATCAAAATATATATAATGAAATGAAATGACCTCCTCATAAGGGATACCTACGATGAGTTGTCTTTTCAGAAAGTTATATTTTATTTTTGGTTTTGTTTAAACTGGAGACTGGTGAGGTGGGTTGGTTTCATTTTTGGAAGAAGGTTGCAGAGGGGCTGAACCTTGGGTGCAGACCAAATACAAGGTGTGTATTTAAATACATAGTGTGTTTTAAATACACGTGTATTTGGCTGGCCAGACCCCATTCACATTATGTATATAGTTTTTACTAGGGGGATGACCCTGATATTTACATGATATGTAAATCATTTACACGTCATGTAAATTCCCAATTCATTTTTTTAAAAAGAGGCAGAGCCTCATATTTTGGATAGAGGCTCTTATTTCCTCCCATGCACAGTAGGATAAGCTTCTGGGAGCTCCCCCCTTCTCCTAACCTATGTTATTAAATATTTTGTCCCTTTGAGCCCTATTTCCTTCACTATTAGTCACATTTGATTCCTCATAGTAAGATATTTGATCCATTGTCTTCTTTTCCTAGTTTATCTCTCCATCTTTTCCAATATTTTGGTGCAATATAATATGCCCTATTTTTAGGGTTTTTTATATTCTTCAAATTTCTTCTATTCTTCTTTAAATTAAAGGATTATACCTAATGAGTGGTAGTCTACAGACCTATGGTAGGTGGTCTAGCAATATTTTCCAAAATTTTAAGTGTTTTTATAGTATTTCGCCATAGTTCCACACACCAGACTTATCTGGGAATTGCCTAAAATACGCTAAAACTCATTTAATATTTATTCCATATATAAGTACTCCTGTACACCCATATTAAATGGTTATAGGTTTCCTACCCCTTGAAAACAACCCCATTGGGTGTGTTAGATGTTTTATCCCCTTTTATATATAATTATTTGAAGGACCATACACCATCTAAGTGCTTTTCTTGACCCAAAATTGGTATTTTTTTTACCTTGTAAATTAAATGGCTTAATTTAAATGGATGGAAATTGGTGGAAAGGCCATGACACATGTATTATAATTATGAACTTGGATTTTATGAATTTTTCACCCTTAGATATTATGCTAAATGATTATAAATACATTAGAGGTGATCCCTCATGTTATTATTTTTATTATTGATATTACATGGATATTGAATATTGAATGATGAATAATGGACTTATTTTTCATGACATTTCATACTCCCTTACATCAGGTGTTGGACATGATGTATCACACAGTTATACTTTTATTTGGGTGATAGGCATGATGTTCCACATTCCTCTATTTTGGGTGTTGGGCATGATGAATCACCCCACCACCTCAAGTGACAGGCAAGGTGTCTTTCATTCATATGAGATTAGGGGGATTGTACACTTTCTGGATCCATTGGCTTGTTAGGCTAGTTATTGACACCAAATTTATTCCCTAGGTCCATCTAGAAACTAGTATCCATGTATATGGATCTAAACTTCCTCACATATAGTGTGAATATACATGTATATATATTATATATATATGACCACTATATATATATGGTTACTGAAAAGACTCATTACAGCCTTTGTTGATGTAGGTAGAGCCATCAAGGAGTCCTATAAAAACCTGAGTTGGCTGGTATTTATTTTTTGGCATTGTTCATTATTCATTTATACCCATATACTACTATGTTATGTACAATGGATGAATTATTCTAAACACCACTGGTGGTGGACTACTGAGTTTATCTCACACCCTACTCAGGCTACCTTTAGTACTAGAGTAAACTTCATGTCTGCAGGTATGGATAAGAGAAAACAACCTGCTATAGATGTTTGATATGTTTTACTTATAGATTGGGGCATGAGAGTAGAGGACCGAGCGTATTCTCGTGATGATAGAGAAGTAGTATTTTGACCTTTTTGTATTTTTATATAGAATGTCATATATACATGTCCCTTGTATCTCATGTTTCCCTTTATATATATCATCATGTCATGAAATCATCATGTATATGACTCAGCCTATGGTATTTTGATTACTATTACTGTTTCTTGGTAATTTACGCTTCCTCAGTCGATTATCATTTTGTTTCTGTTGTTCCATATGTTTTATTATACTTCCATTGTTGTTTATTTATTTATTATATCCATTGTTCCACTATGATATGAGGGTATAGTCTCCCCATGGTACCACCTAAGACTCTCACCACTAGTCATTAGCCTATGGCATACAGGGAGGTGCACTTGAGACTATCTGACCCACCAGCTCGGGGCACCGGTTAAGGGGGATCCCAATTCAGGACATTAAAAAGTGGCATCAAATACTTTTTTTCCTTTTGTATTACTATTTGGTTATTAGGTATGAGACTAGTATGTACTGGAATTTGGAAATGAGCATGTTCTTAGGAGTATCTAACCCACATATAGGGGAAACCCAAATTACCTTAGATGGGTTATTTCTTTTATTGAATTTACACCTATTACAGTTGATGTGACTTTACCATTGGCCAACACACATGTGTTATGATGTTATTGATATAGATATTATAATTATTAAATATTTTTCCCTAGCTTGATAAGGCATGAAATTTGCATCACAATCATCATTATGGGCACAATATGACTAATATTACATGAATTTTTCTATGCCATGTCTACTTTCTATGTGCTTTTTCCTACTGCATATAGTTAGTGCCGGATTATTATATATGGAAAATTCTCTAACGATTATTATATGGATAATATAATTATATTAATTAAAGTTCAAACATCAATATAAATGGTTTTTTTTTGCATTGATTATTTATGACACCTTAATAGACCAATTATAACATGCTGTGGGTTTTATACCAACTAGCTCCATGGAGCGAATCAATGGTAGTTGATTGGATTACTTTAATGCTAATGATAATTTATGGAGTAGGTATTTCTATAAATCCTGAATAAATATTCATGTAATCAAATTATTTCATATGACCTGTTACATCCTGATACCAAATGTAAAGGTCAGGTTGCAGTTAAATGACGTGCCAATTGTAATTTATAAGAAGTATGACTTTTATAAATTGTAAGTGACGATGCATTTAACTAGAACATTTATCTATACATATATTATATAAAACAATATGAAATTATATGAATTTAAATATTTAAAAATGAGGCAGTTACTGGTAAATGGGACACCAATTGTAAAGTAAAGAGTGTTTTCCTCTACACCTTGAAATTGAAACTCTATATATAGGAACCTTCACTGTGTAATATGAGACCTCAACCAAAACCTAACCTTATTAGTGGGTATTTATGAGTGTCTCTTATGTTTTTAGGGTCTGTTATGGTTTTTCTTACGACATAGACCTGACCTTTAGAGCAGGAAAAGAGGTGTAATCATTCCTATAGGAAGGCTGGGTACCTATCCATTAATCTATTTGAAAACTTTTCAATTTCTAAAATTCTCTTCTAAAGAGTGTATTTGGAATTATAGAGTCATTCCACCATGACAGCCTCAAGTAATACACCAAGAAGGTGGCAACAACCACACATCGGAGGTGGTGGGCCCTAAGCCACCAGTGATACCTCAAGTAGTGACACCTATAGAACTACCCTTTATTCCTGATATGGGTACCAAAAACCAGTTTTGAGAGGGATTTTTCTATATGATACAGTCCATGTATGGTGCTGCTCGACCTGCCCCGACTATGGAAGAGTTGAATTGGGAGTTCTAGTAGCAACATCCACCCATCTATTCATGGCATGGTAGGCATCATGCAGCAAATTCATGGCTAGAGGATGTGATTTCTATTTTCGATCATCTGAAGATGCCTCTTGAGAAAAGGGCCAAACTCGCTACCAATATGCTACATGGTTTTGTCAAGCGATGGTGGGATGTCATTACCAAGGCAGACCGACATCGAGACATGGTTTGAGTGTACTTCCAGAAAATCTTTTACAATATTTCTTTCCATACACACCGAGGGCCAACTAGGATAGGGAATTTATGAACCTACACCATGGATCCATGTCTATTATGGATTATTCTTCCTATTTTGTAGAGCTAAAGCAATTCACCCCGACTATAGAAGGTGATGATCTTATTTCTGAGAGTCAATTCAAGGATGGACTATCTGTAACACCCCAACTCTAGAAGCTCAGAGCTAGTGTATTGTTTTAATACATTCACATGATTACAAGGAATCAAGTCCCAAAGGACCGATCCATTTAGAAGTCTTGGAAAATATATTACATGTATGAACTTCACATTACAATTTCAAACATAAAATACAACATAAATAATCCTTTGAGAATTCCATTATTCTCCTAACTTAAACCTGCATAAAAATCATAATACACTTCTTGGAATATTGGGAAAATAAAACATAATAAAGGGGTGAGCTCAGATTCTCAGTAAGTATAAACAATATAGCAGAAGCTATCATAAATAATCCTAAATTTTTATAGCAAGGTATAAAATTTAAACACAATCCCTTTAAACATAAACTTCATCATAATATGGAAAAGATAAATCAAATAATACCATTTACTTATTCACATGGATATACTACTAGTCGAATAATCACATGTAACATCAATAACTAATATCATAATGATGGAATTCATAATTCCAGACATATTAACCACAAAGTCAAGGCCTCATGCAAAGACCCTAAATATAAATTTTGTTAAGGCCTTGTGACAAGACACTAATTTGTCTCATGAGACCTACTGATGCATCGAGGGGCTATAACAGGCCCCACCCGTCACTTACTAAGTCCAATGCATTCCTCATATGAAAAGGGTAAAACATAACATAAACATTCGCATTAAAACTAGCATACAAAATGTTAATACTATAACCATAAACCATGAATGGTATAAAAATAGCACATACAAAGTCAAAAAAATTATAACTCATTCAATATAATATAGAAGATTGTATTATAATAAATCAACATCAATCAAGAATAACATCCAGTAAAGGATTTTGACATAGTTGAAAATGATCATTAAAACTCTTTGAGAGAAATATCCCTTTTTAATGAAATCATCTAAAAGTCACACAATTTATAATGGAAGTAATTTAAAATAGTTTTTTGAATCAAATTATCCCATAACACTTTGAAACTTTTGAAAGGAATTAAAATTTTTAAATAATCATGTCTATATAAATAAATCCTTAAAATCATTTTGAAAACATGGACATTAATTAAATAGTTTTAGAAAAATAAATATTTAAAAAATTTAAACTGATGATCTAGTTAAAGAGAAACTTCCATAAAACCTTAAAATATTCCTTTTGAAAATATTTTTATGAATCATGGACATGGATGATAAATATTTCCTAGTAGATACTTACACATCAACAACCTCGAATAATAATGAGATTGTGAGATTAACCCTTACCTTATACTTTCCTTTAGTCGAGGGTACATTTAACCTCCTGTATAATGACCATATTATGTTATTAAATTATACTAGAACAATATTCATATTTATAATATTATATATGATTAATTTATGACATTATACTACCCATTTAATAATATTTTCCGTGTTAAAGTAACATTTTGGGTAATAATCGTTTTCTTTATCGTACATGTTGAACTTGTTATTCTTGATCGTATCACTCATATCATGATTTACATACTTTTAGAATATAAAATATGATTTATATATCATATATAATCAGAATATAAATATGTTTAATAGATAGATATATGAAATGGAAACACCGTTCATGGAGACGGTAGACCGTACGCACGCATGAACGTTGTTTCCATTTTTTTATCGTATAGTATGGAAGTAAGTAAACGACATATATATATATACATAAATATATATTATTCCAAAAGAAATATTATTTCATATATATCATACTTAATCAGTATATATATTTTTATAAAAATTCTTGAATGGTGATCGTTGAAGATGAATCTCATTGCATCGTGGAGACAGTAAGCCGTACGTATGCACGAGCGACAATATCATTCTATTGATGGTGAAATGGTATTTAATTGGATGGAATATTATATATACAGAATAATTAACATTTTTTATTCATTATTTACATTAATTATACTCGTTATTATACCCATCCAAATAATGTATTGTTGAAAAACAAACTACACCACGACGTGGATACAGTAAGTCGTACGTATGCACGCATGGTGACTTTGTCACTAATAGGATGGATAGAGTAATGAATATAGTTGTACCATATTTATAATAAAATCTCACCATGTATATGGTTCTGGATTTATTATTTTAGTATGGTAACAACAAATAAAGAGGAAGTAAAAGAAGAAAAGAACTTTGAAAGAGGTGATAAAATAATTACCTCTTCTTCGGGTGTTTCCTTTTGATTTGAACAAAAGGGCTCTTTAAGATGATTTTATGCTCAAATTAAGTCCACTAGGTTGATTTGGGGGTAGTTAGGAGAAGATTTGGGTAGGGTTTGGCCGATCCAAATGGCTTTGGATGTGTGAATTAAAAGAAAGGGAGGTTCCCTTTTATAGGAGAGATGAGGGGCACTTTAGGAAAAGCTTGAAATATTAATTTATTATAAAATGATTTTCGGATTCTAATAGCTTAAAATTGATTTAGTTTGAAGCTAATATGAGTATGGGTATAAATAATCTTAACCAATAGGTTTTAGACATGTTTTGGTCATAAAATAAACCTTATCTTTTAGATTTAACCCTTTGTAAAATAAGTTACCTCTTACCATGTCCTCTTGTATTTTTACACTACATGGTTAATAACTTTACTATAAAACGCCAAGAGAACCTAAAGTGGATAATTTATGAAATTTTTATCACTATAAAAGTTATTTGGATGAAATATATATTTTTAGGATTTTTCTATCATTTAATAAAATAGTATTTTTTTAAAAACTCATTTATGTCAATTTTGACACTATTTAGTAATTGATTTTTTTAAAGTCATAAAAATTTGATTCCTTAGAACCAAAGGCATTAAATCATACCACATATGTAAATTTCATCTAAAAATTTATGGACGACATCAAAACATTCAAATTATATTTATCTTAATATTTATAATATCATTTATTTGATTCTTTCATTAATAAGGAAAATAATGCATCATGATTGCGACATAAATAAATTTAATTATTTAATATCTAAAAATTACAAATAAAATATCATGATGTAGGAAATATTTTTAGATTTCTAATGAATATTTATAGTCTAATTTATCTTATGTATATCCCTATATTAAAAATGTTTTAGTTATTAAAATTTGAATTTGACACTTTTAACTCTTCTTTAAATAAAATATAATAAATGTCCTAATCTAAACCAAGTGGATAAAAAATGATCATATTTTTTTTCCTAAGGTTGATTTTGGTCTAAAAACAATTATCCAATAGAATTAGGACATGTGTTGGGGTAATTTTATATTAATATAATATTATTTTTACCTATAATTACCCTATTTACTTTTAACCGTAGTAAATAAAATTCAAGTTACTATTCACCAAAAATTATTTTCATCCTATTGAACCACATTTTACTTAATGATAACAACAGTTTCTATCAGATTTTTGAAATTCAATTTACAGAAGTGGTAAAATTATGTTTTATGCAAATTTGCAAATGTTCCTAAAAGGTGGGTAAAAGACATTAAAAATTTCAATAATTTTTTTTATATATAATATTATTATAAAATGAATCCAATGAGTTAAATTGGACTAATATATGTATTATGTATCTATTTTGAATTTAAGATAAATTTTAATTAAAAATAATTATTTAAATGAAAAAGTTGGTTTTTTGTACTTTGCAGTATTTTCACTATTCATAAAAATTGAATGTTTTTAGAAAAATACCAAAACTTTACCCTAATCTAATTTTGATATTCTGAATTCAAAAATGAAGTATATTCTACCAAATTAAATTTTTAGGAGTGTCTAAAATTAAATTTATTATTGTTCACAAGAGGACATAAAAAGTAGTTCTTTTAAGAAAATAGTTTTTTAATATATATAAATATTTTAACAAAACTTATACATTTCATTATAAATATGTTTTATTTATGTGTAAAAATTATAAATAACATTTAAAATATATTTTTTACTATTCATTTTACAATATTTAATTGATAAATAAATACATCATTTAAATAATTATAATACTAATGAATTGTTTCACAGAAACTCAATATTGCATATAACACAAGACAAGTTGATGTTATGTGCAATATAAGATATCAAAATAATTTAAAGAGATAACTTACTATGAAATATTTGGGTGTTACATTCTCCCCTCCTTCAATAAATTACATCCTCGCAATTTGAAATTGTTCTTTGAAAACAGAAAGGTTGAAAATAGAAAATACCTTTGTAGAAAACCCATATCAGAACTCGAGTTAATAAGATTTCATCTTAATAAGAGGGAAAGGGAAATGAAAAAGTAACCACCAAATTATGAATTCTAATAGGAGAGCATCAGTGGAAATTAGATACACATAATTGGAGGAAATACGTAAATATTTATAGGGAGTTATTGAGGTCATAAATCACAAACAATTGAACAATAAATGGAAAATTGTGGGCATCAAAGCCACAAATATATGATGATTTAAAGTATCATCGGTTCAAAAAAACATAAGGTATTAGTATAACAAATTTTTAGATACTTTTTGAAGAGGAGTGATTAATTTTCTATCAAGATAAGAACTCAAGAAAACATACTTGATTTCATTACCTGTCAAAATCATAATATCAACATCTGGATGTGCTTCGATCTATTTTCACTTCATCCCTTACACTAGGAAATAAATGTTCAAAAATGTTTTTTTATGTTTGAAGTGCATTTGATAAATCATAAGGTTCACAAGTATTTCCTTAATCCTCTATATGTTTACTGAAATCCAAAATGTTAGGTCAAAGTATCCAATAAATTATACTTTAACCTCAAACAAAAAATCAAGTGCTCAACATACTCCATTCTAACCTTTAGACTTATCCAAAATACTTGTGTCCAAAATCACAGTCCAAAAATCTATATGGGAGGTAAACATAATGAAGATCTATTTTTTCTACACAATAACATGCGAATACCTTCATCATGTATTCTCTTAAAACACGGTAACACCCTGAATTACCATAAAACCTTATCGAATACATTCATTCTCCCTTATTCCTTATATAATATTGGATATACTCCTTAAATCCAAAAATGTTTTAAACTCCAACAATGATGGAATAAACAAACAATTTATTAATTCTAAGTCAGTCAAGAATATCCAATATAATTTGTTCAAATCAATCATCTCTTATTCCAAAATCACTACCACAGTATCAGGACCATATTAAGGTTTATCTTTCCCTCAACCATGTATCTTCAAAAAGTTTAACTTGCTATTGAGTCAATTTTCTTAGTACCATACAATCTCAAATCCTCAATGAAATAGTACTGTAGTACAATCCTTATTTATTTCCATAATTCATATAACCAGTACATCATTGATACAACACTCAAAAGACACAATTCTTCAATCTAGAAACACAAATACATTAATTATTCCACGTTGACTGTAGTAACAGCTTAGGATTGACCTTGATACCTTTGATTCTTCTGAGCTATATTTCCTTAATGTGTAGAAAATTTATTTTTGTAATTCACCATTTCACTACATTTGAAACACTGAATATTAGTTTTTTTCTTTCTTCCCATTGAATTATTTTCCTGATGTCCCTTTTTTCCACACTAATAACAAAAACCCAGTCCTTTCAAGCACTTCTTAGGGTGGTTATTTCCATAGTTATCACATATGGAAAAATTCTTCTTTCCCTTCTTCCCTTTATCCATATTTCTCTCTACCATCCTCTTCTTCTCTGGATTCCCTTCAAAGCCATATGACTCATAAAATTCTTTACTTATCTTATTAACACATGATACTATTTCATCATATGATGAGAATACATGGGAGGATATTTCCCATAAAAAATTTGGCTTAAGACCATGAAAGATATGATCCTTCTTACTATTTGGAACATATTCATTATTGTGGTAGTCATTCCTTCTACTAGGCACAATTTCTAAACAACTCATACACTAGATTAGGTTATGAATCATAATTCATGATTTTAAACTAGTGAAATACTTAACATAAATTGAAAAATTTATGCATATCTAATTTCATAATCATAAGAATGGATTCTTTGTATAAATCTTTAATCATAAATACTTCATATCAGTTTGTGATGAAAATGTAAATTATCCTATTAATATCCCACAAGAGTATCAAACCAGGTGCGAAGTAAGGCCTGTTTTCATGTCCCAGGTTACCACGAGTTAGGATCAGTACACCTTGTTGGAGTTGTTACTTCTAGGTACATCTGTAACAGAATCACGTCCACTTGTAGTATCCATATAGGGACATATTTCTTGGAAAACGCACAAAATCTATACATTACCAAAATTCTAGGATGTTCTTTTATACTAATCCTCAAAGTATATATTTGGGTCATGTTATCTAATCAGAGTTTTTCTAAATCTAGTTCCCATGGTTATTGATAAACTTCCTTTGATACCAACTGTAACGCCCCAACCCAAGAATCCTAGAGCCAGTGCATTATTTTAATACATTGGTATGATTACAAGGAATCAAGTCCCGAAGGACCGATCATTTTAGCACTCTTGGAAAATATATTACATACATGAAATTCACATTAAAATTTCAAACATAAAATACAACATAAGTAATTCTTTGAGAATTCCATTATTCTCCTAGTATAAACCTGCATCAAAATCATAATACACTTCTTGGAATCCTGGGAAAATAAAACATAAGAAAGGGGTGAGCTCATATGCTCAGTAAGGATAAACAATATAGTGGAAGCTATCATAAATAATCATAAATTTTTATGGAAATGTATAAAATTTAAACACAAGACCTTTAAACATAAACTTAATCATAATATGGTAAATATAAATCAAATAATTCTATTAACTTATCCACATGGATATTATACTAGTCGAATAATCACATGTAACATCAATTACTAATCTCTTAATGATGGAATGCATAATGCTGGACATCTTAACCACAAAGTCAAGGCCTCGTGCCAAGACCCTAAATATAAATTTTGTCAAGGCCTTGTGCCAAGAAACTAGTTTGCCTTATGAGACCTACCGATGCATCAGGGGGCTATAGCGGGTCCTGCCCGTCACTTACTAAGTCTAATTCATTTCTTATATGAAAAGGGTAAAACATAACATAAACATTCATATTAAAACTAGCATACGAAATGTTTATACCTTAACCATAAACCATGAATTGTATAAAAATAGCACATACACAGTCAAACAAATAATAACCCATTAAATACAATATGGACAATTTTATTATAACAAATCAACGTCAATCAAGAATAACATCCAGTAAAGGATGTTGACATAATTGAAAATTATTAGTAAAACTCTTTAAGAGAAATGTCCCTTTTTCATGAAATCATTTAAAAGTCACACAATTTATAAAGGAAGTAATTTAAAATATATTTTTGAATTAAAGTGTACCATACCAATTTTAATCTTTTGAAAGGAATAAAATTTTTTAAATAATCATATCCATATAAATAAATCCTTAAAATCATTTTGAAAACATGGACATTAAATAAATAGTTTTAGAAAAATAAATCTTTAAAACATTTAAAATGATGATCTAGTTAAATAGAACCTTCCATAAAACCTTAAAAGATTCCTTTTGAAACTATTTTTATGAATCATGGGCATGGATGATAAATATGTCCCAATAGATACTTACACATCAACAACCTTGAATAATAATGAGATTGTGAGATCAACCCTTACATTATACTTTCCTTTAGTCGAGGGTAAATTTAACCTCATGTATATTGAACAGAGTATGTTATTAAATTATAAAAGAACCATATTAATATTTATGATATCATATATGATTAATTTATGACATTATACTACTCATTTAATAATAATTTCTATGTTAGAGTAACATTTTGGGTAATAATCGCTTTCTTTATCATATGTGTTTAACTTGTTATTATTGATCGTATCACTCATATAATGATTTAAATACTTCCAAAATATAAAAAATGATTTATATATCATATATATTTATAATATAAATATGTATAATAGATAGATATATGAAATGGAAACACCGTTCATGGAGATGGTAGTCCATACGTATGCATGAACGTTGTTTCCGTTTTCTTATCGTATAGTATAGAAGTAAGTAAATGAAATATATTTATCTACATAAATATATATTATTTAAAAAGAAATATTATTTCTTATATCTCATACTTAATCAATATATATATTTTTATAAAGGTTTTTTAATGGTTATCGTTGAAGATGAATCTCATCACATCGTGGAAATGGTAAGCCGTACGTACGCATGAGCGACAATATCATTCTATTGATGGTGAAACGGTATATAATTGGATATTATATTATATATAAAAAATAATTAACATGTTATATTCATTATTTAAATTAATTATACTCATTATTATACCCATACAAATAATGTAGTGTTGAATAACAAACTACACTATGACGTGGAGATGGTAAGCCGTACGTACGCACGCATGGAGACTTTTTCATTCATAGGATGGATAGAGTAATGAATATGGTCATAAAATATTTATAATAATATATAAACATGTAGAAGGTTCTGGAGTTATTATTTTAGTATGGTAACAACAAATAAAGAGGAAGTAGAAGAAGAAAAGAACTTTGAAAGAGGTGATAAAATAATTACCTCTTCTTCGGGTGTTTCCTTTTGACTTGAACAAAATGGATCCTTAGGTTGTATTTATGCTCAAAGTAAGGACTCTAGGTTTTTTTGAGGGTATTTGGGAGGATATTTGGGCCAGGTTTGGCTGAGACGAATGGTTTTGGATTTGTGAATTAAAAATAAAGGGAGGTGCCCTTTTATAAGTGAGGTCAATGGTACTTTAGGAAAATATTGAAATACTAATTTATTATAAAATGATTTTTGGACTATAATAGATCTAAATCGATTTATTTATAGGATAATATGAGTATGGGTATAAATCCTCTCAACCAATAGGTTTTAGACATGTTATGACATAAAATAAACCTTATCTTTTAGATTTAACCCTTTGTAAAATAAGTTAACTCTTATCATGTCCTCTTGTATTTTTATACTACATGGTTAATACCTTTACTATAAAATTCCAAGAGAAACTAAAGTGGATAAATTATGAAATTTTTATCACAATATAAGTTATTTGGCCGAACTATAGATTTTTAATATTTTTATATCATTTAATAAAAAATTATTTTTTTAAAACTCATTTATGTCAATTTTGACACTATTTAGTAATTGATTTTTGTTAAAGTCATAACAAGTTTATTACTTAAAACAAAAGGTATTAACTCATATAAAAAATATCAATATATTTCATAAATTTTTTTATGGCATAAAAACTTTCAAATTATATTTATCTTAATATTTATAATATCATTTATCTGATTCTTTCATTAATAAAGAAAATATTGCATCCTTATTGTGTCATAAATAAATTTAATTATTTAATGTATAATTTTTTTAAATAAAATACCATGATATAGGAAATATTATTACATTTCTAATGAATGTTTATAGTCAAATTTATCTTATGTATATCCCGATATTAAAAATGTTTTAGTTATTAAAATGTGAATTTGACACTTTTAACTCTTCTTTAAATAAAATATAATAAATGTCCTAATCTAATCCAAGTGGATAAAAAAGGATCATATTTTTTTCCCTAAGTTTGATTTTGGTCTAAAAACACTTATCCAATAGAATTAGGACATGCGTTGGGGTAATTTTATATTATTATAATATTATTTTTACCTTTAATTACCCAATTTACTTTTAACCGTGGTAAATAAAATTCAAAAGTTACTAATCACCAAAATTTATTTTCATCATATTGAACCAAATTTTAATTACTTATAAAAACCATGTCTATCATATTTTTGAAATTCAATTTACAGAAGTGGTAAAATTACGGTTTATGCAAATTTGTAAATGTGCCCAAAAGGTAGGTAAAAGACGTTAAAAATTTCAATAAAATTTTATATATCTAATCTTATTATAAAATGACTCCAATAAATTATATTGGAATAATATATGTATTATGTACCTATTTTGAATTTAAGATAAATTTTAATAAAAAATAATTATATAAATGAAAAAGTTGGTTTTTATATACTATGCAATATTTTTCATTATTCATAAAAAATTGAATGTTTTCATAAATATAGAAAAAATTCACCCTAAGCTAATTTTGATATTCATAATTCAAAAATGAAGTATATTTTACCAATTTCAATTTTTAGGAGTGTCTAAAATTAATTTTATTATTGTTCACAAGAGGACATAAAATGTAATTCTTTTAAGAAAGTAGTTTTTCAAAATATAAAACTATTTTAACAAAACTTATACATTTCATTATAAATATGTTTTATTTATGTGAAAAAATTATAAATAACATTTAAAATTTATTTTTTACTATTCATATTACAATATTTAATTGATAAATAAATATATCATTTAAATAATTATAATACTAATGTGTTGTTTCGCAGAAACTCAATCTTGCATATAACATAATCCAAGATGATGTTGCGTGAAACATAAACTATTAAATTACGTTAAAGAGATAACGTACTATGAAATCTTGGGGTGTTACAGTAGCATACACCATCTAATTATAGGTCAATATATTTCAGTTGATGACTATTTATGAGATCGTTAATGAGACCCTCATTACTGAGAGGAATCTGAGGGAAGACGATGGTGGGAAATAGGGAGGTTCAACACCCATACTACTAGTGGTTCTTCTAGTAGATGAAAGTTACATTTGGAGGTTTCTCATCGGGGTAGAAGTAGTCAGACAACTCGTACTAACAACTTATTTATATGTCACTAGAGCGGGATTCCAAGACACACAAAACCTTAGTGTATGTGAGATCTAGTTGAGTGTAGAGGTTGTGGAAGGATGAGGCATATCCAGTGCTTCTGCAGGACTTTTCCACTAGTGCCTAGTAAGAGAGGGTCTACACATACTCCATGTTTCAAAGCAGGGTTAGTAGTATGTCACCAGGAAGGCAACTAGAATTCCAATGGCATATTAGGCTGATATGCTAGTCGAGGTAGAGGTAATGGGCTCAAGACTTGCAGCACCAATAGAGTGGGCTTGCTTTGGGTAGTCAAGCTATGGCTCAGGGCTATAGTTCAGGTCAGTTATATGCAGTACAACCTATTTCATAAGAGTATAGTGACGAACCTTCTACTATTCAAGGTACTATTCTAGTTTCCTCTACATTAGTGTATGAATTATTTGACATGGGTGCATCACACTACTTTATATATGAGGAAATTCTGGAGAGTATGGGCCTTGAGATAGAGTTTTAATGTGGCATTATGACACTAAAAACCCCTTTGGGTATCTAATCAGAGAGAATTCACTATTATAAGGATTGTCTCCTTGAGATAGGCTGATATCTCTTTGAGTGGAATCTTTTCATCCTCAACATGATAGAGATTTATGTAATTATCAGAATGGACTAGTTAGTTTCCTATCAAGATGATATTTATTTCTATCATTATAGGGTGATGTTTACATACCCAGATGGTAGTAGACAAAACCAAAAAGGAGAATGGGATGTCAATACATCTCAAACTGGAACTGAGCATCAGGGTCTAGGCAGGATGGCCACCAAGATCACCATTATTTTCTTGGATGACTAGGGAATGAAACCAATTGTTTTCCATCCTATAATAGATCATTTCAAGGATTAATTCTCCGATGAATTTTCAATGCTATCTCTAGTGAGAGATATAGAATTCACTATATATCCAGTTCTAGGAAACACACCAATGTCTATTCCTCCTTAAAGGATCAAACCTATGTGTAAGGTCAGAATAATACAATGATACATAGGAGGAGGTGGTAGTGGGGGGGGGGGGGGGGGGTTGAATTACGTCTTTTTGATAATCTTGAAAGATTCTAGATTTTATAATTCTTTTCGATTTATACAAATATCTATCATTCTCTTCTGTAAGTAATTTGAGCGGTGGATAAATAGTAAATAATAACACGTCAGTTTTTATAGTGGTTCAGGGCATAAATATTCCCTAGTCTACTCCACAAACACTCTTTCTGTGAGCTTGGTGATTTTCACTAGAAATGACCTCTTATCACAAAACCTTAACAACCGAGTGAAGATAGTTGACACATTTACAATAAGGCATTACACAACCTTCTCGTTCTTTTACAGGGAACTATATTCTCTATAGCTTAGTCCAATAAGTAGATACTCTTCCATGACTGAGTCTGAGCATCCGAAATGCCAATAAATCAAAAGATTTTTATTTTATTGAATAAGTAGGTCCTTGATCACAATTTCAACAAAAACTAACAGAATAACAATATTATTCTGAAATGATAAATGTCTTCAAGAAATAATATCTTTGAAGAGATACTGGTTGATAATGATCTTCAATAAGAATAGAAACAAACAAACAAACAATAGTAGTTACAACACAACAGGAGGTTTAAACATTTATATCTCCAAAGTGTATCTTATTCATAAATAATAGAGTAACTCGATCTTTTTTTCTTTGAATTAGTTCTATATTCAAAAAGATATTGCACATATATATGGTAATTTGAATTAAAAATAATCTTTCTATTTATATAACAATCTTTTCTTTCTTTCCATTGAGTATATCCAATTTTATCACCTAATAAATCCCAATCATTAAAATTTAAATCTTTTTAGAGTGTTGTAACTGTAGGAACCTAGAGCACCTTAAGAAAGATGGGGTGAATTAGGGTGTCAAATTTTTCTTCTAAAGTGATGGATCTTGTTCCCATATTGGTAGGAACTCGTTAAACCTGTATAATGGATTCAATTAGCAATCAAACATTCACATGAAAAGTGACAACACAACACTTTTACTTGTTTCACTACTAAGGACTAGTCCAAGGAGCATACACTGACATTGTGTCGGTCATAACTAAATCCACTAATATTCCCTAGTTTTGGAATACAAAAGTTCATACTTAGTTACTATATGCTAGGCACACTTCCATTACAAGGTTTTAGGGATTGCTCACTGCATCCCTCAGAACACTTCCATCGGCTCCCCCATAGCTCACTAATTCGAGAGAAGTCTAACTTAGTTCATTGACTTGAAGGTTTCTTTAATGGTTTGAAATTAAATTATTTGTTCCTAACTTAGCATGAGACTCTGATTGAACTGTATACCTGATTTGATGAACTTTGAAATCCCCATCCACTTAAAAACTAATATTCAAAACTACCTTTCGCGAAGCTCCTTCATGAAGCTCACTGCCTTCGCGAAGCTCCCTGTATTAAGGAAACAAACCTCCTTCATGAAGCTCTCCTGCCTTTACGGAACAAACTGCCTTTGCAAAGCACCCCAGACTTCACAGACAAACACCTTGATGAAGCTCACTAAGTCAACATGGTATACCCCATCATAATGAAGTACTCATTAACGAAAACCATTGACATTAGTTAAGACTCAACAAGTCATTTCATGATGATCAATATCACATAGAATGTTAGTTTTTCATATTTACCTTGGCTTCAAAAAATTAGAGTGATTCTATATTTTCCTTGGAAGAATTTGTAGGAATGAAGTTGGGGTAGCCTTATATTTATAAGTTCAGCTATTCACGAAGCTCCACCGTCTTTTTGGATTTTCCAAAATTTTCAAAAACGTCTTCACGGAGCTCCTCTATTCATGATGCACCAGTGAAATTCTACATTCGTGATGATCATAGTAATCACAGTGCTTTAAATAAAAACCTTCATGTGCCACAATTCTCTAATTCTCATAATTACGGAGATCATCATCATCATTTGCGATGCTCCAATTCTTCATCATTCGTGATTCTCGTCGCTATCGCGTAGAACACCATTATCTTTCTTTGATCCTTAGTGAAACATAATACATGATGCTCATCTTCATGAAACTCATGAATTTACCATATTTATGAAGATTTGACTCCAAAAAACAACCTTTCATGATGCTATCCCTTAATTCAGGATTTTGAGCCCAAAAATTTGGCAAACACTGGAAAACGCCACCACCTTCAATACTATTGTATAATTGAACTGTAAGATCCCTTTTATTTCAAAATCCCTAATATTCCATGTATTCCCTGATTGACCATATTAAGTATTGAAAACAAACAAAAACCAAACTCCATTTCTAGCAAAGAACAACATTGGTTCCAACAGTAACTTCCCTTAAAAATAGGAGTGATTTACTCCATTAAGTACAAGCCATTGAACTGATTATAAAATGGATTTAAGATAATATGTACTACCATCAAAACAATTTCATAAATCATGGATAAAATTTTGAAATTTAAACTCTATCATCGAATAATCAAACATAGGGTTCCTTCATGTAATGAAAAAAAATCAAAATGTAGGGTTGAAAATGTATGGTTGATTACAAAAGTAGGGTTTATGTACCATGAATTTATTTTCTCAAACCTAGGGTTCCTTACAAGAATAGGGTTGTTTATCTATACTTTCCCTTTTCTCAAATGTAGGTTTCTATACAAACGTAGGGTTGTTGAATAATACCTTCCAATATCTTAGGAAACATGATCCATACATGTTATTTCAAATATAGGGTTTCTTAACCATACATTATGCTTACAAACATATGGTATGGAAAATATTTCTAGAATAATTTCAAAACACGTTCATAATACTTTAACAAACATTTAAACCCATAAAAGAATAATATTATCAAGAAATATATTCTGAAAAAATACTTAATGTAATTTCATCTGTAAAACAAACAATGGTATTTGTGAGCATCAAAATTAATATGATTTATAGGGCATTGTTGAGATAATATATTACCAACAATCTACCCCTTTTTTATGATCATAAAACCCATAACATAAATTATTGAAAATATAATAATTTTAAACACAATTGAAATAATATCATTAAAATACATAGAGATTATAGTTATTTAAAATTAATTTACATAACATATCCATTATTTTTAATTTATAATAGAAACATGAAATAGAATCCATAATATTGTGTTTTCCCAATTTTCCCCCGTTTTGTGATATCCAAAATAAATTAGATGAAAATGGATTGAAAAAAATTTAATGTATCACATAACTATATGTTAATGTTATAATTTACCTAAGTGAAAAATGATACGTGTTCTGGAAGTATAAATAAACATAAATAATAATATAATAAAAAAACTAATTTCATTAAAAAGATGTTTACGAGTACAAGAGTTATTTTGGATGAGAAATTTTTAAAAAGTAGGGTTGGTTGAATGTGGGAGGGCTAGTTCATAAGAGGTGTTAGATTCTGGTGAAACTAGAATAGCCAAAAGAACTTCCTTCAATTATTACATATGACTCCTTAAACTTTTAGTAATATTTTTATCCAATTTTTGCTTCAAAATCTTTGAATCATGATCAATATTTAAACATTCAACCAAATTCACTTTCATAATTTTAGGAAATGTTTCTTCTGACTGAAAAAACTAAGATAAAATTGTACCAAATTGATTGAGAATAGTAATAATGCTGGGATCTCCTAAAGTTAGCTTCTCAATGAGATCTCTTTGGTTTTCCAACAAAACATTTAATGGTTCATTGTTACATTGTAATGAATGAAGCCTGTCATTGAAAGTAGTCATTACTGTTGTGATTGCTTCAAACCTTGTAACTAAATATAGAGTAGTTTGAGGTGCATATTTGGATGCTCTAAACTGATTGGCATTAATTATGATATATTCAAACTGACTCCCCAAATATATTTTCAAATCTCCAAAATCTACTTTTGAAATAGACTCTATTTTGAGATTTCCAAACTAATCATCTATTTATCTATAAAAAGAATATAAATATCTTCTTGAAACTGAAATTTATCTAAGATTGTTTACTTGGGTCCAAATAGATTCAAATTCCTTTATTTGAATAGTTTTACTTCTTAAATCTTTAAAATAGTTTCTTGAAGACTCCAGTTTACTTTGAAAATTTTAATTTTCTTCTTTCATCTTGTAAAAATGGAAAATAAATACTTCAATTAGAGTGTACAAAGAATCAAAAGATTTTGCTTCTTGATCTTGATATGGTTGGATTCTATCAACCATGGTTAAATATTTTTCTTTATATTTTACACTAGGGGTAGAAAATTAAACCTCAAGAACCTCTGTAGTCTCAGGAGGTTAAAAATATTCTTTTCCCAAGGAATCAACTATAACAAAAATTGATTGATTCTTAGGTAACCTTTTAGTATCAACTATTACTGGTTGTGATTTTTCATTTACTTGAGCATTTTTCTCAACTTGTTCTTAAATATGATCTCTTAGATTCTAATTTTCATAAGGAGCCTCCTCCTCTTGATTTATATTTTTGAGTTTTAGAAGGAGCATCTTACTTCTATCTTATGTTTGGTTGAGGACCCTTACCTATTGCAACAACCTATGCATCTGGTGTGTGAACTATAGTATCCTAAGTTGCAAGTTCATCCCTTTGTCTAGTCTAGATGATAAGGACCCCATCATTTTCTTCTTCGAAAATTTCCTCACGATATTGAGGGAAATATCTTGCATCTTCTAGATCAGAGACATTATATCTAATTATGTGTTTATTTTTGTGAAAGGAATCATTTATTCTAGGTTCTAAAACTTCTTCCTCTCAAATTTAGACTTCAATAGTGGATCCTAAAATTACTTTCCCCCCTGAGCAATAGGACCAAATCCTTATTGGTCTTCTATGTTAACAGGTAACATATTTCCATGTACTGTACTCCATAAGAAACCTATATTCCTCAGAGTTCCATCATTTAAAATCTTATTGTAATGAAACTTGGTGTGCATCTATACACCTAGAACCATGCCTCTTATATATATAATTAATGAACTTATCCTTCTATAAGCATACAAAGACATTATTGCCTCTTCCAAAAATAGTAATGTATGCACCTTCACATGTATCTTGTGAAATTTAACTTAATATAATTCATCATTAAAAACCATATATACATGTATGGATAAAGAATATTTTCAAGCTCAGTAGTTCTAGGAATTATTGCTAATTGAATAAATTTGAAGAACAATTTTTGGTTAGCCTCAAGATATTTTACAAGCATCTTTCTTATTTGGGTTGAACCGAATAGAAATGACATAATATCCTCTAATTTATGTTCTTGATTTTCTATCAACTGAAGATCAAAATGAAAAACCCCTTTATGGGGAAACTTAATTTTTTTTATCTATTTTGAATAAAGAGATAAAAAATATCTATCATTTACCTAAGATACAACGACATCTTCTATGTTAACAAAACTGAACTGATCATTTTTATATAATTATTTTACTTCTATATCAAAACTAAAATCGGCGTTTTCTTTAGTAAAAATAGATTATAGATATTGAAAAGTAAGATCTTACCACAAAATAAGAATTTTATGATGGATCCATTTGAAATCGATTACCTTTCTTTGATGAATTTTTCTATAGGTGACACATTTTTACTTCATTCCACTTTTTTCACCTTTATCGGTTCTCTTAATCATCGACACTACAATGAATCTGATGGTTCAAGGTTTGGATTCTAGGGTTTTGAATGAAAAACAAGAGATATGGAAGTCAAAAGGGTTCAAATACTACGAGTGAGAGTGAAAGTGAAAGAGAGATATGATTTTCTAATGGTTGTGGTGATACCGGGCTGGTTTCTCAATCCAAATACTCAGTGTAATCATTATTTATTCTTTATTTTTTATTTGAAAGGGTGATACTTTTAAAAAATGAAATAAATTATTGTTTTAGTTAAGTGATAAATAAATAAATAATAACTGAATAAAATAAAAACTATTAATACAGAAATTAACAAAACAAATTACTAAACATTTATTTAAAAATAAATATTCCCAACTCTCCCTTAATAAAATTAAAACCTGCAGTGGGAAATTGTTTAGTAAAATATCAGTAAGTTGATATTCAGTATTTACAAATTCTAATGATATAATTTTTTTAAGAACACGATCTCCTATAAAATTATGTCTTATATCAATATTCTTGGCTCATGAATGACTTATAAGATTCCATGAAATATTAATTTTACTTGTTTTTTTAAAAGGTTGGGGCCGAAGCCTCAATTTATTATTAAAGAAAAGTCCTCTTTAGACTGGGTAGAAGGAGACCCATTACATATCCTGAAGTCCCAAGGCCAAGTGGCCTGAATACAAGGCTTGAAATCCCATTATTTGGCCCAAAGGACCCCTCGGTGAACAGTACTACTACAATACCTGCGCTGCTGCAGTACTTGATACAGTACCGCCGCTGCTACAGTACCTGCTACAGCCCTCCACCGCTACAATGCCATCGCTAATACAGTACCCACATTACTACAATCCTTCTATATTACCACCGCTGCTACAACCCCCTACTACAGTCTCTAAGTCTAGTTTGGTGTGTATTATCCACAACAATTGTGCAAAAAAATCACCAGAAAATATGTATTCCGGGTTAGTTGTTGACAAAGTAACTTAATGTTTTTTCTTACTTGACCTTGAAACTAACGATTTTCCTAAAAAGTGATAGTTTCCTAATGTATGTTTTCTATCTAATCTACATCCTCCAAAATTATCATCTGAATATGAAATTAAATTAAAATCAAAAGTTTTTGGGTAAAGTAGAGATCAAAAATTAGTTTCTTTTAAATATATAAAAATTATTTTAACAACAGTAAGATGAGATTCTTTTGGTTTTGACTAAAATCTTGCACATAAATATATATAAAAAATTATTTCTGGTATACTATTAGTAAGATATAATAGACAAGCAATCATACCTCTATATAACTTGTTGTCAATTTGTTTTTCAGCTTCATCCAAATCAAGTTTTACATTAGTGTGCATGGGATCTGTATAAGTCTTACTGTTTTCTACTCTTAACTTTTTTAATAAATTAATAAAAAATTTTATTTGATTTAAAAAATTTCCATAATATTTTTGATAGATCTAAAATCCAAGATATAAATTTAATTCTCCCATCATACTCATTTCAAATTCTTTTTGCATAAGATTTGAAAAATCATTACAAAGATTTTTATTTGTTGAACCTAAAATAACATCATCTATATAAACTTTTAGTAATAATATATTAGAACAAATGGTTTTCTTAAAAATATTTGGATCTACTAACCCTATATAAAATCCATTTTCCAATAAAAATGATCTTAATATTTCATAATAAGCTCTAAGTGATTGTTTAAGGACATAAATGGCATTAGTAAGTTTAAAAAATGAATTTGGTAAATGAGGGTTTTCAAAACCTAGTGGTTGTTCAATATAATTTCCTCATTTAAATATCCATTTAAAAGGTGGATTTTACATCCATATGATATAATTTAAAATTCATGTGAGATTTATAAGCTAGAAGGATTATAATTTCCTCTAATATTTAAACAAGTACAAAGGTTTCATCATATTATATTCCTTTTTCCTAGTTGTATCCTTTTTCTACTAATCTGGATTTATTTTGGATAACTATCCTCTGATAATCTTGTTTATTTCTAAAAAACCTTTTGGATCCTATTTCTAGATAATTTATTCGTCTGTCAACTAATTCCCAAAATTTATTTCTATTGAATTGATTAAGTTATTCTTGCATATCCAATAACCACATCTCATCATTTAAAGCTTCTTCTATAGTCTTAGGATTTAATTATTATAGGATGGTAGAAAATTTAGCTAAGTTTCCTATACTTCTTTTAGTTCTTACTCCTATATCTTTATTTCCTATAATAGTTTCTAAAGGATGATCCTTTAAGGTTCTATATTGTCTAGGTAATACACTTTTAGGTTCATCTATTTCATATTCTTCTGTACTGGACTAAATTTCATTTATTTCATTTTCAAAATCAGTTTTGGGTGATTCAAACCTCCTGTTGTCTAAAGAGTCAAAATTTTTATCTGTTTGATCTTTCCTTTTATCAAAAGGATCACTTTCATCAAACTTCACATAAAATATTCTTCAAAAATCCTCTAATTTTTATTATACACTCTATAAGCTTTAGAAGTAGTAGAATATCCTAGAAATATTCCTTTATCAACGTTCAGATTGAGTTTTCCATGGTTTTCCTTAATATTAAAGATATGCACCTTGCATCAAAAAACTTTAATATACCTTACTTTAGATTTTATGTTATTCCAAAGTTCATAGAGTTTATTTTTCATAATAGGTCTTATTAAAACTCAATTCATGATATAGAAATCCATGTTTACAGCTTCTTCCAAAAAAATAGATAGGAAGACTATATTCATTTAACATAGTCCTTTCTATCTATTGAATAGTTCTATTCATTATTTCAACAATTCTATCCCAATGAGGTGTTCTTGGTGTAGAAAAGGTGTGTTTAATACCTAAGTTTTATAAAAAATAATTAAATTCTTGATTCTCAAATTCTCTACCATGATCACTTCTTAATGAAATTATTTTAAAATCTTTTTCATTTTGAATAATTTTATAAAATCTTTCAAAAACATTGAATGATTAACTTTTATATTTTATAAAATAAACCTATGTAAATCATAAAAAATCATCAACTAATAAATAAATATAAAATTTTACAGCCAAACATGATACCCCTGATGGTCCAAAAAAATCTATATGGATAAGTTCTAATGGTTTAGATGTAAAAACTTTGTTAATATATTTGAAAAATGATTTGTGTTGTTTTCCAATTTGACATGAATCATAGAATATGTCATTATCAAATTTAAGACTAGGTAAATTAGAAACTATGTGTTTCTCATAATATTTATATAATATAAATACATTTCAGTATCCAAGTCTTCTATGATATATCTAAGAATCATTTGTCTCAATAGTTAAACAATTAAATTTTTGTTTACATAAGTAATTAAGATCCAAGATATAAACATTTTTAGTTCCATGTGCTCTAAATTTAAGCAATTTATCCTTAAAAAAATGACCATGATTTATTATAGAAATCAACATAAAAACCATTATCACAGAGTAGAGAGATATTTATCAGGTTTTGATTTATCCATTGAACATATAGGAATTTATTGATTGAAATTGACTTTGGATTTCCAACTGATTAAACTATAACTATATTACCTTTAGCATTATCTCCAATTTAAACTAGTCCTCCATCTATTTTTTCTAGTGTATAGAAATTGGAGGACTCTCCACTCATGTGTCCTGAGCAGCCACTGTCTATATAACATACATCGTTTCTGTTCCTGTGTTCTTTTACCTACAAAAGTGTTTAAATGAGAGTTTTTTGTGGTACCCATATTTTCTTGGGTTAGCTGTGTCAATAATCAAAGATATGTGAATCCAGATTTTACTTATTTTAAAAAAATTTACATTACATGATTAAAACATGTTTTTTGGAAATAAAATTCTCTTAATTCCACTTATATGAGGATTTATTAACCAGTAGTTATTATAATAATGTCCTCTAGTTCCTCTATAGAAAAATGTAGTATTTTTAGAACTTGGAATGAAATAATTTTTAAATAATTTTAATTTTTCTACCTTTCTTCCTATTCTATATTTTTTCTTTTTTAATAACAGTTTTGTAAAGAATATCATTCAAATATATTTATCCTTTGGTTAAAATACTAGCATAAATTTTGAATGATTATACTTCATCATGAAATTCTTTTATTATGTTTTCATGAATAGTATAATTTTATGTATATTTAGTAAATTTTTCTTTTAATTCTTGATGTTGTTTTAGAATTTCTTCTTTTTCTCTTAAAAAAAATTGTGAATATTTTTTAGTGAATTATGATTTTTTACTAGAGAATCAAAATTTTATTCAAGAATTAAGAAATAAGAATATAATTTTACACTTGAGAAGCTATTATAATCAAGAGAAGAAGAATAATAGGTTTGTACCTCATCCTCTTCATTATCCATAAAGAACATTTTTTATTTCATTTTTTTGGCTCATTTTTCAAGTCAGATTTGGAAGAGCTGCTAGAGTCTTCAGATCCACTCCAAGTATCCTTCATAGCTCTTTTCTCCTTTTTCTCATAATCTGATTTCTTCTCATTTTTTCCAACATTACTATTTATTCTTTTAACTGCTGGAAATCAGGTATGATATGGCCCATATGTTTGAATTCATAGAATTTTACTTCTTTATATATTTTTTCATCTTTCTTGAAGGATTTTTTTGAAGACTCTATTTTCCTATAGTATTTTCTAATTTTTTAGCTAAATGAGCTAGTTCTATTTCAGAATATGAGTAGTATAAATCTTTTGAAATTATGAAATCTTCTTTCAATTTATTTTCATGATTTTAAGATGTAAATTTAAGGCCAACATTTTCCATTTTTATTATCTTATGATATCTAACTTCAACTTTCATGTCTACTTCATACATTATTAGAGTTCCAATCAGTTCTTTCATTTTCAAATATTTTACTAGTGATTATTATCTTATAGAATCAGATATTCCATTCCATTTTGAGGGTAATACACTATTTAATTTTATTGATTGATCTGATTGAGTAATTGTATGTTCTAAAGGAGTAACATCATTGTCTATTTCTGTTAACTTCCCATTCATTTAGGTGATACTTTCGCCATCATACATTCTGAAGGTGTCAAACATCAGTTTTACCATAGCATACCTTAATTTTCTGACATTTTTAGTTCCTTCATATTCAATAGAAATCATCTGCCACATTCTATAAATATTAGGACATTGAGATACTCAATTGATTTTTTAGGACTAAGTCCAAAAATAATAGCATTCATTAATTTGGAATTAATGTAATACCTCATCTTCTTTGGCATCATCCCTTGTTTCTAGTTTTTCAATAATTTTATATGGAGTTATAATATTTATATATACTTTAAATAAAATATTTTTCAGATAGAGGATTATACGAGATTTCCAACATCCATAGTTATCACCATTGAAATATGGAGAATGTATCATTGACATACCTTCTCTAGGATCAACCATTGAAATATATCTTTGTATATACCTTATAATTTGATCTTTCTAGAGCTTATATTCTTTATTAAAAAAAATCACCCCTCTTATATCAATTTTTAGGTTGGAATAATACAAAGATACCTTAGGGGGTGAATTGTTTCTTTTCCATAATCTTTAAAAATTATGTCTTTTATCCTTCTTTGATATTTATACAGACATGAAACATTCTCTTATATAAGTAATTTGTATAGTGGGTAATTATTAAATAATAAAATAGTAGTTTTTATAGTGGTTCGGAGCACAAAGATCTTCTAGTCAACTCCACCAATACTCTTTCCGTGAGCTTGGTGATTTTCACTAGAAAGGTCCTTATATCACAAGACCTTCACAACCGAGTGTAGGAATTTGAAACCATTACCATATTCTACAAAAAATAGTCCAAAATGCTGATAATATTCCAAGATTGAATATGATTAGCTGAAAATTCAATAAATCAAAAAAGTTTGATTTGATTGAATTAACATATTCTTAATCACAATTTTAGTAGAAATTGATAGTATACATATCATCTTTTTTAAAGATAAATGTATTCAAGAAAGAATAGATTATAATATATCCTAGTTTCAAATGATCTTCAATAATAATAACAAAAAACAAATAATATTTTTGACACATCAACATGAGGTTAAAACATGTATATCTCTGATGTGTAGCTTCTTCAGAAATAATAGTCTCTTGATCTTCTATTTATTTCTAGAAGTTTTGTATTGAATAATATATTACAGAAGTATATGGTAATTAAAGAAAAAATACTCTTGATATTTATATAGAAATAATGGTTTTCTTTCAGTTGATCATATCTAATATTATATCATGATAAATCACAATCATTCAAATTTAAATCATTTTGTAACCGCCCTTAAAAACAAAAAATATTTGCTACATTGAATATGATCCTTTGAATAAATTATAAAATGAAATTAATACAATTTTAAATCCATAAAAACCATTTTAGAAATCACAAATAACATTTATAAATTAAAACTCTATCATTGAATAGTCAAACATAGGGTTCCTTCATGTAATGAAAAATTCCAAATTTAGGGTTGAAAATGTATGGTTGATTACAAAAGTAGGGTTTATGTACCATACATTTGTTTCCTCAAATGTAGGGTTCCTCACAAACATAAGGTTTCTTATCCATACTTTCACTTTTCTAAAAATTTGGGTTCTATACAAATGTATGGTTATTGAAAAATACCTTCCAATAGCGCAAGGTACATGATCCATACGTGTTATTTCAAATTTAGGGTTTCTTAACCATATGTTACAATTAAAAATGTAGGTATGAATAATGTTTTCAAAATAATTTCAAAACACATTGAGAATACTTTAAAAAACAGTAAACCCATAAATAAAATAATATTCCCATGAAATATATTAATAAAAAAAATACTTATTTTAATTTCATCATAAAGACAAACAATGATATTTGTGAGTATCCAAATCAATAAGATTTATGTAGTATTGTTGATACAATACATGCCCATCACTATGGAGCTTTTGGAGCTCAAGAAATAGTTGAAATAATTGGAGTCTAAGGGTTTTGTATTCCCCAACAATTCCCCATGGGATTCACCGGTATTTTCTTTTCAAAAATACAGATGGTACCCTTAGGCTCTACGTGGATTATCATTAGTTGAACCAGCTTATGGTAAAGAATCTGTATCCACTTCCTTGAATTGAAAACCTCTTAGATCATATTTGAGAAGCAAGGGTGTTCTCAAAGATTGATTTGTGGTCAATCTACCTACAAATTCCTAAAAAGTCAGTAGACATACCTGACACATCTTTTTAGAGCAGGTATGGTCTTTATAAGTACTGGGTAATGCCATTTAGTATCACAAATATGGTAACTATTTTCATAGATTTGATGAACCGAGTTTTAAACCAGTATCTAGATTAATTCGTGGTAGTTTTCATGGATGAAGTATTATTGTATTCTTGTTCCTGAAATGACCATGAAAAAAATCTTGAGATTGTGATGAATAAACAAAGGGAGCACCAAATTTATTCAAAGCTCAGTAAATTCAACTTTTGGATTGACCAAGTTCACTTGTTGGGTCATATCATCTTAGAGATAGGAGTGTTATTAGACCCAAATAAGGTGAGATCTATAGTCTCCTAGGAGAATCCCAATAAATTCTTTTATATACAATTTTTCCTGGGGATAACTGGCTATTATAGACACTTCATCTAGGATTTCTCACACATATCAGTTCCTATTATGGGCTTGATGAAGAAGGGTGGGAAATTAGTATGGTAAGAATCTTGTGAAGTAACCTTTAAGGAGTTGAAGGGAATATTGAATTCAGTGTCGATCCTAATTCTGAAGGAGGCAGAAAGTAGATATACTATTTACTATGATGCACCAAGTATTAGGCTGGTAGCAGTTCTAGTGTAGTATAAGCAAGTATTCACGTATGAGTCTGGTTAGTTGAGGCATCACAAGTGGAATTACCCAACATATGACCTTGAGATACTTTCAGTTGTTCATGATTATGCTATTGGATGAATTATCTACTTGGGGAGTATTTCTTGGTATTCAATAATAACAAAATTCTCATGTACATCTTTACATTGCGTGATCTAAATCTTAGGCAGTGCAGATTGCTTGAGTATCTGCATTCCTTTGACTTTGAGCCCGCCTATATGCTTGTAAAATGAAATGAAGTTGCATATTCACTAATCCTAAAAACTTATAAACATGCAGCTCATGAGGATATTGTTGAGTGGAATCTCATGACCTTTTTTCATAAATTCATGTTGAGGTTCGGGAGGATCATGGGAAGACTATCCTCTCATCTATAGTAGTGACCTCTACCCTTATGGAATGAGTGTGAAAGGGGAAAATCTTAGATCCTAAAGGCATGGTCATGAGGGAAAGTATCTAGTATGACAATTCATCTTCTGGTTGGACCATGGATGATAATGAGACTTTACAATTTCATAGGCATGACTGAGTCCCATCAGACATCTGAGAGGAGCTGAATTGTGAATTTCATGCCTCTCTTGGGAATTACCTCCCAATGTCACCAAGATATATCGATACATACATCACCCTTATTGGTGGAATGGTATGAAATAGGAGATATCTGAATTTATCACTTGGTGTTCCACCTTTCAGCAGGTGAAGGTGGAATATCAGCGATTGATATGACTTTTATAGACGTTGTCCATTCCCAAGTGTAAATGAGACGATGTTTCCATGGAAATTGTGTCTAGTTTGCTTAGATCACTTCATTAAAATGATATAGTGTAGGTAGTAATTGATTTTTTGACAAAGGTCACACACTTAACTATTCAGGAGAACATTTCGGTAGATGATCTAGGGAGGTTATACATCTAGGAGGTCATACTTCTTCATAGAGCTCCATGCTCTATCATACATGATAGGTATGCTTGCTTCATATCTTGGTTATGGAAGGGGTTGAGGAAGGCCTTGGGTAAACAAGTGATTCTTAGCATGTCCTATCACCATCATATTGATGAACAGATAGATCATACAATTCAGGTGTTAGAGGACATGCTTTATTCACGTGTCCTTGACTTTGGGGGTTCTTAGGAGAAACATATACCCCTAGTTTAGTTTTCTTATAATAGGAACCTTAAATCTACCATCCAAAAAAGGCTCTTATGAAGCCTTATATGGCAGGCCTTTCTAATCACCTATGTGATGGTTATAGGTGGGGGATGAAACTTTTCTTGGATAGAGTCTCATTCAGGAGACTTCACAAAAGTTCCAGTTGATTTGAAAGAGCATGTTGAGAGATCAGTCTAGACAGTAGTCATATACCAATCGCTGTTGATGAACTCTTGAGTTTGAAGATGGGAACTGGTCTTCTTTGCGAGTTTCGCTTAGGTTTTTCCATCAATGAATTCAGATTCAAGGTAATATTTCACATAGATTTGATGGACCCTTTCAGGCTTTTAAATGAATCAAATGAGCAACTTACTATATAGAACTTCCTCAGAGATACCGGTCTATACATGATGTCTTTCATGTATCCCATCTTTTCTGATATTATCCAGACCCATCGCATGTTTTACAGCCTTAAAAGTTTGAGTTTTATGTGGACACTTCCTTCGAGGAGTATCCAATGCGAATCATGGATCCAAATGAAAAGACTCTCTGAGGCAAGTCAGTTCCATTAGTACAGGTGCTATGATATCATGGTTGAGTATAAGAAGAGACCTAGGAGTAGAAGTCTGACATCATGCCCAATGGACGGAATGAACCCTCTTTAACCTCATATGGAAAACTCGGGGACAAGTTATTTTAAGAAGGGGAGGGTTTAATGACCTAGATTTCAAGAAAGGTATATTTTTTTTGTTTCACTTAAATTGGAGACCACCCCTTAAGGCGGGTCAGTTTTGTTTTTGGAAGAAGGTTTCAGAGGGGATAAACCTTGGCTATATACCAAATAAAGGGTGTGCATTTAAATACATGGAAAATACATTAACTGTAAGTGATTTACATGTCATGTAATTCTTGGGGTCGTTTTCCCAAGAATAACCCTTTAGACAACATGAATGATATCAATCCAGACAAATACACGTCGTGTATTTAATACATGCCATGTATTTATCCTTTAAAGAGGAAATATATGAAAGGTCACTCCCAAATATTCCCTTTTTCAAAGAGAAATACATGGAATGTATTAAATACATGAAGTTTATTTGGATGGATAGACATCGTTCATGTTGTGTAAAGGGTTTTTCCTAGGCAAACAACCCTAATAATTACATGAATTGTAAATAATTTACACTTCATGTAAATGCTGAGGTCGATTTTTTTAAAATAGAGGCAGAGCCTCATATTTTAGAAATAGGTTCTTATTTCTTCCCATGCACAGTTTGAGTAGTCACTGGGAGTTCCCCCCTTCTCTTAACCTAGGATCTTTGATCTTTCCTCTGTCTGAGCTCTGTTTCATTTTCCACCAGTCATGTTGGATCCGTCTTGGTAAGAGATTTGATACATTGTCTTATTTTCCTAGTTTATCTCTCAGTCTTTTGCGTTATTTTGGTGCAATCTAATATGAACTATTTTTAGGATTTTTTTATGATTTCTTTCGTTCTTCTTCAAATAAAATGATGGTACCTAACGAGTGGTCATCTATGGATCTATGGCCAGTGGTCTAGAAATATTTTCCAAAAATTTAAGTGTTTTCATAGTATTTATCTGTAGTTCCATATGCCAAAATTTTATGGGCATTTCTTAAAATGTGATAAACATATTTTTATATTTATTCCATGTCTAATTACTCTCTTACACCTGTGTTAAATGGTTATAGATTTACTACCTCTTAAAATCCACCCCTTAGGGTGTGTTGTATATTTTACCCTCTTTTATATATAATTTATTAAAGGTCCAAACACTATCTAAATGTTTGGATTCACCCTAAATTGATATTTTCCTTGCTTTTTCAATTAAACGATTTAATTTAAATGGATGGAAATAGGTGGAAATGACACTCCACATGTATTCTAATTATAAACCTTGATTTTATGAATTGAGAACCCTTGGATATTGTTATAAATTATTATAAAAACATTTGAGGCAATCATTATGTTATTATTATGATTATTATTATTCCATGGATATTAGATATTGAATTATGGATAAGGGTCTTGTTGAGCATGATGTTTCACACTCCCTTAAATCGGATGCTTGGCATGATGTCTCACACCGTTATACTTTTATTTGGGTGATGGGAATGACATTCCACATTCCTCTATTTTGGGTGTTGGGAATGATGACTCACCCTACCATCTTGAGTGATGGGAAGTATGTGTCTCATTCAAATGAGATTATGGGTTTTTACCCTTGCTTGAGCCCTTGTCTCGTTAGACTAGTTTTTGGTGCCTGAGTTATGCCCCAAGTCCAGCTAACACTAGGTATCCATGTATATGGATATAAATTTCCTCATGTATAGTGTTCATATAAATTTATACATATTATATATATATGACTATTATATATATATACATATATTATTACTGATTAGACTCATTCCGGCCTATGCTGAAGTAGGTAGAACTAGCCAGGTGTCCTATAGAATCCTGATTCAACTAATATTTATTTTCCAGCATTGTTCATTATTCATTTATACATGCAAACTTCTATGTTATATACACTGGATAGATTATTCAAGACACTATTGGTGGTGTCCTACTAAGTTTGTCTCACACCCTACTCGGGCCACCTTTAGTACCTGAGTATACTTCATGTCTGCAGGTATGGATATGGGCAAGTGGCCTACTAAAAATGTTTGATATGTTTTACATATATATTGGAGCATGGGAGTATAAGACCAAGCCTATGATCATGATGCTAGAGGACCAGAATTCTGGAATTTTTGTATTTTTTTATATCATATTGTATATTCATATCCCCTATATTACCTATTACCCTTTTTGTATATCATCATTCCATGGAATCATCATGTATATTACTCAGCCTATGGTCATTTTATTACTATTACCATTGCTTGGTTATTTACACTTTTTTGTTGATTTTTATTTTGTTTAAATTGTACCATATGTTTTATTATGCTTCCATAGTTGTTTGTTTAAATATTATATCCACTATGCCACTATGATATTAGGGTATAGTCTCCCCACCGTACCACCTTAGACCCTCACTGCTAGTCGAAAGCCTCTGGGGTATGAGGAGGCAGCTTGAGACCATGTGACCCACTAGATCAAGCCACTGGTTAAGGGGGATCCCTAGTTGGGATGTTACAATACCTACATCTGGTTTGGAAATTCCATCAGCATCTTGAGACCCAAGACCTAAAGAGAGGTTTAAACCATGAAAATATTTCCCTTCCATCCTAATTAAAGAAGGATTTGGGATCTTCAACTCCTAATTCTGTACTACCTATAGAGCATAAGAGACCCTTTTCCTCTACTGGATTAAAGCCCTAGATACCATAGGCCCATCATATTTATATAATAAAAATATACATATATATAATTATAGTAAATATAAATATATTTATAATATACTTACAATTATGATATAAAAAATATAATAAACATTATTGTTTTAACTATATTTTTAAAAACTATATTTATAATAAATGTAATTATATTTATCATATTTATATTCATAAATATATTTATATATAATTATATATAACTATATTATATGATAGTAATTATTATATATAAATATATTTATATTTATAATAATATTATTATAGCTAGAGGGAATTACAAATAACCAAACAATACACACACTCAAACACCCTAGTGGGTCAAGTCTCATCACTCCCCACAAGGAATAAAAAATACCCACTTAACATATTTTATTACAATAAATGTTCGAAGGTCCAAATGCATGAAGACATTATAACATGGGTGGATCAAAGGCCCAATGGCCTGATGGATGATAGAATGGTTTCCCTAGAATGAGTAGTCTACTTTATGTCACGTCATCAGTATTATACCTCACATCCCCCTCTTAGTAGTTATCACACAGTGTTACTAGTCTAAATGTTATGTCACCCCCACTAAGAATCATTGTATTATGATAGCCTCAGATTCACCATGATAGGGAACCCCTCTAGAACACATCAGCCATCTGTGTAAGAATAAAGTTACATGATATGTTCTAAATATAGTTATATCCCTTTCGCGTTGCCCACCTAAATATTCCCGTGTCGTACCCAGCTATATTTTCTATCTATTGTGTTGCACCATTTGATTGGTCCCATTGTGTTTATAGTCACATGGTAGGTCACCCATCTATCTCATAATGTAAATATGCAGGGATAAAAGGTTGGTTGGTAGACTCCAATGCACTCAACCCTCTTTTGAGGATGCCCACCCAATAGTGTCTTTCTTTTTCCAAACTAAGCCACCTGCCTGTTGTGCTATTTCGTTCATTTGATCATGCCATGTCACATGTTTTCCACTAATGGTATATTGGAGGTCCTACACCATTCAAGGAAAAAATATAATTATTATAATAAGTATATAAATTATAATTATATATTTTAATTATAATATGTATAATAATTATATATATTTTTATTATAATTATATATTTTATAAATATAAATATATTTTTATAAATAGTTTCAATGAATATAACTATTCATGATGTAATGTAGTTCTAAGATATGTTATAGTTGGAGTCCTTGGAATGATGTTGTTTATAATTCTGTTTCGGTCTCTATTAATCTTATGCCACCTTCTCTAGATATAACATGTAACATGTTCTTCATTTAAGGACTCATATATGAATAATATTAAATAATTAATGATATTATTATAATTCTCATGCATTTATCCATGCATACCTCATCATTATATACATGATAAATAATTTTATCCAATGGTTCAACTGGTATTATTTCACTTTATACAATATATTTTAAAATAGATTATATAATTGATATGAATAGCCATAATATAGTGTTTGTAATCCATGAAATTCAGTTCATAAAAACCATTTAAGTGGATTGAGATGGTTAAAATCTTGGATCCAATCTATGACTACAAAAAACCTTCTTTGGAAATTGGCTTTGTTATGATATATAAAAATTAAATTTTTTTAGACAAATTCAACAATTTCACTTCCCCTTTCTTGAAATTCTCCTTGATAAATTTATATTTTATCTTGATCTACTTTGTTTTGGAATTATGGACACATTTTTTTTTCTAAGATCAACATGTTATCAAACTTTATAGCAATAGGATATTTCACCTCAACTCCAATATCCTCATGTCATTTATTAAACCATAAAATTTGTGTACATGTTTGAGTTTCCATTATGTATCCACTATTCATAATGCTCAAAGAGATTCAATTTTTCTTATTTCTCGACCAATAATGGAACAAATATCCAAGATAAAATGCATCACAAGACATTATCTTTCTATCATCCAATGAATCAGCTCAATATGTATCTATATATTCTAATAACTCCTACTATGATGTAATGCTATAAAACAAACTAAAATCCACTAATAATTTGACATATCATAGTAGTATTTTCACAGTTTCAAGTGTCTTTCATCGGGAAAACTTTAGTATTGTGTGGCTTGAAAAGTAGAAAAAAATGTAGGGTCTTATCATTTTTAAAATAATAGTCTCCTAATGATTTTCCTATACTCTGTAAAATCGACCTATTTTCCATACTTATCCCCTGAAAACATAATTTGGGTAGATATTGACGCTATCATGGCCATTTAATCCCCCATTCAAAATATTTTAGCACTTAATTGGTATATTTGGATCGATAAATAATTTTTCCATGCATTCCTTTCATCACTTATAGTCTATGGGAAACCTTTATCTTATTTGAAAACTTTTTTGGAATTTTCTTCTCATGAATTCAAAAAAATACATTAATTAATATTAATTTATCCTCCAAAAAACAATGTCATTAAAATAAATTAGAACCATCATCCCATGATCATTATACTTATTGATATAAAGGTTATGATCAATTCCTCCAAGTTGGAATCAAATATTTCTCAATTATTGATTAAGCTTAAAATTACATTCTCTTGGTGTTTTATTCATCCCATAGAATGTTTTCTTTAACCATAAAACAATTTGATTGGATATAAATACATGTTTGGTTTGAATTAAAGTTACTTTTTAGGAATTATAATTTCTTGGTTTATGTTTTTATTTGAAAAGGATAATTTTATGGTTTGATTTCGTTTTTTAAATCTTAATTTATGTTTAAAAATAATTTAATATTATTATTTATTATTTTACCCCTTATTTATTATACCCCTTGGATATAATTGATTTTTTATTGGATCATGAGATATGGAATGTTGTGACATTGTTGATCTATGGGATGTTTCAATAATTGGTGGGAGGGGATGAGATGTGAGATTATACAAATGATTTATTTGATCCAACTTTGGATTGCTGATGGTATGCATGTATAATGCTACATGACATGGTTCTAATTTAAAAACCTCATTGGAAACCTTGGGTAACTTACATACCAATATTTTATGTGTTTATTTTAATATAAAACATTTTTTTTACATTAATTGGTTAATATTTATGGTATTCAACTATTATTTTATTTTATAGTAGTATGTGGGAAATGATTGAAAATGGGGTAAAACATGATTATATCATGATACAAGTGACACTTGATGAAAACTGCTGAGTTAAAGACCATGTACAAGGCTTTGAAAACGAATAACTAGATCTAAATAGGGTGAAATTGTAAGAAAACACCAATTTATTTCATAAATAGTGAATTTATGACATAAAATTTAAATAATTAAAGGAATAAAAAAGTTTATAGGAAAAACAATAAATATAGGAAAGAAGATCATGTTTCACGGCATGATACACATATGTCATGCCGTGATGCACCTTCAAAATTTTCAAGCTATAAATTCAAGTGGTAAAAACTCTTGTCAGATGTTGCCTCAATGATTTTACACAGTAAAAACCATATTTATGATGTAAAAGTGTCATACGGGCCTAGAAATGATGAACTATTATGTAAATTAATGTCGAGACTGCACATGAAGACCCCATTATGACTCGTGATCTCGTTGAACTATTTATTGATGCAATTATGACACCCAAGGTTACTTTTTAGTCCTATAAATAGATGGACAAGGGGATTGAAACAAATTCATCAATTCTTGGTTTCTACAACTATGTTGTTATTTGGTTACTGTTATGATTTTTTTTTATTTATATTTTTAATTTCTTTTTATGTAACCCTAGATCATATTTTAATTCCAGTGTTTTATTTTCTTCCAATCTCATTTTTTTTTCATTCTTCCCATCCTCCTTCTTGATCTCTTACACTTGCAATTATGAGTGACTGACTTATGTATTGGACTTGGGAGATGCTTTAAGACATTCCAATTTTTTTTTGATTTAATTTATTAATGTTTTATTTCTATTTTTGGTGAATGAGAAAGAAGTTCACGGGTGCATAAATATTTAAACACAACATGGATCTCAAATTCATCACTATTCTATAATTTAAATTATTTCCCTCCCTTATCTTGGGAAAAATCTTTATATAGTGGAGTTAAAACACCTAAAGGTATGAAATGGAATATAGTGGATCCGAGTCTTTTATGAATTTCACTCTTGATAGAGGTGTTGATCCTACTTAACTATTAGAGGATGTGATATTTGGTGTACTGAAGATATTTCCTTGGCATGTTAAAATACAAGACCCAATAAATTGAATAATAGTATTTTGTTAATGAGGTTTCCTAAATTAATTATTTAATAAAATTTAAATAATAAATTAATTAGGAAATAAATTGAGTATCCAAACCCTAAGGACCAAGACTTTATTTCATTATATCTAAGTCTTTATTTTTGTTTTCTAATTTTGATATCCTTTCCAAAATCACTATTTTAATAAATAATAAATACCGAAATGAAGTATTTTAGGTGAATTAGAATTAGTTTTTGATTAAATTCATGGATTATCTAGTGAGATGACCCTAGTCAACCACTTTATTTCACTAGGAAAATAAATTTTAATTTTTACCACTCTACAATAGGCTTGACAAAACTGGTGACTTTTCCATGAATCCAATTAGTTTCTTACTTACTTTTTATTTTTACATTGTAAATATTTTTTCATTATTTTACTAAAAAATAATAAAAAAAATATTTTACCATGATTTATCTGAACTACTATTATTATGAATGGGAAGATAACTCATAAGTGAAATGTAAAAACAAGAACTTGTTCACAGAGATTCAAAGGATCATTTTCAATGTATTGAATAAAATATAGAGTTTGTGAGGAGCCAAATGACAAAATAGATCATGATTATCTTGAGAAAGTAGAACCTAAAAAATATAAAGAACATGAGAAAGTGGTGGAAGAAAATTTCCCACTAATTTTTTAAGTTGAAGAACCCAAGGAGGTAAAGGAGGAAGTACCTTAAGATTTATTCCACCTCACTTAACCATTTATGTAAGAGATTGGTGATAAAGACTCACCCACTGAGATATGCATGGGAGATCAACAATATTTGTATAATTTATGGAATGAGTATGAGGTGCAATATTGTAGAGACCCAAGCTTGACGTACATTGAAATTACATTACTTTTTCAGAATAATTAAAACATAACAAGAACCAACACTCAAGGACCGTAATAGTTTAGTATCTTTGGAAACTCAGAACATAATCTTCTAATCATGGTGAAAGATCTTCAACATCTCCCATAAAGATATTACCCTTTTGTTTTCCTACCTAAAAACTTTCTTTAAATCTTGGAGAAAAGAAAACATATAAAGGGTGAGCTCAAATGCTCAGTAAGGGTAAGCATGGAGAAAATAAAACAAATCATATACATTTGAACTTAAAAAAATATGAACATAAAGTTTAAACATCAAAATATTGAGAAATAAATCTTGGAAATACATAAGGCATAGATCATAAAGGAACATTAATCATGAAGAAAATATCTTGGGAATACAACATGTAATTGTGGAAAACCATTAAGCACATGATATGATTTCCATAGTAGCCAAGGCATTGCTTCCAAGACCATCTTAGCAGACAAAGTCCCTTACTGAATCGAGTTCACTCCTCGTTCCAGTCTTGTATCACTGAACCGGATTAACTTACCATTCCATCCATGTCTATCTCATTAGATATAAATCTTTACCCAATTCATTGGAGGGATATATAGGTCCCAAACATCTCATAATGAAATCATTCTTACTTGTGCCACAAAATAAACATAAAATAGTCATCATAACCCAAAGAATAAAATGGGTTTCATAAACATCATCCCATCATCACATAATCCATATAAAACAAATTAATATCATTTAATCATAAGAAAAATCACACCATATAAATAATAGATACATTATACTTGAAACATAAACATGCTAAATAATGTCATCTTAGATGGAAAATAGTTTTGATAAAACACTTGAAATGAATTTTTGAGTAAAATATCCTTTCTTCTTTAAAATCATTTTCTTTTCACAAAATGCCACACAATTTTAAAAGAAAAGGATTTTATTGAAAATAACCATGAAAACCTGTAGAGTAATATTCATGATGAAAAGACGTTATGAAACTGTAAAAATCCGTTCATGCCGTATAAGTTAAAAAAACATTCTTTTCGTAGTTTTGCCGGAAAAGTCAAAAAGTTCCTCGTATGGTAAACAAAAGAAAGATTCCTTCCATAACACAATGTAAAAGTCAAAGAGGGGTAAACATGACTTTAAAAATATATGGAAGAATATTAAAAATTTTATGAAAAACATTTCTATGGACATGGGTGAAAAAAATATAACCCCAGTAAATACTTATGTATAAGAAATCTCGGATAAAAATGAGATTTGAAAAATTATCCCTTACCTTAGGTCCAATTTCTTCCATACGTGTCCGAAACTCCTCTATAGTGGGTTTAAACATATTATTAACTTTTAAAATAACCATAATAATATTTATGATGTCATATATGATTCACTTATGAGTTTATATTACCTGTTATTTTGTCAATTCAATGTTAAAGCAGTGTTTTCGATAAAATCATTTCATTTATTGTATGTGTTTGGACTTTTTGTTCTTGATATTATTATTACTTATATCATGATTTAATTACTTCCAGAATGTAAAACATGATTTATATATCATATATATTCAGAATATATATATAATAGATAGATAAATGAAATGAAACACACCGTTCATTGAGACGGTAGGCCGTACGTAAGGATGAACACTGTTTTCCTTTCCTTATTGACTTGAATCGAAGTTAGTAGATGACATATATGTCACGACCTGTCCTCGGGGCCCATGCCGTGACTACCCCAAGCCCGCCTTCCATAGGCCAGGGGATGGCGACTAACACCAAAGGCGTAAATCCCAATAAAAAGGGAAGGCATTGCATTTATAAAAGTAAAAAAACACCATAGAGTACAAGTGGAAGAAATACACTAAGTAAAGCAATAAACAACGTACTTAAAATACAAGGGGCCGGAAATAAAAGCCCAAAAGAAAGATACAACTATAACTAAAAGTAAAGAACAACTCAAAGGATAACAGCTGAAGGGTGACAAGCACCTCCTAGATTGTCCACCACAGATCCTACCTGAAGGGTAGGTACAGATTTCTTCCTCAGCACTCCACGTCCGATCATCCGTTCGTCCGTCTCCTCCGGGTACCGACTCGTCGTGAGATCCACCTCCGGGTACCGACTTGTCGTGAGATCCACCTCCGGGTATCATCCATCTCTAAAAGCCTCAACCACGATTAGTGATGTCCGTCATCTGCAACCAACACAACAAGGTGCGGGCAAAGCCCGTGAACAGGTGAGTATACGATACTCAGTAGGGACCCCTAGACCCTCAAGGTTTCACTAAATCCAACAAGGATAATCACAAAGAAAGTTCTCAACAGATAACCCTTACTTAGGTATAATCCCATACTTATACCTAAGCTACAAAGTAACCCATCTCAGCCACAAGGTGTCACACAGTTATGAAGTCGACGGATAACCATTACTTAGGTATATTCCCATACATATACGTAAGTTATCTAGTAACCCATCTCAATCATGAGGAAAACACAAAGGTCAAAGACTCAGCTCAAACCAGGATTTTCATTATCGAAACCGTAACTGCTGAAGAGCTCCGTCTCTGACTAGTACAGTGATCCTGTCACGACTCCGAGAAACTGCTCACTAACCTAAGACTCCTGAGGTACTCCTCCTGTCGAGTACCGTGGGTCTTCCACCTCACAAAGTAGTGCTCCTCTGCCATGGGTTTTCCACCTCACACAGTAGTTCTCCCCCTCATAGCCTACAGAGGTACTCCTCCTATCGAGTACCGCGGGTCTGCCACCTCACAAAGTGGTTCTCCTCTGCCATGGGTCTTCCACCTCACAAAGTAGTGCTCCCCACTGGGCTATGCAAGTCACTCCGAATCGAATAAGAAAAGCAGTCATCAGGTCTCAGCCAACTACACAGTCTCCGTACTCCATACGCTCGTCTTCGGGAGGGTCTGATCCACGAGCTACAGGTCGATACTCCAAGTATCACAAAGTCCCATGAAGAAGTATCTCAAAGGACTGCCTCGTCATAAGGGTCTGAACGCAACAGACGGCTCGTCAATCGGACGCCCGGTCTGTGAGTTATTAGCCTTTTAGTCCCAGGGGCTCGGTTGGTTTCGTGTACGAACCAACCCGAATGTATCTAAACTGTACCCCGAAATCACATAGGGTATACTCATAGGGACCATTTCTCTATGTGATCACCAACAGCGCTGACGGTTTGTCAAACGGACGTCCGGTCTGAAAGTTATCGACTTTTCCGTTCGAGGGGCCAGGTTGGATTTTGGGTACAATCCAACCCGGCCATACTCCAACTGCGTCCAAACCTCGAACGGAGTAAGCCAAAGGTCCTTCTCACTAATAGGAATCCAAAAAAGTCGACGGCACGTCAATCGGACATCCGGAGCTCAAGTTATAGGCGTTTCCGCTCTGAGGGCCCGGTTGGTTTCGTGTTCGAACCAACCCGGCCGTACTCAAAGTTCTCCAAAACCTTGAGTATAATATACCAAAACTACCTTATCGATCCAAGGATCGCTACGAAACTGAAGGTGTGTTGATCGAAGGTCCGTAGCCCAAGATATGGGCAAAAGACCAGAAGTGATCTGAAAATGGGGGGTCTGGGCCCGGTCCGACCTGGCCCAACCCCCCCTGGGTCAGCCTGAACCGGGTCGACCCGACCCGGGTCCGAGTCTGACCCGGTAGGGCGGGGCCCGGGCCGGCGGGGCGCGGCCTGGCCCGGTTCGCGCAACCCGGCCCGAGCCGGCCGGGTGGCACGCTGGCTCGGCCAGTGAGCCGAGTGGGGGACGCGGTCCCCCGCGGCCTTTGCACTTCGCGGATGTGACGAGCGCCGCGTCCTCCTTCCCCGGATCCCACGCGGCCGTGGGATCCGGCTGCCTGTCGCCGTGGCTGAAGCCGTGGGGGTTCCTCCTGGGGGCGCGCCGCGGCGCCGTCGCCTCCGGGCAGCCGGCCGGTGCCGGCCGCCGCCTCCGGCCGCCGGCACCGCCGTGCCGGCAACCCGCACCGCCGGTGATGTCCGCGGGCCACCGGAGTTGCTCCGGTGGTCCGTTTTCAATTCCGTCTGCACCGGTGTTCATCTCGAGTCCCGTAATTTACTGCGAAGGCCTCAAATCACTGTTGCAGTCTCATTTCATTATCGTCATCAATCCGCGCACCAACAACAATCTGCGGAGGGTCCGGGCTTTGTTCGTTAGCCCGTACCCTCAGCGTTAGAGGTTTTCAATCAAGATCAAACTCAAACCAATCCCAAAAATTCACCCCGCAACCAACCCACACGAACGAGCGATCCGCGGATCAACCGGGCAAAGATTGTTCCGCGCTCATCGTCCTTTTCTCAAAAGATAAAGAGAAAATCAAATATAATTCCCCGACCTCGATGAAGTCGTCGAACGAGGTTTGTTGCAGGAAAAGGTCATCACGGATGACGGTGTCGCGGAACGATGCTCCATAAGCGCCGTCGGCATCGCGGTACATGGCGTCGCGGAGAAGAGGATCTTTAGCGTCGCGGTACACAGCGTCGCATCGTCGATCTCCGAGGAATCAGCGTTCTTCGTCATCCTTTGTCGGAGGCCGACGTTCTTCGTCGTTCTTCGCTTTCTTCAACAAGGAAGAACGCTCTTAAAGACTAGAGTTCTCTTCTTTGTTCCACACAACGAAACAACAGTAATAAAATAAGGTTTCCCATATTTTATTCCTCATGTCAACCCTTTCAAAATTCAAAAAGAATCCACGAATTAATTAACGTATGTTGACCAATTAGTGAGGCGTTTAATAAACCAAACAAATTCGAGAGTTGACTTGGAATTAAGTGGGGGTGCGGGTGCGTTACTCAATTAATTGCACGAAGGAGGTTTTAAGGGATTTTAAGGGGTGAGAGTCATGTGGACCCCACCTCACTAATATCCTACCCAGTGGAGTTAGGATATAATCGGTCCCACTCCAACCACCATGCCTAAGTTTAAACTACTTAGAAAATAAAATAAAAATTGTTGCACACATTTTATTTTATTCATTAGTTAACCCATTTTTTTAAAACCCTCACCCGAGCAAACTTAACTCTAGAAAAGGAGTTCCTAAGCAATTACTGGCGCTGCAGTTTCATCGATGCCCTCGGATTTTAATTTCAAACACCAGTTCAAAAGTTAGGAAAATCCGCTCATTCGTTCACTGAACGTATCCTAGCTAAACTTCGGAAATTGATTCCGGGCACACCGGGCCTCGGAATCAGGTGCTGTCTGAAACCGCGCACTCGTAAAATTCCAAAGAAATTAAAAAAAAATTCCTTGAAATTTCCAGGTCTTTAAATTACTCCCACCTCAGGGCTTTACATCCTCGTAAAGCTACAACACAAAACTAGGGAAACTAAAGGAGGTACCGAGCACGCATCTGAGCCTTACGCACCCATGTGCTCTCCTAGGGGTTCCCGTGCTGTCAGCGAAAGCGCAAAAGAGGAATCGGACGTCCCCATAGGACCCGATCCTATCGATCCTCAACCCCTACTAGATCCCTGTGAAAGTCATCCAGTCATCGATGTCCAACTACCTTAGAGCGATGATGTTTGAAGGATTATGCACGTATCTCTTCAGCTGAGGTACGTGGATGATATTATGCACCTGGTGAAACTGAGGTGGAAAGGTCAAGCGGTAACCACATCGCCTACCCTACTAAGGACCTAGAAAGGTCTGCTGAACCTCGGAGATAACTTGCCACCTCAACCACATCCCCATAAAACTCGTCGAGGTGAGACCCGTATAAGAACGTGATCGTCATCCTCGAACTCTAGAGGTCTCCATTTCCTGTTTAGAACTAAAACTCAAAACTCCTGCTGCCACGAGGGTAAGGTTGACTGACTCAAGAGTGATCGGCCGCACCCTCCTATGCATGAGTTTATCCTGTGCTGCCTAGGGTTTCCTTTTCACCGACCAAGGGAAACCCATCCCAACTCTGTAGATAAACCACAATATTTTTTTTTCTAATACCATCAATTTGTGTATGAACTGTGATTGCCTAGTCCATACTCAAACCAACGTTGTAAGGCCTCGACGCTGCCACCAAGAGATTCCAACCAAAACTCTCACCTCGAGGGTTAGATCACACTGTCGGCGTAAGTGTGATTATAGAGTATCCTCCCAAAGTTATCTCTAGACGTGAGGGTCAAGTCCGCGACTTACCAGAAACTCTAGGTCTGGGACAAGATTTGTGGAGGGAAGGAATGATTCAAACCAACATCTATTACTACGACAGCTAGTAGTGGACACAGACGTCTCTCGAATCATTATTAGATCCATTGATTCACACTCCTTGACCGCATGCAGCTACTCTTTTTCCCTGCCCTCTAGCTCCCTGAACCTGGGGGGATAACAAAGGCAGGTGGTTGTAACATGTTGAAATGTATACCACCACATGCTGTTTTCCTAGCTCCACCTCCACGTCTGCTACTCCGCAGACTCATCTGTCCTTAACAATCCTTCTTGAAACATTTACATGCTTGAGTCTCTGAGACTGGTGCCAGTTTCCTGTTTCTTACTACCCTGTGCAGTCTTCATCCGCTCCTGGATGATCTGCAACTTCTTTGCCAACGATCTATAAGAGCTGCTCAGATTTTCTCCTTTGCCGAGAGGAGAAATTCGGTCTCATCCCCTGGATGAACCTCACCCATTGCCTAATACAGTCAATCCTAACATGAATGATGTAGTCATGCCATAGACAACATCGTAAGGCCTCGACGTTACTACCAAGAGATCCAACCGTCACTCTCGCCTCCAAGGGTCGAGTCACATTGTTGGCATCAGTGTGAGGTCACTGGGTCTCCTCCAGTAGAAATCTCGAAAGTGAGGGTCACTTAAACTGTTTTTAACCGGTACCTCTCAGTATCAACCAAACAAATGGACATGATAGTAATCATCACAAAGATAAGTGTCTTTTATTATTGCAGCTCATAGTACAAAGACACAAATGAAACAACATCATGGAACTAGAAGTACCAATAACAAAAGGAATCCACTAGTTCCACTCCTGTCCACCTACTTCCAGAGCTCTACTACCTTGTCCACCGCAAGGCTGTCACTCAAGAACTCGCCGCTTCTTCTGTCTCGGTGGCTCCTCCAACACCTGCAGATCAACTATGCGGGGAGCCAGACAGTCACGTGCCATGTGACCCTTCCTACCGCAGGAGAAAAACTATCCGTTTCTGGTACGCCTGGCTCTGACTCCACCCCGGGTGCCCCGCACTACCGATCCTATAACCCAAGATTGCCCATCTGCTGGTCTGGTCCTCTTGTACCACTACATCATCTGTCTACTTCCCACAGATGACTCGACTACTGATCGAAAATCCTACGACAAAGGCAATAGCTCCTGAGCATGCTCGGAGTGTAGAGTCACTGGTATGAACTTCACCCTGAAGAAGGTCTCGAAGTCTCCCCATGTGAAGGTCATCTCATCACAAAACTGGAGCATCCGGCTCCAGCATCTTCCTGCAGCTGCCTGAAGGAGGCTGGCAGCAAAGTTCATCATAAAGTCCGCTGGTGTACCCACTATCCTGAAAACTCCCACCACAGCCCCCAACCAATCCTCAGACGCCTGTGGGTCCGTCTCTCCCCAGAACCTGGGTCGCCTCTGGCGTTGGAACTTGTGCAGCGCGCTCAAGTAGCCTACATCACCTACTGCTGGGGCTGGTGGCATCAGTGGCCCAACGTATGGTAGTATCGATGGTGCCTCAACTGTTAGAGGGCCCTGTACCGAGGCCTCATCACTCGACAGACTGTCAGTACGTACATCCCTTTGGCCTCAAGCTGGTCGTCCGTGGAAAGACATCCTGAAAGAAACATATGTGACACGGTCAAACGATTATACATGGTGAGCTGACCTGATTTGAGATGTTTTAAGGGTAAAACCTTTGAAAACACATACGCAATTAGTGTTTTCGTGCACTAAGTCAGAAATCAGATATCAGGGTCCTAGTGTATGGATACGTCGGCCGCCCGCACCAACAGTGGACTCCCTGAACTGAAAACCACACTCGGTACCCTTAACACTATTTCTTCACAGAAAAGAAATATCAGAGTTATAAGTTTTTCGGTAGAACCGACTCCTCTGATACCAATTTGTCATGACTCATCCTCGGGGCCCATGCCGTGACTACCTCAAGCCCGCCTTCCATAGGCCAGGGGCTGGAGACTAGCACCAAAGGCGTAAATACCAATAAAAACGGAAGGCACTGCCTTTATAAAAGTAAACAAAACACCACAGAGTACAAGCAGAAGCAATACACTAAGTAAAGCAGTAAACAATGTACTGAAAATACAAGGGGCTGGAAATACAAGCCCAAAAGAAAGATACAGCTACAACAAAAAGTAAAGTACAACTCCAAGGATAACAGCTGAAGGGTGACAAGAAGCTCCTGGATCGTCCACCACATATCCACCTGAAGGGTAGGTACAAATGTCTTCCTTAGCACTCCACATCTGATCGTCCGTCAGTCTGTCTACTCCGGGTACCGACTCGTCGTGAGATCCACCTTCGGGTACCGACTCGTCGTGAGATCCACCTCCGGGTACCATCCAGCTCTAAAATACTCAAACACGATCAGTGATTTCCATCATCTGCAACCAACACAATGAGGTGCGGGCAAAGCCCATGCAGGGGTGAGTATACGATACTCCGGATACTCCGTAGGGACCCCGAGACCCTCAAGGTCTCACTAAATCCAACAAGGATAATCACAAATAAAGTTCTCAATAGATAACCCTTAATTAGGTATAAGCCCATACTTATACCTAAGTTACCAAGTAACCCATCTCAGCCACGAGATGTCACACAGTTATGAAGTCAACGGATAACCACTACTCAGGTATATGCCCATACATATACGTAAGTTATCTAGTAACCCATCTTAATCAAGAGGAAAACACAAAGGTCAAAGACTCAGCTCAAACCAGGATTTTCATTATCGAAATCGTAACTGCTGAAGAGCTCCGTCTCTGACGAGTACAGTGATCTCGTCACGACTCCGAGGTACTGCTCACTAACCTAAGACTGCTGAGGTACTCCTCCTGTCAAGTACCGCGGGTCTGCCACCTCACAAAGTAGTGCTCCTCTGCCATGGGTCTGCCACCTCACACAGTAGTGATCCCCCTCATAGACTACAGAGGTACTCCTCCTATCGAGTAACGTGGGTCTGGAACCACACAAAGTAGTGCTCCTCTGCCATGGGTCTACCACCTCACAAAGTAGTGCTCCCCACTGGGCTATGTAAGTCACTCTGAATCGAATCGGACAAGCTGTCATCAGGTCTTAGCCAGCTACACGGTCTCCGTACTCCGTACGCTCGTCTCCAGAAGGGTCCGCTCCATGAGCTACAGGTCGATACTCCAAGTATCACAAAGTCCCACGAAGAAGTATCTCAAAGGACTGCCTTTTCATAGGGGTCTCAATGCAACAGACGGCGCGCCAATCGGACGCCCGGTCTGTGAGTTATTAGCTTTTTTGTCCCAGGGGCCCGGTTGGTTTCGTGTACGAACCAACCCGACTGTATCTCAACTGTACCCCAAACTCACATAGGGTATACTCATAGGGACCGTTTCTCGACGTGATCACCAATGCCGCTGACGGTTCGTCAAACGGACGTCCGGTCTGAAAGTTATCGGCTTTTCCGTTCCCGGGGCCCGGTTGGATTTCAGGTATAATTCAACCCGGCCATACTCCAACTCTGTCCAAACCTCGAGCAGAGTAAGCCAAAGGTCTGTCTCACTAAGAGGAATCCAACAAAGTGTACGGCACGTCAATCGGACGTCCGGAGCTCAAGTTAGAGGCGTTTCCTCTCCGAGGGTCCGGTTGGTTTCGTGTTCAAACCAACCTGGCTGTACTCAAAGTTCTCCGAAACCTTGAGTGTAATATACCAAAACGACCGCCTCGATCCAAGGATCGCTACACAACTGACGGTACGTCGATCGGAGGTCCATAGCCCAAGATATGGGCAAAAGACCGGAAGTGATCTGAAAATGGGGGTCTGGGCCCAGTCCGACCCGGCCCAACCCCCCGGGTTGGCCCGAACCGGGCGACCTGACCCGGGTCCGGGTCCGACCCGGTAGGGCACGGCCCGGCCCGGCTGGGCGCGGCCCGACCCGGCGGGGCACGGCCTGGCCCGGTCCGCGCAACCCGACCTGGGCCGGCCGGGTTGCACGCTGGCTCGACCAGCAAGCCGAGTGGGGGACGCGGTCCCCCATGACCTTTTCTCTCCATGGACGCGGCGAGCGCCGCGTCCTCCTTCCCTGGATCCCGCGCGACCATGGGATCCGACCGCCTTCCACTGCGGCTTCAGCCGTGACGGTTCATCCTGGCGGCGCGCCGGGGCTACGCCACCTCCGGGCGGCCGGCCGGTGCCGGCCGCCGTCTCCGGCCGTTGGCGCCACTGCACCGGTGACCCGCACTGCCGGTGATGTCCGCGGGTCACCGGAGTTGCTCCGGTGGTCCGTTTTCAATTCCGTCTGCGCCAGTGTTCATCTCTTTTCCCGTAATTTACTGCGAAGGCCTCAAATCACTGTTTCGGTACCGTTTCATCATCGCCGTCAATCCGCGCACCAACAACAATCTGCGGAGGGTCCGGGCTTTGTTCGTTAGCTCGTGCCCTCCGCGTTAGAGGTTTTCAATCAAGATCAAACTCAAACTAATCCCGAAAATTCACCCCGCAACCAACCCACATGAACGAGCGATCCGTGGATCAACCATGCAGATATTGTTCCGCGCTCATCGTCATTTTCTCAAAAGATAATGAGAAAATCAACTATAATTCCCCTACCTTGATGAATTCCTCGAACAAGGTTCGTTGCGGGAAAAAGTCGTCGCGAAAGACGGCGTCGCAGAACGATGATCCATAAGCGTCGTCGGCGTCGCGGTACAGGTCATCGTAGAGAAGAGGATCGTCGGCGTCGCGGTATACGACATCATGTCGTCGATCTCCGAGGAATCAGTGTTCTTCATCATCCTTCGTCGGAGGCCAGCGTTCTTCGTCGTTCTTCGTGTTCTTCAATAAGGAAGAATGCTCTTAAAGACTAGAGTTCTCTTCTTTGTTCCACACAACGAAACAACAATAATAAAATAAGGTTTCCCTTATTTTATTCCTCATGTAAACCCTTTCAAAATTCAAAAAGAAGCCCTGAATTGATTAACGTGTGTTGACCAATTAATGAGGCGTTTAATAAACCAAACAAATTTGAGAGTTGACTTGGCATTAAGTGGGGGTGCGGCTGTGTTACTCAATTAATTGCACGAAGGAGGTTTTAAGGGATTTGAAGGGGTGGGGATCGTGTGGGCCCCACCTCACTAATATCCTACCTAGTGGAGTTAGGATATAGTGGGTCCCACTCCAACCACCATGCCTAGGTTTAAACTACTTATAAAATAAAATAAAAATTGTTGCAAAAATTTTATTTTATTCATCAGTTAACCCATTTTTTTAAAACCCTCACCCGAGCAAACTCAACTCTAGAAAAGGCCTTCCTAAGCCATTACCGGTGCTGCAGTTTCATCGGTACCCTCGAATTTCGATTCCGAGCACCGGTTCAAAATTTAGGGAAACCCGCTCGTTCGTTCACTGAACGTACCCGAGCTAAACTTCGGAAATTGATTTCGGGCACACCGGGCCTCAGAATGAGGTGCCGTCTGAAACCGCGCACACGCAAAATTCCAAAACAATTAAAAAAAACATTCCTTGAAATTTTAGGGTCTTTAAAATATATATATACATAAATACAGTAGCATTATTATGTTATATATACCATTATTATTCATTATATATACTTTATAATCATTCTTGAATGGTTAACATGGAGAATGAATCTCATCGCGTCGTGGAGACGGTAATCCGTACGTTCGCAGGAGCGATGATATCGTTCCCATAATTATTGAATGGAATTGGAGTGGATGATATAATATCTCAAAATCAGTATTATGTTATAATAACCATATATAGTTATTCTTTACACCATTATACCCATCCAAGTAAGGTGGTGGTGGAAAAACAGATTACACCACGACGTGGAGACGGTATTCCGTATGTACGCACGCGTGGTGATTTCGTTTTCCATAGGATGGATAGAAGTTGAAATGGGTTTGTTTAATATTTATAATAACATATCAGTATATTAGTTATACTGATGTTATTACTTTATAATAAAACTACTAAATAAGAATAAGTTGAAGAAGAAAGAAACTTGAAAGAATCGGTAGAAGATATTACCTCTTCTTCGACGCACCTCTTTGAAGGTTCCTCTTAAGTCACTAGAGTTGGTCTTTTAAGAAGACCATACGCTTTATAATATAACTAGATAGGTTGAGAAGATAAATTGGCAGGGGTTTTCTGATCCTGAAAGCTCAAAATTGAGTGAAGAGGAGAGGGAAGGAGGTGCCCTTATATAGGAGAGGAGAGGGGCACTTTTGGAAACCTCAAAAATATTAATTAATAATAAAACGAAACACCACATAAAAACCTCCAAAAATGAATCAATTAGAATATGAGATGAGATAGGGTTGTAATCTCATCAAACAATAAAATTTAGACATGTTTTAAATTTATTTTAAACCTTATCAACTTGATTTATCATTATTTAATCTATTTAATTTTATTTGTGGTAATAAAATTATAAATTATATATTGTTATAAATACATACTTAAATTCTATCACTTTTCCATAATTGGATACTTTATAACCTTTTCGACCATATAATTTTCAATTTTTAGTTTTTAAATATTTTTGTGATTTTTAAATAATTTAATAATATGTTATTTTTATAAAATATCAGTAGTGTCAATTTTAAGACTATTTATTATTTGAATTTAAATAAAAATCACACAGAAGATATGTTCTAAAAAAAATATATAATAGATTCATAACATGTCATATTCATCAAAAAAATTCATGGGGCACATTAATTTGTTCATATATTATTTATTTTAATATTTTTAAAACCATTTATTTGGTATATCTCTTAATAAAATACTTACTACAACATTTTTGTATAATTATTTAATATACTTATTTGTTGCATAAAAATTAAAAATAAAATCCATTGATGAATATAAATATAATAACTTTAATAATAATATTTTTACTTGAATTTATAATCTTAAAATCACAACATTTAAATTGTTATATTTATTAAATTATGAAGGTGACATCTTTGACATCATTTAAAATAAAACAATATAAATGTCCTAATTGGTTTTATAAGGCTCCAAATGGTCCAAAAATCGACACTTGGATGATTAGGGTATAGATATACTCGACCAATAATGTTTGGTCAAGTTTATAGTCCTTTTGATAGGTATTGTTATTTTAATAAAAACTATATTATTGATTTTTCACTAAATAAATAATTTCTACATCATTAATGTATAAGCTATTAAAGTAATTAAATATTTCTTTAAAATTAAAAATAAATTACCATGATAAATAAAAACATTTTACCTTTAAAATGAGTATTTATAATCTAATTTATATTCTCTATAACCTTATATTAAAAATAATCTAATTATTAAAGTTTGAGTGAGACATATTTCATTTTCCTTTAAATAAAATAAATAAAAGGTCTTAATCAAATACAAGTGGGTTCCATTAGATTCAATTTCGGCCGAAGTATGATTTAGAGAAAAATATAATCATCCAATTATATTAATACAAGTGTTAGGGTAATTTTATAATATTATATTTACCCTTAATTAATCGATTTTTCTTTAACTATGGTAAATAAAATTTACCGTAGTTACTATTCATAATGCCTAAAAATAAAAAGTAGCTTATTAACATAATTTGGACCTACTAATTCCAAATATGGAATAAATTTTTCCAAATTCAAAACATAAAATTTTCAGTATTTAATTTAAAATTAATCCCACTGTTGAGAAAACGAGTTTTAAAAGTTAAAATGTTGCAAAAGATTGAAATGTTTTTACTTATGAATTCAGTGTAAAATTAATGCTAATGACTTAAACTATATTAAATGGTAAAAATATATTCTATTTATACATTAAAACCATTCAATATTATAATCTTACCATATAAATTATCTCAATGAAAAAAGTTGTTTTTAATTAAAATTTAGCATATTTTTACTATTCATCAAAATAAGAAACTTATCAAAAAAATATCAAAAATTTATCCAAAGTAAATTTTTATATCCTGATTCAAAATAAGAATTTTATTTTTTCAAATTGAACTTATAAACATATCAAAAACTAGATTTAATGTGGGTGCTCTATCAAAAGGTGGTAAAACTGCATTTTTTGAAAAATACTTATTTTACCTGAAAAATTTATTTTGTTCTCATACCATGTTCTATAAAATGTGTAAGATCAATTATAATGTCATAAAATTAAAAATGTAGTTACTAATATTCATAATGGCTAGTTCATAATAATATTATAACAATATATCATTGTTTAGTGAAACTCAGTATTGCATACAACACACGCTATTGAGGAAGGTTGCTCTTATGTGCAACACAAGCCAAGAATAGTGTTTATGTATAATATAAGCTAATACGGTGTTTCATATAGCACAAGATAATTTTGGTATAACTTACAACACAAGACATCAATGAAATTAAAAGAATATTTTTCATAAAATATCGGGGTGTTACATTCTACATCCCTTAAAATGAATTTCGCCCTCGGAATTCATCGTGGTTATAAATCGTTTACTACTTGAAAGTTTCTTTTATAGAAACCCACATCGTAAAAAGAAATACTAAAACTTAATTTTAATAACTAAAGTATGAAATGTAATAGTTACCCAAATTAACTCATCACTAGGTTTCCGCATAGGAGAACATAGGTGAAAATATGGGCATGAAAGAGAAATCTAACCATTAATTTCGGATGGAGAGTGGTAGAGAACATGTCTATGAAAAAGCCAACAATCACAAATCCATAAATTTGTGATGATCTAAGGTACCATCTGATTCATCGGATATGAGAGTACTAGGACAACATTTTTGGTTTTCAAGATCATTTCCCTAACATTGATGAATTTTTACATAAGGAGAAATACTTACTTGAGTTTAGTGTAATATCATCATTGGTCATTCCATGAACAATTTCCAATTCATCTCTTATTTAATGAAATGAAGTTGAATTTTTCATTCTTGAAGTATTAGCAGATCATACGATAGGATGATAGGTCATTCCATCTGTCTCAAACATAAGGTTAGAAAAAGTTATTAAATATACATAAGTCCATCTATGGTGAGACTAATCATATATGGTTCCAAAAATGGACTTATACATCATCTATCATACCAATTAATAAAATAAAACTAAAATCTACTAACCAGGGAATTCTTTTAGGCCAGTGGTAGGCAATAAATGCCTGTCGCACTTCGGTTGTGGGTTCAATTCCCGCAACCTTGTCCGACGCGACGGGTTGTCATTCGTCCTGCAGGTTGTACTTTTTCTAAAACTACACTATTATAAAATTACAGAAATAATATCGAAAAAAAAGTTTTAACCTTAAACAATACTATCTGATGTATGACATAATCTATTCCAATCTTTAGACTTATCCAAAATACATCTGTCCAATCTCATTGTATAAAGAAAACAATTAGTGGAAAGGTCACATAACACGCACATGAATACCATCATTTATCCCCATATATCATAATATATATCTTGTTGATCGCATTCCAAACATGTGAATACCTTAATCATGTATTCTCTTGAAACATGAATTACTATATAACCTTAGTGAAAACATGAATTCTGTCAAAATTTAACTCTTTCCCCATACCAAAATCCCAAAATTTCAATATACTCAAACCATGATATCACACTGTCCTTATATCAGTCATGAGATCATTAATACTATCAAACATCTCATTATCTCCTTATCACTTCATTATGCACATATCATCTACTTTCTAAAAATATATGAATAAAATTTCATGGTTACCGGTACCATTCAACATATACTTTCAAATACTTTAGGAAAAAGAATAGTGTAACAATCCTTAGATGTGTCTTTATTCCATAGTACCATTACCTATACAACATAACTCTTGATAAACATAAATCATTCCACTACCTTCTTAAACCATTGACCGAGATTCAACAATTCTTTCATCTCACATATCATTTTTAGTCTCTTCATCATCATCAATATAAATACTACCCATACAACCATGATGATTCTCTTCATGAGACTTTCCCTTAGGGTATTGGTTTACATAATGCCCGTACATTCCACATTTAAAACATTTAACCATTATTGATATCTTAGAAATACCATTATCCTTTTCCATTATGTTAACTGAACCTTTTATTTTACAATTACTGGCTTTGTGTCCTTATTCTCCACACCCAAAGAATCTTCCAGTTCCTTTGAAACATTCTCCCTGATGCCTCTTCCCACATGATTTACATGAGGGAAATTGAACCTTCTTTCCTCAATGATCATCATGAAACTCTATCTTTCTATTATTAGCTGAGTCAGGAAACTTACCAAAGTTGAGATTATTGATCATATAATTATATTTCTGATTAGGCATAATAACAATGTTTGGACTTCCAAATCCCATTTCATTTGGTTTCTCATGAAGAATATCATTCCATTGTTCATCATATCCTCCATTATCATGAATCTTCCTGTTTCCAGCCATTTTATAAAACCCAAAAAGAATAGTGTGAGAGGAAAAAATCATAATCAAGGGGAAGTACCTTCAATATCTAACATATTAGGTTAAATTCTAAGATCTTTATCGTAATTCTAAGACTATAACCTATACTTATACGTAACCTTAGGGACATCCCTAAACATAACTTAGAAATATCTCTAGGGATTTCACTAAAGTTTTCGCATCCTAGTTTCCAAAGGTTAACTAAACCTTTCCTCGGATACTAAATGTATAGAACAAAGATTTAAGTACATGGAAATTACATTACTTTTACAGAATAATCAATACCTAATAAGAACCAACACTCAAGGACCATAATAGTTTAGTGTCTTCAAAAACTCAGAACATAATCTTCTAATCATGGTGAAAGATCTTCAACATCTCCCATAAAGATATTACCATTTTGTTTTCTTACCTAAAACCTTTATTTAAATCCTGGGGAAAAGAAAAAATATAAAGGGTGAGATCAAATGCTCAGTAAGGGTAAGCATGGATAAAATAAAACAAATCATATACATTTTAACTTAAAAAAAACATGAACATAAAGTTTAAACATCAAAATCTTGAGAAATAAATCTTGGAAATACATAAGGCATAGATCATAAAGGAACATTAATCATGAAGAAAATATCATGGGAATAAAACATGTAATTGTGGAAAACCATTAAGCACATGATATGATTTCCATAGTAGCCAAGGCATTGCTGCCAAGACCATCTTAGCGGACAAAGTCCCTTACTGAATCGAGTTCACTCCTCGTTCCAATCCTGTATCAGTGAACCAGATTAAAGTACCTTTCCAGCCATGTCTTATCATGAGATATAAATATTTAAAAAACTCATTGGAGGGAGATATAGGTCCCAACCATCTCATAATGAAATCATTCTTACTTGTGCCACAAAATAAACATAAAACATTCATCATAACCAAAAGAATAAAATGAGTTTCATAAACATCATCCCATCATCACATAATCCATATAAAACAAATGGATATCATTTAATCATAAAAAAATCACACCATGTAAACAATAGATACATTATACTTGAAACATAAACATGATAAATAATGTCATCTTATATGGAAAATAGTTTTGATAAAACACTTGAAATGAATTCTTGAGGAAAATATCCTTTCTTCTTTAAAATTGTCTTCCTTTCACAAAATGACACACAATTTTAAAAGAAAAGGATTTTAATAAAAATAACCATGAAAAATTATAGATTAATCTTAATTATTAAAAGGTGTTATGAAACTGTAAAAATCTGTTCATTCTGTATAAGTTAAAAAAAACATTCTTCTCGTAGTTTTGCCGGAAAAGTCAAAAAGTTCCTCGTATAGTAAACAAAAGAAAGATTCCTTTTATAAAACAATGTAAAATTTAAAGAGAGGTAAAAATGACTTTAAAAATACATGGAAGAATATTAAACACTTTATGAAAAACATTTCTATGGACATGGGTGAAAAAAATATAACCCCAGTAAATACTTACGTATAAGCAATCTCGGTTAAAAATGAGATTTGAAAAATTATCCCTTATCTTAGGTCCAATTTCTTCTATATGTGTCTGAAACTCCTGTATATTGGGTTTAAACATATTATTAAGTTGTAAAAAAACCATAATAATATTTATGATTCCATATATGATTCACTTATGACTTTATATTACCCGTTCTTTTGTCAATTCCATGTTAAAGCAGCGTTTTCGATAAAATCGTTTCATTTATCGTACGTGTTTGGACTTGTTGGTCTTGATATTATTATTAATTATATCATGATTTAATTACTTACATAATTTAAAACATGATTTATATATCATATATATTCAGTATATATATATATAATAGAAAGATAAATTAAATGAAACACACTGTTCATGGAGACGGTAGGCCGTACGTACGCATGAATGTTGTTTTTCTTTCCTTATTGACTTGAATCGAAGTAAGTAGATTATATATATATATATATACATAAATCCAGTAGCATTATTATGTTATATATACCATTATTATTCATTATATATACTTTATAATCATTCTTGAATGGTTGACATGGACAATGAATCTCATCGCGTCGTGGAGACGGTAATCCGTACGTACGCACGAGCGATGATATCCTTCCCATAATTATTGAATGGAATTGGAGTGGATGATATAATATCTCAGAATCATTATGATGTTATAATAACCATATATAGTTATTATTTACACCATTATACCCATCCAAGTAATGTGGTGGTGGAAAAACAGATTACACCACGGCGTGGAGACGGTATTCCGTACGTACGTACACGCGGTGATTTTGTTTTCCGTAGGATAGATAGAAGGTAAAATGGGGTTGTTTAATATTTATAATAACATATAAGTATATTAATGATACTAATGTTATTATTTTATAATGAAACAACTAAAGAAGAATAAGTTGAAGAAGAAAGAAACTTGAAAGAATCGGTATAAGAGATTACCTCTTCTTCGACGCACCTTTTTAAGCTTCCTATTAAGGCACTAGAGTTGGTCTTTTTAGAAGAAAAAAACCTCTATAATATAACTAGAGAGGTTGAGAAGAGATATTGGCAGGTTTTGGCCAAGATTGAAGGCTCAAAATTGAGTGAAGAGGAGAGGGAAGGAGGTTCCCTTATATAGGAGAGGAGAGGGGCACTTTTGGAAACCTCAAAAATATTGATTAATAATAAAATGAAACCCCACTTAAAAACATTCAAAAATGACTCAATTAGAAGATGAGATGAGATAGGGTTGTAATATCATCAACCAATAAAATTCAGACATGTTTTACGTTTATTTTAAACCTTATCAACTTGATTTATCATTATTTAATCTATTTAATTTTATCTGTGGTAATAAAATTCTAAATTTTAAATTGTTATAAATACATACTTAAATGATGTAAATTTTCCATAATTGGATACTTTATAACTTTATAGACCATATAATTTTCAATTTGTAGTTTTTAAATATTTTGTTTTTTTTTAAATAATTTAATAATATGTTATATTTATAAAATATCAATAGTGTCAATTTTTCTACTATTCATTATTTGAATTTAAATAAAAACCACAGAGAATATATGTTCAAAAATAATAATAATAGATTCATAACATGTAATATTCATCAAAAAAATTCACGGGGCACATTAATTTGTTCATATATTATTTATTTTAATATTTTTAAAACCATTTATTTGGTATATCTCTTAATAAAATAATCACTACAACATTTGTTGTATAATTATTTAATATAATTATTTGTTGCATAAAAATTAAAAATAAAATCTTACGATGAAGATAAATATAATACCTTTCATAATAATATTTTAATAGAATTTATCATCTTAAAATCACAACATTTAAATTGTTATATTTATTAAATTATAAAGGTGACATCTTTGACATCATTTAAAGTAAAATAATATAAATGTCCTAATCAGTTTTATAAGGCTCCAAATGGTCCAAAAATCGACCATTGGATGATTAGGGTATATATATACTCGACCAATAATGTTTGGTCAAGTTTCAGATCCTTTTGATAGGTATTTTTATTTTAATAAAAACTATATTATTGATTTTTCACTAAATAAATAATTTCTACATCATTAATGTATAAGCTATTAAGGTAATTAAATATCTCTTAAAAATTACAAATAAATTACCATGATAAAGAAAAAAAATTTTATATTTAAAACGAGTATTTATAATTGAATTTATATTCTGTATAATATTATATTAAAAATAATCTAATTATTAAAGTTTGAATGAGACATATTTCACTTTCCTTTAAATAAAATAAATAAAAGGCCTTAATAAAATACAAGTGGGTTCCATTAGATTCCATTTCGACCCAAGTATGATTTAGGGAAAAATATAATCATTCAATTATATTAATACAAGTGTTAGGGTAATTTTATAATTTTATATTTACCCTTAATTACCCGATTTATCTTTAACTATGGTAAATAAAATTTACTGTAGTTACTATTCATAATGCCTAAAAATAAAAAGTAGCTTATTAACATAATTTGTACCTACTAATTCTAAATATGGAATCCATTTTTCCAAATTCAAAATACAAAATTTGCAGTATTTAATTTAAAATTAATCCCGCTGTTGAGAAAACGAGTTTTAAAAGTTAAAACATTGTAGAAGATTGAAATGTTTTTACTTATGAATTTAGTGTAAAATTAATGCTAATGACTTACATTATATTAAATGGTAAAAATATATTATATTTATATTCTAAAACCACTCAATATTATAATTTAACCATATAAATTATCTCTATGAAAAAAGTTGTTTTTAATTAAAATTTATCGTATTTTTACTATTCATCAAAATAAGAAACTTATCATAAAAATATCAAAAATTTATCCAAAGTAAATTTTTATATCCTGATTCAAAATAAGAATTTTATTTCTTCAAATTGAAATTATAAACATGTCAAAAACTAAATTTAATGTGGGTGGACCATCCAAAGGTGGAAAATCTGTTTTTTTTGAAAAATACTTATTTAACCTGAAAAATTTATTTTGTTCTCATACCATGTTATATAAAATGTGTAAGATGAATTGTAATGGAATAAAATTAAATATTTAGTTACTAATATTCATAACATCTAGTTCATAATAATATTATAAAAATATATCATTGTTTAGTGAAACTCAGTATTGTGTACAACATACGCTGTTGAGGAAGGTTGCTCTTGCGTGCAACACAAGCCAAGAATAGTGTTTACGTATAATACAAGCTAATATGGTGTTGGGAATAGCACAAGATAATTTTGGTGTATCATACAACACAAGAAATCAATGAAATAAAAAAAAATATTTTTTATAAATCTCGGGGTGTTACAAATATGATCTCCCTATCCTTGAAAAAGTATAAGATCCAGTACATTTGTATCTCACTATAGCCATGGAAGAAGAAGAAACCACCCGAGTGGTGCAATTTGAAGAAATACTGGAGTATCCTGACTACCTGCCTCCACATATTACAAATAATTTCCAAGATTCACTTTTCACTGAGTAGGAGATTGAAGTTGAACTATCCCAGGGAGATAACCCATTTTCAACTTTATTTCATTCAGTTTTATTGAAGTTGATTTGAGTGTCACCCCCTATTGTTTTGATTTTTTAGACTCATCTAACTTTTATTTTTTCCTGGAGGAAGATGATAAAAAATAAACATGTTGAGGAACTTTTGGAGATTCTTGAAAACATTTAACATTTATTAGAGGAATCCCATGAGGAGATCCAAGTGGCTACGCATGAATAATGAGAGACACAATATGATTATATAAAAGGGAGATTTTTTATATTAATCGTTCTTTCATTAATTTTGTTAATATTATATTAAACTCTAACTCTCCCTTTGATTATTATATTGATGCATCATATCTAGAGGATACATTGGATGTTGAAGAAGATGTTTCATAAGAATCAATGAATAAAGAGAAGGATCCATACTTAATCCTAATAACACCAAGAAAGATGTACCTAATTGTTAAGGGGATGGATCTAGTATACTCTTTCCATGGATTCATCAACACCAAAGAATAATAAGTAAAAGATGGAAGAAAAAACATGTGGTGGTTCAAGTTTAATAAACTCCATCCACCAAAAGAATATATAAAATAGTTGGTATTATCCATATAGAGGCTGTCAAAACCCAACGCCCACTTGGGGGATTATAAAAAATTTTATATATCTATTTTAATTTATATAAATTTAATTTCTAGTTTATTTCTTAATAATTAATTTTAGGAATATATTAGGATGTATAGTTATTTCCCTATATAATTTTTATCTTACTTTGACATAGTCATTTTTTCCTAAAGAGTAATTTTATTTATTTTTGTCTATGGTGGTGATTGAAAAATCATCCCCAAACATCAAAAAGTGGAGGAAAAAAGATTCATTTCAATGGGATTATGAGTTTTAAATTTATTATTTTTCTTTTACACCCACAATTTAAAATCTTTTTTTGAGATTTAAAATAAATTTCATTCCCTTCTTTGAGCCCTTGAACTCTAGTGTCGATCTAGGAGACATGAGTTTTATAGGAAAATCATTATTCTATGTTTTAATTTTTACTATTGACATAACTAGATGAGTTAAATAGTAAAATTAATGACTAAGGTTAAGCATGAGGGGAGGAATTTAAAAAATCATGATTTTTTTGGGAAAACTTGATTTTTGTAAATGAAAGTCTCCTTAGATTTGGAATATTTTGAATTTATGGGATTAATATTGATGGGTGTATTGTTTTTGTGAATTTACATGTGAAATTTCACAAAACCATATTTTATCACTCATAATAAAATTTTGAACCAAATATTTCCCATTCTTTCTTTAGTATGTTACTTGAGAGACCTGTCCAAGTTATCTTCTAGAACATTCCTCACATCTTATCAAATCTATGACTAGATAGAATCATTTTTAATACGATTGAGGCATTTTATTGTTTATACCCTTTCTCCTTATACCCACATTGACATAAACCCTTATTTTTCACATTAAATCCATGAATTACCTTGATTGGAAATGATCCATGTTATAAGCCTATTATATCCATCCCTACCCAACCTATAATATGTTAAATGATATTCAAATAACTATGTGTGTGTATGGGGGGTCATGGTAGATGGGGATTCACTTCATTTTTATGGGGTTTATGATTATATTTAGAGAGGTTCTTATGTTATCATTCATCGTAATATATTATTTATCACTATTGTAATAAAAAAAGAGAAAAGAAAACGAAAAAAATTAAAAAAATTAAAAAATGGGTTGCAACTTGGGAGGATCAAAAATCACCTTTTCTGGATCAATTATATATTTTTTTCTATGTGGTTAGGTTATGGATGTTATATTTTTATTAAACACAACTTTTGAAAAAGAAAAAAAATAAAAAAAGAAAAAAATAAATGGGTGATTCATTAACTATGCTTACTTGTATCATGTGCCTACTTTGAGCTTTGGGGATGAGAGATGAAATTTTTGTAGGAGTATTTATTTGAGATTATATTTTTATATCATGAAATTTTATAAAGATTCCAACATTCTATTTGAGCTTATTTTTTTTCATTACCCACCAACCTTAAGCATCAAAGACATTTGAACTTTAATGTAAAGCCTTCATGAGTAATTTTGATTTCTGCATTTATGTGATGGAGATGTAAAATTCCTTTCAATAATATGATAAGTGACATGATCTTGAGGTATGATCACAATGAGTAAAAATAAATAAATTTGAGGAAAATTTTAAAGTGGTATGCACATTAATGATGAATTAAGAAATAAAATTTGAAGAAAGGAATCATTGTTATTTTGAAAGAGTAAAAGTAAAATGCTATATTGACATGTTTCTTTAAAAAGCAGGAAGTTGGATAAATTATTTTGTGTGTAATTTAGATGTATATTTTCCATTGATGAACATTTAGTTTTTTTAATTTTAAAATTTAAACATGGGTAGAATGAAATTACTTTGTGCTGTTATTGAGATTACATGCTTAGAGGAAAGCAAGTTATAAGTGTGGGATAATTGATAGAACAATATTTTACATGTATATTTTAATATAAAAAAATTATTTTTGAACATTAATTGGTTAATATTTCTAGTATTTAATTGTTTTTTAAAATTTTATGGTAAGAAACATGAAATGATCAAAATAGGCTCTAAGGTAAGGATTTCATGATACAAGTGATACCTGATAATAAAAAATGTTTCAAGAACCATGTCCAAGGATTAAAAATGAATAATCAGTAAATAATAGAGTGAAACTATATTAATAAACCAATCTATGACATAAATAGTTAATTTATGATGTAAAAGTTGAATAATTAAAGGTGTAAAACAAAGTGTAAATGAATAATCACATCATGCCACACATTTTAACTTTTTAGGCCAAAAATTCAAGCCATAAAACCTCTTTTTGGGTGCTGCCTCAATGATTCAGGGTCATAAAAAACATATTTACAATATAAAAGTTTCAAATGGGTTTAGAAATGGTGACATTGGATGTTAATTAATGTCAGGACCGTGCCTAAAGTACCCATTATGACATGGGATCACTTTGAACTATCTATTGACGCAATTATGATTCCCATGGTTAATTTTTAGGCCTATAAATAGATTAAAAATGAGATTGAAATAATATTATCAATTCTAGAGTTCTATCATTGTGTTGGGATTAATTTTATATTATTATTTTGTTTTATTTCTTTTTTTTTCATTTCTTTATCATTTAAACCTAAATCATATTTCAATTCAAGTGATTTATTTTATTTTAAACACTTAATTTAATTAATTTATCTCTTCCCATCCTCTGTCTTGATCTCTTACACTCACAATGATGAGAAACTAACTTGAGGAGTTTCCTTGAGGTGGGTTCACAACATTACCAAATTGTTGCACATTAATTTCTTAGTGATTTAATTATGTTTGTGGTGAATGAAAGAGAAGTACATGGGTGTGGTGTTCATCCACCACATCATGTATCTCAAATTCATCCCAATTCATTAATATACATTGTTTTCCTCCCTTATCTAAGATAAAATATTGATATGGTGGAGTTGAGGAATCCCAGAGGGATGAAATGACATATGGTGGAGCCAAATATTTTAGGAATTACACTCAGTAGAGGTGTTTATCCTAATTGACTAATGTGGGAGGAAAAATTTGGTGTGTTGAATAGATTTCATATGCATGTTAAAATACCACATTAAATAAATTAAAGAATAGTAATTCATTAATGTGGTCTCATAAATGAATTATCAAATCGAATTTAAATAAAAAAATGAATAATGAAAGAAACCACGTAACCAAACCCTAAGGACAAAGACCTTTATTTCGTAATTTCATTATGTCCAAATATATGTTTTAGTTTGTAATTTTAATATATTTTTTAAAACCACTATTTTTTTAAATAATAAAATTACAAAAATAAGTAGTTTAGATGAATTAGGAATAATTTTTGATTGAAAGTAAGGTTTCTCATGTGAGACGACCCTGGTTAGGCACTATGCTGCACTAGGAAAGTAAATTTTCTTTTGTACTGCCCTATGAAATATGCATTAGTAGATATATAGGAAATGAAGGGATGAATGTTATACCAGTTTAAATTATACACTGGTTGGTATCTCTTAGTTGAGTTCATACCCTAGTTAGGGGCTCGAGTCCGATGAGGCTGGTGAGATAAAGTGGGGGTCTTTTTCACTCAAACCCTACATACACACATTAGTGTGTATGTCATCTTGATATCTTTGATGTAGGTAGTGGAATCACACTTTCCATGTTAAATATTATTTAACTATCATTTTGGAAGTATTTAAGTGTTTGGATGTATAGGTGGTTTAGGGTCACATGGAGTTCGTTTTTTTTGGAATTTTAAGACTTATATATCCTATTGGTTGTGTCATGTATAGGACAAATCAAATTTATCCTCACTTTTGAATATCTTATTAGTATTGAATTATCATGTGAAAATTTTATCAAATTTTATTATAAATTCCATTTATTGGAAATTAATGGAAATTACAAGTGTTTAGTAATGGACATGGGTGAGGATAATAATTAAAAAACTCATAATTTAGAGGTTTTTAAGGAAGCGGTTTAGGTACCCCTTGATCTAGATAAGTCTTTTTTCCATAGAGGATCCACTAATAGTTTCTATGACCCTAAAATAATGAATATGGATAGAGTATGGAGGGATATCATGGAGGTAGGAGGAAAAAGAATCTCTCCTAATACCCGAGTTAGATTTTCTACATCACTCTAAGGAAGAAGTAGTAAGGAAGTATTTATGAATCAAAGCCTCAAATAAAGTTATTATAAAGAAAAATGAAAACAATATATGTTAAATTAAATAAATATTAAAATAAATAGTACGATAACCAGGATTTCATCCTAATTTATGGTTTTAATAAAGGAATGATCAGTTTGGACGAATACATTGGGATCTTTGAAAAGATGGCTTCCTTCCTTGAGGATATATTCTATAAAGTTCTAGAATAGAATTGTTTTTTTGTTGATTAGAGACAATACAAAGAGAATCACTCCAAAAACTTATGGGTATTTTAAGATGGTTTAGAGTTTTTTATCATGATGTATTCTCTAATTTTTTGTTTTTTCATTCAAACCCTTTAAAATGGCATCAACGAAAATAAAAATTCATGTTTTAGTAAAATTATTACATAATTTATTATCCTTATATTATTTTGGCTTGATTTAAAAATTTAGAATTATTTTTTTTAGCATGGATGTCCAATATATTTACACCAAATTCTAATTTATTTATAGTAAATCATTATATTGTTTACTAGGATTTAAAGAGTGAAATCATTCTTGAATTATATTTTTTATACACTTAAAATTTATTTCCAACCTATGGTGATTGGGAACACACTTTATGTCTTATGGTGCTTTGGCTTGAGTGACACGTTCAATTGAACTAAGTTGGTTCAATACAAATGGTGATTGTTATAATTAACTTGATTTTTAATTTTATCATTTTGAAAAATATGGAATGTGTTAATTGTGGGGATCTCTATAAGTGCCATTGAGTGAATTGAACTTATAATTTAAGTAATGGATTATGGAATTTAGTGATTGGTAGTGAATGAATAAAAGTTATTATGCCTGAAAGAATACCAACTAAATATGTGAATATGTTTTTAAATATAGTTTATTGATGGGTGATTTCATAATTAATTTCATTTTAGATCATGGGAAAGAGAATTGATATTTATTAATGATCCCTAGTGAAGTTTGTTAAATACCCCCATTTTGGTTTTTTTTTTGATTTTTTTTAATTTTAGGGGTAAATGATTTACATTTTTATATATGAGGAATGTATATCATTAATACATTAGTAAATTAAGAAACCATTATAAATGATTGGAGCATGGTATTTTTCACACCCATCATGTCATATTTAGTTGAGGAACAATTTATTTATTAATTATTATCAAAAATATCTGGTATTTTTTTATTTTGGAATTTGGGATATTTTTTTGGGACTAATAAATAGTTTTGGTGTCTACAGGTGGAGTCCATCTGGTCATGCTATGGGTGATGGTGTGTTTTGGCATAGGGAGTACCTCCCAATAAAGGTTGCGGCGTAGCCATAGAGGCTACGCCATGGAGGCCGAGAGTCGGGGATCTCATCCCCACCTCTTAAAGGTGCACCATGACATAATCTATTACCTACACCATGGAGGCCAATGGTTGGGGATCACAAAAAAATCATCATGGATGTGCACCTTTTTGCAATCTAGAAGGCTACCTTGAAGGGGTGTCTAAGGAGGGACAACACATCATAACTAGTAGCATTTTACCATAGTGTTCCTCTATGAAAATATTTTAAAAAATAAAAATAATGCAATTACCATTTTTCCCTCATTTGAATACCAACCCTTTATTTGCCCTCCCAACTCAAGCTCCATCCCTCTTACACATTCAGGGTGTTGTACCCCCTTTATTTCCCTCTCCTTTATGGAAATATCAATATATATTCTTGAATTTTGAGGAAGATTGTTTAGGGTATGTATCTCCAATAATCCTTGATTCTTGTATTCCTCTCTTTTGTCTTGGTATAATACTCAAACACAATCACATTTAAATAAGGATTATTTTTATATGATTTAAAATTTATGTTTTCTTGATTTTAGGGCTAGGTATGGATCTACAGGGGTTTTCCTTTCATTATTAAAGTGGATTATCAACTCTCACATCAGAAGAAATTATTTGAGGTGGGTTTCCCCTTATATTACCCTTTAAATTATATAACCATGATTTATTTCTTGTTTAAATTCATGTTTAGTATATGAAATGGTAGTATTAAATGTGTTTGGGAATTATTTAGGAAGAAAAATATGTTTTCACTTGATTTTTAATTGATGAAAATTATTTTTCATTTTAAAAATATAGTATAATTCTATTTTTACTTGACCTCACACTCCAAATGTTAAAAACTTTACCCAAAATAATTTATAAAGGTATTTTGAAACCTTAAGAGTTTTTTAGTCTATAAACTTATTTTTTAGTAAGGTTTACATATATTTAAAGGTGTGATTGATTTTTTTTAAAAAGGGTTGTTCCAAACAAAAACATGTTTAAAATAATTTTTAATGTTTAATTATTAATATTAGAAGATAAACTTACAAATTTTATTATTAAAGTATGATTCAAATATCCTGGTTAGAAATTTAAAATAAATTTATGAGTATTCTAATTTTATGAATGGTTTTCCAAAGGTTTTTAGAAAGGTATTTCCTATTTTGAAACTATGAGGCTCGGTTGGAAATTTATAAATATAAATTTTTAATGGAAACACATTTTTAGATAATTAACCTTCCTCTATTTGTATTAAAGTGGATGGAATTGTTCATACTATAGGACATATTTCTTATAATTATATTCTTGATGACTAAGTGAGGGTTGTTTCTATGAAGGGTTCATAGGGGTTAGGTTTTGTTTACGATTCTTGTTTCATGTAATTTTATACATGCACACACAAATATATATATATATACACACACACATATATATATATATGAATTTATGTTTATACCATTGTTTGTTTCTATTTAGTTGGATTAACTCCATTTTATATACATCATGATAAATTGAGAGTGGCTCGTGGGATGTCTAGATACACATGCTTCACTAGTTTAGGATTATGCTCAAGCTTGTGTCCATTAGTATGGTGTTCATCCTGCTTTTTGAATTTTCACCTTAGTTAGGATATATGTGGAATTATCGAGAGTTAAGGTCATTGGATTTCATCAGGTGCACCAATAGGACAGATCTTATTTTATTATTTTTCTATAGTTTCTCATAATCCCCATGGCGTTCCCATGTTTTTGGAAATATAAAAATGGCCATTTTTCATCAATTTTTATGCTAATTTTCTAGTGATTAATTTATTCTACTTATCCTTATTGTTTCAACTATTAATATTATTTTATGCATTGTATAACTTCTTATTCTAAAATAATTAGTGTATTTTTATTTTAAATAAAATACCATGGTTTGAAAAATTATGGGCATATCTAAAGGAGTTTTTAAAAAAATTTCTCTTCCAAATGATTTCCACTTTTTAAAAATTAAAATGATCATTACATTTTAAATATGTAGATTCTAGGGGTTACGTGAAAGAGTTTCAAAATCAGTATCTTGTTATTGATTTATGAAAAAATTAAAAACATATTTTTAATTGTAATTCAATCTATCATGAAATGGGCCTTTTATTTAAAGGTTATGCATGAGTGTATTTTTGCATACCTACTGATCTTTCTTGATCATGTATATTATATTTCAGTTTCTGGTTTGACATCTATTTTCTCATTAAATTTTTATGTCATTGAGGTTGGATAGTGACTTATGGATTTAGTTGGATATTGAGTTGGGTATTAGTTACTTTTATATTATTGTTATATTAGCTAAGTCAGTATTTTTATATCATATTGTATTTTTAGGTGTACATAGTTATCTAGAACTGTATGTTGATTAACATGTTATGACTCACTTAGTTTGGATTATTTATAAAACTATTTATTTATTTTGTGAATAAGTCCAACTTATTTATGAGTCATTCCATAATTTTAACAAAATTACACTATGTTATAATTATAATTATTGGGAAAAATCATTACCAATGATTATATTTTGATGCATTTGGTGCTTTTCGCTAGTCCTTAGACATTAAGATTTCCCCTTGTGTTGGATTTGGATACCTATATTTAATTACCATGAACATTAGATTACCAAAATATTCATGGTGTTGAATATTAATAAATATCTCATCCCATTATGATCAAAATTCTATATGTAACCTTTGTGATAATATTCCAAGGATAACTGTCATGCTAAAAGGTCATAGAAATCTACCTCTATGATGAGAACTTAGAGGTTTTATAATAATATTATTAAATAAATTTTCTACAGTTGGATGATAATATTTTAAGGTTTATAGTTGATATAGGATATTAGGGTTTAAGGTATCATAATACATCAAGAATTCTTCTCATGAATTTTATATTTGGTAATCTCCAAGAGGAGGTTATGAGAACATGAACATTCTGTAGGAAATACACATCTATACGTGTCATTGGATGTCACTATATATGGATTTGTCTAATGGTACTTAGACATTAAGAAAGGATAGGAGTATTCAAAAGGTAATTTCACAGGGAATACTAGGGGGCCATAATTTCCCTGGGTAAGGTGCATATTCATCACATATATGTCATTATTGCTAAGATATCTTCTCATATTCTCAATAGAAAAAATTGGTTTCTATCCTTTGGAGGGAATATTTCCTTAGTTAAGAGTATCTTAACCTCAATCCCTATGAATTTTTTTATCCACCATTGTACCTGATATGGTTATTCATAACATTAAGAATATTTTGGTTATCTTTATTTGGGATGCACAGGTGGAAGGTAGGTATCAATAGTACTCATGGAAAAAAATGGAACGAGAAGCAGGTGATAGTGGAATCAGTCTCCAAAATGTTTTGGACACCATAACTCTCCTTCAGGGAAAAAATACATGTGATGTGATAAAAGGGAATTCCATCAGGAAAAAATTCACCAAAATAAATATGGGGCTCATTTTTATGTTTATGGAGGAATAAGTTCTAAGATTTAGAATATTACATGGGGAAACATAATCAATCTACAATAAAATTCAACATGGATTGTGGGGAATGAACTAATCATCTTATAGAATAAAAATTAGGCGGGGAATACTCTAGGATTACCTGGGTGTATGGTATCAGATATCACCTTATTATAAAAAATAACTTACCTTATTTCAACCAAGATGTTATAAAACCACATCAACATGAAATTTTTGATGAATTTTGATCACCAATGAACTAAATAGACATATATTTACTAGATACTCATCTAGTTTTTTCTTTCTGAATACATATCATCATTTTTTATGAATATGTTGTCAATGATGCATGGGGTGCATTATTGTGGTGTAACGATATCCCTGCAAAGTTAATATTTCTTATATGGTGTATCTGTAACCATTCACTTACAATTGATGAGGGAGTGCGGCACAAGGGGGTCTCCATGGTTTCCAATTTTTTGTGCTGTCATGACCCCAAGGAGGAGACAACCTCTAACTTATTATTCTAAGGAGATTGGGAATCCACAATCTTGCATGGCCTTACTATTTTTATTGGGCGCAATATCTATGGGATTTATGATGATTCTTTGCTCCTTTCATAGTTTCATGTCTTAGAGGATAATGACCATAATCATAAGGTATGATCGTTGTTGTTTTTGATAGGCTATTGGACTTTATTGATTTCTTGTAATAAGGAAATATATGAAGGTATCATATATTAGAATCTATATATAAAGGTTAAGGATATATCATTGGTGATGGATATGATTCTTTTACTCAATAAGATAGATCTTTCCCCATATTTTTGATCTATTATGTCTGGTAGATTTCACAATTTCTTAGATAAGAGGCCCCTTCCTAAGGTAATTGGGTGAGGTGGATTCCTCATAAGAGTAGACTTAAATTGAATGTTGATGGTTCATGCATGAATGAATAGATGCAGGGTGTAGGGTTAGTACATGATCATAAAAGATCGACTATCTTTGATTTTAGTGTTATCCATAAACATAGAGACTCCCTTATGGAGGAGGATTCTACCATGCTCAATGGGATAGAATTGTGCCATTATCATGGTATTATTATTGATAGGGTGGAATCTAACTTATCTATCATCCTCAGTTCTATCCAAGGTGTGGTCTCTATCCCATGGGATATTATATATATTATTTTAAAGTGTAAGGATTTTATCACAAGCAACATCATTCTCACTCACACATAGAGAGAGGGAAACATGGTTGTAGACTCTTAGATTTTTGGGATAGTCTTGACAACCCATGTATAATCTTTAATGATATTGGATATCTTCATCTTGAGTGAATTAATATTTTATGGGGTGATTCCCATGAAATTCATTATTTCAGAAAACCATGTTTTTTTGGGCCTTGGACCCTTATCCCTTTCAATAAAATTCTTAACATTGGAGTGGAGAGGTATAATGCATTGAGTGCGTCATGAGTGATATTTCATTAATGAGTAATATGAGAAATTATTTATATCTTATGATATTTAATGGAAGTTTATATCATTTTCCCTTTGATGTAAATGTAATTACTTGATTAATTCCATGCCTATGACATTTCATCTATAAGTTCATTTCCATAATATCAAAGAAAACGACATCAAACACATAGTTTGATGACATGAGTATGAAACCTACTTGATTAGAGATATTGAGACAAATAGATTATATTATAGAGTGTATATTCATATATAGTTATTTTCATTTTAGTATTTAACTTATTTTTTTATATGTTCATAGTGAAGTCATACATTCATCTCAAATACTTACAGTGAAGTCTTACAATCAAGGATTTGTAATTTTTCTATAAATTCCAAAGTCATATGATGGGCAGGGAAGTCATATTAAGAAGTATAATGGTTGAAGAAGACCTAAATTCAGTAGTATCATATAACAGAACTCAATTTCTTATGATATCCTCAAATTCATAGGTCTGGAACCTGAATACTTACATTTACAGTGAATTTATACAATACATTAGGCAAAGTCTTACATTGAGGACTTAGCCATTTTTTAGTGTACTCTAAAAGTCCATATTTTTGGAAATCACCTTGAAATAATATCAAATTACTCTAAGCCTTATAAAACTACTTAAAATTATATAAAAACACATTCAAATAAATAGAGTATTTATTAAAATAATTTCATCCTCCTTCCACCATAGTTCCAAGGAGATGTGCATCATATAAAATAGTCATATTAGATTATTTCAATAAACTTTTCTTCTAGATTAGTTTCAAACTTTCTAAAATAAATCTCTATAAATCTATAATAACATAAAAATTAATTCAAGTTTTTTATAACACTGATTTTATCCTCCAATATTCTAGGTAACACCAGGGTGGATTATTTTTCATTAGTTATCTCTCCTCTAATATTTGAACACGATTTTCATGTGTTATCCACAAAAATAAAGGTTATCTAGATATAGGTTAGAAACCAACTTTTCTTTCCACATAACCTTCATTAAAACCATGTAATACAAGGCTTGGTCACCTTCAGTGCTTTTCATAAACATTAATACCTTCTCATTCAGTCAACAAATGTGATTGTTCTAAGGTTTTTTCCAATAATCTATTTCAAGGACTTGTGTTATTATCATTTACTATGAAAATAAAATGGAATAAACTCCTATTTCCTGCATGGATACTAAATTTAATCACATAATCCATCTAAATTTCATTAACCACATTGGAAATATTTTTAACAATAAACCTAGTTGAAAATAGATATAGTCAAATAGATTTATCCACAATAATACCCCTTTGTATTTATTTTCAATTTCAAATATTCCAAATAATCTTCAAATGTAAATGTAACTTCTCTCCCCATAATTGAAGAAAAATGAAAATGATAAATTTATTCTCCCCCTTGTTGACATAGTATGGTTAACATTTCAGTTTCCATCTCCTTTCAATGTTTGATACCACATGGATAGCCCTTTGAATTTAAGGTAATTCTCTTTCTCAAATTCCATGGGAGAAGGAATTTAGTAATAATTTCCACTCACCAATTTCAAGTGATTGTAAAAAAATCATAAAAATATAGCACCATATAATTTTAATTGATAACACATATTTATTAGAAATGTGTCATAAACTAATCAACTATATGTTTACGTGAGATATCCCTTTATAGAAAACAAGAATGAAAAGGTTAGACAACAAGGCCATCCATATTTTCCCAACATATGATGCCAATTTCTATATTTCTTTGTTTAGGGTATGCACATACATATTTTCAAGAAATCATAGGAACCTATACTCACTTGAACACACATATAAAAAAAATTCAAGTCTAAGGTATTCCACACTAATTTAGATAAACATCCCCACTTTATAACAATAACACATGTGCATTTAAGAAGTGATATGTGAATGAAATAATACCTCTTCCTTAAAAATTTTATGGTATTTTTTATATTTTTAGATTCAATAAGAAATCTATAAATCTTAGGAATATTTATTTATTATATAATATAACATTAAAGGGATGATCTATTACCTCCATTACCTTTAACTTCCAACTTTAAATCAGAACTAGACACAAAATGGGAATAATTTGGATCCCCCAACAAGTCAATATATTCAGTAACAAGTTGGATAGAAATTGATAAAACCAAATAATCATTTTATTAAAGGTCTAAAATTTCTATACCTCTTCATGAATATATTTTCACTGTCTTTCCACATAAAAACCTCACATAAAGTCATGGGTTTACTTCCATTTTCAAATTTCTTCATAGATGAAATAAATATCTCTACTTGAGAAACAAGTGCAGTTTGATTCTTTTCATCATACTCAAATATTCTAGAAAACTCTAACTGATCTAGACATATGGTTAGAAAACCTCTAGGAACATGCATAAACCTATTCTTGGGTGTGTATTCCTTCTTTATAATGAAAATTTTAGAACTTGATCTCACTAGTACTTTACATTTTTTCTTTACCAACTATTCTTGTTGAGGAAAACATCTAAAAAATTTGAAAACCACATGCCCTAATGTTTTGTACCTTCCACACACTTATTTATCATCTTTGACCTTTCCCTTCCTGGGTATCTTATCCACTTCTTCCCATGGAGTGTCAACTACCATGTCAATATGGATATCCATTTCCTAGAATGTTTGTCTATTTATTTTAAGATTAATCCATTCATTAACATTCATGTCCATCTTAAAAAGTTCCATGATATTACATCTCTTACCATAATAGAATCAATCCTTTCCTATTGTATTGAAATCCTGAAAATATTTCTCTATTTACTTATTAGGTGTATTTATCATTACTGTTTTCTTTTAGTTATCTTCCAAGTAAGACTCAATCCATTACTATACCTACTTATTTACCTATATGGGTTTAGTTTCCTCTTTAGTAAATCTATGATGCCCAATAGGATTGCACCAACATTCATAAAAAAATTGACCACAAATTTTTCACAACTCGAATAATTTTTTAGTGATTAAAATATATTATTTTATAATGATTCTTCATGACTTGTGAGGTTCCTCTTATCATAGAAGTTTTATTTTAAATTTTACCATTTCTCCCCTATCTTTAGGAATGATTATAATTACACAAGTTTACATATTATGATAAAAATATATGGATCTATTAGCAAATATCTATAAGCATGAACATCTCTAAGTCAACCGTGTTCATTTGTTTATGGGTGCAGTTTGTCTAGATCTACATTCTTGATAATTTTGGGATGCAACCCCAACCTTTTTGGATTTTTTTGGGGAACAGTTATTCTTGTATATTCTTACCTCTCTCCTTTATATATTGGTGATTTTCTTATAATTTTTGGACTTCCACATTTTTAAAAGTTTTGATTTAAAATATGGATATCTAGATGATAAGGATTTAACACAAATAAACATTACTAGGTAGTGGGTTACCATTTTTAAATATCTAGTGGTGGATATATCACCACATTATCTTAGGTTCTCATTCCACCATTTTGTGTCCTCTTTGATCTAGGACTCTCAACTGAAACTTGTGTGGAAGTGTCTATCTTCATTCCAAAAGATTAGGAAATTTCAGCTGGTGTAATTTTCATATTTCTTGACTCGAATTCTAGATTAATACACTTCATTTTGAGGGTGTTCTTTTCATCCTCAAATTATAAAATCCTTCCTTTTAAATAATTATTTAGATTCCAAATTCTATCCTCGTGTATCTTACTTGTCTCTAATAGAAAAATGAACAACTCTTTCACCATTTTTGATTTTACTTCTAGTTGAGCATACATGAAATCCATTTATACTTTAGGAAGATTATATAATGAATGGAATAACTCTTTAAAAACATCGTTAAATAAATCTCCCTAAAAAATAACTATTTAAAAATTTTCATCAAGTGAAGAAATTCTTTTACTAAAAAGCGTGAAAGTTTTTCCGTGTATTTTACAAGATTTTTGAATGTGTTATTAGAACTGATATTATTTTATAATTATTCTCCCATTCTATCAACATCTTATTCTAGTTGTGTATTTTCATCCATTCGTACCTTGATATATTATAACATATATATAAAAACTTTATCTAGTTCTTTTTTGAGGAAATACTTAACTTTAAAACAAAATTTACTCAATGGTACATTTAACTTATCTTATTAACATCTTGAGATATATTAACTTTAGGAATCATTATCAATATATTTATCAAGACACTTATCATTCTGACTACAATAATCAATTGGTTGTTCCTCTTGCTTCTTCAAAAACTTTCTTACCTATATTTTGTATTTCTATTGTCTACTATAAAGGTATTTTATGAGAAATCCAAATCAGTTTAGGCCTGATTGGAAGTATATTCTTCAATTTTAGGATCTTTTTGAAACATATGAAATAATATATATATATATATATATATATCAGATAAAAAATATAGTTAAAAAACTTTAGTCTAATCAGAGGGAACCTAGTTCTAGATGCTAATTTTTAAAATCTAAAATATCTAATCGGAGGTAACCTTTTCTTTGATACCAATTATTGGGTCCTAGTGGATCATGAAGAAACACTTGAGGGGGGGGGGGGGTGAACCAAGTATGATTTTTTTTAAGAAATTAAAAATATTTATTTAACTTATCCCCTTTGGTATTTCAATACTTAATATCTATTAGGATATAAATAGATCTTTTATGTTTTATATAAATGGCCACAACCACATGTATTTCAAAAATATAAACATGTGATCAACATGATTTATTTTTATTAGGTTCAACCCCAATGTGGGAAACCTACTCCTTTCTGTGTTAGATCATTTTGAGCTTATAATTCTCTACTATAATCAAATCAATGATTATAATGGTTGTATACAGATCATATGGAATCCAAGTCTATGCAATACTACATTTGTGTGGTCACCATATTGTACAAGTGACTTGGTCTTATCTTATAGGTTATTTATACTCACTATCAAGAGTTCTTAAATCATCCTTATTCTAAAGTAGATCATTATCTATCAATGAATTTCTTTGAACACACAATACCAATCCACTTCCTCAATCAAATAATCATTGACTACTTTCAGATATTCAAAACATATCAAGTAACTTGGTATTTTCTTCTTATATGCTTCACCTATCATCTTATTTTTTGTCACTAAATTCAACAGCCTGTGAGTTTTATAGGCTCTATTCAATCTTATTCTTCTTACTCTATAAAATAAGAAGAGGATTCTAATTATTATTCTTCTTTAGGATCTATTTTTATTCTCTATTCTCTCTTAGTCTCCAACACTCTCATTGAACATGAAAGTCACACAATTTCAACCTCATATTTTTTTATGGATGCATGGATGCTTATTATCTACCCAACTTGAGATATTCAATTCTCATATGCACGAGAAATAAAATAATTTTTTTTCATGTACCATATATAGTATGATGAGGATAAAAAGTAGCCACTAGATTAAAATCACCATAATAGAATACCTATTTCAAATTCCCATGAATTCTTATGCATTGATTTTTTTAACTCATAGAGTATCCCAATAATACTATTAATTTATTAAATATAATTACTTGAAAATTTATTGAGTGGAGTATTACTTTATTCTTACCCAAGATCATATTATTCTTCAAAAAATCTCTTGCTATAATATCTGCACTTCAAAAATCTCCATAGCTATATAAAATGAACAAAAAAACATATCTTGTGTCATGAAACTCTATATTTGAGTATGAGATATTCTCATTGAAATAACACATAACTCAGTTTGAGTCTATAAAAACAACATTTCTAACTCAATAATCCTTATCTTATTTCTTAACCATATTTATTCATAGATTACTGAAGCTACGATGGATAATAAATCTTCAAGGGAACTTTAACTCTATTATTCTTGAAAACCCAAAATATTCATTTTCAATATCATTATATACATGTAGTAGAACTCATTTTCAATATTCATCAAAACAAGTGTGAATAATTTATTTAATAAGATTCATTTTGTTTTTATCACTTAATAACAATATAAACAACATCAAATTTTAATTTCCCTAGAATTAAAATATTCTTGAGACCCCCATTATCATCTTTATTTGATATCCCCTTTCCATAGATGTAGATCAACTCCATTATTTCTAATCAATCTTGGATTAGACATAAATTTAGGTATTTGTAATGGTTATACAATGAAATGAAACCTCTTTCATTATCCTATATTATATTTTTATTCATCAAATTAAATATAGAAAACACATGTTTTTCATCTAACAAAACATCCAAATTTTCTCTATGATTTAATGTCTTATACTAGGGAATTCAAAGACTTATGTTCTCAAAGTGTTTTGATACCGACATAAATTCACATAAAATGAATAAAATGAATAAAATGACTTTATACTTTCTCTATTAAGTAAAATAATCCACTAAAATACTTTTTTCAAAGTCTTACGATCATGAGGTTGTCAATTTCCATCAAACTAAAAAGTCATAAGATGGGTTTAGAAGTCATATGAAGAAGTCTTATGATTGGAAAATACTTACGTTCATCTAAGAAATATAATGGAACTAAAATTATTATAATATATTAAAATTCTTATGCTCAGTACCTCAATACTTTTTTTTATAGTGAATTCATATAATACAGTTTGAAAAGTCATACATTCAGGACTTATCCATTTTTAGTGTACTCCAAAATTCTATATTCCTGGAAATAGATGAGAAATGAAATAAAAATGATATAGGGGTTCTCCAACTAATTCAAATAATCTTAGAACATATTCAAATAAATAAAGGAATTATTAAAATAATTCCATCCTCCTACCAAGATAGTTCCAAGGTTATGTAACATATAAAATAATCATATTAGAGTATTTCAAAAAACTTTTCTTCCCAATCAGGTGAATCTATTCTCAAATCAATCTAAATCCACATATAATCATAACAACCTTCATATAAGTGTTGTATAACACTGATTTATATATCCAATATTCTTGGTAATATGAATATGGATTCATTTTCTTTAACTAGATCTCATCTAAACTTTGAACCTGATTTCATGTGTTGTCAAAAAATATACAGGCTATCCAGATCTAGGTTCTGTATCCAACTAATCTTTCTTCATATACTTCATTTAAATTTTGTAAGACAAGGATTCTTCAGCCTTTTCACTTTTTATATATATGAATACTATCTCATTTAATATACTTATGTAATTGGTCCAAGGAATTTGTTTAGACAACTATTCTAAATACCTGTGTTCTTCACCTTTTCCATGCAAATATAATTCCATAAAAACCTCTTTAATGTGTGGGTACTAATTTTCATCATCAAATCAATATCCTTTTCATGAACCAGATTGAAAATCTTTGTAATAAAAAACCTTATTGACAAAAAAATATAATAAAAAATATTTGGACACAATAAAAACTAGCATGAAATGAATCATTTATTTAATGACTATTCATGAGTTGTGGAATTTGGAATACATACTATGATTTCATATTCATTCCTATTACATTTTAGATTTAGGTTCAACATCTAGTCACTTGTGAAGTGTTTTTTGTATTGAGGTTGGATGGTGACTTATGATGTAATAAGAAGATTGGGTTGAGTATTTTTTATTTTAATATTATTATTTTATAAACCATGTTATCCATTCCTATAAAAAAATTAGTTTTTAGTTGAATTTATTTATCTAGAAATGGATATTCATTTACATGGTATTACTTTCTTAGTTTGACTTATTTTTAAAAATATTTATTCATTTTTTATAGTAGTCAAACTTATATATGTCATGATAGATGTTTTGTAAAATTATATTATGTTATAATTATAATTATTAGGAAAAAAATTCACATCAAGTGTATTTAAATTCCCATAAAAGTATTCATTATCCCATGGATATCATGAACACCACTCGAGCCTTACCATAGGCTGGTTCAGGTGCCCAGTTTAGGGGTGTCCTGATCTGGTTCATGATATTACTTGTTGCTCTTTGACATTTGGAACTTGGTGGTGTTCCATTAGGATCATGAAATTATTCCATAGGGAATATATAGGGGTTTCCCAACTAAATTTTTGATCAGTGTAATTTTGATCATTAAAAGGGATTAATTTTTTAATACCCATTATATGTTTAGTTTTGGGAGTTCAGTTAAACATGGGAGGTGGCTCTTCCAATTATCTTATTCTACCATCCCATTCTTTCCTTTATAACTCTTTTGTTGGGAATACGATCAATTATTCATTTAATACAATGCATTTTATAGGAAGTTTTTAAAGGAATAAAATATACTTATTGAATTATCCTATTTGATTTATTTTGTACAAAATTTAAAAGGAAATTTTTGGTTTTTTTATTCTAGATTCATTGAAATATAATAAATTAATGCGATTCATCCAATAACCTTTGATGAGAGTGGTCTAGTATGAATTATAGTAAGTTAAAATTTACCTTTACACTATATTTTGTGTTTTTTTGCTTCAATATGTGTTTGTAGGGTTATGGTATCAATACATAAAACCTAAGGGGGACACCACAGTGCCCAAAAAATTATAAATTTTTATGTGTAGCTTTGTATGACCTTAGAAGTTATTTTTCAAAAAGGGAATTAAATTTTAGAATGAACCAAAAATTTAAAAAATAATGAAATACATAGAGAAATTTAGGAAAATGGGTTAAATCATTAAATTAATTTTAAATTGGATAAATATTTTTCTACATTAGAAAGGTAAACGGTTACTATTTTCAAAATCTTCTACCAGGGCACGCATTGGGTCATACTTTTCCCCCTTTCTAGAAGTGGTTTTCATCCTTTGACTGTTGAAAACCCCTCCAGGGTGTGTATTCCCCAAATTTCCACATTGCAAATGTGGGAGGGATCTACCACTATGGTTGATTATGTTGGATTTTTGATTGAAATAGGATAATGGGGTTTCATCTCTTCCATCCATGGATTAATCCTTGGAGTTTATTTCATAGTCTAGCACTCTCTCATATATTTGAGACTTGCTTGGGAATCTCATTCTCGGTGCCATGCATAGGTGGAAACTGATTAATTATGTTACTTGATATTCAAATAGGGAAAATACCAACAGTCAGAGCGTATAGTGATATTATGCTTGTTTGGACATCTCTGGATATTGGGTGTGTTGGGAACATGTAAAATTCTTCCTCTTATTGTGTTTAGGGCATATCATATATGGGGAATTTTATTTTTAGAAACCAAAGAATGTCATGTCTGTCATGGGGAAACTCACACTAGGGGTGTAAGGCATCCAAGGCTCATCATCTTGGTAATATCATGCCCATCACATGAGGTATAAATTCTAATACATTAAAAGGGATCACCAGTTTAAAGTCACGAGGGGAATTAGTCATTGGTTAATATACTTATTGGGAAATGGTCAAAGTTTTAGAGTCTTCTGGGTACATAGTCACAAGTTTAGCATCTTGTGGAGACATGGTCATAGTTTTAAATAATATTTGGGACATGGTAACATGTTTAGAGTTTTTTGGGGACATTATCACAAGTTTATATTCTTGTGGGGACATGGTCACATGTTTAGAGTCTTATGGGGATATTTCCTATGTACGCTCATCACGTAGTAGGCTTAATATAGGTTAGTGTCACATGGAGATTCCATAGTCCAATGTGGACATCATGTTTGGATGGTAAGTGTGTTCCCTAGGGCAATAATCATACTTCAGGGATATCACCTATCTGGGGGGATGCATACATATTTGTGATGGTGTTGAGATTGAACCTCAAGGGGGTGTCCCACATACACTATTAGGAGATAGGGATCAAAACACATGTTGTTTGAGTGAATGGTTTAAGGTTGTGTGATAGGAACAATCCATGCAATTAACATTGTGTAGTAAGGATGATTATATCAATGAATGAGTGAATACAAGGGATAGTGTGGGGATAATAAATATAAGTTTCCCATAATATGGGTGATAATTTAATTTTTATCAAATGAGGCCTTCTACATTTTTTACATATGGTAATACTCTAGTTTAACATAGTGTGCTGAGGATGTTCTCATACAGTTTAACGTATTGTGAACAAAACATTATGCTATGAATTTTAAAGTCCTACAACTCAGATATTGGTTGGGACTTACACATGGAGTTTACCATCCCCTTTTATGGGATATAGATAGAAAGATATGATACTATCCCTCATCAAAGGGAAAATCAAGTGGTTTCCCTCAACAATTCTAACCTCAGAGATTATTTTTCCATTGTGTGGGTGCTTTTTGATGACACGAGGCATATAAACTACCATTTTTATGTAGGTTGAGGGGGTAAAAGGTTAGAGTGCCTATTATTAGGAGAAAAGGGTAACAAAATTTTTTAGGTAGTTCTTGGAGTGAGGGGCCTAGACATGAGGGTTGATGATATCAGTCATTCATATGATTGAGGCATGAGTAAAAATTTCTTGGATAGGTAAACGGACTATGGGATCTCAAATTTCATGAAGCTATGTCTGATGAAAGGATTCATCATGTAGGGTCCTTTGAGATCGGACTCATTAAGGTCAGGGGTTTGTGATGGTGAGCATTTCTCAAAACATAGATGCCATTCCTAGGGGTGGTTCCTTAGTTCTTATGGGGTGGGTTTTAGAAAATACATAGGTTTCACAGAACCCTATAAGGTGTGAGAAATTTTTCTCTAGTGTATATGGATTGATCCTTCATGAAGGTCATTGAGGATACTCACAAAATATGGATAGCTATAAGAATCCATTTCAACTTTAGATATCAAAGGATCGAGTTTCATGAATTTTGAGCTTCTTATGGATGTCAAAAGGTCATGGTAGCCTTAAATAAAGGATGGAGGGAGTATTTATAACTAACATAGAGTTTGGTAAATTAATTTCATTAATGATTACCATTTTTCATATGATGAGGCTTTGTAGCAGGACATACAATGCACCAAAATATTATTTTCTTCACATAACATAGAGCTTCACGATACTTCAACATATTTCATGACACCCTTATCATTCATGAAGGATTCATAATTATTGAATCTATTCACTTGGGTGTATTTTGAGTCCTTTTTGTAAAACATTTACCATGAAGGTTCTATGCACTCCTCAACATCTCCTATAACATGTGTTTTTCAGTGTCAACAAATTCCACACCTTAGAATGGGAGTCAAAGTGGGAGAGGAGGATTGAATTATGAGGCCAGAACACTGAAATATAGTGATAGGGAAGCTTGGTTTTGGAAAATCATCCCACCCTTTTATTATAAGGGTCCCCATAATATTCACATCGAATATTGGTTGCTCCTCCCATTTCAAAAAACTCAAATCTTTCATCAGAATTTTGTGGATGAAATCCTTAGAACTCATGATAATTTCTATTTTTTTGGAAAAAATTATATGCAAACCCTTATCTAATTTCATTATTTCATAAAGTAAAAATCCCAAAAATTCCAAATCTTCATGAAAAATATTTAATGATCTAGACTTCAATAATTTCTAAAGTCTTTGGGATGAATCTCAAGGGTGATGAAGTTATTGTTGCTCGAAGATGGGATATTGTTGTGAATATTACCATTGGAGAGATATTCTAAACCATGTTTGATAATGAAACAATCTCTAAGTTTATGACTAAGGACCAAAATAATTTCCCACTATTTTAATGGCTACCATTGTATGGGTTCAAACTGAGTGATGATGTGTAGATTCCTAGTGCCTATCCGGACGTCCCTACTAAGTGATTCAAAATATCTCCAAGAAATCTCCATCATGTAACTACATCAAGTAATATTATTTTATTATGGATCATTCTCTATCAAACACCATGAATATGATCAACGAGGATGAACTAGCTACAAAACATCCCCTCTATAATACAATATCATCTTCAAGACATGCATGAAATACCACCTCGATAGACTAAGGAGTGGGGCCTGCGTTAGGGTAGAAACTCCATGGATGAGTATAACTAATAGTATCAAGAATTTTAAACAAGATATGAGTTTAAAGAGGTCCAAAAAAGGGTTGGGATTTATGAGGTAGTGTCGACCTCCCAGTTCCACATTTACCACCACCCAGATATCATGCATAAGTTTCTAAGTTGGTGGTTGTTAGGGACCAACACTTTCCAACTTCTCTATAGGTTGTTTAACATCATATTATGAGATATTTACTAAATTTTTGGGATCATGATATGGGGGGGGGGGGTATTAATGATGATTTACTCCCATTCGGGAATGTATAGGGAGACCAAGAGAAACTACCAATTTCACTAAAGGATCTACTAGACATGGTGTAGTGGGGAAGGTGGAACATGAAAAATATAAAGGATGTGTTATTAAAATAATGGTTCAGGTTGTTATTTAATGAAATGGAGGTGATGCTAATATCAATTATTCCCAAAAAATTACCATGGGCATTGCAATGTGAGAAGGAGGGGTCATACTGAGTGCTTTTGGAGGTGTCCTGGTTTCCTTTATAGGGGCATAGTGTGAAGGATGTCACCCTTGAGGTGTATCTGATAGGGTTTATCATGGTTATTCTCTCCATATGAATGCTAAAATATTGAGATTCACATACAGGGGTACGTCTGAGCACATTCGTCAGGAAAAAATGCCAGTGATGGGGCATCACATAAATCTGGTGGTTCAAGTATCAGAAAATCTATACAAAGTGCCACAAAAAATCTTCAATTTGAAGAAACCGTTCTATGTGTTCAAGAAATTCTATTTTATATATGTTTGGGTGGTAGTACACATGGGGTGTAAGATTACTAGAACCCGATTGAACCTCCTAGCATAAACTTCCGGCCTTCCATGCTGAATATCACTGTAATTCACCCTCTTCAGCTAGAGTGTATTGGATTCCTCATAAGGGTGGGTTTTTTGGATTATTCATTCATTCATTCATCCCTCCTCCAAACTATTATCGTCCTAAATAATGGGACATGGGATCTAGATAATCAATCATACCACTAGGCCTTTCGAGGCGGGGTATTTGCAACACAGGTGGAATGCAATGTGGTTTGTGAACCCTACACCCCATACTAGTTCACCACCAATTATAGTGTATTCAAAAGATCATACTGAAGGCCTACACTGGGGTGAAATTATAACACCAACCAATTTTCTTATGGAAATTATGGTTCAGGTTCACATGGGAGGGTAGTTGATGTAGGATATATCTTTCACCGAGCAACAGTCCCTATGACATATTCTATAATTATGTGAAAATCTAGGTGCATGAATACCCTATTGATACTTTGAGGAACCCAGTCATCTAGGAAGAATTTGATGATATCCCAAAACCATGTGGTTGGGGGAGTGATACAATAGGGGGAGAATTCCTAGGAGAAAGAGCTAGATTGGTTGGTGGATCAGTGGGTGTAGCTTCAGTGGTTCTAGGTACTGCACGAGGTGAATCTCCTGAGGGGGGGGGGGGAGAGTAATAATGGCCCCAAAACTCCCAAAAAAGTGGTTGTGGGAGTAGAAATAACTTTACAATACTACTACAATATTATTTTTTGTGTCTTTGGGGAAACACTTTCACTAATAATATGTGCTTGAAGAAGTGGTCTCCCCTGAATTCTAGAGGCATTATGAGATGTTTTAGAAATTCAAATCATTTTGTGTGGTATGAACCCACCTCTGGATCGAAGGTATTTTCCTTCCTGAGTTAGTCCATGTCAATGAGGAATTCGTATCACTCTAGATAGAGGATATTTAGTACCTATAGAAGTTTTAGGATGTGTTCCAATCCTATAGTGTGGCATAACCCCTAACTGACCTGGTGAGGGTACTGTTGGATATACCCTCTCTTGGTGACCTTCTTTGGGGTCATCCAAATGAAGGCATGATTTGTGAGGGGGATTGGTTGATGAGTATTCATCCACAAGTGAAGAGGAGGGGGATATTAATGGTGAATATATGAGGGAGGATAAGAAGTCCTAGAAAATCAATGGTGTTGGCATGGAACCTCCCTTTTCTTTCACAATCACAGGTGGTCAATCACCTATCATAGATATGCTTCTTGTAGCTGAAGTGGAGGATCAACTACCCCAGGGTACTCCTAGTAACTTCTTCTCCTTTACTTTATTATATTTGGATATCTATGTTTCCATTATTTTGATAACCTATTTATTTATTTTAATATGGTAAAATGTGTCAAGTTATAGAGAAACTCTCGATGGCTAAGTCATTGATTGCTATGGAAGAATCATCCCCATCAGAGCTGTCAGTAAATATTTTAGATCTTTTTTCCAAGATTTATGCAGCTTGGAAGTCTTCCCCCCATTTTAATTTTTTTCTACCATAATTATGGTCTTACTAATCCTATGTTTCAATTTAAGTGATCCCCACATTGGGAAATCAGCCAGTGGTGGCAATTCTAGAGAAGGTGAAGAAAACAACTAAGATGGATATGAATTAATTTTAATCCTCCATGAGAGTGTACTAAGAGGCTATAATGGTTGATTATGTCCCCAATTTTCCATAAGTGATTTTTGATCCCACCGTTTTAGGTGAATATTTGAGCGGGGATGATCGTCCCCTTGACATAGAACCCAACCCATCTAATAGAATGCTCGAATAATATCTCACTGATGACATTCTTATGACCTTACATAAGTTCGAGTTTGTGCCACCTAAAGATTTCAAAGACTCATACTACAACATTGTTTAAGAGAACTAGGTGGTTCAACATAGGGTGTGGAGGAGTATTTGGATTATCGTCTCCCACACTTCATGGTCTCTCTGGGATTGGATGGTGAGTATGGGGACCGATAGGGTGTACTCTTATGGTCTCCACATACTAGATCAGGACATACTCATAGATCAAGTGTGTATAAAGTGGAAGAAGTTCAAGGTTATTTAGTATAATACACCAAATAAGTAGCCAAATCAATCTAGTAATCAGAACAAGATATTTCTTGGCTGCAGGGGGAGGTGCAACAATAGTAGTCTATCATCACTTCTCAAGGGTAGATCATCATCCAACTTAGGGTAAAACTGGTGGTGGCCAAGGCTGAAGCATCGGGAGATGCATCCTTGATGGTGGAGTGTAGGGATGAAAAGGTCCATGTGTGAATCCTAGCTAATTAGGTTCTCCCTGTGGCTAAGTAGGATGAAATGGATATCATCAAGTAGTGATAGAACCTCAAGACCACTAGGCATGGGATAAATGATCCGAAGAAGTCTCTTTCCCAAGATGAGTTAAAGGGGAACTCTTGTTTTGTTTCCCTTTTTTGTAATAAGAGAGGTTACCACCTATGGATGGACCTCCTCCTAACTACTTTTTTAAGAGAATAATATTTCAATTTTCCTCCAGTTCATGTGTTTTCATTTTTTCATATATCCATCATACTAACAAGGAAACCAACTATAAATCTCTAATATCACATGTGTTATTCTCAATGTGATAAACAAGAGAATAATATAAGTACACACATTTTAATGAGATCACTATACAAGAAATTATTGGTTTTGTGTTAGAATGGTTCATCGACCATTGGGAGTGTTCCATCCAGGGATACATTGGTAAGAGAGAGGGGATATATACAGTTGATTCACTTTCCCAACGTGTGTGAGTGTGTGAGCAGTGTAACATCAAGGGTGTTGGTTCCTATTCAAACAAAGGGGAATATGGAGTATATGTATCGAGATGTGCCTAACTTGGAATGAAAAGGGATGTGACATGATGAAAGATGATAAATACTGACCACGTTCAAAATATAGGTTCCACAATTACACTTCCATGAGGGAGGACATACAAATGAGGGTAGACCATTAACCATGTTTGAAACAAAAGGCTCATCAATTTGTTTTTAAAATTCCTTCGAGGTGTTCTCCAAGAATGAGTGGTGTTCTAGTTTGTCCATGAACTATCACTATTTGGGGATCCTTTCTGGATGTGGAACATAATGAGGATCCAAATCAAGGATGATGAAAATAATTGGGGTGAATTGAGGGAATGTTTAGGTGGAGTTAAATGCCATCAGGATTACACAACAATGAATTTGATCCCCTTGGGTGGGAATATTGATCTAAGAGAAATCCACACTCACATCTCAAATAGAGAACCATCTTGGTTTTCCAGTGATGTTCAATGAACTCGAGTAGTGGGTAGGTGACCAACACTAAAAGGGGGGAAGTGTTCTCTCAAGATAGGGCCCATAACTTTTTTTTAATTTTATATCATGCAATGAGGATGAGAGGAATGTGGTTTAACAACTTTATATGAGGATGTATAATTAATAGTTTAATGTATTATAGTTAGGATGATGTGTCACATAGTTTAATTTCATGTGACTGGGATATGTGTCATAAATTTTAGAATTGTGTGACCAGGATGTGTGTTTTGACGTGAAAAATATTAACCATATCGATGTAGTAGGATACACAAAAGGGGAACACAGAGCATGGTACCTAATTGAGGACCTATTGAAGGGGGTGAAAAGGGGTGATAAGGTTCAACTCTCACTTTTTCCTAAACTAATAGATCCAATGAGATTAAACTGTTTTCTTACATGGCCCAGTAGAGAGTCCCTCAGTCTTTATAACCATTTAATTCATGCCCTTATTTTCCCAAAACCATTGGTGAGTACCTAAGGTTTTATACCTTTTTTGTTTTTACCATTACCTTTTCCCAATCCTTAGGGTAAACTAGGTGGGTGAAACCCAAAAATTTTCTTACATTTCACTTTTTAGGTTTTCAACCTAATAGGATTTTGGGCGTATTACCTTGGAAAGTTTAGGGTCATTCTAATTGGACTAGAGGGGTTCACATTTAAGCTCATATGTGCAGATGATTTCACAAAGTTTAAAGTCAAGATTCTTGGACCAAGGCTGTTAATTTAATATCCTAGATCTCAGACCATTAGGGAGGGGTAGAAAAACCATTGGTCTATAGTGGATGAAACATGATTCAAGTAGAAAGGCCATTGTGGAGCCTAAAAGTCTCTTTACTAGAATAGGTGCCTCACAGAATGAGGGGAACACATTTCAGAGTCGCATGAATGGGTCCCTGCATGAAGTTTGTAGTCATGATGCTTGGACCACCTATATTTGAGTGTTACACTACCTTAGTGTGTGAAACAGTACTAAGGTCCAAAGTGGAATGAGGGGTTTGAAAACAAGGCATGAGTGACAATATTTTTTTTCGATTGAGCCTCAAATAGTAGATTCAAGTGTCGCTACATATCCCACCTATGGAGAATCAAGCCACATGTAGTTCTTGAACATAGTAAGGTGGAAGAAATTCACTAAAATTATAGGGCTATACTCTCTGAGTAGAGGATGATAAGCTGATTCTATAGTTCAAAAGGTGATATAGGAAGTCTCTAGCTATATAGTTTAAGGTTGTCAAATAAGAACCATGGTTGTTATATAGTTTAACATCTTGTGACAGTGACATTGTCTTATAGTATAACATCATATGATTGAGATGATGATGTATAGTTTTTCATCATGTTACTAGGATTTTTTTTATACAGTTTATGTTCATATATATTTGACAAAATTTTTGTATATAGTTTAAGGTCATGATGCTTGAAACATGGGCGTGTGTGTCTTGGGGATGTTTTTGTAGTGTAAAAGAGTATAAACTCAATGTGAAGAGAGTTCCATGATGGCCTCACTCCACATGAAACATCTCTAAGACATGTTACACATAGTTTAAGGTCATGATTCTTGGACCATGGTGGGATGTTTCTAGTTTAATTCTTTATATAATTGACTAAATAGGGGGTGATGTTTTATTTTGGAACATATGTACGTCTCAACCATGTCGGGGAATATCCTACCAAGGCTCCTAATCCCATGTGACACATTATTAGTGTGAGAAACAAAGAGCAGTGAAAAGTTCCCCTTGCCTCAAGGGAGAAAAGAATAGGGGAAAAATAAAATGTCTTGGGTAAGGTTCCAAAAAAACCAACTTACTTGGCCAACATGCATGAATGAATAGGATAATAATACCAGGGTGTTAAAAATCCTCCATAACAAAGGAAAGAAAGGAAGGAGATAAATCACGACTTTTGAGACATGGACCGAAAAATAGGGGCCACCGATGGGTAGGGAATGATTGATGACCATGTTTGAAAAACAATCTCCACAAACACATTATCCATGGATGCGGTGAGAAAATGAAGGATCAACCGTTTAACATGTTCAAAACATGAGACTCATCAAACTTTTTTCAGATATTTTTTGAAGTGTATGCCTATGATGAGAGGTGAGCTAGTTTGGATAGGCACCATTACAACCAGGGGGCTTATTTATATTGGGAGGGTAATGCCCGAGGAATTCATGAAGTGTGTAAATGAACATGTTGGGGTGTTTAGGGGGAGTATAAAACTTCATAATTTATTCTAACAGATGCACAGACACTTTGAATGGGCATATCAGTATATGAGAATTAAAAATCTTCCCAAGGAGAATAGACCTAAAATAGGTTTTTGGTTGGGATGGGCCTATGAAATGAGGTTTTAACATCACTATTTATCCCATTATAAATGGGAATAAATCCATACATAGTTTTAGAATGTGGTGCGATAGACAACTAGAACCAGAAAGGGGGTGCTTTCTTAATTGGGGTCTCAAAGAATCACACAGTTTTATGTTATGTGATAGGGATGATGAAAATGATGTTTAAAATCATGTAGTTAGAATAAAATGTCTTTCAATTTAATGAATTTTTACAATGAAATTGTATTTCATTTTAACATCATATAATTTGGATAAGTTCTTGCTGCAATTTATGGTTGTATGTCTTTGACCATGGTTCCATATAGTATAATATCTCATGACAAGGATTTTTTCCACAATTTACCTTTGTGTGACTAATAATATTTCATGAATTTTCAGGAGAAGTACCACATTAGGAACCTAGATTTAGTGGTAGGTGTGATGCACTCCCCATCTATGTTGATCAATGAGTATGCACAATTAGAGTATAACTTATGAATGATGTAAGGTCCTTCCCATTTGGGATCTGATTTTGGTGGCTTCTTCTCGAGCATCATCATTATACTTAGACCCAATACCATATCATCCTGTAGAAAGGAGTGGAGGAAGTGATTTTCTTGACTGTCAGAGATACCTAATTCTGATGCCTTTCCAGGTTATGTAATGATCGATGACAGTTTTTTTAGTGGCTTCTAAATCATCTAGGAAGACTTCAACTCTCTTGTATGGAATCTTCTGGTCGTAAATGGTTTTCTAAAGATACAGAATCTAATCTGATAGAGGTAGAACTACTTATATCCCATAAATTATAGAGTATGGAGTCTCCTGGGTGGAATTTTGTGTCATTATCTAGTAGGAACAGAGGACATTGTATTTCTTATCAGGTAACTCATTTTGTTTTGGGCCACATATTCTGTAGGATTTTAGAGATGTTTTTTGGATACCTCGATCTGCTCATCTTCTAGTGCATGATAGCAAAAAGTTTAGTTAAATTAGATGTTGTACATGGTATAGAAATACTTAAACTTGAAATCTTAAAAATTATTGTTGTTTTCTATTAGAATGATTTGAGGGATCCTACATCGATAGTTGACATGGAACTTCATAATTTCAATCATAGTTCAGGTCTTCACTTATTTAAGGGGGATGACCTCTATCCACTATGAGAAGAATTCTATGGCAGTCAGAATGAACCAGCACTACCAACCCATTGTTGGCATGAAGGGACCCACAACATCAAGTCCCTATATAGAAAATGGAAAAGAGTATTTGGTGTCATTAATAATATTTGGTTTATGATGCAAAAATTTTCTATGGATCTAGAATACATGAAACTTCTTGGTGAAATAAATGTATTCATAAGCTAAAGTGGGATAGAAATACCCTAATCTCTATATATAAGGATAAATATTTAGTCCTTCTTGATGGGCCCTACATGACCCAGTGTGGACCTCCTGTATAACCTGAGGATCCTCCTCCCCTCAATGCAATAGAGAAGGATTCCATCAAATCTACACCTTTAGAGGATTTACTATAGATCCGGTCTATCATGAAGAGTAAATTCCACTATGCGCTGATGGATTCACTCATGCTTAACTAGATATGATGGGAGAGTCCCATGTTGGAGATACTAAATGAAGGGAGTCATCTGATTGGGCGATTCTTTAACTATTGATGTGTTTTAGGGCCCTACTACAAAAGTTCCAATGTCCATATGGTTTATGTCTCGATCCTCTTCATCAAAAGTGATGGGGGATATAACCCTATAGTGTTCCACATAAATGAATAATTCTTTTTGGTTAGGATCTATGAGGGATGAAATTAGGATTTCCAAGGAATCTTCTTGGTCATTCTGTGACCGGGGAATGTGAGTCGCCTTTAGTTGGGAAGAGAACTAGGACATCAAATCATGGGTCCACTCTATAAAGGGGATGATTTCTTCATTCCCGACAATATAATCACCATTGACATGCATGTTAACTATCTTATAGTCTCCCTTTATATTAATTCAAGGGACTTCAATATAGAGATATAGCTTGAGACCAGTGATAAGAGCTTGATAATCAGCCTCATTATTACTGAAACCTTCCAAAAAGAGGAATGGATATGGAAGGATTAATTACACAAGAGTGATGAAGAAAATCTCAAGGCCTACCTTATTAAGTTTGGGGTTATTGAGATTTCTCCCGATTGGTCTCTGAGAGGAACCGTCAAAGTGCATCTCCCAGTACAACATGGTCTAATACACAGAGAGGATGGCCTCATGTGGGATTTCAATTTATAGGGGTAGTTTCTTAGGGATCACATGTGTGTCTAGAAAGTCTTCTAGTTCTTGTCCCTTCTCATATTTCAGGGTGAAAAACCTAATGTTGAAGTTCTATAAAATTACTTCCTAACATTCTAATCACCTACTCAGTATGGGGCAGCTGAGGATGTAATTTAGTAGATTAACATTGGATATCTGCTATATATTATGGTGCTATAGGTAGTGCCAAAAATTTTGAACTGTTAAAATAAAGATGAGAAATTCCTTATCATTGGGAGAATATTTGGTCTCCATATCAAGAAGCATGTGGATGAGGTAGTATAGGCTATTCTTCCTACACTCATTTTCCATATAATAAAAAATATGAATGTTTTAGGTGTAGAAAAAAAACCTTTTTGGGTGATAATCCATAAAAATTTTATCTATTTGGTGGATCATTCTCAAGATTGTATATTATATGAATGCCATGACCAATGAATTTTTTTCACCGAATAGAGATGATTTATGCATGTTACATTTATAATTAATTTTTTTATGATTGTAAGAAAAGATATATCTGGTCTTAGGATATTTCTTTGATGTAGATGTTGATATCCTAAAAATCCCTTTTAGATTACCGTTGTTGCATAGGAGGATCTAATTGTATAATCCTTCTATTATTGATCCACATGTGCTACTTTGAACTCTAAAATATGTTGGCCAATTTTATAGTTCTAGCATGGTAGATTAGTAATACTATGGTCTTTATCTTTATTTCTACAATATCCTTTAGGATTGAAGGACTTCTTCTCATTATTGAGAATATGAGATGTTTAATTTTAAAGAGAAGTATGTTATACACAATAATTCTTAATTCTCAATTTTCGATTAACCCTACACAATAGACATAACCATCTATTTATAGAGATTATTTTTATGTTGAAATATTATTTAATTTCGTGTTTACCCTTAAATAATATAATAATTATAAAAAAACCCCATGCAATATAATAATAATAATAATATTTTATGGTTTACACAAACTTGAGCAATGATAAATATTATTTTATTGGATTATAAATTAATATTTATCACCAGACTCAGTCTTGGTGCATTTTAAGTCCTCATAATTTATTGAATACTTGAATAAATATTTAATTCATTAATAAATATTTTATTCACAAACCAGTGAATAAATATTTATTAAATACTCAATAAATATAATAAATACATTTTGTTCAGAATTTGTAAAATAAATATTTATTCAATTTATGAAATTAGTATAACTTGAATAAAATTATTTCTCGATCTTAAGAATAATATTTATTCAATTAATTAAATTGAAAATATAATTTAATTGATAACAATAGTGTGTGTGACCCTCTAGTATTCTTTATCATTGAAATTAAACGGTCTTACATAAAGTCCCATATTACTATCTAATAATGGTTCAAGACACCCAAGAGAAAGAACCTAATGTCATAATGAAGATAACCACATATGAATAAATGTAGTGTAATATAATCTCTTTTTCATAATACCTCATCAAGAAGGTTTCACATCCATGTCATCAACCTATATCCTTGATACGTCTTTATTTGACTATATAAAATAAACACATAATTACCCCATGGAAATGGAATCTAATGCAGTAGTTATATTCCAATAAAAGGATTGAGGTATAAATTTCCATAATGATAGAAGAGAAAAATATTTCCTTGACTTATTCATTAATAACACATCACCCATGACACACCCAATGTATCCAACTTCACCATTAACTATATCATCATGGTTTATGAAATACATGTAAGTGAACAAGTTATAATACACATGAATAATAATCTTAAAGTCTACAAACCATTATACACTCTCATGGATAGGAATATCCAATGACACTAGAATGTGAAAAATTCCTATTGGTGGGTCTGTTCTCATAATCACCCATCTTGGAGATTACCAAGTGTAAATTTCATGAGAGGAAGTCCAATATTATTATGAGTACTCACACTTAAACTCATATTCTATGTGTCCCATCATAGTACTTTATCTGACCGTAGAACTATATTTAAGAATATCATCATGGAATATCAAGTTTCTAATTAAATAGGGGAATTAATATAACCTTATTAATGTGGTAGATACTCTAATACATTATTACATTAAATTCATGAATAAAAATGGAAAATATATAATAAGATATTTTATTAATATTCAAATTCTTGGATATACATGTAATCCAAAAAAATACAATTGGTTCTAGAACACAAACTCCAATAAAGTCCTACTTAGAATAGAGCCAAATTCTTATGACTTTCAGGATACTAGACCTCACATGATGAACTTGTTTCTACTATGTCAAGGATTTAGTCAAGGGTTTTACCACTTTATTTTCCATGGATATTCTGATCACTATAACTTCACTTTTTTTTAGAAAAACACCTTAAGAGATGATACTTTTGTAGAATATTATTTGTCCACTGATGTGGCTTTGGATTCTTGGAAAGGGCCACCGCTATAGTATTATAATAATAGAGTGTGATGGGGTCTTTACTTCTAGGTACAATATTAATCTCTTTAACGAATTTTCATATCCAAACCACTTCTTTAGGTGCCTCAGAAGCCACAATATACTCAAGCTATGCTATATAATCTACGACCACAACCTTATTTGAGATCTTCTAACTCAAAACACCTCCTTTAAAAGTGAAGACGTATCCCATATAATATTTTAGATCATCTTGATTAATTTAGAAACAAGAATCTCCATATCCTCTGATGACAAGTTCATTATCTCCTTTATAAACTAGGATCATATCCTTAATTTGGATCATATACTTAAGGATAGTCTTGAATTGCATCCAATTGTGGTAAACTAGGTTATCTTGATATCTTCCTACCAAACTTATGATATAGGAGACATCTATCCTTGTAAATAACAAAACATACACAACTGGCCCAATCACTAACGTGTAAGGAATCCTTTCCATCCTCTGTCTTTCCACATGTTTCTAAGGAAAAATTTCCCTAGAAAGATGAATTCCATGTTACATTAGGAGTAATACACTCTTGGATTATTCCATACTGAATCTCTTCATAATATTATCAATATATATACTCTAACTTAGGCATATAAGGCTCTTGTATCTATCACGATAAACTTGATCCCAAGAATATATGTTTATTTGTTTAAGTGATTCATGGAGAATCATTTATTGAACCAATATTTAATAGATTGAAAGACTGATATTTCATTTCCAATAAGTAATATTTTATCAACATATACTATTAATAAAATGACCACACTCCCACTAAACTTCTAATCAACACAAGTCTCACATTCATTCTTTATGAAACTAAATTTTGTTATAGATTAATCAAACTGAATGTTTCATAATCTAGATGCTTAATTTAATCAATAAACGGATCTTTTCAATTTTCATTCCTTTTTGGAATACTTTGAAGTCATAAACCCTTTAGGCCATGTCATATATACATCTTCTAGAAATTTCCCATTGAGGATGTTTTTTTTGACATCCATTTTATAAAGCTCGTAGTCATGAAAATCCATAATGGAAAGTATAATTTTGATCAATTTCACCTTTGAAACTGGTGAAAAAGTTTCATAATAGTTTTTTCCTTGACACTATTTAAAACCTTTTGCAACTAGTCAGATCTTATATGTTTGTAATTATCTATCCTTGTCTAGTTTCGTTTTTAATACCCATTTATAACCAAAAGTTCATATATCTAATGGAATATCAACCAAAACCAGGCTTAGTTTTGGTAAATAGAATTCATTTTAGAATTCATGTTTTTTTCAACATGGAAACATCTATGACACGTACTGCTTAATTATAGGTTATAGGATCATTATTATCAACTAATAATGAGTACCTATCCTTAGTGTATAGAAAACCATACCGTTATGGTTCTTTGACCTCTATTGTACTCCTATTATAACACCACAAACATTTTATGGTATGTTTCTATTAAATTCTTTATATTCATTAGGTAGCCTATATTTAATGAAGCATTTAGTCTTTGTGAATCAACACTTGGTTATTTATAAGAGAAATTCATGACCTATCCATTAAACTTAAATTTTCCACTTCTGTGTTTTGAATTTCAAAAAACAGTCATCTATGGTTGTGATGAGTAAGTTATTTGGAGTCTGATAGAACCAACTTGTTCTTTTGATGAATAGTAACATACCCTTATGAATAGTAATATAAATAGTAATATGAAATTTATGAATAATAAATCATATTATTATTCTATTTTCTTAAGGTTATATGGTAATGAGATGTGGATTAATTTTTCAAGGTATTAAGAAATGAGTTATAGATTTAAAATTGTTATTTTTGAATAAATTATAATTTTATTTAAAAATTAAATTAATAATATTTAGAAAATTATTTTTAAAAAATGGAGTTAATTTTTTAATTATACACATTGAAAAATGGTTAGGGTTAATTTTTGGGATTTTTATAAAATAATTGATTTTTTGTGAATAGTAAAGATACAGTTTTTAGTTTTTGGTATGTTTAATGACATCATAATTATGTAATAATTAGTATAAAATTCTGGTAAATATGTTTATAGTAAAATATGACATGAGGTTTCCCAATTTTATAATACCATGGGAAAATATAATGGGCAAGCCCATGTTTTTTCAAAAACCACTAATGAGGTGTCCTTTGAAATTAATAAAAAACTCTCCCTCATTTACTATAAATACCCACTAATTAATTCATTTTAATTCATTAAAAACTCATTATCCTAGAATATATGGTATTTTTACCTCCATAGTAGTCCTCTCAAGGTTTCCTCCAACCCCTAAATTCCCAACCTTCATGTTTTGGGAGTTACTCTATAGGGTAAGGGAATCTACCACCCTTCTATTTTGAAAGATTTCATTTTATGTTATTCTCTTTTATTTTAAATTTGATTATGTTGGGATATGTCATTAAATATCTCCATTTATATCCATATTATGTTATAATGATGATATACCCATTTTCTATCTTCAAATTTTTTTATGAATTTTAAAGTAACCATGTTAAGCTACTGAATTTTCATGGGGGATTTCTCAACTTTTCTTTTATTTTGATTTCCTTTAATTTATTTTTCTTTCCCAATATCCCCTCATCCAAATGCTATGATAATTATAGTACCTTACATGAAATATAATTTTATTATTCTAATGTAATATTTCACAATCATATCTATTTTCACCCTCCTCTTATACTAAAAATGAAAACACTGTCCGAGATGTGTTAATTTATCAGCTTCAAGGATGAAAGGTTCTCAATTTTTATTACCATATTCAATTCTAGTCATGAAACCATTTTTATGGTTCAATAAGATAATTATATATGTAATATTTTTTTTTGTGTTCTGGAATCCTTACACACTCATAATATAAAATAATAATACAAAACAAGTTCATTATGTATAAAACCGCAAAGTTAATCCTAGCCTTTATCATTATATTTTATCAAACAAGTCATCCTCTTGGTATGCAAACCAATATAATTATAAGATAATTTATATATATGTAATTTTACTAATAATATATTTTAAAAATTCTGGATGTTTTAACACATTTCAAATGAACTTCTATTCATGAATACAAGTAAACTAATAATGAAAACCAAGGAAGAAAATGCTTCCAAAACAATAAAATTGAACCTCTTAAACCCATCAAAAAATTCCATTAATAAACCTAATAAGTTTATAATAAATCAATTACATGTATAGGAGGTTTTGGAATTATTAATTAATGAATCTAAATTTGATTATTCAGGTCTTTAAGATCAATAGAAGAACACATTCGAGTATAAGGTAAGGGGTTTCTTATCTCACTTTTAATTCCGTGATATTTCCATTGTTCACCACTTATTTCCTGCATGTGGTGTATTGCGTAAAACCATATGATATATATATTATCATTATTATCTTTATATTCATGGTATTATGTGATTAATTTGGTGGTTAATAATTTTTGGTCATACGACTCGATTGATTACTACGTGGTAAGGGACTTTGTTTCGGTTTCCATTTCATTGTGATTTACTTGGTATTGTGCACCTAATATTTATTATGTGGTGTATCCACTGCCCATTTGAGATCATTTTTAAATTGAAATTATAAATATATTATATATGAATATTATGGTTTCATGGATATGATTATTGTCTTAATACTTATACCCTTTTACATACAATGTTTATTTGGAATGTTGTTTTAAATATGGAAATATTGATGAATATGTATCCTCTACTCTATACGGATATTGATAAGGAATATTAATTGTATTAAATATATTTATAAAGAATAATTTGGACTTTAAGTGATGTTTGGGGCCCACTATAGACCCTCTATGCATTGATAGGTCTCATGAGACAAATTAGTTGGCGACAAACCCATCAAGTTTGTTTCAAAAAATCAGACAGGTTTCTACCCACAGACTTAAATCGTTTTGATGGTATAGTGATATCATGTGAAAGATAAATGAAGTCCAATTAATAATAATTATAATTATTCATTTTTAGTTATTACTATCTATGATGTTTTCACTATGACAAAATCTATAGATTCAGTTTCATTCTCAGTTTATTAATGGCATGCGTTTTTCATTTATTCACCTTGCCATATTGACTATGCCAATTTGTTTATGATTTAGTTATTGTTGATTCATGATTCCCATATTTTTAACCCTTACTAATAATTTGAGCTCACCCCTTTCATTTGTTTACCTTCAATAGGTTATGAGGAGGAGACCATTTATTGAGTTATCTTGGATGAAGTTTATTAGTTTTTGTTATGTATTGTATTTTGTTACCTTTCCTAATGAAAAATGGGTTCCATATATGTATCTAGTTTCTTCAAGAATACTAAACTAATCAGTACTTTTGGATTTTATTCCTTGTAAAAATTCCTATGTAATAAAGTAATGCACCGGCTCTGGGATTTTGGGGTTGGGTCATTATAGTTGGCATCAGAGGAAGTTTTGTAGCAAACTTCGAAACTAGATTTTGAAAACATAGATTAGGGAACAAAACCCTTATATAATATTTGAGGATAATCATAAAAAACATCTTGGTTTTTTTTATGGAATATATTATGTGGATCTTTCTAGAAAATACATCCCTGTTTGGATAATACAAGTGGATGTGGTTTGGACACAGATGTACTTAGGAGTGAAAACTCTGACAAGGAGTTTTGGGCATGAAAAAAGGTATTTTGGTACACGACAACAGGCCTTTCTACGAACCTAGTTTGACACTCCTAGGTTTATGCTTAAGATAATTCAAATTTCCTTTAAAAACCATTATGAAGGATTTAAAAGTAAATATAAACAAATGTTTATGATTATGAGGTTAGTCATGCATAAATTTTCAGATTTTTTTAAGTGTTTTCTAGTTAGAAATTATGAACTATGACCTAATTTAGTATATGAAATTATTTAGTGATGGTGCCTAATGGAAGAAGGGGAATTAAGACCCGCAGAAAATGTAGGGATTTCCCCACTAAGCAAGTAAACACATTCAATGTTAGGGAAGATTGGATCATGACCATATTGGGACAACATACTCAGGATATGACAAATAACCATGATACATCTGTACTGTATCATTTAATGTGGTATAAGCCCCTATATTTTAGTGGGACTACTAATCCAATGGTAGCTGAGAAGTGGATAAAGCCCCTTGAAAAGATATTTCTGGAATTAAGATGCAATGAAAAAGAAAAGTTAGTACTAGAAGTATATTGCCTCAGTGGTGATGATTATCAATGGTGGTCCTCGATCCAGAATACCACAAATTAAGAATAAATAGAAGATACAGAATGGAGAAATTTTAAGGAAATATTCTTCAACAAGTATTTCCCTCATGAGCAACGAGCTGAAATGAAGAGGAAATTTATTATCCTAAAGTAAAGGGAAGAAGATAGTGTTGTGGAGTATGAGGCTACCTTCAAAATATTAGCCAGGTATGCTATAGATTACGTACATGATTTGAAATACAATATTCATCATTTCTTTGAAGGTCATAAGCCAAGTATTCAAAAGACACTGGATTCTCAAACATTTTCATCATATGAAAAAATTGTATTATGTGCCATCAAAACTGAGAAGGAATTTTCCATATCAAAATTGTTCAAGGGAAATCAAGATAAGAATAAAAATTATAATAACCATGGAAAAGATAAAGATCCAATGAAGAATAAGGTAATGAATAAATTTTTATTATGTGAGATCTATGGAAAGAATCATCATAGGAAATGATTGAATGGAATGGGAGTTTTCTATAAGTGTGGAGAAAAGGGTCATCGATCTAGTTAATTCAAGGAGAAGAGACAAGTCAACGATTTTCAATACTACAATTGTAGGGAGATGAGACACTATGAAAATTGGTGTCCAAAGCTCCAAGGAAACTTTCCTCAGAAAAGAACATGAGAGCAAGGGAAAGTTTATGTGATTACAACCATGAAGGTTGAAGTTCCTAATGATGTGGTGGCAGGTACTTTAATTATTTACTCAAACTTAGTTAATGATTTATTTGATTATGGATCATTGAATTCATTTATATATTCTCAGTTTTTCAAGAAAATTAGACATGTCCAATTTGATTTAATAAAGGAGTTTTCAGTCAAAACTCCTAGGGGATGTATCATTGAATCAAAGATGTGTCGATCAATACCCCTTATGACACATAAACATGCTTTAGTTGATAAACTTATCATCATACCAATGATTTAATTTAATATAATTTTCAGTATTAATTGGATATCAAATTATGATGTTAATATCTATTGGAAGAAGAAGGAAGTTACAATTTTTGAGAATGGTATAGAATCCATTATCTTTTGAGTAGAAATATCACCATCTGATTATTATCTTGATCCACCCCCAATAGCTCTACTAAATGAAATTATTGGATAGGAACAGAACACAATATCTGTGGGTGAGGAAAGAAATCTTCAAATTGAAGATGCACCTATTGTGCAAGAATACATTGATGTATTTCCAAAGGATTTACCTGGGCATCCTCTAAAGTGGGAAGTTGAGTTCTATATAGATTTAATTTATTCTTAAAGACTAATATTAAAGAATCCCTATATAATTACCACTGTGGAATTTGTGTATCTAAAGAAACAACTAGAGGAATTGAGTGATAAAGGATTATTTGACCTAGTGTTTCTCTAGGGGGAGCCCATATCCTATTTGTTAAGAAGAGAGATAGATCTATGAGGCTCTATATTGATTACAGGGAAATCAATGATATTATAATAAAAAAAAGCATCCTCTTCCATGAATTGATTATTTATTTTATTAACTTCATGGACCCAAATATTTTTCAAAGACTAACCTTCGATCTGGATATCATCAGCTATGATCAAGGAAGGAAGATATTACAAAGAAATCATTTCGAACCAGGTATGAGCATTATGAGTTTACAGTAATTCCTTTTTAACTGACTAATTCACCCTCTGTTTTCATGGATCTAATGAATATATTTTTCAAGGAATATATTGATGAATTTTTTGTGGCATTTATTAATTATTTCCTAGTATACACCAAAAGATACGAAGACCATGAGAATCAATTGTGGATTATTCTGAAAACTCTTAGAAGAAATGAATTATATGGGAAATTTTGAAAGTGTGAATTTTAGATTCAATCCATTTATTTTCTTTTCCATATTGTCTCTATGTATGGAATCTTAGTTGATCCTCTGAATACAAAGACAATCCAATAATTTCCCACACCAACAAACATAACTGAGGTACGTAGTTTTATTGGCTTAGCAAGTTGCTATTAGTGTTTCGTTCATAATTTTTCCCAACTAGATAACCCACTAACAAAGATCATTTGTAAAGGGGTTAAGTTTGTATAGATAAAAGAATGTATAGAATACTTTGAATAATTGAAAATAATATTGTTCAATGCTCCAATTTTGACTCTTCCATATGAAAATGATGAATTTTTGATATATAGTGACACATCAAAGAATGGAATAGGTTGCATCCTTATGAAAGATGATAAAGTTATTGATTATGAATCAAGGCAGTTGAAGACTCAAGTGAAGAATTACCCAACTCATGATCTTGAGTTAGCATCCATAATCTTTGCTATGAAAGTTTGGAGACATTATCTATACAGTGAAATATGTGAGATATGTACATATCACAAGAGTTTAAAATTCATTTTTACATAGAAAGAACTCAACATGAGGCAAAGAAGATGGATCTAGTTACTCAATGATTATTATTTTTCAATACAATAACACCCAAGAAAGGTAAATAATGTGGCAGATGCATTAAGTAGGAAATATCATGGAACTCTAACCCAAATTAGGATTGAGAGAGATCCTATATTCATGAATCTAATAAATAAGAATATGTGTATTTTTAAGGAAGGGGAAACATATTTCCTCTTTAAAATGATTGATAAATGATATTTACTAGAGAAGATGAAATTATCTCAGTCCAATGATGATACTATACAAAATAAAGTTAAAGTTGTTAAGGATGGAAGATTGGAAGACTTTGTGTATATGGAAAGAGTTCTAAAATTTTGGAAGAGGTTATGCGTTCCATCAGTACTTAAGCTAAAAAGGGAACTATTAGGAGATTCTCATAGCTCAAATTTCTCTATACACCTTGGTATCACTATGATGTATAAATATATAAAGGAACATTTTTGGTGCGATAACATGAAGTGAGAAATTGCAAGGTGTCTAGTTTGTTAACAAGTGAAGGCCAAGAGACAACATCCTAGAGGGGTCATGAAACCTCTACCTATTACTATATTTAAGTGGGATGTCATTACAATGTAGTTTTTGACTAAACTAACGAGGAAAACTAGAAGGAATGATGAAATATGGGTAATTGTTGATCATCTCACAAAATTAGCACATTTCCTTGCTATAAGAGAGGAGTTTCCACTTGATCGCCTATAAAGACTTTATATTAATGAAGTTTCATGACTTCATTGTGCCCCTATATCAATTGTGTTCGATCAAGATCCCCGGTTTACATTAAAATTATAGAAATGTCTCCAGAAGGCTTTGGATACTGAGCTTCATATGAGTACTGCTTATCAACCCCAAACTGATGGACAGTTTGAAAGGACTATTCAAACACTTGAAGACATTTTGAGATCCTTCTCTCTTGACTTTCAAGGTATGTGGGATCAATAATTACCTTTTGTGGAATTTTATAACAATAATAGTTTTCATTCTAGAATTCAAATGGTGCTATATGAAGAATTATATGGTAAGAGGTGTCAAAATCCAACTTGTTGGGATGAAGTTGGTGAGAGGAAACTTATAGGCCCATAACTTATCGAAGAGACAAATGCAAAGGTAAAGAAAATTCAGGCCCATATTAAAGCATCCTAATGAAGGAAAAAGAGTTGTGTTGATAACGAGAAAAAGTATTTGGAATTTTAAGTAGGAGATCTTGTATTTCTAAAATTATATCTGTGGAAGGGTGTCTTCAGGTTTAGTAAAAAAGGGAAATCGAGTCTTAGGTACATTGGACCGTTTGAAATTATAGAAATAATTAGAGTTGTATCTTATTGTTTAGAAATGACACCAAGTCACTCCAAAGTTCATAATGTGTTCCATGTGTCTTTGTTGAAGAAATACATGCTAGACCCAATGCATGTAATCACCCATGACGAAATAGAACATTAACTTGATTTGTCATACTATGAAGAGCCTATCGAGATTCTTGACATAAGGGAGAAGATATTGAGAAATCGGACAACTCATATAGTAAATGTGATTTAGAGAAACCATAAAATGGAGGATGAAATGTGGGAACCTGAGGATGTTATGTAGAAGAACCACCCACATATTTTTAAAGGAATTTATACATGAAAAACTTTTAGGAATAAATTTTTGAAGTTGGGAATAATATGACACCCAAAACATTTTTTGGTTTGTTTCTCTTAAATACTTAGATAACCTATATTTCATGAATCATAGAGTCTCTATGAAACAACACTTGGTTATTTATAGTATAAATTCATAACCTTGCTATTAAACTTTAATTTTCCACTTCAATGTTTTGAATTTCAAAAAATAGTCATCAACGATTGTGATCAGTAAATTATATAGAGTCTGATAGAACCAACATGTTTTTATGATGAATAATAACATACCATTAGAAATAGTAATATGAACCTTATTAATAGTAAGTCATATTATTATTCTATTTTCTTAAGGGTATAAGGTAATGAGATATTGATTAATTTTTCAAGGTATTAAGAAATGAGTTATATATTTAAAATTGTTATTTTGGAATATTTTATGATTTTATTTAAAAATTAACATAATAATATTTAGAAAATTATTTTCAAAAAATGGATTTCATTTTTTAATTCTACACGTCAAAAAATGGTTAGTGTGAATTTTTGGGATTTTTCTAAAATACTTGAATTTTTCGTGAACAGTAAAAATACACTTTTGAGTTTTTGGTATGTTTAATGAACTCATAATGATGTAATAATTAATATAAAATTATATTCGACTTTTGTAAAGTAAAATATGACATTAGGCATCCCAAGTGGATAATACCATAAGAAAATACCATGGGAAAGCCCCTGGTCTTTTAAAAACCACTAATGAGGTGTCCTTTGAAATTAATAAAAAACTCCCTCTCATTTACTATAAATACACACTCATTATTTCATTTAATTTCATTAGAAACTCATTATCCTAGAATATCTGGTAGTTTTTCCTCCCTATTATTCCTCCCAAGGTTTACTCAATCCCCCAAGGTTGCAACCTTCATGTTTTGGGAGTAACTCTACAAGGTAAGAGAATCAACCACCCTTCTCTCTTTAAAGCTTTCAGTTTATGATATTCTCTTTTGTTTTAAATTAGATTATGTTGGGATATGTCATTACATATCCCTATTTCTTTACATATTATTTAATAATTATGGGATACCCAATTTTTCTCATAAATTTTTTTATGAATTTTAAATTAACACTGTTGGGCTGCCGAATTTTGTGAGGGATTTCTCAACTTTTCTTTATTATTTCGAGTTCCTTTGATTTCTTTTTATTTACTCATATACATTCATCAAAATGATATGATAATTATAGTAACTTACATTAACTATAATTTTATTATGCTAATGTAATATTTCATCATCATCTCTGTTTTCCCCCTCCTTTTATACTAAAAATGAAAACACTGTTCGAGATGTGGTAATTTATCACATTTAAGGACAACAAGTTCTCAATTTCTATTACCATATTAAATTATGGTCATGAAACCATTTTTATTATTGAACCAGATCATTGTATATTTAATATATCTTATTTAATGTTCTATAATTCTTAATCACTCATAATATAAAATAATAATAAAAAATAAGTTCATTATGCACAAAGCCGCTAGTTAATCCAAGCATTTATAATTATATTTTATAAAAAAATTCATCATCTTGGTATGTAACCCAAAATCATTATAAGATCATTTATATATCTTAAATGTCACTTATAATATATATTAACAGTTTTGTATGTTTGACCACATTTTAAATGAACTTCTATTCATGAATATAAGTAAACTGATCATGAAAACCAAGGAAGAAAATGCTTCCAAAACAATAAATTGTACCTCTTAAACCCATCAAAAATAGGCCACTAATGAACCTAATAAGGTTATAATAAATCAATTACATGTAGTGTAGGTTTTATACTTATTAATTAATTAATCTAAATTTTATTATTCATGTCTTTAAGATCAATATAATAACACATTCAGGCATAAGGTAAGAGGTTTAATATCTCACTTTTAATTCCGTGATATTTCCATTGTTCACCACTTATTTCCTTCATGTGGTGTATTTTCTACTACCATTTGATATATATTATCATTATTATATTTATATTCATGGAATTATGTGATTCATTTGGTTGTTATTAATTTTTGGTCATACGACTCAATTGATTACAACATGGTAAGGGACTTTTTTTCGGTTTCCATTTCATTGTGATTTACATGGTATTATGCACCTAATATTTCTTATGTGGTGTATCCACTGACCATTTGAGATCATTTATCACTTTAAATTTTAAATATATTATATATACATATTCTGGTTTCTTGGATATGATTATTTCCTTAAGCTGTATACCCTTTTATATACAGTGTTTATTTGGAATGTTGTTTTAACTATGAAAATATTGATGAATCTGTATCCTATACTCTAAAAATATATTAATAAGTAATATTAATTGTATTAAATCTATTTATTAAGAATTATTTGTTCTTGAAGATATGGGTGGGGCCCGATATATCCCCTCGATGCATCAACAGGTCTCATGAGACAAGTTAGTTGGTGACAAACTCTTCGATATTGTTTCCAAATATTTGACGGGTTTCTACCCATAGACTTAATCTGTTTCAACAACATAGTGGAATCATGTGATAGATACATTATGTCTAATTAATAAGCATTATATTTATTTATTTTTAGTTATTACTATACATGAGGTTTTCACTATGTCAAAATCTATGGATGCAGTTTTATTCTCAGTTTATTAATGGCGTGTGTTTTTCATTTATTCACCATGCCATATTGACTATGACAATTTGTTTATAATTATGTTATTATTGATTTTTGTTTACCCTATTTTTAACCCTTACTAATCATTTTATCTCACAACTTTCATTTGTTTACCTTCAATAGGTTATGAGGAGGAGACCATTTATTGAGTTCTCATGGATTAAGTTTATTAGTTTTTGTTATGTATTGTATTTGTTTTACTATACCAATTTAAAATGGGTTCCATGTATATATCCAATTTATTCAAGACTACTAAACCGATCAGTACTTTGGGACTTTATTTCTTGTTATCATTCCAATGTAATAAAGTAATAAACTAGCTATGACATTCTGGTGTCGGGGCGTTACACCTATGTAATATTTTTTTCTCTGGAATATCTTATTACATTAGGATTTGAAGTTTTTTTCATGCCAAAAAATCTGTATCTTGATCCTAGACTTCATCGAAGTCAATCACTCTCCCAAAATATCTTTTAGAGATATTATACTTATCAAGAATTTTGAGACGTCTATCAACCACACAATTTTTGTCTAAATGATTGTATAAGTAGTATCACTTTATTTCCTTAGGTTATAATATAAAGATACACTTTGTGACTTGGGGTGATAGATTGTTAGTTGAAGAGGCCTTAATAAACACTTCACACCCCCACACATGTAAGTATGAACAACATAAATTTATATCCACTTCATAAACGGTATGGAATACCTTATGCTACTTTAGTTGGCTCTTAGTTTAGTTTGTATGCTATTGTTTGTAATGTGTATCGAAAAAAGAATAATGGAAGAATCACATGAAACATAATTGATCTCACCATGTATAATAGAGTGTGGTTCATCATTTCATTTACATCATTCCACAGAGGGGTATAAAGAGGGTTTCATAGAGATATAATCCCAAACTCCCATAAATATTCAATGAAGTCTTGATTAATATATTCCCCACTATGGTTTGATAAGTGATACTTAATATTCTTACCAATATGGTTATTAAATTCATTCTTTCATTCCTAAAATTTATCAATGTAATCCAACTTATAACTCATAAAGTATATATATCTATATATACTAAAATCATCATATTAAGTTATAAATTATGAGTAATCACACCTTTAATCAATTGGAAATGGTCCACACACATCGTTATAAACTAATTCAAGAATCTAATTAGACCTTTCATCTTTTCCACTAAATAATTCTTTGGTTATTTTTCTTAGTGAACATGTATAACATTCACAAATTGGTTTTAGTTAAAAGGAATCTAAATATCCATCTTGGTGAAATTTTATCAAATGTTCTTAATTTACATGACCAAGATGATGATTCTATAGTTAAGTGTGGTATGATTCATGCGATATAATTTCATTATCAATTTCTATTACTTGGTTCGTGTGATCCAACACATAAAGACTATTATTTAAATGTTCCTTACCATAAAAATTCTATCCTTATTAGGGAAGAAAAATTTCTTCCAAATTTTGAAAATAAATACATCTATTTAAATTTAGTATACAAGAATAATTTTTTGGTAATGGATGGAACATAATAAAAACCTTTCAAAACAAATATAATTATGGTTGGAAATGTGAGGTGGTAGTCCCCAATTGCTACAATATCAATTTTTGCTCCATTGGATTCTCGTAGATCTACCTCCCCTTAGGATATATTTATAAATATATTAATTTTCTTTATTTAAATACATATCTAATTAGTATAAGCTATATATAATTCCCAATTTTTATAAAAAGATTAATTTCACTCAATAGAAAATTCACCTAAAGCTTCCCATTACTTCTTAGGATGGGTGTAGTTTTTCTTCCAGTGGACCTTCTTGCTACTTGCAATATATAACATCCTTATCCCTCATATAAATCTTTATATTTATCTTTTTGGAAAGGGAATTGTGAACAAGAATTGGGATTAGAGATATTTTCTTGGTCTTTTTTTCTCCATAAGGAAGGAAATATTTTCATGATTTCTCTCTTTTTCATCATGGTGAAGAAGAGTGAGAAGATCTAGGAGTGTTATATCAATGTTCTTTATAATAAAATTTAAAACAAAACTAGAGAATCTCTAAGGAAGTGATAAAGTAATGATATCAGTGTGTAGTTCATCAGGGAGTTTAAACACTAAAACCTCTAGGCGCTCAATGTAGCTAATGAGCGTGACTATGTGAGGCCCAACCGATGTACCCTCTCCAATATTTATTTGAAAAAGATCATTGGGGATATCAAACTATTACTATATAGATATCTCTTGGTAAAGACTATAGATATTCTCAATAATTATATAAGCATACACATTTTCATGTGACTTTATGAGGTCACTAGACATAGATGATAACATTAAATATTGAATGCTGACTATGTCATTCAAGTGTTTTTCATAGACCATGAAATCTTCATCACTCACCTCCTTACCAGGCAGATCAGGTAAACAGGATTCTAGTACATAAGAAATCCGTTCATGGTACAACACAAACCAAAGGAATCTTAACCATTCTTAGAAATTACGTCCTGTAAGGAGATTTAATTTCTATAATATTGATCACATGGATAACATGAATGATGAACTTTCCATTTTTTTAAAATTATAAAAGATAATATTACTAATTTTTTTTCTTTATTAAAAATTATATTAAATAATACTTAATTTTATTAAGTCTTCCACTTTTTTCCAAGTCTCAAAGGACCTTAGTATTGAACATAAAATTTCCCATCACAAAAGAAATTATAGTTTAAAGGATCCATATTTCCTTAATTTATGATAAAAAATTTGGCCATAAAAATTATGAGAAGGTATTTAGGTTGGTGGAATTTCCAACTATGAACTTGTAGTTCCATGATCCATTTAGCGATATCCCTAATATTGAAATCCTTATTGGGATTTCCTGAACACTTTCCTCAATTTTTTTTGAAAATAATTTAGATGTTAAATTCAATATAAATTCAGTTAAGTTGACCCACTATCTTAGTTACAATTTATCGATAATTAAAATCGACCCTGACTTTGGCCAAACATACAATATAACAAATGGGTTCATTATAATTTAGATTACGGAAGGATAATTATTTAATATTAACTTGAGGGATTGTTTTGATGCATAAAAATTTATTGTTTTATCCATTACAAGTCTTGTTAATATTAATTGTATTTTAATTAACTTATTAACCATGTTCAATAAAAAATATATGCATACTCAATTTATTTAAATTCCAACATTTCACATTAATTAATTTATTTAAGTGATCATGGTCATGCATCCATAAAATAAATAATGCATTAGAAATAAATAAATAATTAATTAAATAACCCGATCATGAGATTAACTAACGATTAATTTATTGGGTGGATAATAAATCAACCTTTGACCTAGGGGAAAATAACTCATTATGCCGATCTTGAGAAAAGTTTCAGTATTCCACCAGTGCACCGATGTATCATTCTGGTTGGTAACGTCTTGGTTTTGTCTTGACCCACCTCTACACACCTTGAGATACTCCATTTATTACATTTATTAATAAATCTAATGCAGGTGAGTGGAACCAAAAGATTAGTTAAGGGAAATTACATAAATAACCTAGGGAACATAGGTCTTACATAAAAATGGAGGGAGGGATGACATGTAGACCATCATTTTTAATTTAATAGTTAATAATTGAAAACCAATGCAATATATTAAATTCAATAAAAACCAATGCACACACATGTCTTGGTCCAACTCATGAATAGTAATACAAATGCAATGAATATGAAAAAGTAAACTGGTTAACATTCATTTCTTATTCATACTTTATTGTTAAGATAAACATGCTTGCATTAATTAATTAATTGACTGACTAATTATTTAATTACTTTTTATCTTAATGATCATATGAACATTCTTTGAGTTTCACATTATAAAAGTATTAAATAAAAATAAATGGCATAACCAATAATTACAGATAATTATAATAAATTAATTGGGCATTTAAAAATTCCTTAAAACCTTATTAAATTGTAAAAAACAACATGTATCAATAAATATAATAATGTTTTAATATTGCAATTATCTATTTAATTTAATTTAATTCTATCCTTTATTAGGACACTACACGACATATACTTACAAGGTACATGCCATGTATCTCGATTTCTATGTACCCAGGATACATTCCTATGGAATCAGTGTGTGCCTTAGCTAGACTACATGACATTTACTACCCAACTACATGCTATGTATCTCACTTTACTTGTATCTATTCAACCCTTTTAAGGACACGACGTGTTATTCGGACTTGGGACCACCCGATGTGTACTCCAACCACACACCGTGTATTCCACCGACCGTGTGTTTACATAATGTTACATATGACTTAGCATGTGTTTTAGATATATAAAATAATTATCTACATGCCTTTTATAATATCTACACATTGGGTATGTCATTATTTATCTAGGATGTTAGTCTCACTCAGTTTTGACCATGTATATGACCTCACAGTTTGTATGAATTTCTTTGCTAAACCATGTAAAATACATGACATGTATGCCAACTACACACCATATATTCCAAAAACCCATGTGTAAGACTAGATAAATCTACAATTGGTGTGTAATAAATACACCACATGTATTTTTTTATTTCCGATCATGTATTCTGTGACATGGCTAGATGCAATTCACATGGGTACACAATGCATACTCTGGCTACACGCCATATAAAAAATTCTTACCATTAATTTTTTTCACTTATCGATGGAATATTTGATTTTTCTTCACATTTCATTAGACCATTAAGAAAATGAAACACTAAACAATAATAATTAAAATATTGAAATCATGTTAATTAAATTGGATTAATGAATGAATAATTCCTTAAATGAAAGTCTTACTGTTATTACTCATATAGATTAACAATAAAAATAATAATAATATAATTTAAACATGATCCATTTGATACTATTTTAATGTTTTGGGCATAGAAGAAGCTCCATTGTGGGATATAAACCCTAAAGGTTTTATTGATTTTCTGGATCATATAAAAAACATTATATATGATGTGAATAACTTGACCAATGAAATTTTCCACAATATATTGACATAGAAGAAACCCGAAACCTAGAGAGGATATGTTTACATTATATATATAATTAATCTATTTATGATCATAAAAAAAGATATACCTGGTCTTAGGATCTTTCTTTAATGTGGATGTTGATCATTCCAAAAAAACCCTTTCCGATTAACTTTACTGCATTGGAGTATCCAAGTGTAGAATGCATCTAGCGGTGATCCACACATTCTCCTCTGATCTCCAAACAACGCCAATCGATTTTTAGGTTGTACTATAGTGGATAAATCATCCTAAATCATTCATCTCAATTGCTACAAGACCCTTCAGGCTTGAAGAAATTCTTTTAATTCTTCATAAGATGAGAGGAGGAATTCGAGAGAGAAGTCCATTATGCACAATGATTCTCAATTCTTGATTTTCAATTAACCCTACATAATGGAAATAACCATCTATTTATAGAGCCAAGGTTTAAGTTAAAGTATTATTTAATTGTATTCCGGCCCTGAAATAATATAATAATCACAAACAAAACCCATTCTATATATATAATAATAATAATATTATTTTATGGACTACACAAACTAGCACAATAATAAATATTATTTTACTGGCTTGTAAATAAATTTTTATCATCCAACATAGTCTTGGCCTGTTCATACAACTTGGTATTTACTGAATACACAAATTAATATTTTGTTCATAAATAAATATTTTATTCAAAAACAATAATATAAATCTTTATTAAATAGTCAAAAAAAAATAAAAATATTTTATTCACAATCCAGTGAATAAAAAATTATTTAATTTATGATATTAGTATAACTTGAATAAAATCATTCCTCAATCTTGAGAATAATTGTAAATCCATTAATTAATTTCAAAATATAATTTAATTGATATCATTAGTAACACTTAGTGTGTGACACTTTAGGATTATTTCTTATTGGAATTAGACGGGGTTACCTAAATTCCAACATTACTATTTAGCAACAGGTAAAGGAACCCAAGAGAAAGAACTTAATATCTCAGTGATGAAAAAACATATGAACACACACTATGTAATATAATACCTTTATCATAATATCATATCAAGAATGTTTCAGATATGTGTCCTCAACCTATATGCTTGATACGTCTTTTCATAAATATCTAAAATAAACATATCATTACAACATGCTCGTAGAATTTAATGTGATGGTTCTTTTCCAATAAAATGAATGAGATATAAAATTATATAAATATGGAAGGGAAAAACCATTCATTGACTTATTAATTAATAACACATCACTCATGACATACCCAATGTAATTGCCCATTCAAGATAGTTGTATCACTGATAGGGGGATGGGGTGAATCAATGTTATCTTTTTCTTTTTATGTTTCCTTACTTATAAAAGAACCTTCGCCTCCTATTTAATATTTTATTCTCTAATGAAATAAATTAAAATACACATCCATAGGAACACAAGAATTTATAAGTTTCACTACTCAATAAAAGTAGCTACATCCATGATATGGTTTGGAAATAATCCAATACAACACAATCCACTGGAAAACAATCATTTTGTGTGGAATACAATGAGTAGGATTTTCCCTTACACTTGTGTAGAACTTTGATCAATAAAATAGTGCATTTTATTTAAATAGAAAAAATTAATATAATAAAGTTTTTGTAACAAACATGTTATGATGCTTCTTGATCAAATTTCAAAAATATAATATTTCAATACAATTCTTCACTTTATTACACAGAAGTTGGTAATAACTTCTTAGAATTCATAATTATACTCAATCCAATTTCCTAGTACAATTTTCCAAATTTAATTGCTCAATATAGAATATATATATATATATATATCAGAATACTATTGAAACAATTCATGACTACTTCTTCAGTCCTAAAATCCCAATGTGATTTTCCTAGTTCGATTATTCAACTCAATATGATATCTATTTGAATACGATCTTGTCTCTTCTCCTTTTTTTCTTATGTCTAACAAAATTCTTCAAGAAAAATCAATCTAGAAAATTATTCTCCATAGAAATTAAAATATTATATCTTGATAGTAATTGTGTCAGGAAATTACAAAGCACTTCTCCTTTTATAGCCACCCAAAATGTAGTTTGGGCATGATTATGAAAATGTTTCCTACGGAACCAAATTTCCTGAATCTCTATTTCCCTTGAATTTCAAATGAATTCACAATTTCATCAATATTTCTCAAATATTCTTGAATATTTTCTAATATTATAATAAATTCATCTCACTTATGAATTCTTTAACAAAATTTAGTATTATTCCGATTTTCCATTCCAATTTTCCTAATACATTTTCTTCATTACGATACTCCATACCAAATAATGAAAAAAGTAAGAATATTATTCAAAATTCAAGATCTCCCTTGACAAAAATATTATATCTCAATCAACCTCATTGGAAAGAACTTGAGTCTGATTTTGATTTTGATTTTTGTTATTAACTGTCTTATTACAATGAAGAAAAATATAGAACAATAGATTATTCTTGTTATTTTATCTTAAACCACTTGAATTAAAATTAAATAATTTCTTTTTAACTTAAAAAAATAAAAAAATAATCTTGATGAGAAATGGTTTACTTCCTTATTGATCGGTCTCTAACTTTTCTTTTTGAATCGGCTCAAACAATTTCAAATTATTTTATTTATAATTGGTCCCAACATCTCCTAATGAAAATAATTCTACCTATGATGATTACGATGGTATAATGAATCCTATGGATAAGTATCATAGGATTTTAATTTAGAGAAATATTTATTTTTTGTATATGATACTCCAAGTTATCCATCCTTTAAATAATTCGGAATAGGGTTTTCTCATACATATGGACTTGAGACCGAAAAAATTCAACCTCACAAACTTCCTTCTACAAGATTCATCTTATAATAATGACTTCCTTTATGACTTCGATAATGTTTAAAAACATATTCAACATCATCTAACTTATAATGTAAATTATTGTAACTTCCCATTATTTAAAAAACATTTTTCTTTCCTAATCAGCCTGAATACGATTGGCATCACATTCCCCCCTTTCTTTTATCAATGTTTCATCATAAGATTTTAAAATTCCTTATGATTTGAGTGAAATAAAAAATAGAAAAGAATCATTATATTTTATATTGGATCCATGAAAAATTATATTTTACTTATCAATATGATGTTAACTCATTCCAAAGTGAAATATCGATGAACCTTTTCTTATAGAAAAAATCCTTTCAATACAATGAAATTTCTTAAGCTTTGTGAGTTTGATTTTTTGAATATGATTCGTCAGTATGATTTTCCCCAAAAAAATTAAGGAAATTTTTACTTATTTAAAATTTCCTTAACAACAAAATAAGATACCTGAATATGATTATTAAACTTATCATCTTGGTCATAAAAAATACCCCCTTTGGATTTTGTTTTGAAACAATGATTCTTATATATTTGAACTTTGTAACCTTATGACATGGATTACTTATCAACAATTATAAGACTATGCGAAATAAATCATTTTAGGAAACAAGAATTATTGACAAAAAATACATGCTGTAAAAAATTAGTGATCATAGAAACCTCTTCAGCCTTTATTCATATGTTTCTTCTCTTATTTAAATTTTTTTTGTAACAAAAATTTTCTTTTTCACCTCTTAAACATTCCTATTAACAAATGTTTTTTTCCTTCAACCACTCCATAAAATAGTTAGAATAGTTTATACACTTACATTGCTGGATTCACAGCTTACCCACAACTCCTCATATTTACATGATTCCTTAAAAGGTTTAACACTTAAAAATGGATGGATTTATGAAACAATTCTCCCCCTTTGACAACACTATCCAAATACAATATGATAGAGGAAAAAAAAACACATACCTGAAACTTGATGAGATATAGTTTGGATTCCTATGTTCAACTTCAATTTAGAAAAATATTCCTTTAGTAAATATTTTTTGAAAATTTCAGCAACTTGTTCTTATGTAGGAACATACTCCAACTTAAATTCATTTTTAACAACATGATATTTAATGAAATGATATTTGATATGAATATTTTTTGAATTAGAATGTTGTAATATATTCCTGGTGAGGTTGATTGCACTTTGATTATCACAACCCAAGAGCAAGGGTAAATGTTTTTCAACAAGTAAATATTCTGATTGAGTATTTATCCACATAAGTTGGGTAGTGGCTTGAGTAGAAGAAACATACCTAGAGTTATCCATACTAATGGTTACTGAATTATGTTTTTTTGTATTCCAACTCACACAAGATTTCCCTAGAAATAAAACTCCACAAGATGTGGATCTTCTATCATCAACATTTCCTACACAATCAGTATTTGAATACCCAAATAAGTTAATACATTTTAAGCTATCAAAACTGATTCCAATTTTTTTTTCCTTTGATACATCTGAGAATTATTTTTCTATAAAGTAAATGTAATTCTTTATGAGCACTTCGAAATCTTGAACATAAGGTGACAACATAAACAATGTTGGGTCTTGAGGCAGTCAAATACAACAAACTTCCTATCAGCTTTCAAAACTCTTTCTAATAAACTTCCTTACCTTATATATATTTAGAAATCTTGGTTCCTACTTAAATTAGTGTGGTAACAAGTTTCGATTTTTCCATAACGAATTTCTTAAGAAGTTCCTTAGAATAATTTTCTTGAGAAAAGAAAATAAGTTTCATCTTTTTTAAAATTTGTAACCCGAGAATGTATTTCATTTCTCCCTGCATGGATATCTCATTTTTTTCATTTATTTATAAAATCTTTCAAAAGATCATTCATTATTCCCAACAATGATAATGACATCAACATAAACAATTATGATGAGGGAAAACTCTTAACTTTCCTTGATATAAAGTTTGTTATCAACTCTTTCTTTCTTGAAACTCATCTTACTTAAGAACGTATCCAATTTATAATACGATTAACCAGGATCATGTTTTATCCCATACAAGTATTTCTTTAATTGACACACATAACTTTCACCTTTACCAATAATAAAACCACAGGGTTATTCAATGTAAATTTCCTTACCAGGATCCCCATTAAAAAATGTGTACTTTACATACAGTTGGAAAATTTTGTAAATTCATTATGTAATAATAGTAATAAATATTCTAATTATTTATAACCTTTAAACTAGAGAAAAATAACCATCAAAATCAACACATTCAATTTGAGAGTAACTGTTGCACACTAATCTTGCCTTGTTCCTTATCACTTCACATTCTTCATTCATCTTTTTCTGGAAAACCCACTTTATGACAATAATATTTTTGTTGTCTAGATTAGGTATGAGTTCCCATGTATCATTATTTTCTATCTAATCCATATCTTCATTCATGACCCGAACCCATTCTAGATACTCAAAGTATTTATTCACATCATTCAACTCAACTTTTGAATACAATGAAGTATGTGTAATAGAAATTGTTGTTCTTCTTGTTTAAAACTTTTAATGTTGATCACCAATAATGTTTTGATATTACACTTGTTTCATCAGCCTCAGATGAGATTTTTTTGAAACTTCCTCATCACTAGAAATAACTGAGTCCAATTCTTCTACTTGAGTAGGATTACAATTGTATGTATCCTTATTATAAATGTTAACAAACATTCCTTATCCATCTGAACTTCCTTATCATCTCAAGTCTATTTATCTTCATCAGACTTTTCAATAACTTTTAAACCAATAGAATCAACAATTGTTCCTTTTTATTTTTTGAAACATCTATATACTCTTAATTTTGGAGCACAACCAAGAAAAATTCCATCTTTACCTCTCTGGTAAAACTTTCTAAGGTTTCCACCTTTCTTAGTTATATTTCATGGAATCTAATAAAATCTTAATTATTTAATGCTTAGATTTTTTCCATATAACATTTCATATAGAGTGATACATGAAATTTTCCTATAGAAAAATTAGTATTGGATATACACAACAATACTCTTGGATTTCCTCCAAAAGTAATGAGAAATACATAACATAGTTATCCCAATTTCCACCAAACTTATATTCTTCCTTTCAACAACCCCATTTTGTTGAGGAGTATATGGGGAAATATACTCATAAGGAATTCCATGTTTCTCAAGATAACTTTCAAATTATTCAATCTTGTACTCACCACCATTATCAATTCTTAAATTCTTCATAGAATTCTCAAATTCCTTCTTAGCTTTCCTCCTGAAGGTTTTAAACATTTTTAGAGCATATAACATATGTTTCATATAAATAACATAAGTAATGAGAGTAAAGTAATAAATGAAAGTAATTAAGTAATTATCTCAATTGGTTGATTGTTTTCTCATTGTACCACATTTATTAGAATGAATAAGTTACATATATTGTTTGGAGAAAATATCAACTTTCTTATGCACCGAGTTTTTAATTTTTCCTTCCTGAAAAAAATTGCAACACTATTATATTTTTCTTGAAATATTAGTAATTTCACATAAACTATCTATCTTTGATAACTTTTTCATGTTTCTTTGACACATGTTTCCCAAAATTTTATGCTATAACTTATTTTCTTCCACCATACCCAAGTAACAAGAGTTTTTTATTTCACCAACTTGAAATAAGTTTCCTTTTGTACATTGGCCTCTTGTAAAAATCTTTCCTTCTATCTCAATTTTCACCAAAAACCCATATTTTCTTAAAATAACCATTTTTCTTTCATATAAAAGTTGTGAAGAACTTATAAATTTGTGTTTCAGCCCATCAATAGACAAATATTTCTTGGATTTAATCTTTTCTTTCCCAATGATTGCAGACCTAACTCCTTTTATTCTTAGGGATTCATCATTGACAAATGTCATTTTTATTTATTTAACCTATTTCAAATTCTTCAAAAAGATTAAATCTCTTATCATATGAGAATAAAACCCAATATCAACAATCCAAGGTCATTTTACTTTTGTAGATTTCTATGTGGTTTCTATAATTAGATCATTTTCTTCGCCTTTATCTTTCTTCATCTTCAGCTTCTGAAAATTTAAAAACTTTTGTTGTGCCGGTAACAAAACAAGAAATATTTTAAAATGTGTCTAGGTTTTTTACATCTTTCAAAAATTGTTTCTAAAGTTTTTAATCTATTTTCAACTATTACTCTAATATTCTTAGGTTTCTTTAAAACAACCTTCTTGGACTTTATTAGAACTCTCTTATTATTATTTTGAGGTGATTGACTCTCCCTAAAACATTTCCTTATATAAATTTTGTAATAATATTAATGTTTTTGGTTAAACCAACATATATTTTCTATGTTTTTGAATCCACCACAATACCAGTAGTACCTATAAAAGGAATATTTTCCTCTAAAACTTACATACTGACAGGAGTTGTGAACATGTTTCTTTGAAGCCTTCTCACATTTCTTATCAACAATTTTTTGACAACCAAAATTTATCTTTTAAATAAGAATATTTCTTTTTCAGCTAGGATTTATTTTTAAACTTATCAGAACTATAAGTAATAAAAACCTTTTCGAACTCAAAATGTTTAGTAACTTATGATTTCCTAACTTTTTTGGTCTTGGACACAAACATAACCTTCTTAGGTTTATTCTTTTCAAAATATTTTCTAGCTTTCTTCTCAACCTTTTAAGGTAAATTTTCTTGATCCTTCTTAGGTTCATCCTTACCAAAAATTTCACTAACTTCTAAGATAGACTTTTTGAAACTTGTATTCCTCTATTCATCTTTAGAATTTTTTTATTAGAAAAGTTTTAGCTTTTATTTTTTTTCCTTCAACTTTAATACAATATGTTCATTACAATTCTTTTCTTCCTCAAGAGATTTATTCAAAACATAAATTTCTTTCACCCAATTAACTTTATAATAATGAAAACATTTTTATTGTTTTTCTAAGAACTTTCATTTTTCAACTTTATGATTTCTTTCTCTATCCTTCCAATCTTTCATAGGAATTATTTCAATTATTCTTCATGATGATATTATAATAGATTTTTTCCTTCTTCAGAACCACTACTTCCAAACTCTCTATTATTCACTATTGTAATAAAAGTATTGTCAACCTTATCAATAAAATTATTAGATTCATCTTCACTATATTTGTATTCATCATCTTTAGATAATAAACTTATTCTTTTGGATTTGAAGAACTTTTCCCCCCCTTTTGAAAATGACTTAGACTTATCCCCCTATTTCATCGATGATCTTATCTTTCTTCAATCATCTTATTCTTTATCATCTTCTTTATTTATTTGAGGGAAATTTTCTGTAAAGTGACCAAAAAATCCACATTGAAAGCATTTCAAGGGAAGTTTCCTTTTAAATTTACCTATAACTCTTCTCACATTTTTAGAAAACAAGGATAAAAATTCATCAAGATTTTTACGTACCAAATTTTCAGAATCAAAATCACAAACTTATTCATCAATAAGAATGTTATTTGACTTATCATTATTTGTAGCCTTGAAAGAAATTTCTCTATCAAATTTTGTTTTTATTTTAATATCTTTTTACCTTATCATTTCTTAAGTGATGAGAGTTATATGAAAATCATTTATATATAATGTTTTAGGATCTCTATTTTATAACAAAGATAGTTTAGCTTCTAACTTGTTGGTAATGATTCTCAAGATATTTTCAATAACTATAGAATATTCTAACTTTTCACCAAGACATGTGATAGTGTGGAGAATTTAATTAACCCAGGTTGAGAAGTCCTATACAATTTCATACTCACCAATTTACAGATCTTGATACATTAACCTCCATATTTTTAATTTTTTATTCTTTACTTTTGTATTGCCATCGTATATGATTTTCAACTTCTCCCATATACCTTTGGTTGTGTCAACACATTTTACCCTTAAAAGAACACTTTTAGAAAGTGATTAAAGTAAATTATTATTAACCCTCCCATCATTCTCAAGATTATTCTAATCAACATATGTAAGAGGAAAAACATTATAAATTGGAGGAAATCCATCTATTATAGCTTCAAAAACATCATATCCCAAAGAAATAAGATAAGTAAACATTCTATATTGACATATTTAATAATTCTTACAATCAAAGACCAAAATACCTTTACTTTTGACAGAATTTAGATTCTCCATCAACTTCTCTTTAAAACTTCATCAAAGAATAAATTAAGGGAACCTTATTCCCTGATACCAATTTTAATTTCCCAGTCAAAATAGTTGTATCACCAAGAGGGGGAGGGGGTGTATCAGTGACATCATTTTCTTTTATGTTTCCTTACTTATGAAAAAAACTTTTCCTCCTATTAATGATTTCATTCTATGTTAGAATCAACTCAAACACACATCTAATTGAACACAAGAATTTACAAGGTTCACTACCCAATAAGAGTAACTATGTCCTTGGTGTGGTTTGAAAATAATTTAATACCACACAATCTACTAGAATGAAATTATTTTGTGTGGAATACAATGAGTAGGATATTCCTTTACACTCGTGTAGTATTGTAATCAATACAAAAGTGCATGTGATTCAAATGGAATCAAATAATAACAGAAAGTTTTTGTAACAAACATGTTATAGTTCTTCTTCCTCAAATTTCATAGATATAATCTTTCAAATCGGTTCTTCACTTTCTTACTTATAATATGGTAAGAACTTCATGGACTTCATAATTATACTCAGTCCAATTTCCCATTCTAATTTTCCCAGTCTGATTGCTTAATATGAAAAATATACAGCTCTATCATAATAATACTAAAACAATTAAGGACTATTTATTATTAGTCTGAAAATCCCAATATAATTTTCCCAGTCTGATTGTTCAGCTCAATATGATGACCAACTAAATATGATCTTATCTCCTCTCCTTTATTTTCTTATGTCCGAAAAACTTCTTTATGAAAACTCAATCCGGAAAATACTTCTTCCAAGAAATTTTGTGCTTATATCTCTATAGTACTTGTGTTAGGAGAGTAAAAATTACTTTTCCTTTTATAGACACCCTAAAAGTTGTTTGGGTGGGATTATAAAAATGTTTCCCACTTAACCAAATTTCCTAAATATCTATTTCTCTCAAATTCAATATGGATTTATGAATTCTTCAATCCTTCTCAAATATTCTTGAATCTTCTTGAATATTATAATAACTTTACATCACTTATGACTTCTTTAACAAATATCAGTCTAATTCTAATTTTCCATTATGATTTTCCCAATATTATTTGTTCATTACAATGATCCATACCAACGGGTGAAAAAAAATCAAGAATATTCTTCGAAATTTAAGCCCCCTTGAAAATAATTTTGTATCTCCATTAAACTCTTTATTAAAAATATCACTCTGATTCTGATTTTGATTATCATTATGATATGTCTTTTTATGGTGAAGAGAAATGTAAAATAATAGTTTCTTTTTCTTATTTTTTCTTAAACCACTTGGAATACAATTCAATCATTTATTTTTCACTTAACTGAATCAACAAATCATCTTGATGAGAAATGGTTAGATTAATATTTGATCGGTCTATGAATTTTATTTTTTAATCTGCTCCAACAATTTCAACTTCTTTTATTTATCATTGGTCCCAACATCTCCTAATTAAAAAAATTCTGCCTCTAATAATTATGATGGTATACAAAATCCGATGGAATGGTATTAAGAAATTCGAATTCAGAAAATTCTTTCTTTTCTGAATAAAATACTCCAAGTTATCCATCCATCAAACAATTCTGAATATGTTTTTCTCATACTGATGGTCTTGAGATGGAAAAACTTCGACTTCAAAAACTTTATTATACAAACTTCATCTTGTAATCATAACTTCCTTCATGACTTTGATTTCGTTGAAGACGAGCTTCAACATCTTCTAACTCAAAATGGAAATTATTTTCACTTCTCATTATTTTAACATAATTTTTCTTTCCTAATTATCCTAAATATGATTGGAATCACCTTTCCCCATTCATTTTATCAATCTTTCATCACAAGTTTTACAGCTTCCTATGATTTGTGAAAAATACAAAATTGAAAAGCATCATCAGATTTCATATTGGATTCATAAAGAATATGATTTCCTTATAAATATGATCTTATCTCATTCCATACCGGATGAGAGTTTGATAAAACTTTTCTTAATGAAAACATATTTTCAATATGATGGAATTCCTTAAGCATTGTGAGTTTGATTTTTGGAATATGATTTTTAGTCTAATTTTCACCAAAAACAAACTGAGGTGATTTTTACTTCTTTAAAATCTCCTTGACAACAAAAGAAAATACGTAAATATGATTATCAAACTTATCATCTTGGTCCTAACACCAAACATATCCAACTTCATTATAAACTATACCATCATGGTTTTTGAAATAAATTTAAGTGAAGGATTCATAATATTCCATAATAATAATAAAAAAAAGGACCATTACACATGATCAAAGATAGGAATATTTGATAAAATAAAAACATATCAAATTCTTATGGTAAGTTCTATTATCAAAATCTCATATCATAAAGATTAACAAGTGTGAACTTCATAATAGGAATTCTTATCTGCTTATGAGTACCCGTAGCTAACAAAATCATTCTATGTGTCAGATCATAAAGCATTACCCGACCAAATAACTATATTTAAGAATATCATTAGGGAATTTCAAGGTTATTATCATGGAAGGTAAATGTTACAAACTTATCAACACAAAATATACTCTAGGAAATTATTACATTAAAGTCATGCAGAACAATTAACAACATGTAATAAGATATTCTATTAATATTCAAATCTGTGAATATACATGTAATCCAAAGTACAAACAATTGGTTCTAGAAAACCAAATATAAAATAAGGTATCGAGTGGACCATTCTAGGTAAGTCACATAATGAGCTTTAGGCCTTCTTGGGACAGGAAAAATCAGGACTGAAGGATTTAGTAGATACAACTTGATGTTATTGAATGCAGTTTGATACTATTCATCCCACTTATAATAGGTATATATATTCATGACCCTTGAAAATGTCTTAAACTTTTCATCTAGAATTACGATAAATCATTAAATATAGGCTAGTAGCCTTAGAGGCCGCACAACCCTGTAGGTTTCATGGAGGTGACATCTGGTTTATAATAGCACATACATTACATATATATATATTACTTCAAAATTGAATAATATTTGTTGAAAAATATAAAAAAACTATACTAGGACCGTATAGGTTTAGTGTATTTAGAAACTGAGAAATATAAACAACTGGTTCATAATACATCTACATTTTATCGTGCTTATTCCTTCATAACTAGACCCCCTTTTTACATATCTTACTTAATATTCCCCTTCACAACCTTAGGAAAATAAACATAAGAAATGGTTAGCTCAGATGCACAGTAAGGGTAAACAAGGGATATATCAATCATATAGTCATAATAATATGTAAGAACATAACATTTGTAAAATCTGGTCATGTATAGGAAAGATCATTATATCATGTCCTGGGATAAATCATAAAAGTTCATAAAGAATCAATGAACATATTCCCAAAAGTCATAACACAAGACATGGAATTTTTGCCATACACATAAGTATAGAAAACCATTATATATTAGTTAAGTCTCATTGCCAAGATCATCATAGCAGAAAAACTCTATTACTGAACCAAGTTCACTCCTCATTCTATCCCTGTATTACTAAACCAAGTTTACTTTCCATTCCATCCCTATATTACTAAACTGATATCATTTCCGATTCCATCCTTGTCTTCTTTTACTTTTTTCAAATAAGTCAAAAAGTACGTTGTATCAAATAATGAAAAAATATTCCTTTTATAATTTTAATAAAATTCACCAATGGGTAAAATTGAATTTAAACAATTTTAGAAGAATATAAATAACATTTCTGAATACATATTTAGAAAACATGGACATGGATGATAAATACCCCATTAATAATTATGTATAAACAATCTTGGATAATAATGAGATAGCATAATTATCCCTTAACTTAGGTCATATATCCTTTTTATGTATCCAAAAAACCTGTATAACGATTTAAATAATTTCATTCACTTATTCCAAAATCATATTCTTTTTTATGATATCATATATGATGATATTATCATCCATTTGTTAATAAAATTTCATTATTACTTGTTATTCCGGTACTAAGTGCTTCATTTTCGTATGCATGTTTTGTCGAATAAGTTCTCGTTCTCTTTATTATGTTATATATATATCATTTAAAAAATGATATTAATATACTACATATAATATTTATTCATTCTATGCATGATTATAATCATGCTTTAATGGATATCATGTAGAATGAATCGCATCGCATCCTCGAGATGATTGACCGTGCGTATGCACTAGAAATAATATCATTCCCATAATTGTGAAATGGTATGGAAGTGGATGTTATATATTTAATTAAAAAATTTATATCATGTTATAATAATCATATATACATATCATTTCTATCATTTTACCCATACAAGTAAGGTGGTGGTTAAAAAAAGATTACACCACGGCGTGGAGACAGTAAGCCGTACGTATGCATGAGTGGTGATTTTGTTCTTCATATGATGGATATAAGGTAGAATATAGTTATTCCATAATCATAATAACACCTTAGTATATAATCAATACTATATTTATTACTTTATAATTGAAAAAAACTCATGAATAGGAAGTAGAAGAAGAAATAATTTTGAAAGAATCGGTAGAGGAGATTACCTCTTCTTTGACGAGCTACCTCCAGATCTCTTTTTAAAGTACTATAGTTGGCCTTTGGAGAAGATCAGAACCTCTAGAATGTGATTAGGGAAGTTTAGAATGGAAATAGGTAAATTATAGATGATATTTAAGGCTCAAAGTGAAATAATGATGTGAGGTAAGAGGTGGCCTTTTATAATTGAGGTGAAGGACACTTTTGGAATCTCCAAAAATATTAATTTATTATTAATTTAAACACCCTCCAAAAGCCTCAAAAATTTCATATTTTTTAGATAAGATTAGATATGGTTTTAATATCATCAACCAACAATTTTTTTTACAGTTTTTGTTGTCAATAAACCTTATCATTTTAATTAACGCTTAGTCATTCTATTAAGGTAACAAATTTGTCATTGTAAAAAGAGTATATATTTTAAAAATTTGATGTCTATTAAACTATAAATTAACAATTTAGAATATTTTCTACCATATTATAATTATTTTATATTTTTGTAAAATGTTTCATGTTTTTAAATAATTTAATAAAACATTATTTTGATAAAATATCAATAGTTTCAATTTGACACTATTCATTTCCTTGATTTTTAAAAATATCTAAAAAATAAGATAAATTAGAAAAAATCTTATTATATTCCAAATAGGTAAAGGTAATATATAAAATTAATTGGATATATTAATTATTTAAAATTATATTTATTTTATTATTTTTAATAGCATTTATTTAATATTTTCAATCACAAAATAACTTCTACATCTAATTTGTATAATTATTTAAAATAATTATTTATTCAGTAAAAATAAAAAATAAAATACCTTAATTAATATAGATATTCTATATTTTAGAAGAATATTTATAGTCGAATTTATCGAATGTATAAACCTATTTTAAAAATAATATATTTATTAAAAAATGAATGTGACATATTTAAAATATTAACATATAAAACTTTATAAATATCATAATATTTACCCATGTGGATTTATAAGGGAGGTTATGGACAAGGAAAGTGACACTTTGTGTCATTCTTTGATTAAAATATTATATAGGTAATTTTTATGTAAAAGTTTCCATTAAATAACCTAATTTTAATCCTTACATGTTAAGGGTATAATTTCATTCATTCAATAATTTTTTTGGTTTTTTTGGCATCATTTTATAATATTTTTAATTTTACTTTTAACATAAAGTACCTAATTTACCCTTATTGTGGTTACAAAATTTACCATGGTCACTAGTCATATTGGCCGAAAATAAAATGGGCATAGTTAATAAATTTAGACCTTTTGAATCCAAATTTTACATTTATTTTTCGAAATTCAAAACACAAAATTTTTAGAATTAAATTTAAAATAAGACCGGTAAAATTTTATGAAAAATAGTTTCTCTGAAAATTACCCTTTATAAGCGTAAAATGTTTTCATAAAAAAATTATGTATAAAATCATTTTCAAAAACCGTAATTTAAATAATTTAAATAAAAAATAACGAAATAAAATTTAAAACTAATTTAAAACATAACTTTTCCTTGTAAAAGAAAATATAGTTTTCAAAAAAAAACTAGTATTTTCACTATTCCATAAAAATAAATGTTTTCAGAAAATAATAAATTCATATTTAGTTGTATATTTATAATTTAGTTATTCATAATTATTAGCACTGATTTAATGACTATGTTATGATAATTATTTTTATTCTAATAATGTCTCACAATTTGTTTAAACTCATGACTACGTGCAATTCAAGCTATTTAAGAGTTATAATTATTTAACGAGAAATGTTTATTAAAATACTGAGGTGTAACATTATACTCAACTTAAAATGAATTTCACCCTAAAATTTTTCACTCAGATACAAATAGATGAGGATACCTCTACCTCATCACATCCTCAGGTTCCCACATAGATTTCTAAAATTGTTGGTTCCTCCATAAAACTTTAACCAAGAAAGTGGTTTTGTTTTATAGAACTTTCTCTATATGATCCAGAATCTCTATCAGTTGTTCTTCATAAGAAAGATATTTATCTAGTGTTATGAATTCTAAGTTTAGTACATGTGAAGGATCAGATATATAATTTATTAGGAGATATATATGGAACATATCATGAACTTGAAAGAGATTCAGTGGAAGCGACAATTGATAAGATAACTTCCCAACACGATCCATAATTTGAAAAGAAATGATATAGCTAGGGATTATCGTACCCTTCTTTCTAAATCTAATTACTCTCTTCGAGGGAGATATTCCTGAAAACATATTGTCACCCACTTCAAAATCAAGGTCTATTCATTGGTTGTCAGTATAACTTTTTTGTTGACTCAAAGATTCTATTTTGTGCCATTGAATATATTTATCCTTATCTACTATTTCATTAATAATTTTAGGTCCTAATAGATTTAATTTCCCAATTTTATCCCAGTAAGTTGGAGTTTTTCACTTCTTTCTATAGAGTTATTTAAAAGGATCCATCTAAATATTGGATTGTAATTAATTGTTGTAAGAAAATCCCACCAAAGGTAGGTGTTTATCCCAAACTCTTTTAAAATCCATAGAGAAAGATACAAACTTGTCTTCTAGAGTTTAAATGTTCTTTTTAGACTAACTATCTATCTGGGGATGATAGGAATTTCTGAAACTTAACTCTGTATCGAGAGCCCACTGAAGACTTCACAAGAACTTCGAGGTAAACCTCAGATCTCGATCAGATATAATAGAATATGGTACTCTATGAAATCTTATCACTTCTTTATATATATGATGTAAATATGATCAAGAGAGAAATACTATCTAATATCAATGAGGTGTTATAAAATCATAAGGTGATCAACTATAACCCATATAGATTCATGGCCTCTAGATGTGTTGGGAAGTGCGACGACAAAGTCCATAGCGATGTTTTCCCATTTCCATTATTTTATGTGTAACGGTTGTAACATCCCCTTAGACTTCGATCTCCCAGCCTTAACTCAATGAAAAATCCAGCATCGAGAGACATATTTAGAAATATCTATTTTCATGCCATCATACCAGAAATATTCTTTTAGGTCCCTATACATCTTTGTGCTTTCAATATGAATAGATAATGAATAACTATGAGCCTCATCCAACAACTCATTTAATTCTGGTATGGGAGGAATACAAACATGGTTCTTGAACCTTATTATTCCATAAAAATCAAGGTCGAATTCAGGAAAAGTTTTCATCTTATTTTGTATATCTAAACCTTCCTTCCGTGCCTCTTTAATATTATCTTGTATAGATGGTTTAACATTAATTTGAGAAAGATAATATTTCTCCCATTCCTTTAAAATTTCAAGATCCATCCTTTGAAAATCTGTAAATATTGGATCTTTTGTGATCCTTGTTATAGATAGGCTAGCACGGTCATTTTGACTCAAAGAATCTACAACATTTTTCACTTCCCAAGGGTGGTAATCTATTGAGAATACATAATATTTAATCAACTCCAACCATCTTCTTTGGTGTATATTCATCTCATTTTATGTGAAAATATACTCTTAAATTTTATGATCAATATAAATATCACACCTCTCACCATAAAGATAATTCCTCTATATGTTTAATGAATAGATTACCGGAGCTAACTCCAAATCATGAGTTGGGTAAATTTGCTCATGGATTTTCAATTATCGTGAGGCAAAACATATCACCATATCATTTTTCTAGAGAATAAATCCCATCCCTTTATTGGATGCATCACTGTAGATCACAAACCTTTATCCACTACAAGGGAGTGTGAGCACTGGTGCACTGGAAAAACTTTTTTTAGCTCTTTGAAATTCTCTTCAAATTCCTCCATCCACATGAATTTAACTATTTTCCAAGTCAACTTGGTGAGTGGATTAGATAGTCATGAAACATATTTTACAAAACTTTAATAATATCCAACCAATATAAGAAAAATTAAAATCTTAGTTAACATTGTTGGTCAAGGACAAAATTCAATAAATTCTATTTTTGATGGATTCAAAAATATCCCCTCCCTTGATATTATGTGACCAAAAAATGAAATATTTTGATGCCAAAATTCACAATTCATAAATTTTTCATAAAGCTTATCATTTCTCCAGGTCATCAGTACAATTATCAAGTGATCTTTATGTTATTCCTTTCTCTTTGAATATACAAGAATATAATATATAAAGACCACCAGAAACTGATCAATATAGTCTCTAAAGAATCTATTCATTATATCCATGAAGATAGAGGGGGAATTAGTAAGACTAAAAGGAATCACTATAAATTCACAGTGTCCATACCTTGTATGAAGTAAAGTCATTGGTATATCCTCCTTCTTGACCTATAATTGATGATATCCTCAATGAATATCAATCTTGGAAAAGTATTGAGATCCACATAGTTGGTCTAATAATTAATCAATATAGGGAAGAGGATATTTTTTCTTGATAGTGATCTTGTTAATTTCTTGATAATCAATGTAGAGTCTCATCAATCCATCATTATTCTTAATAAATAGAACATTTTCACCCCAAGGTGAAGAACTAGGGTTCATGAATACCTTTTCAATATTCTCTTGGAGTTTATTCTTCAATCACGGTAACTTAATTGAGGCCATTCTATAAGGTGTCTTTGAAATAGGCATAACACCTTGTACGAGTTCTATTGAATCCTAAAATTCACGATTCATTGGAAGACCTAGAAAATATTCTATAAATACCTCAAAAAACTCTCATAAAATAGCTATATTATTAATTGTGAGTTTCTCCCCAACCATTTGAGATAAATAACCTTCATTTATTGGAATCAAGACCCCTAATATGGAATAAATTTCCAATGGGAGGTAATATTCATCCTTGCATTGATAGATGATAATATATTGATGTGGAATATGAAATTTAAGTCCCATTACTTAGAAATTTATATGATATCCATATAGAGAAATCCAATCCATGCTAAGAATCGCATAAAATTACACTAAAGGAAGGATCCCAAGATTTGCAGGAAGCACTTCCCCACAAACATCAACTGGAGAAGAATTATAATCTTTTTATGTTACTGTTGTGCTATTAGGAGTTGTCACGACTTATTCAACATCTAATTATTAAGGTAATATTATGATACCCATAGAAAATTCTTCATAAATAAAAGAGTGGGTGGATCCAAAATAATATAAAACATTTTCTAATTTAGAGTGGATGGTAAGTGTAGCTTTCACCACTTCATTATCTTACTCCACATTACTGAGTGTGATCACATGTGACTTTCCTTTGTCTTTGGCCTTAAGAGTTTTCTGAGATTGATCATCATTGATAATCCTTGGGTTAGGGAATTGGATATCATAATACCCCATTTCCTTATACTAGTAGCATTGAAGTGTCAGAGGTTCATTATGTGTCTAATTTTCTCTATTCATATCATTAGATAGATTTTTCCAATCACTTTAGAATTTAACTACTTGATGACCTTCTCTCCCAGACTTAGAACAATTTCTAGTCCATTTAAGACAATTTCATCCATGTTTCTTTACACACTTTGAGAATAAGGAAAAAAACATCTTCTTTTTAGTGTGGTCTTTATATTTTCCATTAAATTCTATTTTTGTCTTGTTATTAAACCCATAGAACTGATGGGTTACACCAATCTCCATCTCAAACTTGAGAGCACATTGAATGATTTCATCATAGCTATTAAAGTCCCTTATAGATAACACTTTTTAGAGAATTGGTTTTAGGACACTAAATAATAGATAAATTTTAATCTTAGGTTGGATAATAATCCTAAAAACATACCTTGTAAGTCTTGTGAAAATTTCTTCATAGGTACCAATAGATTCATTGTCATTTTTCTTATAATCAATGAACTCTTTATCCTCTTTTTTTTTGAAAAATACTTGGAAAGTAATTATTGAAAAATATGTTATTGAACTTCTCCCATTCCATAGAGTCAATTTAATCTATTTGCCTCATATTATTGATAGGAGTCCACCATTGATAAAATTCACCTTCCGAATGATAGACTGCCAAGATGACTTTATCATTCTCTAAACATTGGAGATCTAAAAATATATTTTCAGTGGTACTAATACATTTTTCATCCATTAGTGGATAAGAATACCCATTGAAATAAGGTGGATGCTTCCTCATAAAGGACTCAACATAATGTTTTTCCCTCCTTTTCTCATTTGTATGTCTTGCATGATTCATATATTGGGAATGTTGTGTGATCATAGTGGAAAGATTTTTCATTTAAGATCCTATAACATTAGGTTTCTCAGGAAGAAAATAATTGCATTTCCCATCACATTCAGCATTAATGTTGTTCCTTATAATTCCATATATCGAATAAAACCAAAAATTATAGTGTGAGAAACACTAATAATAAAGAGAAAACCACATAATCAAGAATAAAATTTCAATTTAAGACACTTTAGGGTTTATCTTAGGTTATTAATGATCATTTTTAAAACACTAGGATTGTAGCCTATACTTCAACATATCCTTACGGTTGTTACTATGGGGTTTTCATCATAGTTTTCAAAGGTTAACTATACATTTTATCTGAAACCAACTATAATAGTCCATACTTTACATACATAGACATTACTTCAAAATTGATGAATATTAATTAAAAAACATAGAAAAATGATGCTAGGACTATATAGTTTTAGTGCTTTAGAAACTTCAAAACATAAACAACTTCTTCATAAGACATCTACATTGTCTCCTAATTATTCCTTTATAACTACAACCCTTCTTAAATATGTTACTTAATACCATTCTTCACAACTTGGGGAAAAGAAACATAAGGAAGGGTGATATCAGATGCTTAGTAAGGATAAAAAAGGGATATATCAATCATATCATAGTCATAATACATAAGAACATACCGTTTTAAAAATCTTGTCCTATATATTTAAGATCATGATATGATATCATGGGATAAATCATAAAAGTTTATAAATAATAAATGAAAATATTACCAAGAGTTAAAAAATGAGACATGGAGTTTTTTGAATACACATAATCATATAAAATCATTTCATATTAGTCGAGACTCATTTCCAAGACCACCATTGTGAAAAAATTCCATTACTGAACCGATTTCACTCCTTATTCTAGCCCAGTATTACTGAACCCGGTTTACTTCCTATTCCAACTCGTTATTACTAAATTGAGATAATTTCCCATTCAAGACTTTTCTATCTCATGAGATATAAATCTTTACCTAATGAATTAGAGAGAGATATAGGTCTCACCCATCACATAATGAAATCATTCTTACATGTGCCACAGAAAAATAAATCATTCATCACAGTATAACCTAAGGAATAAAATGGGTTTCTTAAACATCATTCCATCATAACATAATCCATGTAAAACTAATGAATTTCATAAATATAATTACTAAATAAAAAAAATAAACCCATAAGAATAATAGGGATAGTATACTTGAAACATAACCCTGCCTAATAATTCAATCTATAATAGAAAATAATTTTGATAGAACACTTGAAATTAATTCTTGAGGAAAATATCATTTCTTCTCTAAAAATGTTTTATTTTCTCAAAATGCCATGAAATTTTAAAAGAAAAAAACTTCTTTGAAAATAAAAGTCAAATATTTTAAAGTAAGATTCATGGAAATAAGGTGTTATAAAAACAAAAAATCCATTCATTCCATATAATTTAAAGAAAACATTCTTCTCGTACCTTTATTGGATAAGTCAAAAAGCACATCATATCAAAAATGAAAAAATATCCCTTTAATACCATTTAATAAAATTCACTAATGGGTAAAATTGACTTTAAAAAATAATAGAATAATAAAAAAATATTTTCAAATACATAATTAGGAAACATGGACATGTATGACAAATTTACCCCTATAAATACTTACATATAAACAATCTCATATAATAATGAGATTGCAAAATTATCCCTTACCTATGTTATGATATCCATTTGTATGTATCTAAAACTAATGTATAATGATTTAAATAATTTCATTGACTTATTACAGCATCATATTAATTTTTATGATATCATATATGATCATATTATCATATGTTTGTTGATAACATTTCATTATTACTTGTTATTCAGGTATTAACTGCTTCATTTTCTTACGAAAATTTTGTCAAATAAGTTTGGGTTATCCTTTTTAGGTTATAGTTATATAATTTCAAAAATCATATTAATATAATATATATCATATTTATTCATTATATACATTTATATAATCATGATTTAATGGATATCATGTAGAATGAATCACATCGCATGATGGAGACAGTAGGCTGTACGTACGCACGAGCGACGATATCATACCCATAAATGGTATGTAATTGAATTATATTTTTTCTATAATCCATATCATTCTATAATAATCATATATAGTTATTGTTTCCATTTTTATACCCATCCAAGTTAGGTGGTGGTGAAAAACAGATTACACCACGGCGTGAAGATGGTAAGCCGTACGTACACACACGTGGTAATTTCACTTTTCATAGGGTGTATAGGAGGTCGAATATGGTTGTTCCATAATCATATAAATATCTTAGTATATAAGTTTCACTGTATGTATTACTTTATAATGGAAAAATTCATGAATATGAAGTATAATAAGAAATAAGTTTGAAAGAATCAGTAGAGGAGATTACCTCTTCTTCAACAAGATCCCTCCAGATCTCCGCTTAAAGCACTGGAGTTAGTATTTGAAGAAGAAAATAAACTATATAACATGAATAGGTAATTTTAGAATTAAAATTTGTAGGGAATGACCAAGATTTAAGGCTCAAAGTGAAGTGATTAAGTGAGGGAGGAAGTGACCTTTTATAATTGAGGCGGGGGACACTTTTGGAATCTCCAGAAATATTAATTTATAATAAACTGAAACCCCATAAAAAACCACAAATATTTAATATTTTTGAAGATTGTATGAGATATGGTTTTAATCTCATCAACCAATAAATTTTTGATAAGTTTTGTTTTTTAATTTAAAACTTATCATTTTAATTAACCCTTAATTATTCTATTAAGGTAATGAATTATTCAATGTTAAAAGTGTCTTATTTTTACTTATTTGATGTCAATATGACTATAAAATAATAAATTTATAATATTTTATACCATATAATAATTATTTTATATTTTTTTATACTATTTTATTATTTTTAAATAATTTAATAAAACATTATTTTGATAAAATATCAATAGTTTCAATTTAATACTATTCATCTATTTGATTTTTAAGAATATCAAAATCACAAGATATCTTAGAACCAAATATTTTATTATATCCCTAAGAGGTCAAGGTAATCTATAAAATTCATTGTATATATTTATTATTCTAAATTATATTTATTTTAATATTTTTAATAACATTTATTTTATACTTCGATTAACAAAATATTTTATACATCAAATTTGTTTTATTATTTAAAATCAATATTTTTTTAATAAAAATTAAAAACAAAATACCTTTATGAATATAAATATTCTATATTTCATAAGAATATTTATATTCTAATTTATATGATCCATAACCCTATTTTAAAAATAATATATTTATTAATACATGAATGTGACATCATTAAAATTCTAATAAATAAAACTTTATAAATTTCATAACATCACCCAAGAGGCCCAAAACGTAAAAAAAAATTCATATCATTAAATTATTTTTCTTAATTTAAAATTTTGTGTTGAGATTAGTTCATAACTTAAATTGTTCCCCATGTGGACTCGTAAGGGAGGTTATAGACAAGGAAAGTGACACTTTGTTCATTTATTTGATTAAAATAATATATAAGTCATTTTCATGGAAAAGTGTCCATTAAATGACATAATTTAGATCATTTATTGTTTAGTATATAATTGCATTCATAAAATACATTTTTTTACTTTTTTAGGGTCATTTTATAATCTTTATAATTTTATTTTTAACCTCAACTACCTAATTTACCCTTTACTATGGTAAAAAAATTAACCATGGTTACTATTAATATTTTCAAAACATAAAAGGGGACTACTTAATAAATTTGGACCTTATTAATCCAAGTTTTATATCTATTTTTCAAAATTAAAAACATAGAAGTTATAGAATTAAATTTAAAATAAAATTTGTAAAATTTTATGATAAACCGTTTTTTGGAAAAATGCCCTTTTAAAACATAAGATGTTTTTATAAAAAATTTATGTATAAAATAATTTTTGAAAAACAATAATTGTATTATTTTAAATAAAAATTAAATAATTAAAATTCAAAAATAGATTAAAACATAATTTGACCTTATAAAAAACAATACATTTTTCAATAAAAACTATTATTTTCACGATTCCTTAAAAATAAATGATTTTAAAAAACAATAAACTCATATTGAGTTGGATATTTATAAGTTATTTAGTCATACTTATTTTCTCCAATTTAATGAATATGTTATAATGGTCATTTTAATACTAATAGGGTCTTGAGATTCGTTTAAACTCATGATTTCATACAATAAAACTATTGAATAATTATAATTATTTGAAGAGAAATGTTTTCTAAAATATCAAGGTGTTACATGGTTGATAACACTTATCTTCTTTGGGTTGATTTTGATTCATTTTTTCCCAATTATGTAGCCAGTGAACTTTATAGAGGTGAATGTGAATGCACATTTAAATGGATTCATCTTCATGTGATGGGGGTGTTGGTTCTGACCACAACAAAAGCTTCGGTTAGTGGTATTTATATTAAAATTTATTTTAATATTTAGTTTTCCAAAACCCCAAGTGAGGATCTTTCACATTAAATTTATAATTATTTTATTTATATCTGAATAAAATAAATACCTTTTCTTGGGATACTTTCTTCTATGACATTGTTGATCTTTCGAAAACCTTTTTTAGATTTCCTTCTTTGTGATATGAAGATCCATGTTTAGAATCCCTATAGTTGTGATCTACACATGCTCATTTGATCTCCAAGAAATTCCTATTGAATTGTAGGTGCTATTACTATGAATCTATTTTCATGTTTCATTCTTATTTATTCCTAATCCTTTGATCTTGAAGGAATATGTCTTATGTTTCTCATTCTTGGGAGGAAGAGAGAAAGATACAAAATTAGAGAGAGAGAGAGGTAAGTACATTGTGGGAAATGATTTTGTATTCACAAATTTTAGATTAACCCTACAAAATAGACATAACCATCTATTTATAAAGTTAGGGTTTAGGTTAAAATATTATTTAATTGTGTACTGGACCTTAAATAATAAATGACCATTATAAAACCCAATGTCATAAAATAATTATAATATTATTATTATTTTATGCTAGGGGCTAACTTGTGAAATGATGAATATTATTTACCAGATTGTAAATAAATATTCATAATTGGATGAGGCTTTGTTCCATTTAAACTCCTAGACATTTATTGAATACACAAATAAAATTATGTTATTTACCATTTTTTTAACATTAATTAAATAAAATAAAAATTTTATTCATAAACCGGGGAATAAATATTTATTATATATATTCACACAATCAAATAAATTATTTATTGACAAAGAAATATTATCAATCAACAAAATTGGAATAATATCATTCCTCACCCTTGAGAAGAATATTTTTTACAATAATCAAATTCAAATAGAATTTAATTGAGATCAATGAAAAAACTTAGTGTGTGACCCTCTAGGATTATTTATCACTAGAACGTGGCAGGCTTGCTTAAAGTTTAGGATTACTCTCTAGTAATGGGTCAAGTCACCCAAGAAAAAGAACTTAATATTTTAAAAATGTTAACTATATAAAAAATCTCCCTATCTAATATAATCCCTCTGTATCAATATCTCATCAAGAAGGTTTCACATATATGACATCAACCTATTTTCTTGATATGTCTATCTTTGACTTTATGAAATAAATTTCAACACACTATGGTCATGAAGTTGATGTAACAGTTAAATTTTAATCAAAGGGATGATATATTAACTTTTATAGAGATGGAAGGGACACATTATTCTTCAACTTATCCATTAATAACATGTCATTTGTGACACACCCAATGTAACCTACCTCTCCGTCAATATAATAGTTATGGTTTTCATCAGAAAATCTATGTGTGTGATTCATGAAATGAATTTATGATAATCTTAATGTCTAAGGACCATTACACATGCTCATGGATATGAATATGAAATGACAAAAAAACATGTGGAATTCATACTGGTGAGTCTATTCTCATAACTCTCTGTCTTGAAGATTACCATGTGTGAAATTTATAAGATAAAGTCTCATCCATTTATGATTAATAACACCTGATATCCTATATACTATGTTCCCAATAAAAGTATGTTATCTAACCATAGAACTATATTTGAAAAATATCATCATGGAACTTCAATTTTATCATCATAGTGAGGAAATATTGTAACCTTATAAATGCGATCGATTCCCTATCAAATTATCACATCAATGTAATGTAGAATAAAAATCAATATGTGATAAGATATTTAAATTAATATTCTCTTATTTGAATATATATATAATCTACAGTACAAATTATTTGGCTCTAGGGAACTAATTCCAATAAACTCCCACTTGTAATTGATCTAACTGCTAATGATCATTTAGTTCTCACATACAAAAATGTGATTTTACTGAGCATGTCTATAGATTCTAGGCCTATGACATTTTCATTGATAGGGTGGGAAATTCCATATGTCATTGTTGTGAATCTGTTTACTATAACATTTCTATCTTGAGAAAATACCTCATGTAGTGATATAACTAAGCATCAACCTACTGTTACCATGTTTGAATCCTGACATCCTGAATAAATCCATAGTAAAAGGTTATTATAAAATGATAAATATATTTATTTTGGTATAACCTAAAATTATAATAGGACACTGTTAAACCCCTTTTTAAGCTATATTCGAAATCACAATGCACTCAGATATTGTGGACATGGAAACCACTAGATGTAATAAGTTTTTCTTGCATATCACTATATCCTTATTAGTGATACTAGATGAAATCGAACTAATTTAAGATAATTGTTCAAATACCTTGATCACTAGTATTCTCCCTTCTACAAACATTTGGAACTCATCCATTTTTACTTTTCAATGTACAATTGGATAGTTCTAACTACAAGTATTTATAATTAAGCTATAAATTTTTATATTCACCTATTATTCTTATTCATCAGTAATATAAAACACTAATACGTATCATAGAACATGAGATGAATTCATAGCACTTGATCTTGTGAAATTATTTTAATATTTAGAATCTCTTCCAATTTCCATGCATATTTTATTGGAAGGTTTATATGCCAATAAAAATTTCGTCTTGAAATGTTTCAACTTGTATTTTTTCAATACATAGTACATATGTGTACTATGAATAAATTGATAAAAACATGGATCTATATTTTAGAAAATTTTCCATAGAACATGGTAGTTACTTAAAGTCATATTTAGAGAAATTTTCAAACCTTAGTCTTAAAAAACTAATAAGACATAAGATTAGTTTTCCATTTGTTATCAACATATCTAACTTAAAAACTTATAGTTCTCACACTAATTAGATTGAGACACATGTTACTCATTTATTTAAAAATGAATATTCTTTTACCATTATGCATGATTAATTAATAAGTTATTTTATATAATCATTATATCTTATTAGAATTTATTTATTTAATTGATCCTTTTATTTATGCCTAGTAGACATATACCATAGAAACTCCTTTTGGTTTCATAATATAGAGATATTTAATAAGGATTCCTCTAAATGATTTGTCCTTGAAAATCAATATCTAAATATAATGATCATATAAGTATAATTTTAAAAGTATAATTCAATATGTATTTTAGTCAAGATGATAGATGAATAATTTTTTTCATAAAATATACTATCAATAGATAATCATTAATTTTTGTTACCATCTTGTACCATCCATGTCTAATTTCTCTTGAATACTCACCAGAAGTATCAAGTCATAGAAACATTAAAAATACAGAGTCTTGAATATTGATACATATAATCCATTTCATGAATTTATATATAACTTTCAAGCATATCATATTACCCTTTACTGCTTCTTTTTTAGGATTCATTATTCTGAAAGTATAATAAATTTACCACCCACTATGATAAACATGAACCACCTCTTTGGTTATGAATTAATACATAGTATGTTTCTTTGGAACTACTACTCCCACTAAGCTCAATGAAGTCTAGTAACCCTGTTCCAACTCATGTGAATCAAATGACTGAACCCTTGAAGTTAATGATACTCCCACTTTATTTAAATATATAGTATTCCTTTATGAAAATATAGTATACCGTGAACAAATTTTAATATTTATATTGGATTTAGGATCATTAACTCAGATGCACCATTGTGTTTTGATGTTTGTTTGTGGCTAAGGAAATATTTTAATATATGGGTTTCAACAAAAACTTGTGGTATTGTTCTAATTAATTCTTATCATATCACATTTGATATGATATCAATTAGAAAATATTGTTGGCATATGGTTAGTTATTTCAATTCTATTTAAAAAATATGTCCTGAAAAGTGATAATGGAAGATTTTCAAAGTATATAAGACTTATCATTGATCTTACTTTTACCACCATAATAACATTGAATATAAGGAAATATGATTTAGGGATAACCTTTACTCCACATATATGATCAATTATTACTTTGATAAGATATACTCTGAAAATTTAAATCAGAGATTCATTTTACCAATTGCACTCATTTACTTCGCTGAGAATTCCTAAAATTTATAATTATGTGTATGAAGTTACATTTATATTTAGAATAGTTCACATGTCTATGTTAAACTAACTCTAAAAGTATTATGATTCACCTTTATTTAAAATGTTTCTTTATCTAAAACACTATTAGTAGTTTTTCTATATATCCAATTTCATATAAAAATTGAGACAAAAATACTTTAATGGAAAAAAACAAGGCAACTATATTTAGTTTATTTGAAAATAATTATCTTTTTATAATCTGGTAAGAGTTTTATATTTTATATTCATCATTAATTTTAATGGATATTTGTGATTAAAGAGTTACTGGACTATTTTTTAGTATTAATGTACTATAACAACATTTATTCCAAAAAGAAATAATGTCTCATTGTGTTAATCTAGACACTGAGATAAATATTTTTGTAAAACTTATTAAAAAATTTAATAAATCCATTAAGCAATGAGAAATTGTGATCTCTTCTTGGATGATATATAAATCACCTCTTCTTAGCTCAATTTGAGTTCACTATATAACCTTTATATTCTTTTTCTTTTTCTATATTCAAATACATGTTAGTTGTAAGTATATTGTATTTAATACACATGTAGTGAATATAAACTTGATGTATATACCTATAGTTGATGAAACTTCTTGATTCTTAAATTGAATTACATTAATTTATAGTGTCTATTTTTTCCACATAAGAAGAAAATATCCTCCTACTCATTCTTCTACATTTGAATCATTTGTCTCTTTGAAGGATGTTGTAGAGGATATTTTTGATTTATATTTTCCATGGGATTTTCAGCATTTTATTTAAAACATCTCACCATAAGGGGTGGAGAAATAGTTTTCCACTGGTCCTTGTCCATTGGTGAATTATGGAAAAAATTTTCCTGAGATATTTATCCATTTTGTTTATCTGAGATTAAAAAATTGTGGATAATCTTGGTGGAAAGGATAATAAGATAAGATTAATGGTTAATTTATTATCCAAGGGGAAGCTTAAATTTTCTAATCAATCAATTTACACAAGAATTTTGAAATCATAATCAATAGATAAATTTCCTTCTTCTAGTTTACACAGATATAGTGCACTGAAAATCTTATTTATTTCGAGCATGTCCTTATCTTTATCAAGATAAATAAGATGAGATATTATGATGTAACCATCCATGTATTTATGTTGTATCATCTACTCTCTAGAAATAGTTTATAATATAAAAAATATTCATATGAATCATCCTATACATATCTCTAGTGGGAATCCTTGTCACCTTTGCTCACTTGCTGGGGTAGTAAAACAATATTAGGGTATTCCAACACATAATAAAATTTTTCTAATAATAATTCATCACATAAATGATTGTACCATATATGAAAATTTTTATTTATAAGGAAATACCCCCACTTATTGAATTATTACACTGATTTTGTGGTTTTTCTTTCCATTTTATATAATAAATAAAATATATTATTAGTAAATAACTTGATTAAAAATTATACAAGAAAATAATAATAATAATAATTTTATTAAGTCTCCCACCATTTTATAAAGTCCCAATAACCCTCACTTTTGAACTTTGAATATTTAGTTTCTAGGAAATTCTAGTGTAAATGATCCATATTTCCCATTGTATAACCCCAATGAGGGTTGGTCAAGCTACTTAAAGGTATTCAGGTAGACAGTTCTTTACCGATTGTGAGTTTTAATCTCATTGATCCATTGAGTGGACTCCCCAATCCTTAAATCCTAACTTATATTTTCACAAACCCTACCACCAAGTTCCAGAAAGTTCATAGAGGGATACTTCTTTTGATATAATATTGCTAAGTCAACCCAAAACCTTTATAAGAACCCCATGTTAAAATTAAGTGACTCAATTAGTATTGGTCAAACACTTAGTTCTAAGTCTTTCATTACTAATCAATTAATAGAAGTTCAAATATAACATAATATATATTTGAGGGATTTTTCATTTATTATACATAAATATTTTCTAGTTGTATCCTTTTCATAACTTTTTAATATTAATTGCATTTTACTTAATTAATTAACTATATTTGATAAAACATTTACACACAATCCATTTATTTAAATTACATATTTTCAAATTATTTCATTTATTTATGTGATAGAGATCTTGAATCCATATAATAAATAGTGTATAATACAAAAATAAATAAATAATAAATAACCCGATCATGATCTTATCTATCAGTTGATTTATTGAGGTGAAAATAAATCAACCTTTGATATAGGGGAATAACTTCTTTTTCCGGTCTTGGCTTGACTTGCACCATTCCACCTATCCACCAGTGTGTAACCTTAATTGGTATCATAATGGTTTCATCTTAAATCACCTCCATGAACCCTATGATACTTCATTAGTTACAAGTACTTATTACTCACATGCAGGTGAGGGGAACCAAAGTGTTGTTTAAATGGGATTAAATAAATAACCTTGGACATGGATGTCCTATATAATAATGGATGGAGGGATGACTCAAAGTCCATCAATTTAATTTAATAATTAATAATTTTAAACCATGCAATAAATTAAATTAAATAAATTCCAACACATACACAAGTCTTGGTCAAGATAATTATTAGGGAAACATGGAATGAATTTTAAAAAATAACTTGATAACATTTATTTCTTATTTGTTATTTACAATTAAGATTAACATTATTGAATGAATGGTTGAATGAATTATTTTTTTATTCCCTTTCATCTTAATGACCATCCTAATTCATTTGGAGATACCCATGTTTATGGAATTCATAATCAATAAATGGTATAACAAATTATTCTATATTATTACTATAAATTAATTGAGCATTTAAAATTATTTAAAACTATTATTAATGGGTCAAACAATTAAAGTGACAATCAACTTAATAGGGTTTTAATGATAAAATTTTAATTTAATGAAATTTAATTCTTTCCTTTATTAGGAGAAAACATAAAGCATACTATCTTTACACACATTGTGTAGCTCGATATATGTGTATCTGAGTTACACGCTTGGGGCTTCGACGTGTTAACTCATCTAGACTACATATTGTGTACATGCCAACAAAAAACAGTGTATCCACTTTTGTTGTGATTGGGATGAATGAATTGGTTTATATGTGTATTTCAACTGGACTACATGACATGTACAAGCCAACTACACATCCTATATCCCTTATTTAGTGTGTCTTCTATTCTCATTGAATGGATCAATATTTATTTCACACACATGAAATGATAAACTACATCTCGTGAAATCCATGTACATGTTGTGTATTTTATAAATTCTCCAGATCGTCAGCCTCATGTGGTTTAACCATGTATAATGACCACATGTATTGTTTTACTCATGCTACTAACCCGTGTAGACCACATGACATGAATGCCAACGACACGCCATGTAATATGTCATATCGCGTGCTAGGTTGGTGCAATATACATGTGGTGTGAAATAATTCACAATGTGTAATTAAATGATTTGTGTGTTGTGTATCCCATGACACATCCATGTGAATTTCACAAGAGTGCAAGATGTATACTCTAGTTACGCACTATATAACCTTGTTTTACCATCCAAAACATCTGGCACTTTCCAATGGCATCTCCAGTCATTCTTCATATATTCTCAGGCCTTTAAGAAAAGTAAAAACTGTAAAGAAGATGATTAACATGTTGATAACATGTTAATTCAAATCATATTAAATAATGAATAATATGAAATTAAACATTCAACCATGATTGCGTTTAGATCAAAAATCAAATAAATAATTATAAATTTAAAATGTGATGACTCTAAAACCACTTGTTGGTTTCGAGTACAAATGAATCACAATTTCATGGGAATTATTTTAATTTTTGGTTTTCTGAGACCCCAATCAAAGATCTTTCACGCTAAATTTATAATTAAATTTTTTATACTTCATGAAAATAAATACCATGTCTTTGGATCCTTTCTTCAAAGATATTGTTGAACTTCTGAAAAATCCCATTTTAGATTTCCTATATTGCAATGTGGGGATCCAAGGGTGGATTCTCTCTAGAGATTATCCACATGTGTTCCTTTGATATTATAAAAATTCCAATTGACTTTCAGGTATTGTCACAGTGAATCAATTGTCTTGCATTATTCTAGTGGATCGTTCATCCTTTGATCTTGAAGGAATATCTATAAAGACACAAAATTCTATCAATGGGATTTCCCTTCTTATGTTTATTTCATATAGTATGTATCACATAAAATAAATTATATAAAACAATACAATCTCTATAAATGAATAATTAATTAAATAATATGTATTTTTAGAAGTTAAGGAACCTATATTGATGAAATAGTAACTTAACCTTAGGAATAGTAATATGAACCTTATGAATAGTAGAGAAGCCAAATCAATAGTAACATCACCCATAAAAGTATAAATAAAATTTAGGTATATTAAAAATGTAATTATTATGTAATTATATCATAGTTTATATAAATGAATATTTTAAAAATTTTTAATTACGTGGTGGTATATTTGGGAGTCATAAATATTTAATTATAATTTTACAATTAATAAAATGATTTAAAAGAAAATTTATTTTCGTAAAATGTATTCATGATTCAATATTTTTTTGTCTTATTATTATAGGATAATTTTATGAGACCATTGTTAAATTTTTAGAGTTTTATAAAATCAGTTATAAATTCAAAATCTATATTTTTCAAGTAAAAAATAATTTTAAATAAAAATTAAATTTATTATATTTAGAAAATTATTTTCATAAAATGGTGTTAATTTTTTAATTCTACACTTCAAAAAATGGTTTGGGTTAATTTTTTGGATTTTTCTAATATACTTGAATTTTTAGTGAATTGTAAAATACAATAATTTACAATAAATGTTAAATATATGAATTATCAATTCATAGGTGATGTGTGGATGATATAAGCCCACAATATCAAAATCTCCTTAAATATTTTAATATATTTAGTGATAATTCTCAAACTATTCATAGTCTTGAGAAAAAATAATAAACTAATGATTAAAATAATCAAAAAACACCCCTCTCCTCCACTATAAGTACCAACCCTCACCACCCTTTCTCCTCACACCTTCAAAGCATTGAGTCTTGTAAAATTTATGCCTAATACTGTTCCAATGTACCTCCCCGTGTCTATGATATCTTTTTCTCATAAAAAGACCAAAACCAATCACCTAAGGTGATTCTGAATTAGGAGAATTCAAGAGGTAAAATTCTCTTCCTTTTCATTTTAATTTATTTTCAAGTTATTTTCTTTTATTATTATTTTTTCACCTACTTTAATAAAAATAAAATGATAACTATATTAACTTAAATATAATTTAATTTTATTATGATAATTGTATAATCCATCATTAATCCCCTTCTCCTCTCCCTTATATTGTAAAAATGTAAATTCTATCTGTGAGATGTTGTTTCATCGCCTTTAAGGATGAAAAGTTTTCATTTTACTTAAAGATATTCAAGGAAATTAATGAAACCATTTTAGTGGTTGTATCACATTATGTTCTGGTAGTATCATATTTACATAATACTAAATTATAAAACAATTTTTTTTTGTGATCTAAAACCGCTTAGATTAATCTAAACGAATATCGTTAATATGTTATATAATTATTTATCAATATATATGGGAATAGAACAATATATAAGACCAATTAAACTTATTTATGTTTATTAATATTATATAATTCTAATTCTGGAGAACTATTTCCATTTTACATGAACTTCATTACTTATAAACAAGCGAACCAGTCATGAAAATCGAGAAAATGAGCGCTCTTGAATGATGAAATTAAACTCTATAACTCATCAAAAAGGATATAAATAAAATTAATAAAACTATAATGAATGCAATAAATGTATATAATGTTATTAATTATTTAATTAAGTAATTTAATTTTATTATATAGGACATTAAGGTCAAGTGCATAACACATTCGGGCATAGGGTAAGGGTTTTCTTCCCGAACCTTTATTTTCATTCGGGTTGTGCTTTCTCCCTCAATACACAAATTTAATTATTAATTAATTTTATATAATTCTTATAAATTATATTTATATTTTCCAAACACATATATCCATATCATTTAATCTTTTTTTGATGGGACAATACATGTTTTATAAGGCTCCCTTCTCAATTCTCCTTAATATGAAAACCCAATTAAAGGAAACTTTCTGATTTCTTACCCATTTTCAGTTACCATACATAAAATATTTTAAGAGTCCATTATTTTTATTAATTCATTAATATTTTCATGAAAAAACATATTTTTTCATTTATGGTTTTATAAAAATAATTATGAAAAATACAAATGATTTTTCCAAAAGAACTTTTCTTTGCAAAGTAAAAGGGGTATTTCTCTCAAGAATTTCCTGATGATTTTGTTTGAGTATTTTCATTTTTTTCAAATAATATATTGATTTTTATTATTTATTTATATTTATAACTTATTTTTATTATACACCATATTTTATTAAATGATTTATGATATGTTTGACTTTGGATGTGCTATCTTGATACCATTCAACATACTTCTCAGAATGGTTAGAGATTATGTTTATAGATTGGGAAAATTGATTTAATTTTCGTATGTTTATGTTGTTTATGTTTATTCCCATTCATAAGAGGAGTGGATTATACTTAGTAAGTGATGTGTGAGGCCTTATATATCCCCTCGATGCATCGGTAGGTCTTTTGAGACAAAGTATAATGAGTTTTTACCCATTATGATTGGTGTCTTGGCCGAGGCCTTGATGATATGTTTTTGATGTCTGAAATTATGCATTCCCTCACTATGAAACTAGTAAATAATATTATATGTGATTATTTGACTAGTATAATTTCCATGGTTATGTTTTAATTTGGAATTATTTAACTAGATTTTATTCCTACCATTTTAGGCTACCAATTATGTTTTATTAACCTACGTTTTTAGTTATTCAGCATGCTTTATTGTTTATGTTTATGATATATTCAACTATATTTCTTACCCTTACTGAGAATTTGAGATCATCAGTTTATTATGTTTTATTTTTCTCTAGGATTTGTAGATGCATATTGTGAATGACTTTCTGGGATAATATAGAAGTTATGATAGTTTATTATGGATTTTATATATTGTTTTTAAATTAAAGTTGTAAAGAAAAATTTATGTATGTATTATATATTCTAAAACTACTAAACTAATCAGTACTTTGGGATTCATGACTTGTATCTATGCCAATGTAATAAATTAATTCACTAGCTCCAAGAAACTGCGGTTAGGGTATTTACAGTTGGTATAAGAGGAGGTTTAGTAGAAACCATAGAAACTATATTTTGAAAAAATAGATTAAGGAACATAGCCCAAAGATAGACTTTGAGAATATGCATAAAGAACATACTAAATTTTTTGTAAAGTAGAGATTATGTGTGTCTTCCTTGCAATAAATTCCTGTATGGATATTACAAGTGGAAATGATTGTGACATATATGTACCTATGGGTAAAAACTCTGACAAGGTGTTTTGGGCTTGACTCTAGGTAACTTGGTACACAAAAACGGGCCTTACTTTGCACCCGGTTTTACACTCTTGGGGGATATTATTAGGATTGGTCACATTTTATTTAAAAACCACTTTAAAGTATTTAAAATTAATTTTTTCATTAAAGAAACTATGTTTATGATTATTAGATTAGTTATGCATAGTATTTCAATTAATGTTAAGTGTTTTTCTAGTTAGAGATTATACATTATGATTCATAAACTAATTTCATATAGGAAATTATTTATAAATAGTTCCTAGTGGAAGGAATGGAAATCATATAAATGATTTTATCCTATGTATGGATTTCCCACTTATGCAAGATAACTATATTGGTACTAGAGCTACGACTGGTGCAGAGCAACTTATAATTATACTAGGATAGCTGGCTCAGGTTATGAACAATAACCTTACTCGTATGGAGAATCCTGAACCACCACATGGAGAAGTAATATTAGACCCATTTATGGGACAATATCCTCAATCATTCAATGTTAATATAAACCCATTTGTAGTGGAGTAGTGGATATGTTCTGTAGAGAAGATATTTGTTTCTTTGGTAAGTAAAAAAAGGGTGAAGGTTGTTATGGAAGTTTATCATCTCCTAGGATATACGGATCAATTGCAGTCATTAATTCCAAAAAAATGTGGAAGAATAAATTAAAAATATAGATGGAGTGATTTTAAGGAAAATTTTACAGAAAAATATTTTCCTTGGAAAACAAAGAGTAGATATGGTGAGGCAATTCTTGTGTCTAAGAAAAAAAGAGGATGAAAATGTTTTCAAGTACGAAGATAACTTTACAAGGTTAGAAAGTTATGTGGAAGACTACATATACAATCTAAGGAGAAATATTGATAGATAAATTGATAGTTTAAAACCATTCCTCTAAAGGGAACTGGTCTCCCAAAAATTATTATCATATGAAGATATAGTATCATGTGCTATTAGGATATAAAAATAATTATCTATGTCATATGACTTCAAAGTAAAGAAATATAATATGAGGGTTGCTGATCACTATGGAAAAGGAAAGAAGGAAAATGGGAATAAGTGAAGAGTTGATTTTCCATCTTGTGATAATTTTGGGAAGAGTCACCATGTTACTTTGCTGAAGGTTATGGGTATTTGTTACAGTTATAGAGAAAAAGGCCACCAAGACCGTGATTGAAGGGGAAATAAAGAAGTTACCAATGTTCAATGCTACAATTTCAAAGAGATGAGACATTATGAAAATTATTTTACTAAACATCAAAGAAACTTTCCCCAAATGAGTCTAATATAGAATGACCATACTTATGCAGTCACAAATTTTGAGTTTGAAATTCCCAATGATGTGGTTGTGGGTAATTTAATCATTTCTTTAAAATTAGCCAATGATTTATTTGATTTTTGGATTATCACATTCTTTTATATCTTCTTAGTTTTTCAAAAATATTAGACATTTCAATTTTGAATTAATAAAGGAGTTCTCAGTCAAAAATTATAAGGTAAGTATCATTACAATGAAGATGTATCGGTCAAGACCCTTCATGAAACATAAATGTGCTTTAGTTGCAGACATATTCACCATAACCATGATTGACTTTGACATAATAATTGATATGGATTGGATTTCAATTTTGATCTAAAAATATATTAAAATAAAAACGAGTTTATAATTTTTGAGATTGATATAGCAAGAAGATCAGGATCCAGCGTGAGCCGGTCCTCAGAAATAATAAATAAAAATAAAGAGTCAGGCGTACAAGGGGTTATTACATAGGCGAGTGTACAACACACCACATCTATCCGCATCCACCATTAGAGCACAAAAATCAGGGGTCCTGAAGGACCATATCGTATCAGAATCAATAATAGCCTGTCTTGCCAAAGAATAAGCAACCTGATTGGCCTCCCGATACACGTGAGAAACAACCACCTGTATTTGACTCGAAAGGTGGAGGCACTCAACCCACTGTGGGAGCACACGCCAAGGCACATCACGCGTTCTAGTATTCAAAGCATGCACTGCAGTCATCGAGTCAGATTCAATCCAAATCCATCTCCAATTATATTGGACAGCATACCTTATAGCATGAATCATCGCCCATAGCTCAGCTTCCAAAGCAGTGCCAATGCCAATGTAATGGTAAAAGAGTCCCTTGACAAACCCGCAAAAGGTGCGGAAAACACCTCCACATCCCGATGGGCCCGGCGCACCTGACGCAGCTCCATCAACATTCACCTTGAGGCATGGTGAAATCGGTGGTATCCATCTAATATATTTCAGCATCCGAGGTTTGCGGGGACGGCCAGAAACTCCAAGCATCCTCAGGGTTTGTAAGTAAGAAATGGTATTATCCATCACACCATCCTGAGTCATTGACGCAGCGTACACATCCCTATGGATGGAGATCATTCCCTTCCGAACATCATCATTCGCACTGCCAAACACAGCCACATTTCGTGACTCCCACAAGGATGCAATACACGCTGCAATGGCAGCAGTGAGAAGATTACCCAGCTGCTCACTGCATCGCATATGCAGCAGTCCGGACAGCATGTCAACGAGCAGAATTTCTGAGTCAATCGTAACTCCGAATAGCATTCACAGGTAATTCCAGAGTTTCCAAGCCTGCCTGCACTCCATAAATATGTGTTGCATGGTGTCCTCCCCAGACCTGCATAAAGCACACATGGAAGCCATCTGAAAACCAGCTTGCTTCAAATGTTCAGATGTGGGAAGTCTGTTCTTCCAAATCCTCCAAAGCAGAAGAAACCGGGCTGGCCGAATGAAGGGAGCCCTGAATTTCATGAGCCATGTTGGGGCATGATCAGTACTGCCACAAGCAAACCTGTAGAACTCCTTGGGGTCAAAATTACCAATCCTTCTAGGAAGCCAGATCAGCCTATCACAATCCATAAAAGTATAATTATTAATTTTGGAAAACATATAGTCAGAGATGTTCAGCTCTTGCAGAGTCTGATCTGATACAAAGACCGAGATGGGAAATGAGGCAGCTTCGGCTGGAACACCCATGGAGTGCAAGGGCTGATCCAGCCACAAGTTATTCCAGCAGCTAAGAGTGGAATCTCTACTAACAAGCCATTTAGTATCCTTCATAATCATTGCATAAGCCTGTTTGAGGGAAGCCCATACCGAGGATTGGAGGTAATATTTATATCCATTCATGAGCCGTTTTGTGAACCTGCTCGACAGAAATTCATCATTAATCTCATTTGATATCAGCCTCCAAGTGAATTTTCCAATCAGACCATCATTAAATGTACGAAGGTCCTTAACCCCAAGTCCTCCCATTTCCACAGGCTTTATGCAGTCTTTCCATTTCACTGTGACCAACTTCTTTTCAAAAATTGATCCTGTCCAAATAAAGTTTCTGACCAGGCATTGAAGCTCCTTAAAAATCCCTCGCAGCCATTTGTAAATTGAAAAAGAGTAAACACATTTGGATGTAATAACCGAGTTCACAAGACATACCCTTCCAGCCATGGACATAGACTTCCCTTTCCAGCTACAGAGCTGATTGGTAATACCAGCATAAATGTCTTCCAGATATTGCCGTTTCACCCTTCCCCAGAAAAGAGGCACCCCAAGATATTGAAAGGGCAAATCTCCCCGCTTAACCCCAAGATATCGGATGATCCTGTTCCTCTTTCCAGCAGAAATTCCATTGCCAAAGACAATTGAGGATTTCTCCCAGCTTATGGCCTGTCCAGCCACAGCCTCATAATGATCAAAAAGAACCTTGATATAAGATATCGTTTTCTTTGAAGCTTGTCCCAGAAGTAAAATATCATCAGCATAGAGGAGATGGGATGGGGCTTGAACATTAATACCAGCTTTAATCCTCTTATAAATACCCATCTGAGAAAGGTCATTGGAGCATCGACTTAGGTAATCCTCCGCAATAGCGAACAAAATACCCGATAGGGGATCACCCAGTCGTACACCTCTTGAGCAAGGAAAGAACCCCCTTGGCACGCCATTAATAAGAATTGACATCCGTGAGGATCCAAGAATAGTATTAATCAGCTTCAGAAATCTGTCCGAAAACCCATGCCTATGAAGGATCTCAGTGAGAAAGCTCCATTTGAGGGTGTCAAAAGCCTTAGAGATATCAATCTTAAGAGAAAAGCTCCCCTCCTTTGTCTTCCGTTTCATGAGATTCACACTCTCTGAGGCCATGAAAAGGCATTGTTGTATGTTCCTTCTAGGGACAAAACCAAATTGGTTTGCTGTAATCAGGCTATCAACAATCCCACTTAACCTGCACATAATGATCTTGCTAATAAGCTTGGGTATTGTATTTCCAAGGGCAACAGGTCGAAAATCTTTAATGTCAAGGGCATTTTCCTTCTTTGGAATAAGGGAAATGAAGCATGAATTCATCCCATGGGGCATGTATGAATGACAGAAGAAATCCCTTATGGCACGCTCAATATCATCCTGCACAATATCCCAGTAAAAAATAAAGAATTTATTAGTAAAGCCATCTGGACCCGGCGCACTCTCAAGATTAAGAGAGAGAAGAGCAGATCTAATTTCTCCCTTGGAAGGTGGGGCTGTATTAAATTGATTCATATGCTCGTCAATACATGGGCTAATATTGTCCACCAGGCTGGAGGTGCAGGGCTGTCCATTATCAGAGTATATTCCATTGAAATAATCAACCACACCTGCAGCAATCTCATTCTCATCAGAGTAAATGTGGTTCCCAATTCTGATCACCGTGTTGCAAGCACGAACTTGCCTCGCCTTATGTAGCCTATTAAAAAGCTTAGAATTTCTATCACCATCTTTAAGCCATTTCACATCCAGCTGATTCCTGACCAGTCTGTCCTTCACCATGAGCAGATCATCCAGCCTATTCCGCGCCAGGATTTCATCCCTGGATAAGATGGGCTGATTTTCATGATCAATCTGATTTTTAATACACTACCACCCATGGAAATAGAATAAAGTAGCAGATGCATTAAGTAGGAAGGATCATGGAGTTCTGAAAAAAATGAGGATTGACAAGGATCCAGAGTACATGGATCTACAAATATGGACATGAGAATTATCAAGGAAGGTGAAACCTCATCAATTGTTTAATTGGTTTCCCAACCATAATTATTAGAAAGGATTAAAAGTTTTTAGTCTGATGATGAGAATCTTCAAAATAAAATTAAATATGTGAATAATGGGAAGTTATAAAACATCATGTATGATGATATAATTCTAAAATTTGGGAGGAGGCTATGTGTTCCCTCTATACTCGAGTTAAAAGGGGAGTTATTGGATGATACCCACAACTTGAATATCTCCATACACCCCAGTAGCACTAAGATGTTTATAGATCCGAAGGAATATTTATTGTGGGATAATATGAAGTGGGAAATTGATGATTATATATCAAGATGTTTAATCTTTCAATAGGTTAAGGTTGAAATACAACATCCTAGAGGTGTCATAAACCCTTACCTATTAATATATAGAAATTTGATGATATCACTATGGATTGTTTCATTTTATTTCTAAAAACACCAAGAATGAATGATGTGATATGGGTCATTGTTGATCGAATTTCCAAATATGCATATTTCTTCTCTATAAGGGAGGATTTACCACTAGAGTGACTTGCACAACTCTATATTAATAATTTTTTAAGACTTCATGTATCAGATATTTATATTATTTATGATCTTGATTCATGATTTACATCTAAATTATGGAAAAGTATTCATAAATCATTGGATACTAAACTTTATTTGGGTACTGATTATCACCCTGAAACTAAAGGGTATCCTGAAAGGACCATTCAAACATTAAAATACATTTTGAGATCATGCTTACTCAACTTTCAGGGTATGCGGGATCAGTATTTTACTTTGGTATAATTTCATATAGTAATAGTTTTTATTCTAGTATTCAAATTTCACCATATGAATCATTTTATGGACAAAGATGTTGTACAACAACATGTTGGGATTGAAGTTAGTGAAAGGAATCTTGTAGGCCCATAGATTATGGATGAAACAATATAAAAGGTAAAGGCTATACAAACCCATATCAAAGAATATCAAAGTAGGAAAAAGATCAATGCTGATAATAGAAGGAAGGATTTGGAATTTCAATTGGGATTCATGTTTTAGGGAAAGTATCTCCATGGAAGGGTGTTATAAAACCTGGAAAGAAAGGGAAAATAAGCCCAAGATATGCCCGTCATTTTTAAATTTGGAAGAGAATCAGATTTATGGCTTATCGTTTGGAAATTCCACCAAGCCTTTTTGAAGTTCACAAGGTGTTCCACATCTCTTTGTTAAGGAAGTACATGCAATAACCAACACATGTTCTCACTTTTAATGAATTAGAATTGGAACATGATTTATCTTACTATGAAGACACTATCAGGATTCTAGACACTAAAGAGCAATTTTTGAGGAAAAAGATGACTTGGATGGTAAAGGTTCTTGGGAACAATCATAAAATTGAAGATGCGATGTGGGAACCTAAGGTGCTTATGATGAAGAACTACCAAAATCTTTTTATGGGGTGACGATTTGGAAATTTCAAGGATAAAATTTTTGAAGGAGGGGAGAATATAATGACCTAGAATTCTATCAATGGGATTTTGCTTATTATTTTTATTTCTTATAGTATATTCATATAAAATAACTTATAGAAAAGAAATACAAGCTTTATAAATGAATAATGAATTAAATAATACATATTTGTATAAGTTAAGCAACTTATACTGTTGAAATAATAACCTGACCTTAGGAATAGTAAAATGACCCTTATGAATAGTAAACTAGAAAAAGGAATATTAGTCTCACCCATGAAATTAGAAATAAAATTTAGACATTTCACAAATTAAATTATGATATAATTATATCATAGTATAAGTAAGTGAATAAGTGCTGTTATTTTTGTGAGTCATAAATATTTAATTACAATTTTATAATTAAAAAAATCATTTAAAATAAAATTAATTTTCAGAAAATGTTTTCATGAATTAATATTTTGTTATCTTATGAATAAATGATAATTTTATGAGTTAAATTTTCCAAGTGTCATAAAATCATTTATAAATTCAAAATCTAAATTATTTGAGTAAATGACGATTTTAAATAAAAATTAAATTTCTCGTATTTAGAAAATTATTTTCATAAATTGAGTTAATTTTTGAATTCTACATGACTGAAAATGGTTTGGGTGAATTTTTGATGTTATTTTAAACTATTTGAATTTTGGATGAATAATAAAATTCGATAATTTATAATAAATGTTAAATATATGAATTATTGAGTCATAGGTGATGTATGGTTGATATAAGCCCATAATATTGAACTATACTTCATTATTTTAATATATTTAGTGATAATTATCTAACTATTCATATTCTTGAGCCAAAATAATAAATTAATGATTAAAATAATCAAAAAACACCCCTCTCTTCTAATGTAAAGACCACCCCTCACCACCTCTTCTCCTCACACCGTCCAAGCGTTGAGATTTATAAAATTTCTACCCAATACTCTTCTAAAGTCCCTTACCCATGTCCAAGATATCTTGGTCTCATCATAAGACCAAAACCAATCCCCTAAGGAGGTTCTCAAGGAGGAGAATTAAAGAGGTAAAATCCTCTTTTTTTTCCTTTTAATTTCTTTTTATATTATTTTATTTTATTATTCTACCCTCACCTCCTTTAATCCAAATATCATGATAAATGTAGTAACTTACATATATTGGATTTTTTTATTTTAATGGAATAATACATCATTAATCCACTTATCCTATCCCTTTTATTCTAAAAATGGAAACGTTGTTCATGAGGTGTTGTTTCATCGCCTTTAAGGATGACAAGTTTTCATTTTCCTTCACTATATTCAAGTCTATTCATGAAAAAGTTTTTATGGATGAATAGTATTTTAAAATTATTATTAAAACTCTTTTTATGTTTAGTAATTAACATATTGACATAATAATAAATTATAAAACAAAAAGAGTTTGTTTTGATCTAAAGTCACTTAAATTAATCAAAACGAATACCATTAACATGTTACATAATGATCCATCCTCATATCTAAGAAAAAACAATATATAAGACCAATTAAACTTATTTATGTTAATTAATAACTTATAATTAAAATTTTGGAGAATTATACACACTTTACTTGAACTTCATTACTTATAAACAAGTGAAACGATCATGAAAACTGAGAAAACTAACGCTCCTAAACGATGAAATTAAACTCTATTACTCATAAAAAGGAAATAAATGAACACCAAAAAAATATAATGAATAAAATAAATGTAGAAAAGGTTATGAATTAATTAATTAGTGTCTTTAATTTTATCATCCTGGACATTAATTTCAAGTACAAAACACATTCAGGTATAAGGTAAGGGTTTTCTTCGAGAACCTTTATTTTCATTCGGGTTATGCTCTCTACCTATATACACCAATGTAATCATTAATTAATTTTATATAATTATTTAAAATTACGTTTATATTTTACAAAAATATATATTCATATCATTTCATATTTTTTGATAGGAAAATATTTGTTTTATAAGTCTCCCTTCTCAATTATTCCAGATAAGAAAACCCGATTAAAGGGAACTTTTTGATTTATTACCCATTTTCAAGTACCATACATGCAACAACCCAATATATTTCAACAGAAATTACTTTCTTATAAATATTTCAAAATCGCATGAAATAACAACATAATTAACACTAAGTTCTATGTTACCCTTAAAACATAATCTTGTCACTTCTGTGATGTGAATTTCGAAAATCTGACATACACGATTGTGATTAGTAAGTTATTTGGAGTCCAATATGAAAAACTTATTTTTTTGGTGAATAGTAACCTACCTGTATGAATAGTAACATACCCTTATTAATAGTAATATACCCTAATGAATTCTAACCTTAAATGTGATAGTATATAAATAATATTCAAGTGAAAGTAGGATATTCCTATACTTTGGAATAAGTAAAAGAATGTTTTAAAACTGTTGTTTTTAGAATAAATTATGATTTTAATTAAATATTTAATTAATCATATTTAGAAAATTATTTTTGAAAAATGGAATTCATTTTTGGGTTCTACATGTCAAAAAATGGTTGGGGTGAATTTTTGGGATTTTTCTGAAATACGTGAATTTTTTATGAATAGTGAAATACGGTAAAATACAACATATCAGTTAAATACACTATTCATGAAATAAATAGTGATGCAAGCCCACTTGGTTCGAACTAACATGATAAAATTACTATTCATGGTCAAGGAATACTCACTATTCATTGTATTGTGGGGAAATAATAAATTAATGAATTTTATATTAAGAAATCCCCTCTCTCCTCCACTATAATACCCCATCTCACACCCTCTTCTATTCAATCCTATAAATCCTTGTGCATTCTCAAAATTCTGTCCAAATACCCTCCCAACCTCCTCTCCCACTTCAATCAATGCTTGGTCTCACAAAAAGACCAAAACCTCTCCCTTAAGGAGGCTCTCAAGGAAGTTTTGTTCAAGAGGTAAATTCCTCTTTTCAATTCTTTGTCTTTCCTTTCAAGTTCATCTGTTTTCTTTTTCTATTATCTCTCCTTATCCAAATTTTGTGATGACTCTATTATCTTATATTTACTATAATTTTTTCATTATAGTGGTATAATTTATCATCATATCTTCCTTTTACCTTCTTTTATACTAGTAGCAAGAACACCATCCAAGATGTGTCAATTTTCCACATTCAAGGACGATGGGTTTTCGATTTCTTTTATCATTATCAATTATGTTCATGAAACCATTATTGTTATGTTTGAACCATATTATTATATATTTAATATATCATATGTAATATTCTGTAATCCCTTTGTACAAATGGTATTAGGTTATAAAGAAAAATGAGTTTTTTGTAATCAAAACCCACAAATTAACCGCAAGAGTTATCATTAAAGTTCTATATAATAATTCATCATCATGGCATGCAACAAGGTTATATAAATGAAAAATAACACCTATTTATGATCATAAATAATATTTTAATTCAATTCTATAGATTTACATGAACTCCATTACTTAGGTACAAGTGAAACGATTATGAAAATAAACGAAACAAATGCTACAGAATGCCAAAATTCAATATAATAACTTATCAATAAGGGAATAAATGAAATAAACAGAATTAGGAAAAAATAAATTCATGACTAATAGGTTCTGAAATAATTTATTAATAAGTATAATTTCATATTCTAGGAGCTTAAGTTCAGGAGCGGAACATGTTCGGAGTTAAGGTAAGGGTTTTCCCACCCAAACTTCCATTTTCATTCAGGTTACTTCTATCATCTAATTGTCTCATTCAAATTCTTATGTACTCATCATAAATTCTCTGTGAGTATTATATATATGTTTAACGACCATAACCCTTATTTATTTTATGTATAGTTTCATGTTTGAAATGAAACTTTCAAAATTGTCTCCAAAATGAAAGCCCGATTCAAGGAAAATTTTCAAATTCCTACCTATTTTCATGGGCACTATATAATATGTTTTTGTAAACCATTATCTTTATAAAATCACTCATTTTATTATGAAAATACTATCTTACTTCACTTATGGTTTTATACAAATATTTTTCCAAAATAACTCTTCTTTTCAAATTAAAAAAGTATTTATCTCAAGATTGCTTAATGATTTTATAAGAGTATTTGCAATTGATTCAACACTCTTATTGATTCTTATGTATTATTAGGTTGAATAATTTATTAATTAATATACTATATTTGATTTAATGGTTATGACTAACTCTATTGTGGATGATCTATCCTAAAACCATTCACCATATTACTCAGAATGGTTAGTGTTTAATGTTTAATGATTGGGGAAAGGTAATTGCATTTCATATGATATTTTCAATATGAATGTATATGTTGTTTATGTTTATCCCCGCTCAAATGAGGAATGTATATGACTTATTATGTGATAGGTGAGGCTCTCTATATACCCTCGATGTATCGGTAGGTCTCATGAGACAATTAGACGTGGAATTGGCTAGGGCCTTTGTAACATCCCAAGGTTTTCTAAAAATAAATTGAAAATGCTTGAAATTTTGTTAAGGTATATATTTATAAGTATCCTTTAAACATAATTTTATTTCTTCTATGTTTTGAATTTCAAGAAACTATCATCTACAATTGTGTTCAGTATGTTATTTCGAGTCTGATAGAACAAACTTGTTTTTTTGGTGAATAGTAACATGCCCTTATGAATAGTAATATGAATAGTAATATGAATAGTAATATGACCTCATGAATAGTAAATAATATTATTATTTTATTTTCCCATGGCAATAGGATAATGAGATCTTAATTAATTTTCCAATGTCACATAAAACTAATTGCACTTCAATTTTGTTATTTTTCGAATTAACTGTGACCTTATTTTAAAATTAAATTAATAATATTTAGAAAATTATTTTTGAAAAATGGAGTTCATTTTTGAATTCTACACGTCGAAAAATGGTTGGGGTAAATTTTTGGTATTTTTCTGAAACTCTTGAATTTTCGGTGAATAGTGAAATACGGTAAAATACCGTATAATCAATTTATCAGTAAAAATGCACTATTTATGACATCATAAGTGATGCAAGGCCACTCGCTTCGAAATCACATGATATTTTCACTAATTAAGGCCACTTGATTTGAGATTATTCATAGTCTTGATAAAAATATTATAATAATAATTAAAATAATCTAAAATACCTCCCCTCCTCCACTATAAATACCACCCTCACTCCCCTCTTCCTCCCACACCTCTCAAGCCTTGAGCATTGTCTAATTTCTGCCAAATTCCCTCCTCAATATTCTTCCCCACGTCCTAGAGCTGCTGGTCTCACCAAAAGACCAAAATCAAAGCCCTTAAGAAGGATCTCAAGGAGAAGAGATCAAGAGGTAAACATCCTCTTTCATTTTCATTCTTTCCATCCATTTTATGTTATTCTCTTCCTTTCCCTTTGTCTTTTGTTGGGATATTTCATTTAATATTTCCCTTACTGTCCAAATTTTTTATGATTGATGAGATATTCCATTCCTCTCATCAATCTTGTTTTTATGAAATTTTAAGAGGCGCCGTTAGGCTGCCGAATTTTTTGTAAGAAATTTCTCATGTTTTCTTTATTTCATGATTCCTTCCTCTTCTTTCTTCACCCCCTCTTATCCAAGAGGCATGAAATCTCCAGAATCATGTATATTCTGGATGTTTTCATGTTTATGGAAAATTACAAATCATTATTCCTCTCCTCTTTCACTTATTTAAAGAATCAAAAAACATTGTCCATTTGTGTCGAATTACCGATATCGTGGACGATGTATTTTCAATTTCCATTAATTATTTCAAGTCTGGTCATGAAACCATTTATATGGTTGAACCAGGTTATAATATATGTTTTATGAATCATATAAGGTTCTGTAATTCTTTTGTACTCATGATTCAAACTTATAAGACTAAATGAAATTGTAATTATCAAAGAACCACTTAAATTATCTAAACGAACATAATTAATGTTTTAACTTATAAATCATCATCATATAAAGAACCAAAGTGATGAATGGTATAACTTATGGTACTGGAATTATGTAAATAATACTCCCTTCCAATTCTGGAGTTTCACTTCCAATCAACAAGAACGATTCATCATGAACCGATTGTGAAAATCACAAAAGAACTCACCCAAAATAATGCAAGGAACCAAATACTAACAAATAAGGGATGAAATGAGGTTATGAAATGAACATATAAGATGTTATAAACATGAACACGTTTCTTTAAAATACTAATAACACTCTTTTAACCATTATACAGGAGGTTCAAACAATTTTGAAGTAAGACAAGCCCAAGGTAAGGGAATTCTTAACCCGATTTCCATTCTTTGGGTTAACATTCTACTTTATAATTTATGTGCTATTTAAATTGTTTGTGTGATGGGTTTTGTTTATATTATGTTTAATTATGTGTATTTACAAAGTATATTCATATTACATCCACTCTATTAAGCTTCACTTCAAGTATATGAAGTTTATAAGGGACTTTTCTTCTAAAATCCTCTTTTAAAATTCTGTTTTATAAGATTCAAAGGCAATGTTTTTATGCTATTATTTATGTTGAATGATTATGTTTTGGCTATTGGGAATTGTTTATGATGAAGGGTGGGACCTATATTTCCCTCCAATGCATTGGGTATGAGTAAGTTGGAGGTCGGCCGTATGGTTACTCCAAGTGTAACTGTGATGGTTACACAAAGTAAGGTAGCCGTGAGGGTTACAAATTTTAAGGTAGCCAAGATGGTTACAAGATTATGTAAGTAATGCCCCAATATACCTTTATGATTATAATTATGTTTTTATGGATCTTGTGTAAATCTCATGTTACACAAAGTAAGATTTTATGGGTGTAAATCATGTATTTTAAAAATGTTTTCATATGTCTTGTGTATTCATGGACTAATGAGATTTTTCCTTCTTTTTCATACCTTACTGAGCTTTTGTGCTCATCCCAAGTTTTTAAATGATTTTCACAGGTTAATGGATGAATAATACAAGGAAGGAAGACATGTTAAATGTTGAAGAATTGTCAAGGAGTCTTGTTTTATGTTTTAATGTTTTATATTCTGAGGAAAATGGAAACTGATTTTATGGTATCCACTATGTAACAATGTGTGATGTTATGAATATTTTGTCTTAATTCTCTAAAGCTCTAAACTTGAAAAGATCCTCAATGTAAAATGAAGTGTTTTCTTGAATAAATTCAAGATTATGTATGAAATAAGTGCGGGTCCTTACAGTTGGTATCAGAGGATGGTTTAGATAACTTTAGGGGTTAAGGTGATGCTAATAGAATACCATAAATAATTCTCACCCTATGTTTAATTTGTTATAGCATTTAAAGATTACCATGTTGCTTCATCTAAGAAATGTTTGTTTAGAATGGTTGTCCGCAGAAGGAACATGGATGCTGAAGAGGATAGGCACCGACAGAATGACATCCTTCCTGATCAACAGCCCGGAATGGTAGGGATTGGAACCGAGCAGTTTGTGACAGTAATGGCTCAGCTAACACAGGCAATAAATGGTGGTGGCATCCATGCAAGAGGACAAATAGATGTACCCCAACGGAACATGACAATGGTGGAACATTTTATGAGACAACATCCTCCTGCATTCAGTGGATCTTCTGACCCAGTGGCAGCCGAAGGATGGATTAAAGCCCTTGAAAAGATATTTGATGTTATGGGATGTTCAGACAATCAAAAGGTAAGTCTTGCCATTTATCGTTTTGAAGGGGAAGCTGATCAGTGGTGGTCAATGGTAAGGAATATCAGGGGTAGAGAGGATTTTGATGCCTTAGTATGGGATGAATTTAAAAGTCTTTTTCTTGAAAAATATTTTCCTAAGGTGGTGCGACTTAGAATGGAGAAACAATTCCTTGAACTGAAACAAAAGGAGGAAGATTCAGTGGCTATGTATGAGGCGAACTTCACTAGACTGGCGAGGTATGCTCCGAATCTTATTCTGGATCTCGATAGCAAAATCAACCACTTTTACTCAGGATTGAAGCCAAGGTATCGAAGGGCGTTGGCCTCCCGTGAATTCAAAAGTTATGAGAAACTTGTCCGATGTGCTGAGAGGGTAGAGATGGAGTTTGCTGACGATCACATGCAATTTGGAAACAAAGATAAGAAGAGGTCAAATTGGAAAGCAATGGGTAAGAATCAACCAATGAAATCTGATGGTAAGAAAATACAGTTTCCAGTTTGTGAAAAGTGTGGCAAGAAGCACCCTGGGGAATGTCTTATCAAAACTGGGAAGTGTTTTAAATGTGGTAAGTTTGGACATATGGCCCGAGATTGCAATGAAAATGATCCAAAGACTAATCCTGATAAGCAAACTATAAAGTGTTTTAAATGTGGTGAGATGGGTCACTATGCAAATGCCTGTCCAAAGAGGGATCCAAATGATGCAAAGAAGCCAGACTACAAGCAGAAAGGTGTAGTGAGATCCTTTGCGACTACGTCAGCAGATGTTGGGCCATCCAATGAAGTTGTATCAGGTACTTTGTTTGTTCACTCAGATTTTGCTAAAGTTTTGTTTGATACGGGGTCTACACATTCCTTCATCTCTGAGAAATTTTCTAGTAAATTGGAAATATCACCTCAACAAATGATACCCGAACTTGTTGTTAAAACACCAGGGGGAAATGTTATAGCAAAGAGGAATTATAAGAATATTTCTATTGTGGTATGTGGAAAGACTTTACCTGCAAACCTTGTTGTTTTACCCTTAGTCGAGTTTGAAGTTATTCTGGGGATGGACTGGCTTTCTGGTTATCATGCTAAGATTGACTGTAGAGCTAAAGAAGTTGTTTTTCAGAAAGAGTTTCAGTTTGTATACAAGAATGAACCCATACAATTGATAACATATCAAGAAGCTGAGAAACTACTGAAAGATGGAAATGAAAGTTATCTAGCTCATATTGTTGAAAACAAGGGAACTATTCAAATCAATGATGTGCCAGTGGTAAATGAATACCTTGATGTTTTTCCTGAGGAGTTACCCAGTGTCATACCTAAACGAGAAGTTGAATTCACAATTTATTTAGTTCCTGATGCTAAACCAATTTCAAAACCCCCATATCGTATGGCTCCAATAGAACTTCTTGAATTGAAAAATCAGTTGCAGGATTTGCTTTTCAAAGGTTTCATTCGTCCCAGTACTTCACCATGGGGAGCCCCTGTTTTGTTTGTTAAAAAGAAAGATGGTTCCATGAGACTTTGCATTGATTATAGAGCTTTGAACAACATCACTGTTAAAAACAAGTATCCTTTGCCTCATATTGATGACTTGTTTGATCAGCTCCAGGGAGCTCAGTACTTTTCCAAGATTGACTTGAGATCCGGATACCATCAGCTGAAGGTGAAGGAGGATGACATCCCGAAAACAGCCTTTCGTACTAGATATGGGCATTATGAATTTGTTGTTATGCCATTTGGGTTAACTAATGCACCTGCTGTATTCATGAATCTTATGAATAGAGTATTTCATGAGTTCTTGGATAAGTTTGTGGTGGTATTTATTGATGACATTCTGGTTTTTTCTAAAAATAAAGAGGAGCATGAAAAACATCTAAGGGTTGTTTTACAAACTTTAAAAGAAAAGAAACTATATGGAAAATTCAGCAAGTGTGATTTTTGGTTGCAACAGATTTCTTTTCTTGGGCACATTGTAAATAAGGATGGAATAACAGTTGATCCTGCCAAAACAAAAGTAGTTGATGAATGGCCAAGACCCACAAATGTTACAGAGATTCGTAGTTTTCTGGGCTTAGCAAGTTATTACCGACGCTTTGTTAAGAACTTTGCACGGTTATCTAGCCCAATAACTAAGTTAACACGGAAAGGGGTTAATTTTGTTTGGACAAAGGAATGTGATGTTTGTTTTCAGGAACTAAAGAAGAGATTGGTGAATGCTCCAGTTTTGGCCTTACCTTCCCGGAATGGTGAGTTTGTCATCTACAGTGATGCTTCTTTGAAGGGACTTGGTTGTGTTTTGATGCAGAATGATCAGGTAATTGCCTATGCCTCGAGACAACTTAAACCTCATGAGCTGAATTATCCCACACATGATTTGGAATTGGCAGCTGTGGTTTTTGCTTTGAAAATATGGAGGCATCATCTATACGGAACCAAATGCCAAATATATACTGACCATAAAAGTCTTAAGTATATATTCACTCAGAAGGAATTAAACATGAGGCAGAGAAGATGGATAGAACTGATAAAGGATTATGACTGCACGATTAATTACCATCCAGGAAAAGCAAACAAAGTAGCGGATGCCTTAAGTCGGAAAAATCATGCATCATTAACCATGCTACGTTTGGAACGTGATCCCTTGATTAATGATTTGATAAATTTTGGCTTGGAAGTTGTTGGTGCAGGGAATATATCTGTTTTGTTTCAGGTTTCAGTGCAGTCTTCGTTGTCAGACAGAATTATGAAAGCGCAGAGGGAAGACTGTGAGCTACAGAAAAAGGTAGAATTGGTTAAAATGGGTAAGTTTCCAGAATTTAATCTTGATAAAGATTGTGTTTTAAGGTTTGGAAAAAGGTTGTGTGTGCCTTGTGATTCCCAGCTGAAGAAAGAATTGTTGTGTGAAGCTCATAGTTCTCCATTTTCTGTTCATCCTGGAAGTACTAAGATGTACAGAGACCTTCGAGAGTATTACTGGTGGAATGGGATGAAAAGAGATATTGCTGATTTTACAATGAAATGTTTGACATGTCAGCAGGTTAAAGCAGAGCGACAGTTACCGAAGGGGATGCTTCAGCCTTTGCCGGTGCCAGAATGGAAATGGGAGAATATATCCATGGATTTTGTGGTGGGACTACCAAAGACTTCTCGAGGTAACAATGCGATATGGGTTATTGTTGATCGGCTAACAAAGTCTGCTCATTTTCTTTCTATTCGAGATACAATGACATTAGATCAGCTTTCTCGATTGTACCTCAAAGAGATTGTCAGGTTACATGGAGTTCCTCTTTCCATTGTGTCTGACCGAGATCCCAGGTTCACTTCTAAATTTTGGAAGGGACTTCAGAAGTCTTTGGGCACAGAGTTGAATTTCAGTACAGCTTTTCATCCTCAATCAGATGGGCAGTCAGAGCGAACGATTCAAACTTTGGAGGATATGCTTCGAGCTTGTTCAATGGACTATCAGGGAAGTTGGGATCGACATCTTTCATTAGTTGAGTTTTCTTATAATAACAGTTTCCATTCCAGTATTCAGATGGCACCTTTTGAGGCCTTGTATGGAAATCGGTGTCGGACTCCTGCGTTTTGGGATGAAGTCGGTGAAAGAAAGTTGATGGGGCCAGAATTAGTAGAAGAAGTGGCTGAGAAAGTGAGGATGATCCAGCAACACATGAGGATAGCTCAAAGCAGGCAGAAAAGTTATGCAGATAACAGAAGGAAAGACTTCTCTTTCAAGGTAGGTGACCATGTTTTCCTTAAAATATCTCCTTGGAAAAGTGTGATGCGTTTCGGTAAGAAAGGGAAACTAAGTCCACGGTTCATCGGTCCTTTTGAAATCTTGGATAAAGTTGGAACAGTTGCGTACCGCGTAGCTTTGCCTCCGAGCTTGTTTCAGGTACACAATGTTTTTCATGTTTCGATGTTGAGAAAGTATGTTCCAGATTCATCACATGTCTTGAGGCCGGAAGAAGTTCAGCTAGCAGAGAACCTTTCTTATGAAGAAAAACCGGTTCAGATTCTTGATCGAAGAGAACAGGTATTGCGGAATAAGGTAATCCACCAGGTAAAGGTTTTTTGGAGAAACCACATGGTTGAAGAAGCAACATGGGAGTCTGAAAATGCTATGAGGGAAAAATACCCTCAGTTGTTTAATAAGTAAATAAAATTGCGAGGACGCAATTTCAAGAAGGTGGGGATAATGTAACATCCCAAGGTTTTCTAAAAATAAATTGAAAATGCTTGAAATTTTGTTAAGGTATATATTTATAAGTATCCTTTAAACATAATTTTATTTCTTCTATGTTTTGAATTTCAAGAAACTATCATCTACAATTGTGTTCAGTATGTTATTTCGAGTCTGATAGAACAAACTTGTTTTTTTGGTGAATAGTAACATGCCCTTATGAATAGTAATATGAATAGTAATATGACCTCATGAATAGTAAATAATATTATTATTTTATTTTCCCATGGCAATAGGATAATGGGATCTTAATTAATTTTCCAATGTCACATAAAACTAATTGCACTTCAATTTTGTTATTTTTCGAATTAACTGTGACCTTATTTTAAAATTAAATTAATAATATTTAGAAAATTATTTTTGAAAAATGGAGTTCATTTTTGAATTCTACACGTCGAAAAATGGTTGGGGTAAATTTTTGGTATTTTTCTGAAACTCTTGAATTTTCGGTGAATAGTGAAATACGGTAAAATACCGTATAATCAATTTATCAGTAAAAATGCACTATTTATGACATCATAAGTGATGCAAGGCCACTCGCTTCGAAATCACATGATATTTTCACTAATTAAGGCCACTTGATTTGAGATTATTCATAGTCTTGATAAAAATATTATAATAATAATTAAAATAATCTAAAATACCTCCCCTCCTCCACTATAAATACCACCCTCACTCCCCTCTTCCTCCCACACCTCTCAAGCCTTGAGCATTGTCTAATTTCTGCCAAATTCCCTCCTCAATATTCTTCCCCACGTCCTAGAGCTGCTGGTCTCACCAAAAGACCAAAATCAAATCCCTTAAGAAGGATCTCAAGGAGAAGAGATCAAGAGGTAAACATCCTCTTTCATTTTCATTCTTTCCATCCATTTTATGTTATTCTCTTCCTTTCCCTTTGTCTTTTGTTGGGATATTTCATTTAATATTTCCCTTACTGTCCAAATTTTTTATGATTGATGAGATATTCCATTCCTCTCATCAATCTTGTTTTTATGAAATTTTAAGAGGCGCCGTTAGGCTGCCGAATTTTTTGTAAGAAATTTCTCATGTTTTCTTTATTTCATGATTCCTTCCTCTTCTTTCTTCACCCCCTCTTATCCAAGAGGCATGAAATCTCCAGAATCATGTATATTCTGGATGTTTTCATGTTTATGGAAAATTACAAATCATTATTCCTCTCCTCTTTCACTTATTTAAAGAATCAAAAAACATTGTCCATTTGTGTCGAATTACCGATATCGTGGACGATGTATTTTCAATTTCCATTAATTATTTCAAGTCTGGTCATGAAACCATTTATATGGTTGAACCAGGTTATAATATATGTTTTATGAATCATATAAGGTTCTGTAATTCTTTTGTACTCATGATTCAAACTTATAAGACTAAATGAAATTGTAATTATCAAAGAACCACTTAAATTATCTAAACGAACATAATTAATGTTTTAACTTATAAATCATCATCATATAAAGAACCAAAGTGATGAATGGTATAACTTATGGTACTGGAATTATGTAAATAATACTCCCTTCCAATTCTGGAGTTTCACTTCCAATCAACAAGAACGATTCATCATGAACCGATTGTGAAAATCACAAAAGAACTCACCCAAAATAATGCAAGGAACCAAATACTAACAAATAAGGGATGAAATGAGGTTATGAAATGAACATATAAGATGTTATAAACATGAACACGTTTCTTTAAAATACTAATAACACTCTTTTAACCATTATACAGGAGGTTCAAACAATTTTGAAGTAAGACAAGCCCAAGGTAAGGGAATTCTTAACCCGATTTCCATTCTTTGGGTTAACATTCTACTTTATAATTTATGTGCTATTTAAATTGTTTGTGTGATGGGTTTTGTTTATATTATGTTTAATTATGTGTATTTACAAAGTATATTCATATTACATCCACTCTATTAAGCTTCACTTCAAGTATATGAAGTTTATAAGGGACTTTTCTTCTAAAATCCTCTTTTAAAATTCTGTTTTATAAGATTCAAAGGCAATGTTTTTATGCTATTATTTATGTTGAATGATTATGTTTTGGCTATTGGGCATTGTTTATGATGAAGGGTGGGACCTATATTTCCCTCCAATGCATTGGGTATGAGTAAGTTGGAGGTCGGCCGTATGGTTACTCCAAGTGTAACTGTGATGGTTACACAAAGTAAGGTAGCCGTGAGGGTTACAAATTTTAAGGTAGCCAAGATGGTTACAAGATTATGTAAGTAATGCCCCAATATACCTTTATGATTATAATTATGTTTTTATGGATCTTGTGTAAATCTCATGTTACACAAAGTAAGATTTTATGGGTGTAAATCATGTATTTTAAAAATGTTTTCATATGTCTTGTGTATTCATGGACTAATGAGATTTTTCCTTCTTTTTCATACCTTACTGAGCTTTTGTGCTCATCCCAAGTTTTTAAATGATTTTCACAGGTTAATGGATGAATAATACAAGGAAGGAAGACATGTTAAATGTTGAAGAATTGTCAAGGAGTCTTGTTTTATGTTTTAATGTTTTATATTCTGAGGAAAATGGAAACTGATTTTATGGTATCCACTATGTAACAATGTGTGATGTTATGAATATTTTGTCTTAATTCTCTAAAGCTCTAAACTTGAAAAGATCCTCAATGTAAAATGAAGTGTTTTCTTGAATAAATTCAAGATTATGTATGAAATAAGTGCGGGTCCTTACAGCCTTTCCCAAGGTGATATATGGATTTTGACCGAGGCCTTAATCATTAGACGTCTTGGTCGAGGCCTTGAAAAAATGTTTCATAATGTCCGGCATATGCACTTACCTCATTATGAAGCTAGTAATTTAAAGTTCATGTGGTTATTTGACTAGTATCATACCCATGATTATGTTATATTATGGCAATATTTACTTATCATATATTCCTCCCATTTTATGTTCAAATTTATTTTTAAAGGCATGTGCTTTCAATTATTCACCATGTCTAATGTTTATTTTATCTTCCACTATATTGCTTACTATTACTAATCATTTGAGATCACCCCTTTCTTATGTTTCATTTTCTCAGGACATAAAGAAGTAAATTATGAATGACTTTCAAGCATAATACAGGAGTCATGGATGTTTCTAGTGGAATAAATTAGTGTTGTTTTTTCCTTCATGATGTAATGATAAACTTATGTATGTATATTATTTCTAAAAGCTACTAAACTAATCATTCCTTCGGGATTCATATTCCTTGTTTATATTCCAATGTAATAAAATAAGGTACCAACTCTGTGAAACAAGGACTGGGTCCTTACAGTTGGTATCATAGGAAGTTTAGTAGAAAAATTGGAAACGAGATTTAGAAAATGTAGATTAGGGAAGAGTTCCTAAGTTAGTATTTGAGGATAAACATACAAAAACGTCTAGGTATTTTGTTAAGGAATAGATTATGTGGATATTTTGAGAAATACATCCCTGTCTGGATTTGAGAAGGTAGAGGCAGCTCTAGCACAGATGTATCCAGGGGTAAGACCCGAAAACACCGATTTGAGCTAGACTCGAACAAGAACTGGTGAACAAAAATGGGCCTTGCAACACTATTGTTTATGAATATCCTAGGGGATATGCTTATGATAATTCACATTTTCATTACAAGCCATTATGAAGGATTTAAATGTAAATTTTTCCTCAAAGAACCCATTTTTGTGATCATGGGATTAGCCATGCATAGGATCTCAAGTTTTGATAAGTATTTTGTTAAGTTAAGATTATACATTATGATTCATAACCTAATCTAGTGTATGCCATTATCTATAGATGGAGCCTAGTGGAAGGAATTGAAACTGCACAAACACACGTGTCCCCTATAGGGATTTTCCTCTAATGCAAGATAATGATGTTGGCTCTTGTGTTGTGACTAGTGCTGAGCAACTCATAACTATAATGGGAAAACTTACTCAGGTTATGAATAACAATATTACCTGTATGGAGCATTCAGATCCACCACGTGGAGGATCTATGCTATATCGCTTTATGTGACAACAACCTCTATCATTCAATGGGACTACAAACCCATTTTTAGTTGAGTAGTGGATAATTTCCCTCGATAAAACATTTCTTGCTTTGGGATGTAATGTAAGAGAGAAGGTTATCATAGTAGTTTATCCACTATCGGGAGATGTAGATCAGTGGTGGTCGTTAATCCAAAACACAAAGGAGGAGGAAGAAATAGAAGATATGGAATGGAGAGATTTTAAAGAAATATTCCTAGAGAAATACTTTCCTTGCAAACAGAGAGAAGATATGGAGAGACAATTCTTGAATCTGTGGCAGAAGGAAGATGATAATGTTTCAAAATACGAAGCTAACTTCACAAGGTTTTCAAGACATGATATGGACTGCATATGAAATCCAAGGAGCAAAATTGATCGATTCTTTGATGGCCTAAAGCCATTCCTCTGACGGGCACTAGCCTCCCAAAGTTTTTCATCATATAAGGATATAGTTTCATGTGCTATCAAGATAGAAAAATAATTCTCTAAGTCTTATGACTTTAAAGAAAATAAAGAAAAGAAGAGGGCCACTAAAAAATATAGGAAAGGAAATAAGGAAACTGGGAAGAAATGAAGAGTTGAATTTCCAGCCTATGATAATTGTGGAAGGAAACACCCTGATGTGTGCTTAAAGGGAGTATGAGTATACTAAAAATGTGGACAAAAGGCCATATTTCTGGTGATTTAAAGAGGAAAAAATAATCTGTTAATGTTCAATGCTATAATTTTCAGGAGATAGGACACTATGCTAATGATTTTCCAAATATTCAAGGAAATATGAAATAGAAAATGCCAAGGGAGCAGGGAAAAGCTTATGTGATCACAACTGTAGAGGTTGAAGATCTGAATGATGTGGTGGAAGGTACTTTAATCATTTCATCAATATTATACAATACATTATTTGATTTTGGATCACCGCATTCATTTATATATTCCCAGTTTTCCAAGAAAATTAAATATGTCCAATTTGATTTATTAAAGGAGTTATCAGTCAAAACCCATGGTGGATGTATCATTTCAACAAAGGCATGTCGATTAGTCCCCCTCATGACACATAAACATGCTTTAGTTTCTAACCTTATCTTCATACCAATGGTTGACTATGATATAATTCCTGGCATGTATTGGGTATCAAATTATGATGTGAAAATCTTTTACAAGAAGAAAGAAGTTATAATTTTTGAGAATGGGATAGAATCCCCTATTTTTAGAGTTGAAACCTCACCATTTGATTATCATCTAGATCCACACCGAGTAGCTATACTGAATTAAATTATTGGTTAGGAAGGTAATGAAATAAATTGGGGTGAGGAGAAGAACGTAATGATAGAGGACGTACCTATTGTGCAAGAATATGTTAATGTCTTTTCAGAGGATCTACCTGGACATCCTCTAGAGCAGGAAATTGAATTTTCCATTGACTTAATTCCTGGTTCAAGGCCCATATAAAAGACCACATATAGAATTTCCACTGTGGAGTTAGTGTAACTAAAGAAACAACTAGAGTAATTGAGTGATAAAGGATTTATTCGACCTAGTGTTTCTCCATGGGGAGCCCCTGTTCTTTTCATTAAGAAGAAAGATGGGTTTATGAGGTTGTGAATTGACTACAGGGAGATCAATGCTATTACAATAAAGAATAAGCATCCTCTACCATGAATTGATGATTTATTTGATCATCTTTATGGAGCCCAATATTTTTCTAAGATTTATCTTTGATATGGATATCATCAGTTGATTGTGAGGAAGGAAGACATTCCAAAAAATAGCATTTTGAACCAGGTACGAGCATTATGAGTTCACAGTAAGGCCTTTTGAACTAACTAATGCACCATCAGTCTTAATTGATCTAATGAATAGAGTTTTCAAAGATTATCTTGATGACTTTTTAGTGGTGTTTATTGATGATATCCTGGTATACTCTAAAATCCATAAACATCATGAAAATCACTTGCACACTATTCTGAAGACACTTAGAAGAAATAAATTATATGAGAAGTTTAGAAAGTGTGATTTTTGGCCCTAATCAGTTTCCTTTCTGAGCCACATTGTCTCTAAGGATGTAATTTTTATAGATCTGGTAAAGGCAATGGCTGTTCAAGAATGGCCTAATCCAACGAACATAACTGAGGTACGTAGTTTTATTGATTTAGCAGGTTATTATCAGCATTTTGTTCCCATTTATCCAACCCAATGACCAAGCTCACATGAAAAGGAGTTAAGTTAATATGGACAAAGTAATATGAATAATGTTTTGAATAATTGAAGAGGAGGTTAGTGAATGCTCCGATCCTAACCCTGCGATCAGGGAATGATGAATTTTTTATATATAGAGATGCATCAAATAAAAGACTTGGTTGTGACCTTATGCAGAATGACTGAGTGATTGCCTATGCATCTAGGAAGCTAAAAATTCATGAAAGAAACTTTCCAACTCTTGATCTTGAGTTTGAAGCGGTAATCTTTTCTTTGAAGATTTGGAGACATTGCCTCTATGGTGAAAAATGTGAGATATATACAGATCATAGGAGTTTGAAATATATTTTATCACAGAAATAACTCAACATGAGACAAATGAGATGGACTAAGCTACTCAAAGACTATTTTTTCACAATACACTACCACCCAGGGAAAGAAAATAAGGTAAAAGATGGTTTGAGTAGAAAGGACCATGGAATTCTGAACAAGATAAGAGTTGAATGGGATCCTATGTTCATGGATCTAGTAAAGATATATATGGGAATTATCAAGGAAGGTAACACATCACTACTTTTTCAAATGGTTTTCGAACCATCTTTATTGGAAAGGATAAAAAGTTCTCAGGCTGATGATGAGGTGCTTCAAAAAAAAATTAAAGCTATAAATGACGGGAAGTTGACTGACTTCACATATGAAGGTGGAATTTTTAAATTCAGGAAGAGGCATTGTGTTTCTGCTATTCCTGAGCTAAAGAGGGAACTATTGGATGATGCTCATAGCTCTAATTTCTTGATACACCATGGTAGCACAAATATGTATCAGGATCTATGAGAAAAATTTTGGTGGGACAATATGAAAAGGGATATTACTAAATATAGATCAAAGTGCATCATATGTCAACAAGTGAAGGCTGAGAGGAAAAAGTCTAAGGGGATGATGAAACCACTACCCCTACCAACATGAAAGTTTGAAAAAATTATAATGGATTTTGTCACTATACTTACAAGGACATCCAAAGGAAACAATGCTATATGGGTCATTGTGGATCTTCTTACAAAGATAGATAACTTTATCACAATTCAAGAGGACTTATCATTGGATCAACTTACACGAATTTACATCAAAGAAGGGGTGTGGATGCATGGAGTACAACTATCTATTTTATCCGACCGTGATCCTAGGTTCACCTCAAAGTTCTAGAAAAGTCTCCAACACGCTCTAAGCACTGAACTGAACTTCAGTATGGACTATCATCCACAAACTGATGGCCAATCTAAGAAGACTATTAAGACACTGGAAGACATGTTGATAGAATGTTCTATTGAATGAAAAATAGGATAGGACCAACATCTTCCACTGGTTGAATTCTACTAAAATAATAGTTTCCACTCCTGCATCCAAATGGCACCATATGAATCCCTTTATGGGAAAAGGTGTAGAACACCGGTGTGTTGGGATGAATTCAGTGAGCGTAAGATACTAGGACCTGAAATGGTAGATGAAGTGGTGGAGAAGGTGAAAACCATTCAGTATCATATCAATGAAACCCAAATTCAATAGAATAGTTATGCAGATAACCATTGACGAGACCTTGAATTCAAAGTTTGAGACCTGGTATTTCTATGCATATCTCCATGGAAGAAGGTCATGAGGTTTGGGAAGAAATGAAAGCTAAGTCCCAGGTATATCGTCCCCTTCAAGATCCTTGATTGAGTCAGAGCTGTGGCCTATCAAATAGCACTTCCACCTACCATGTCGAAATTACATGATATCTTTCATATATCCCTCTTAAGGAAGTATATACCAAACCCTTCACATGTACTCTCTTCATAGGTGGCACAGGTGGAGGATGATCTTTCCTATAAGGAGCAACCAATGAAAATCTTGGATCATAGATACAAAGTTCTACGCAACAAGAATACTGATCTGGTGAAGGTACTATGGCTAAACCATAAGTATGAAGAGGCAACATGGTAACTGGAGAAAGTAATGAAGGAAAGGTACCCCCATCTGTTTTTGGCCTAGTTTGTAAAATGAAATTTTGAGGGAAAAATTTCTGAAGGGGGAAGAATGTAACGACCCCATATTTTTCATTGGAATTTTCTTTCTTATAAATATGTCATAATCACATGAAATCACAAAATAACTAACTAGTCAGTGATATGTGACCCTTAAAACATAATCTTGTCACTTTTGTGATGTGAATTTCGAAAATCTAACATACACAGTTGCAATCAGTAAGTTATTTGGAGTCCAATAAGGAAAATTTAATTTTTGGTGAATAGTAACATACCCTTATGAATAGTAACATACCCTTATGAATAGTAATATTTCCTAATTAATTGTAACCTTACATGTTATAGTATATAAATAATATTAAAGTGAAAGTATGATATACCTATACTTTGTAATAAGTAAAACAATGTTTTAAAACAGTTGTTTTTAGAATAAATTATAATTTTAATTAAATATTAAATTAATCATATTTTTAAAATTATTTTTGAAAAATTTACTTCATTTTTGGATTCTACACTTCGAAAAATGGTTGGGGTGAATTTTTGGGATTTTTCTGAAATACTTGATTTTTTTATGAATATTGAAATACGGTAAAATACCGTATATCAGTTAAATACACAATTTGTGACATAAAAAGTGATGAAAGCCCAATTTGTTCGAAATCACATGAGAAAAGTACTATTCTTGTTCAATTAAGACTCACTATTCCTTTTCTTTGGGTGAAATAATAAATTAATGAATTTTATATTAAGAAATCCCCTCTCTCCTTCACTATAAAACCACCTCTCACTCCCTGTTCTCTTCACTACTCCTAAGCCTTGTACCTTCTCCAAATTCTGTCCAAATACCCTCCCAACCTCCTATCCCATGTCCAAAAATCCTTGTTCTCATAAAAAGACCAAAACATCTCCCTTAAGGAGGCTCTCAAGAAAGTTTGGTTCAAGAGGTAAATTCCTCTTTTCAATTCTTTGTCTTTCCTTTGAAGTTCATTTGTTTTCTTTTTCTATTATCTCTTCTGATATAAATTTTGGGATTACTCTAGTACCTTATATTTAATTTAATGTTTTCATGATATTTTAATAAGTTATCACCATCTCTCCCTTTTACCTTCTTTTATACTAGTAGAAAGAACGCCATCCGAGATGTGTCAATTTTCCACATTCAAGGACGACGGGCTTTCGATTTATTTTATCATTCTCAATTATGGTCATGAAACCATTATTGTTATGTTTTAACGAGATTATTATATATGTAATATGACATATTTAATATTTTTCTATCCATTTGTACAAATGGTATTAGGTTATAAAGAAAAATGAGTTCGTTGTAATCAAAACCCACAAATTAATCGAAACAGTTATCATTAAAGTTCTATATAATAATTAAGCCTCATGGAATGTAAAAAATTTATATAAATGAACAATAAAACCTATGTATTATCATAAATAATATTTTAATTCAATTATAGATATTTAAATGAACTGCATTACTTAGGAACAAGTGAACCGATTATGAAAATAAAGGAAACAAACGCTACTGAACGACGAAATTCAATATAATAACTTATCAATATGGGAGTAAATGAAATAAAAATAATTACGAAAAACTAAATTCATGTCTAATAGGTTTGTAAATAAGTTATTTATAAGTATAATTTCATATTCTATGAGCTTAAGTTCAAGAGCGGAACACGTTCGGAGTTAAGGTAAGGGTTTTTCCACCCGAACATCCATTTTCATTCAGGTTACTTACATTATCTAATTGTATTAATAAAATTATTATATATTGTTATTTACTCCTCATAAAATATGTGTGAGTATTATATATATGTTTACCTACCATAAGTATTCCTTATTTTATGGATAGTTACATGTTTGAAGTGGAACTTTCAAAATTGTCTCTAAAATACAAGCCCAATACAAGGGAATTTCTCAAATTCTTACATATTTTAAAGGGAACTATATAATATATTTTTTTAAACATTATTTTTATAAAATAACTGATTTTATTATGAAAATAAGATCTTACTTCACTTCTGAGTTTATGCAAAGATTTTTCCAGAATAACTCTTCTTTTCAAATTAAAAGAGTATTTATCTCAAGACTGCTTAATGATTTTATAAGAGTATTTGTGATTTATTCAACACTCTTGTTGATTATTATGTATTATTGGGATTAATAATTGATGAATTAATCTAATATATTGGATTTTATGTTAATTAATAACTCTATTATGGATGATCTATCCTAAAACCATTCACCATATTACTCAGAATGGTTAGTGTTTAATGTTTAATGATTGGGGAAAGATAATTACATTTCATATGATAGTTTCAATATGAATGTATATGTTGTTTATGTTTATCACCACTCATATGAGGAATGAATTGGACTTATTATGTGATGGGTGGGGCACTCTATAGCCCCTCGATGCATCGGTAGGTCTCATGAGACAATTAGATGTGGAATTGGCCGAGGCCTTTCCCAATGTGATATATGGATTTTGGCCGAGGCCTTAATCATTAGATGTCTTGGACGAGGCCTTGAAAAAATGTTTCAAAATGTCCTAAATATGAACTTACCTCATTATGAAGCTAGTAATTGAATGTTCATGTGGTTATTTGACTAGTAGAATACCCATGATCATGTTATATTGTGGAAATATTTACTCAGCTTATATTCCTGCCATTTTATGTTCAAATTTATTTTTAAAGGAATGTGATTTCAATTATTCACCATGTCTAATGTTTATATTATATTCCACTATATTGCTTATTGTTATTGAGCATTTGATATCACCCCTTTATTATGTTTCATTTTCTCAGGACATGAAGAAGTAAATTATGAATGACTTGCAAGCATGATCTAGGAGTCATGGATGTTTCTAGTGGAATAAATTAGTGTTGTTTTTTCCTTCATGATGTAATTATCAACTTATGTATGTATCTTGTCTCTAAAATATACTAAACTAATCGGTCTTTCATGATTCATATTCCTTTTTTATATTCCAATTTAATAAAATAGGGCACCGGCTCCGGGCAACCATGGTCGAGTCCTTACAGTTCGTATCAGAGGAAGTTCAGTAGAAAACATGGAAACTAGATTTAGAAAATGTAGATTTGGGAAGAGTCCCTAAGTTAGTATTTTAGGATAATCATAGAAAAATGTCCAGGTATTTTTGTAAGTAATAGATTTTGTGGATCTTTCAAGCAATACATCCCTGTCTGGATACGAGCAGGTAGATCCCTCGAGAAGATATTTTTTTCTTTGGGATGTAATGAAAGAGAGAAGGTCTTCCTGGTAGTTTATCGATTATCGGGATCTGTAGATCATTTTTGGTCATTAATCCAAAACACAAATGAGGAGGAATAAATAGAAGAGATGGAATGGAGAGATTTTAAAGAAATATTCCTAGAGAAATACTTTCCTCGCGAACAGAGAGCAGATATGGAGAGAAAATTCTTGAATCTGAGGTAGAAGGAAGATGAGAATGTCAAAAAGTATGAAGCTAACTTTACATGGTTAACAAGACATGATTTGTAATACATATAAAATCCAAGGAGAAAAACTGATCGATTATTTTATGGCCTAAAGACATTACTCTGGTAGGCACTGGTCTCCCAATTTTTTTCATCATATGAGGATATAGTTTCGTGTGATATAAAGACAGAAAAATAATTCTCTAAGTCTTATGACTTTAAGGGAGATAAAGAAAATATGAGGGCCACTGAAAACTCTGGGGAATGAAATAAGGAAATAGGGAAGAATGGAAGAGTTTAATTTCCACCCTGTGATAATTATGTAAGGAAACACCCTGATGCATGATTAAAGGGAAAAAGAGTATACTAAAAATGTGGACAAAAAGGCCATCTTACTGCTGATTGCAAGGGAAAGAAAAAATCCATTAATGTTCAATGCCAAAATTTTCGAGAGATGGGAAACTATGCTAATGATTGTCCAAAGAATCAAGAAAATATGCAACAAAAAATGCCAAGGGAGCAGGGATAAACTTATGCGATCACAACTACAGAGGTTGAAGATCCGAATGACGTGGTGGAAGGTACTTTAATCATTTCATCAATCTTATACAATACATTATTTGATTTTGGATCATCACATTCATTTATATCTTCCTAGTTTTCCAAGAAAATTAGATATGTCCAATTTGATTTAATAAAGGAGTTATCCGTAAAAACCCCTGGTGGATGTATCATTGCAACAAAGGCTTTCCGATTAGTCCCCCTCATGACACATAAACGTTATTTAGTTGCTAACCTTATCATCATTCCAATGTTTTACTATGATATAATTATCGGTATGGATTGGATATCAAATTATGATGTGAAGATCTATTTCAAGAAGAAGGAAGTTACAATTTTTTAGAATGGGGTAGAATCCCTTATTTTTAGAGGTGAAACCTTGCCATTTGATTCTTATCTAGATCCACCCCCAGTAGCTTTACTGAATTAAATTATTGGGGAGGAAGATAATGAAATAAATGGGGGTGAGGAGAAGAATGTACTGATAGAGGGTGTACCTATTGTGAAAGAATATGTTGATGTCTTTTTAGAGGATGTACCTGGACATCCTCCAGAGTGGGAAATTGAGATTTCCATTGACTTAATTCTAGGTTCAAGTCCCATATCAAAGACCACTTATAGAATGGCCACTGTGGAGTTAGTGGAACTAAAGAAACAACTAGAGGAATTGAGTGATAAAGGATTTATTTGACCTACTGTTTCTCCGTGGGGAGCCCATGTTCTTTTTATTAAGAAAAAAGATGGGAATATGAGGTTGTGCATTGAATACATGGAGATCAATGCTATTACATTAAAGAATAAGTATCCTATGCCACGAATTGATGATTTATTTGATCATCTTCATAGAACCAAATATTTTTCTAAGATTGATCTTCGATCTGGATATCATCAGTTTCTTGTAAGGAAGGAAGACATTCCAAAAATAGCATTTCGAACTAGGTATGGGCATTATGAGTTCACAATAATTCCTTTTGGAATAACTAATGCATCATCAGTCATAATGGATCTAATGTACATATTTTCAAGGATTATCTTGATGACTTTGTAGTGGTGTTTGTTGATGATATCCTGGTATACACTAAAATCCATGATGATCATGAAAATCACATGCTCACTATTCTAAAGACACTTAGAAGAAATAAATTATATGGGAACTTTAGCAAGTATGATTTTTGGCTCCAATTAGTTTTCTTTCTAGTACACATTGTCTCTAAGGATGGAATATCTGTAGATACTTTGAAGACAAAGGCTTTTCAAGAATGTCCTACTCAAATGAATGTAACTGAGGTACGTAGTTTTATTGGTTCAACAGGTTATTATCTGCATTTCATTCATAACTTTGCCCGTTTAGCCAACCCGATGACCAAGCTCACACGAAAAGGGGTTAATTTCGTATGGACAAAGGAATATGAAGAATGTTTTGAATAATTGAAGAGGAGGTTAGGAAATGATCCGATCCTAACCCTACCATCGGGTAATGATGGGTTTTTTATCTATAGCGATGCATCAAAGAAAGGACTTGGTTATGTCCTTAGGCAGAATGATCGAGTGATTTCCTATGCATCTAGGAAACTAAAAATTCATGAAAAAAACTATCCAACTCATGATCTTGAGTTAGTATCAGTAATATTTTCTTTGAATATTTGGATACATTACCTCTATAGAGAAAAATGTGGGATATATACAGATCATAAGAGTTTGAAATATATATTCTCACAGAAAGAAATCAACATGAGACAAAGGAGTTTGATTAAGATACTCAAAGACTATTGCACAATACACTACCACCTAGGGAAATAAAATAAGGTAGAAGATGCTTTGAGTAGAAAGGAACATGGAATTATGAACAAGATGAGAGTTGAATGTGATCTTATGTTGACGGATCTATTAAATATGGATAAGAGAATTATCAAGGAAGGTAACACATCACTACTTTTTCAAATGGTTTTCGAACCATCTTTACTAGAAAGGATAAAAGGTTCTCAGGATGATGATGAGGAGTTTTGATAAAACACTATTTTGTTGAATATTTTATTTATAATAAATTAAATAATATCCTTAAATTGTGTTAAATATGTTTATTTATAAAATATTTGGGATTTTATCATTCATTTGAAAATTTGGTGAAAATTCCAGTTTTACCCTTAATATTGCACTGTAGTATTTCACAGATATATATTTTTATATTTATTATTTGAATTTGAAATTTTGTAAGAGTGTTCCTAACTTAATTTTCTACAACTTTCATTCAGGACACTAGAGCTAAAGAGTGCATATGGATGGAGTAAACGGGCCATTAATCCAATGGTGGGATGGACTCGGCAGAATGGACATGAGTTCTGTATTTGGGCCATATGTTCTTCATCAGGGCTTGTATTGAGACCAACTTTTGAAGAAAGCCCGGGGACATGATTTTTCACAAATAATACTACTAGAAGAATGGTCAATTCACGTGTTGTGGAGGTCAAATGGGCGGTTTAAGTTGGAATAAAATATTTGGCCGAATTTCCACATTCACACTTGAAACCACTTGTAACCTCTCCTCCCCTCCCCTCAATAAATTGGAGTTTTTATTATTTAGAGGGGTTGGGACGTGCTTTGGGAAGTTTAGGGCAGAGGATAAGTGGATCCAATCCAATTCTCCAACCATTTCAATAACGGTAGCTCTTGAAGCAAGGATCCCTTCGACAAAGCCTTCTTCTCCACCTTCATGTTGTAATGATTTTGTTTGTGTAATAAACTTCATTGATTATTATTTGATTTATTCTCTTTTCTTCTGTTTTGTTTAAATTTCTTCTTCTATTAATCTTCCTCTTTGGGCTGGAATTCTTGAGTAGAAGCGTTATTGGGTTATACCCATTATAAACCTTTGCACATGCAAAACGCTTCTACGATGATTACGCCACCCATGGAAGAGTAGTTCTTTTTAGTAATCGATCAACCTATATCCTTTTTCATTCATTTATTTTGAATCAATGAGCTAATGTAATTAACATAATATTATCCATGAATTGTGTTTTTAAATTACAGGAAACTAAGCAAGCAATTGAACAATTAACACAAAAACACGCGAGGTCGGGATTTTGTGTAAATTGTGAGAGCGTAATCTTAATCGGTAATACAAGACCACACGGGATAAATTTGTAGAGTTCAAATATAATACCTAAACACTATTCATCCCCATTTACAGAATGGATATGTTCTCTAATTAACCACTGACCATAATGTATTCTTAGAACAACAATCAAAGTAGGGTGCTGCGATTGCGTGTTCCGAAGCTAGCCTAGGGTTTAAGTAATTTCATCTTAGTGGTTAAGTTAACTCTCATAGGGTTCGAGGGATAACAAATTAGGGGATCATAATTAAGTGGATATTTATTTAAATGATAATGATGAATAAGTGAATGAAGAGGTAGAGTTAGATCGATTACACCTTTTAAAATAGATTTCTAAAAAAACATCTTCTTGTTGTGTCATTTTAATCGAAATTCATTTCAAAACTAAAAAAAATATATATACAATCTTCTTCCAGAAAACTTCTTCTAGATTCATAAACTATAAAAAAACCCCAATCCTTTAAATTAGTGTTTTTATTTTATTTTATTTTATTTTATTTTTATAATACCTTTAATAAGTTGTTAAATTCACTTCCTCCTTTGAGAGATGACCTTGGTCAGCCACTCTGCTGCACCTAAGTACCCCAAAATCACATTAATCATTTGAGGGCGCCCATGACAGCGCTCTTTAAAATTGGAACCGTTTCCGGGGAGGCAAGTAATTATTTCAACCAATTAGAGGTATTTATTTTATTTTACATTTTATTCTCTTCCTCTCTTCTTTCTTCCTTCTTTACCCAATCTGATTTTTCTTCTTCTTCTTTTATTTTCTTCTACTTCTTTTTGGACCATCAAATCAAACTTCTTATTTTTATTTTACTATGTTCCGCTTTCTTTATTTACATTTTTATTTGATTTGTGACACAAACTAATCCTGAAGATCTCTTAGATCTTGACCCTGATATTGAACGTAGCCTTAGGGATCGAATCAGACATTCTCAGTCTACGGGAAGTTTCAATATTCAACCAGTTGGTGAATTCCTCTCTTCTGGAAACATTGAAATTGAAAGCAATTCAAATTCAAACATAAAAGAGGAACCAATGGCTGGAAATAATGGAAATGAACTTAATAGAACCATTCGAGAATTGGCTGCTCCAGATATTAACTATCAACCAAATTGTATTGCATACCCAAATCTCGAATCAGACTTTGAACTGAAATCTGGGTTAATTTACTTACTTCCAAAGTTTCATGGCCTCTCTGGTGAGGATCCTAATAAACATTTGAAAGAATTTAATGTGGCTTTCTTAACCTTGAAACCAAGAAATGTATCTGAATACCAAATCAAATTAAGAGTATTCCCATTCTCACTTGATGGAGCTGTGAAAGATTGGATGTATTATTTACTACCCGAAGATGTAACATGTTGGAATGATTTGAAACATCTTTTATTGCAAAGATTTTTTCCAGCATCAAGAACCACATCCATTAGAAAAGATATATCGGGGATCAAGCAAGCCCAAGGAGAGTCAATGTATGAGTACTAGGAGCGATTCAAGAAGTTGTGTGCAAGCTGTCCGCATCACCAAATCATTGAGAAACTCCTCATCCAATACTTCTATGAAGGACTCACACCCATGGAGAGGAGCATGGTGGATGATGCAGCTGGAGGAGCATTGGTGGACAATACACCAGCATCCCCACGTGCATTGATCGACAAGATGGCCCAAAACTCCCAACAATTTGGTGATCGGGGTACACCACATATCAGGGGAGTATATCAGCTAAGTCCTTCTTCTCTTGAGAGTCATTTGATTGATACCAAGTTAGAATAATTGACAACTATGGTGAGGAAAATTGCTTTGGCACAAAATACATCTCTACCCCCTCCTTCAAGGCCTTGTGGCATTTGCACTGAGACAAGCCACCTAACTGACTGTTGCCCACAACTACAAGATACAGAGGATTGTGCAGCAGTATTCCCAGGGAGACCATTTCAGCAGCAACAACAACCATATCCCCAAAAGAAGTTTGATTCATTTGATCGAACATACAACCAAGGGTGGAAAGATCAGTCGGACATGCGGTATTGCTCTAGACAACAACAAAGGCCCCCTTTTCAACCAAACTTCCAGCAACCTCCACCTTACCAACAGGAAATTACAACAACCCCAAAGGAGATTCGAAGCTCAAACATCAATGAGTCAGAACCAAGGGAATATACAACACAAGGTAGACTCTAACACTGATGATATTTTGAAACAAATTGTTCTTAATCAACATAATGAGCTAAAGAGTCAAGGTTTAGAGCTGAGGGAGTTAAAGACTCAAATGAGCCAGATTGTCACTGCCCTCCATGAACTTGTAAGTAAGAATTCTAGAACTCTACCTTCCCAACCCACTCCAAATCCAAATGGGAATGTTAGTGCCATCACATTGAGAAGTGGGAAGCAAATTAATGATACATATGTACCTACCATTCCACCGGGATTCACCTCAACTCCAGAGAAGCTGCATTCCAAACCAACTGATGAGCAATCCAAGGAGAAAGATAAAGGTAAGAAAAAGATTGATGATGTTCCTCATAAACCCCTTCCTTTTCCAAACAGGGTTGTTCAAACCAAGAAGATGGATGGAGAATCAATACAAAAGGAGGTTTTGGACACATTCAAGTGTGTGAAGATCAACATTCCTCTACTTGAAGCCATTAATAAAATCCCAAGGTATGCCAAATTCTTAAAAGAACTTTGTACCAATCGAAGAGGGATCAAGGGAAATGAGAGGATAAACCTTGGAAGGAATGTATTGACACTCATTACACCAACTCTAGCAATGCCAACAAAGTTCAAGGATCCTGGGACATTCACCATCCCATGTACCATAGGGGAGTTGCACTTCTATGATGCTCTTTGTGATTTAGTATCTTCAATAAATGTGATGCCTCACTCTGTATTCTCTTATTTACAGGTTGGTGAGTTGAATCCGACAAGAGTAGTGGTGCATTTGGCGAATAGAGCTACGGAATATCCAGCGGGAGTTCTTGAGGATGTACTTGTCCGGGTAAGAGACATGATCTTTCCAGCAGACTTCTATGTGCTTAACATGGAGGATGATCAGGTAAGTTCTCATGCCCCCATTATCTTAGGTAGGCCCTTCCTCAAAACTGCAAAAACTATCATAAATGTTAATGAGGGTAGACTTTCCATGGAATTTGGGGATGGAGTTGTGATATTTAATGTTATGGATTCCATGAAGTACCCCTCTGAGGACCATTCTGCTTTTGTTATCTCCCATTTTGAACCACCAAGTAAAAACTCCATGGATTTTGATTGTCCTATGCTTAGGTAGATTATGAGTATTGGTTCTGGTTTAATGTCTAAGTGAACTTCCACAACTGTTTCTAATGAACAAGACTCTCTAATATTTGATTTTGAAATGGATTCATATTCTGATCTTGATCATGTGAAATCTGATTATGACATGGCTATAGAGTATGCTGATGGATTTGATGCTTTATTCTCTGATTTTGGTGATGTATATTCTGATACTGATGCTCTTTGTGCACATATTTAGGTTCCTTCAATGTCTCCATCCATTCTACACCCTCCTTCATTAGAACTCAAGCCATTGCCACCAAATCTGAAATACTCATTCTTGTTGAGTGGTGAGAGATTACCTGTTATCATTGCTAACAATCTCCCTTTTGAACATGAATAAAAGCTTTTGAATATTTTGAGGGAGAACATCAGGGCGATTGGGTGGACCTTGGCTTTTTTTTTGGTATTAGCCCCTCCATTTGCATGCATAGGATTCTCTTGGAGGATGGGGATAAACCGGTGAGACAGTCACAAAGGAGACTCAATCCCACCCTCCTGGAAGTTGTTAAAAAAGAAGTTGAGAAATTACTCGAGGCAGGTATAATCTTTCCCATTTCAGATTCTCAGTGGGTAAGTCCAATTCAGGTTGTGCCTAAGAAAACTGGTTTTTTGTTGTTAAAAATGAGAAAGATGAGTTAGTTCCAATGAGGGTGCAAAATAGTTGGCGTGTGTGTATTGATTATTGGAAACTAAATCAGACCACTCGCAAGGATCATTTCCCCCTCCCATTTATTGATCAAATGCTCGAGAGACTAGCTGGGAAAACACACTATTGTTTCTTGGATGGATTTTCTGGGTATTTTCAGGTTCCTATAGCTCTATAGGATCAGGAGAAGACTACATTCACCTGTCCCTTTGGCACATTTTCCTACCGGAGGATGCCATTTGGACTTTGCAATGCCCCAGGTACCTTCCAGAGATTCGTGGTGAGTATTTTTTCTGATTTTATTGAGACCTGCATGGAGGTATTTATGGATGATTTTACAATGTATGGATCCTCATTTGATGAATGTCTAAAGAGTTTGGGAAAGGTATTGAATCGTTGTATTGAGAAGAATCTGGTCCTGAACTTTGAAAAGTGTCATTTCATGGTAGAGCAAGGCATTGTATTAGGGCATGTAGTGTCAAAACATGGTATAGAGGCTGATAGATCTAAGATAGACATTATTTCATCCTTGTCATATCCTACATGTGTACGTGATGTTAGATCTTTCCTAGGGCATGCAGGATTTTATGAGCTCTTCATCAAAGATTTTAGTAAGATCGCTCTTCCTATGTCACGATTACTTCAAAAAGATTCTGATTTTGTGTTTGATGATTCTTGCAGGACTTCCTTTGATGAGATAAAGAAGTGTCTGACCACTCCACCTATCATATAGCCCCCACGGTGGAAGATTCCTTTTGAGCTTATGTGTGACGCCTCCAACTTCGCGGTTGGAGCTGTCTTATCTCAGAGGGTGGAAGGACGTTCACATGTGATTTCCTATGCATCAAGGACATTGGATTCAGCCCAATCAAACTACACAACCACGGAAAAGGAGTTTCTTGCTGTCATATTTGATTTAGATAAATTCCGTTCATATTTATTGGGCTCTAAAGTAGTTGTTTTTTCTGACCATGCAGCTTTGAGGTACCTCCTGAAGAAGCCAAATGCAAAGCCACGACTTATCCATTGGATGCTCCTTCTTCAAGAGTTTGACCTTGAGATAAAGGACAAGAAGGGGTTAGAGAATTTGGTGGCGGACCACATGAGTAGGCTTACTCACACACTAGAGGATGACACCTTGGACCAGGTACCACTTCAGGACACTTTTCCCAATGAGCATCTCTATACCATCTCAGGTACGCATACTTGGTATGCTGATTTAGTTAATTACATTGTTTCCTCTGAAATCCTAGCAAATTTGAAGAAGCATCAAGTCCAAAAATTAAAAAGTGAGTCTAGGTATTATGTGTGGGATGATCCTTACCTCTGGCGCATGTGTAGTGACCAAGTCATTAGGAGGTGTGTTCCCGATCATGATTTTGAGTCTGTTTTTCATTTCTGTCATACACTTTCTTGTGGTGGACACTTTGGACCCCAACAGACAGCTAGGAAGGTTTTGGACTCTGGATTATATTGGCCTAGCTTGTTCCATGATGCCCATGTGTTTTGTAAGTCATGCTCTCGTTGCCAACACACTGGGAATATTTCTAAGAGACATGAGATGCCCCAACAACCCATACTATTCTGTGAGATTTTTGATGTATGGGGCATTGATTTTATGGGTCCTTTTCCTATTTCATTTGGATTTTTGTATATTTTGGTTTCTGTTGATTATGTGAGTAAATGGGTGGAGGCCAAGGACACCAGGACTGACGATTCTCATGTTGTTGTGGACTTTGTCAAAGCACAGATTTTTTGCAGGTTTGGAGTACCAAAGGCGATCATCAGTGACCAAGGGACATACTTTTTCAATAGGAATTTTGCTTCCCTCCTTCAAAATTATGGGGTGACACACAAAACATCAACACCATACCACCCCAAACAAATGGTCAGGCTGAGGTTTCAAATCGTGAGCTGAAACAAATATTAGAGAAAACCGTGCAGCCAAATAGGAAGGATTGGAGCAAGTGCTTGGATGATGCATTGTGGGCTTATATGACAGCATACAAGACCCCCATTTGTATGTCCCCATTTCGTATTGTTTTTGGGAAAGCATGTCATCTCCCAGTGGAAGTTGAGCATCAGGCATATTGGGCTATAAAGAAATGCAACATGGAATTGGCCCAAGCTGGAATTCAAAGGAAGTTGCAAATTCAAGAGATTGAGGAGATTCGACTGTTATCATATGAGAACTCAAGTCTCTACAAGGAAAGATCAAAATCAGCTCATGACAAAATGATCCAACAAAGGGAGTTTCATGTTGGAGAGAAAGTCCTTATCTATAGTTCATGACTCAAGCTGATGCCTGGTAAGTTATGTTCCAGATGGTTAGGTCCTTATATTGTGACTAATGTTTTTCCTTATGGTGTAGTGGAGATCACACAAGAGGACACTGGAAGGAGCTTTACAGTCAATGGGCAACGTTTGAAGAGATACATTGAGGGACTTCCTACTAATGTAGTGGATTTTATCACACTGCATTACCCCATCATCACTTGATCACATCAGGCTGTTCCTAACCCTTTCACTTTTATATTATTTTTCCTATTTAAAAATTCTGCATTTCATGTGAATATATCATCTCATAGGTTCATATTGAGGACAATTCAATATTTTAAGTGTGGGGGAGGGAACCTTTTAGTTTAGTAATTTCAATTGTTTTCCTGTTTAAAAAAAACCTAAAAAAATTGTGTGTTTTTCAAAGTTTGTGTGTTTATTTTACAATTTTCTGTGTGTTTTTGAAACTTTTGAGCTAAAATGATTCTCATCACCATTTTTAAATCCATATTAATAAGTGAAACAATTTACCCCTTGAAAATAATCTTAAATGAATGCTGAAATGACTTTGTTTCAAGTTAAAATGTTTAGTAATTTCATGTAAAGTACACCGAATTTTGAATCCCATGCCACATCTCACTGTCTTTATATTTGAAATCACTTTCCTGTGAGGCTTCTGAACCATTATTTTCATATTCTTTACATTCACCTAACTTCTTTAGAGAACCAAACCATGATTGATTTAACCAAAATTTGATTTATTCCTGTCAAAACTTGAGGGTTTGAGGTACTTATGTTTAAATGATTGAGGCATTTGTTTGGCATTAAAGCCCCTATTTCAAAGAATCCTTTTTTATAGTGGCCTACCTTGAATATTAAATCCTTGTATCCCTTAGAATCCATGCACAGACTGTTAGGTTAGCCAAATTACAAGCCAATTTTCCCTATCCAACCAACTCTTGAAGTGAAATTGCATAATCTAGTTGAGCTTAAGTGTGGGGGAAGCTAGTTGTGTTGTGCTACCACATTCTGTGAAACTTCGGGTGGAAAATTAAATCCCGAAGAGATGTGTTTGCTGCTGAAGAAATTCATTATATTGAAAGCTGTGCCTTTTCTGGAGCTTTCAAGACAAGTGAAGCTGTGCCTTTTCTAGAGCTTCTAATTGAGGTGGAAAGCTGTGCCTATCTGGAGCTTTCAAGAAAATCATGTTTGAGAATATTGACATTTTTGATACTGAAATGATGAATGGTGTAAAATTTTCATGACTTTTCATGATGGTGGAGCTGAATTGATACTACGTGGATTGAGTGGAAGACCATATTTAAGTGAAAATTAGATTAGTGCAATTTTGCTTCAAAAAGAGTCAAGCCCTCCTCATTCAGCCTCAGAATTTTTCACATCTAAATCCTACCAACCGAAAGCCACAGAACAACCCTGGAAAGTCCTCATGATAAACATATGTCCTTGACTCACATCAGGTAGCGATGTAGGAATCTATCAAGCCTATGGTGACCCTTGTATGAGTTTGGATGAGAAAGACATTGCAAGAAAAATGACATTTGTGTGATAAGAGAAAATTCAAGTGAGGTAAGTGTTTTGTGCATGATAGGATAAATAAAGTGGAAATATATTGAATGATATAAATGAAGAACTTGAAATAATTGTTTTTTATGAGGCATGATATCTTTTGTTTCTTGGTGTGTAATTGTTTGATCTCAAGGATATGTGTTTTAAAATTGGTTTTGATTTGATATTGATGTTTACTTGACATGAGGTTTTGCCCAGGAGTGCAAAAGGATAAGTGTGTGGGAGTTGATAAAACACTATTTTGTTGAATATTTTATTGATAATAAATGAAATAATTTCCTCACATTGTGTTAAATATGTTTATTTATAAAATATTTGGGATTTGATCATTCATTTGAAAATTTGGTGAAAATTCTAGTTTTACCCTTAATAGTGCACTGTAGTATTTCGAAGATAAATATTTTTATATTTATTATTTGAATTTTAAATTTTTTAAGAGTGTTCATAACTTAATTTTCTACAACTTTAATTCAGGACACTAGAGCAACAGAGTGCATTTGGATGGAGTAAATGGGTCATTAATCCAATGGTGGGCTAGACTCGGAAGAATGGAAATGGGTTCTGTATTTAGACCATATGTTCTTCATCAAGTCTTTTATTGAGCCCATATTTTGAGCAAAGATCGGGGACATGATTTGGCACAAATCAGCCTTCTGGAATGCCGGTCAATTCACGTGTTTTGGAGGTCACATGGGCAGTGAAAGTTGGAACAAAATATTTGGCCGAATTTTCACATTCACACTTGAAACCACTTGTAACCTCTCCTCCCCTCCCATCTATAAATTGGAGTTTTTATTATTTGGAGGGGTTGGGACGTGCTTTGGGAAGTTTAAGGAAGAGGAGAAGTAGATACACTCTAATTCTCCAACCATTTCAATAAAGGTATCTCTTGAAGCAAGGATTCCTTCGATGAAGCCTTCTCCTCCTCCTTCATGTTGTAATGATTTTGTTTGTGTAATAAACTTCTTTGATTATTCTTTTATTTCTTATCTTTTCTTCTGTTTTGTTTAAATTTCTTCTTCTATTAATCTTTCTCTTTGGGCTGGAATTCTTGAGTAGAAGCGTTATTGGGTTATACCCATTATAAACCTTTGCACATGCAAAACGCTTCTACGATGATTACGCCACCCATGGAAGAGTAGTTCTTTTTAGTAATCGATCGACCTATATCCTTTTTCATTCTTTTATTTTGAATCAATGAGATACTGTAATTAACATAATATGATCCATGAATTGTGTTTTTAAATTACAGGAAACTAAGCAAGCAATTGAACAATTAACACAAAAACATGCGAGGTTGGGGTTTTGTGTAAATTGTGAGAGCGTAATCTTAATCGGTAATACAAGACCACACATGATAAATTTGCAGAGTTCAAATATAATCCCTAAACACAATTCATCCTCATTTCCAGAATGTATATGTTCTATAATTAACCACTGACCATAATCTATCCTTAGAACAACAATCAAATCAGGGTGCTGCGATTGCGTGTTCTGAAGCTAGCCTAGGGTTTAAGTAGTTTCATCTTTGTGGTTAAGTTAATTCTCATAGGGTTCGAGGGATAAAAAATTAGGGGATCATAATTAAGTGGATATTGATTTAAATCATAATGATTAATAAGTGAATGAAGAGGTAGAGTTAGATATATTACGCCTTTTAAAATAGATTTCTAAAAAAACATCTTCTTGTTGTGTCATTTTAATCGAAATTCATTTCAAAACTAAAAACAAAAAATATATATACAATCTTCTTCCAGAAAACTTCTTCTAGATTCATAAACTATAAAAAAACCCCAATCCTTTAAAGTAGTGTTTTTATTTTATTCTCTTTTATTTTATTTTTAGAATACCTTTAATAATTTGTTAAATTCACTTCCTCCTTTGACAGATGACCTTGGTCAGCCACTCTGCTGCACCTAATTACCCCATAATCACATTAATCATTTGAGGGCGCCCACGACAGCGCTCTTTCAAGTTTAAAAAGAAAATTAAAGCTATAAATGATGGGAAGTTGACTAAATTCGCATATGAAGGTGGTATTTTGAAATTCGAGATGAGGATTTGTGTTCCCGCTATTCCTGAGCTAAAGAGGGAACTATTGGATAATTCTCATAACTCTAATTTCTCGATACACCCTGGTAGCACAATGATGTATTGAGATCTCTGAGAAAACTTTTGGTGGGACAATATGAAAAGGGATATTGTTGAATATACATAAAAGTGATTGATATGTCAACAAGTGAAGGCTGATAGGAAAAATTCTAAGGGGATGATGCAACTACTACCCATACCAACATGAAAGTGGGAGAACATTACCATGAATTTTGTCATTGGACTTCCAAGGACATCCAATGGAAACAATGCTATATGGGTCGTTGTAGATCGTCTTACAAAGATAGCTAACTTTATCGCAATTCGAGAGGACTTCTCATTGGATCAACTTGCACATATTTACATCAAAGGAGTGGTAAGGCTACAATGAGTACCACTCTCTATTGTATCCGATCGTGATTCTAGGTTCACCTCGAAGTTTTGGAAAAGTATCCAAAATGCTCTAAGCACTGAATTGAACTTCAATACGGCCTATCATCCTCAAACTGATGGACAATTTGAGCAGAATATTTAGACACTGGATGACATGTTGATAACACGTTCTATTGAATGCAAAGGAGGATGGGACCAACATCTTCCAATGGTTGAATTCTCCTACAACAATAGTTTCCACTCGAGCATCCGAATGACCCCATATGAATCCCTTTATGGGAAATGGTGCAGAACACCAGCATGTTGGGATGAAGTTGGTGAGCATAAGCTTCTAGGACCTGAAATGGTCGAAGAAATGGTGGAGAAAGTGAAAACCATTCAGCAACATATCAAGGCAGCCCAAAGTCAACAGAATAGTTATGAGGATAACCATCGACGAGACCTTGAACTCAAAGTTGGAGACCTGGTATTTCTACGCATATATCCATGGAAGAAGGTTATGAGGTTTAGGAAGAAAGGAAAGCTAAGTCCCAGGTATATCATCCCCTTCAAGATCCTTGATCGAGTCAGAGTTATGGTCAATCGACTAGCACTTCCACCCACCATGTCGAAATTAAATGATGTCTTTAATGTATCCCTCTTAATAAAGTACATACCAGACCCTTCACATATACTCTCTTCATAGGTGGTATAGTTGGAGGATGATCTTTCCTATAAGGAGTAACCAGTGAAAATCTTGGATCATAGAGACAAAGTTCAAGGCAACAAGACTACTCATATGGTCAAGGTACTTTGGAGAAACCATAAGTACGAAGAGGAAACATGGGAAATAGAGGAAGTAATGAAGGAAAAGTACCTCCATCTATTTTTGGCCTTGTTTGTAAAATGAAATTTCAAGGGTGAAGTTTCTGAAGTGGGAAGAATGTAACGACCTAATATTTTTCAATGGAATTTCCTTTCTTATAAATATGTCATAACCACATGAAATAACAACATAATTAACTACTAAGTACTATGTGACCCTTAAAAACATCATCTTGTGACTTCTGTGATGTGAATTTTGAAAATCTGACATACAAGGTTGCGATCAGTAAGTTATTTGGAGTCTAATAAGAAAAAATTAATTTTTGGTGAATAATAACCTACCCTTATGAATAGTAACAAACCCTTATGAATATTAATATACCCTAATGAATAGTAAACTTACATGTGATAATATGTAAATAATATTCAAGTGAAAGTATGATATACCTATAATTTGGAATCAGTAAAAGAATGTTTTAAAACCGTTGTTTTTAGAATAAATTATGATTTTAATTAAATATTAAATTAATCATATTTATAAAATTATTTTTGAAAAATGGACTTTATTTTTGTATTTTACATGTTGGAAAATGATTGGGGTGAATTTTTGGGATTTTTCTGAAATACTTGAATTTTTTATGAATAGTGAAATACGGTAAAATATCGTATATCAGTTAAATACACTATTCATGACATCAAAAGTGATGCAATCCCACTTGGTTTGAAATCAGATGATAAAATTACTATTCTTGGTCAAGTAAGACTCAATAAACATTTTTTTTGGGGGAAATAATAAATTAATGAATTTTATATTAAGAAATCCCCTCTCTCCACTAAAAAACCACCTCTCACTCCCTCATCTCTTCACTCCTCTCAATCCTTGTGCATTCTCCGAATTCTGTCCAAATACCCTCCCAACCTCCTATCCCACATCCAGAAAGCCTTGTTCTCATAAAAATACCAAAACCTCTCTATTAAAGGGGCTCTCAAGGAAGTTTGGTTCAAGAGGTAAATTCCTCTTTTCAATTATTTTCCTTTCCTTTCAAGTTCATTTGTTTTCTTTTTATATTATCTATCCTTATACAAATTTTGTGATGACCCCAGTACCTTATATGTACTTTAATTTTTTCATTATTGTGGAATAAGTTATCATCATATCTCTCTTTTACATTCTTTTATACTAGTAGCAAGAACACCATCCGAGATGTGTCAATTTTCCACATTCAAGGACGATGGGCTTTCAATTTCTTTTATAATTCTCAATTATGGTCATGAAACCATTCTTATTATGGTTGAACCATATTATTATATGTTTAATATAACATATGTAAGATTCTTTATTCCTTTTTTACAAATGGTATTAGGTTATAAATAAAAAATGAGTTCGTTGTAATCAAAACCCCCAAATTAACCAAAACTGTTATCATTAAAGTTCTTTATAATAATTCATCCTCATGCCATGTAAACAAGTTATATAAATGACCAGTAACAACTATTTATGATCATAAATAAAAATTTAATTTAATTCTAGAGATTTATATGAACTCCATTACTTAGGAACAAGTGAACTGATTATGAAAATAAAGGAAACGAACGCTATAGAATGACGAAATTCAATATAATAACTTATCAAATAAGGGCATAAATAAACTAAAAATAATTAGGAAAAACTAAATACATGTCTAATAGTTTCTGAAATAAGTTATTAATAAGTATAATTTCATATTCTAGGAACTTAAGTTCAAGATCGGAACACGTTTGGATTTAGGGTAAGGGTCTTTCCACCTGAACTTCCATTTTCATTCGGGTTTCTTCCATCATCTAATTGTATCAATAAAATTCTTATGTATTGTTATGTACTACTCATAAATTATATGTGAGTATTAAATGTTTTTTTACCAACCAAAACCCTTCCTTATTGTTTGGATAGTTACATGTTTTAAAAATAACTTTCTAAATTGTCTCCAAAATACAAGCCCGATTCAAGGGAATTTCTCAAATTCTTACCTATTTTCAAGGGCACTCTATAATCTATTTTTGTAAACCATTATATTTATAAAATCAATCATTTTATTATGAAAATACTATATAACTTCACTTATGGTTTTGTACAAATATGTTTCCAAAAGAACTCTTCTTTTCAAATTAAAAGAGTATTTATCTCAAGATTGCCTAATGATTTTATAAGAGTATTTGCGATTGATTAAAAACTATTGTTGATTCTTATGTATTATTGGGTTTAATAATTTATGATGTCATATAACATATTTGATTTAATGGTTATGACTAACTCTATTTTTGATAATCTATCCTGAAACCATTCCTCATATTACACGGAATGGTTAGTGTTTAATGTTTAATGATTGGGGAAAGATAGTTACATTTCATATGATAGTTTCAATATGAATGTATATGTTGTTTATGTTTATCCCCACTCATGTAAGGAATGAATTTGACTTATTATGTGATGGGTGGGCCCTCTATATCCCCTCAATGAATCGGTAGGTATCATGAGACAATTAGACTTGGAATTGGTCGAGGCCTTTCCCAATGTGATATATGGATTTTGGCCGAGGCCTTAATCATTAGATGTCCTGGCTGAGGCCTTGAAAAAATGTTTCATAATGTCCGACATATGAACTTACCTTATTATAAAGAAATTAATTGAAGTTTCATGTGGTTATTTGACTAGTTTAATACCCATGATTACGTTATATTATGGAAATATTTACTCATCTCATATTCCTGCCATTTTATGTTCAAATTTATTTTTAAAGGCATGTGTTTTCAATTATTCACCATGTCTAATGTTTATATTATCTTCTTCTCTATTGATTACTCTTATTGTGCGTTTGATATCACCCCTTTCTTATGTTTCATTTTCTCAGGACATGAAGAAGTAAATTATGAATGACTTGCAAGCATAATCTAGGAGTCATGGATGTTTCTAGTGGAATAAATTAGGGTTTTTCCTTCATGATGTAATGATAAACTTATGTATGTATCTTGTTTCCAAAAGCTACTAAACTACTCGGTCCTTCAGGATTCGTATTCCTTGTTTATATGCCAATGTAATAAAATAAGGCACCAGCTCTTGGCAACCGGGGTCGGGTCCTTATAATACATAAACTATTTTAATAATCCATTATTTTTATCAATTCATTAATTTTTTCATGGAAAACCATAACTTTTTATTTCTGGATTTATACAGACAATTATGAAAAATACAAATGATTTTTTCCAAAAGAACTCTTCTTTGCAAAGTAAAAGGGGTATTTCACTCAAGAATTTCTTATTGATTTTTTTTGACTATTTTAATTTATTTCAAATCATCAATTTAATTTTATTATTTATTTTGATTTATATATTTTTTTATTATCAACCAAATATTATTAAATGATTTATGATATGTTTTACAACAAATGTTCTATCTTGATACCATTTACCATACTACTCAGAATGGTTAGTAATTATATTTACAACTTAGGGAAAGTTATTTACTTTTCATATGTATATGTTGTTTATTTTTATCCCAATTTATATGAGGAATTCATTTGACTTATTAAGTGATGGGTGAGGCTTTCTATATCCCCTAGATGCATTGGTAGGTCTCATGAGACAAACTAGACTGGGTTTTTACCCATTTTATAAGGTGTTTGGGATGAGGCCTTGAAGGCATGTCTATGATATCTGATATTATGCGTTACCCCATTATGAAACTAGTAATTCATATTCTATGTGATTATTTGACTAGTAGAATATCGATGGTTATGTTTTAATATGGAATTATTTAACCAGCTTTTATTCCTGCCATTTTATGCTCAAGATTATGTTTTATTGACCCGTGTCTTTAGTTATTCACCAAGCATTATTGTTTATGTTTATGATACCTTCTGATAGATTGATTACCCTTACTGAGAAATTGAGTTGACCCCTTTCTTATGTTTTATTCTTTCTCAAGACGTGAAGATGTATATTATGAATGACTTGTAGGGATAATCTAGGAGTTATGGGAGTTTCTAATGGATTTTATTTGTTGTTCTTCCTTTCAGGTTATATTAAAAAACTTTATGTATGTATTATGGCTTCCAAAACTACTAAAATAATCATTCCTTTAGGATTTGAGTCTTGTATCTATGCCAATGTAATAAAGTAAGGCACCATCTTTGGGAAACTTGGGTTGTGGTCTTTACAATATCAATTGTGTTTCTTGTTCTTGAAAGGAAGAGAGAAAGAGGAGGAATTTGAGAGAGAGAGAGATAAATATGTTGTTTGAAATGGTTCTCTATTATAAACTTTTTTTTATCAAGCCAATATAATAGACACCACATATTGTTATAGAGTTAGAATTTAGGTTAAAACATTATTCAGTTTCATACTAGACCTTAAATAATATAATGACCAGTATAAAACCCCATTAAATTAAATAATTATAATAATAATATAATTTTATGGAATTGGATAACATGCTTAGTGATGAATACTATTTATTATATTGAAAATAAATATTCATCACTAGACTTGGTATTGGTACGTTCTAACTCCTTAGCATTTATTGAATACAGAAATAAAATTATTTTATTCACTTAAATATTTTTTTTCACAAACCAAAAAAAAATTATTTTTTAAATATAAAATTAATAAAATAAATTTTTTATTTACAAACTGGCGACTAAAAATTTATTATATATATTAATGAAATCCATTAAATTATATATTAATAAATCAATAATTATTTTTTTACCTTGCAAATATTTGTGATCAATAAAACTTGCATAAAATTATTCTAGAGTATTGAGGAAATTATTTTTTCTAATAATTAAATTCATATATAATTTAAATGAGATCAATAGAGACATGTAGTGTGTAACCCTCTAGGATTCATTCTCATTGACATTTGTCAGGATTTCCTAGAGTATAAGATTACTATCTAGCAACCGGTCAAGGCACCAAGGAGAAATAACATAATGTCACAATGACGACAACCAGATATGAATTATCACTATGAAATATAATCCCTTTATCTAAATATATCGTCAAGTAGGTTTCACATCCATGTAACCAACCAATTTTCTTTATACATATTTCTTTAACTATCTTAAATTAACATTTTTACACAATGGACATGGAATTTATGTGACAATTATATTTCAATCAAAGTGTCGAGTTATCAGATTCTATAATTATAGAAGGTACAAATCCTTCTTCGACTTATCCTTTAATAATATGTCATTTGTGATGCAACAAACATATCCTACCTCGCTATGAATAAATTTCATCACAGGTTTTGTTAGAAAATATATGTGTATAAGTCATAACATGTATTAATGATAATATTAAAGTCTTAAGACCATTGAACATGCTCATATATATAAATATCCAGTGACACAAAAATATACAAAATTATTTCTGGAAAGTATATTCTCATAAAATTCTATGGTGGAGATTACCATGTGTGAACTTCACGAGGTAAATTATCAACTACTTAAAAGAAATTTTACTAGATAATATATATATCATGTTACCTATAATAGTATTTTATTTGAAAATAGAACCATATTTTTAGAATATCATCATAAAATTTCAAGGTTATAATCATGATAGTGAGTACAATGACATTATAAATGTGAAAATTACCCTAAAACATCATCACATCCATGTTATGTATAAGAACAAACAATATGCGATAAGATATTTAAATTAATATTCACTTATTTTAATATACATGTATTGTAATATACAAAGTAGTTGGATCTAAGGCACCAAATCAAATAGGGATCATATAAAGATGAACCCTTTCGTATGATAATTGATATGGTCTCTATATTTTTGGAATTTTACCACCAAATCATCCACATAGAATTCTACCAATGTTATGTGGATCAAATTGAATATGTGGTGCATGAACTCAAGTATGTAGCCCCAACATTCTTCAAAATTAATGAAATTACTCAGTAAAAAAGGTTTATTGTGGTTCCTTGATAGAGGTGGGGTTTTCAACCACAAAGTCCATTCATATTTGATTATAAATTGAGTTCCATCCATGTAAGAAAGATCTTAGAAACTAAAATTTGAATCAATTAGAAACTATATCACTAGAATGGTCAAATAATCCTTTTGAAAATAGAGGTTGAGATCTCAGATGTTAATGCATACATTGATATTTTGTTATTCTTCCTGAAAGGGATAACATTTACCATCCAAATGGGGTACTAGGATTCCCTGATAAAGTTTTATTTGATTAGTTTATCAACATATAATTTAAACATAAAACTATGGGAATGGTATATCTTTTTTAGGAGGTTTTTTGAACCTATGGTGGCCTGTTGTGTGGATAAGGTGATGAAAAAAAACCTAAGTATTAATCCCTAATATTTCCTTGTAGCTATATGGGAATAAATCATAGTTAAACATTCAGAAATCCACATATTGAAATTTCTCCTCTAGATACATGATTATTCTAATTAGTGTCAACCATGAGTCATCCTTAGTTTGATGTTTCACCGAGGGAAACTCATCTATAGTAGTGAATACACCTTTTTAAAAGGTAGGAGGGGATTTATCCCAATCCTCTTCATCATCTAAAACATGTGGATCAATGGAAGGAGGAGAATCCACTAGAGTTAGAGACTATGGAGTGGTACTTCCATCTACTTTGGTTGGGGAGGGATCCTTAAAGAGGCATTCCTACTCTATGAAGACCATTGTAAATTTTTTTTGAGGTAGTCCTATATTTGTTTTGATGACAAAATACACCTTTGATGCCCATACAATGATGATAGGTTGAACTCCAATGATTCACCCCTGCACTATAGAAAATAAAATGATGTCATGGATTATTGGATATGGGGTTAACCTGTCACTTCACCATAGGAGTATGGATTTTTGGCATCATCCAAGCTAGAATCATGTAGTAATGTGAGGTAATCTACAATAATTCCATATTATTGGGGACTATTAAATAGATCACAAGATCTGGGGTTGTTGGATCTAACCAGTGAATTGACAAGATGAATCTCTCTTTCAAATCCTCCCAATGATTCGTTGAGGTAACTTTCAGGTAATTGGGGGTGTTGATATGTTCAACCCCATGGTATGGAGTTTATTTACATCCATTTTATAGTTCCCAATATATAGTTAAAAGGTTAAACAAGAGTTTAGGTGATCAAAATCACATTTTAGTACTCCTAATTGACTATTAAGGGAGTATTTGAGGAACTGGTGGTATGAAGAGGGGACCACTACATGCATATGGAGCCAATGACTCCCAATTTTGGAATGGTAGGTAGTGTTCTATAAGACAACCACTAACTCATTTCTTACTTTTAGATCTCTTAATTGAGAATCTAGTTGAATATTTCCATGTAGATTCTTATCTCTCTTGTCATACCCCTAAATGATCAGGTTGGAGGGGGCCAGATCTTATTCTATAATCCCCAACTTGTGAATTGTCCTATTCAAGAAAATATTGATCTTAGATCTAGTACCACTAAGAAATGATGAACTTATAATCCATTGAATTATCCTACGACATATAGTGGGTGCATGTTTTATTAAATTGTGGAACCATTTTCCTCTTCAGATAAGGAAATGATGTTATGGAATTATTCCTATTAATCTTCCTCTCCACGATAGGCCTTAGTGATGGATACCTTAGTCTTAAACTGGAGAGGGATTTTCAGGTCATGAGGGCCTGACGAAACTCTTTTGATAGTCAGAGTGTGACATGTATTGAGATCATTTTTACACTGGAAAGGTGATTCAATAGATTATAATTCCTAGAAAGGGGTATATTTTTACCCAATAGGGGTTTCTCTCTAACAAGTATCATAGTAGGTGTCGTTGGATGAGGTTTTGGGGCCTATATAGTATTCATTGTGTTCCAATATTGATTGGATGACTTGGAATGAGCACTAGATGGTTGAGATCAGACACTGGACATCTGTGGCTAAGCACTGGGATGTTGTGGATAAGCTATAAAATCAACCTATATGGTCAATTATAAATGCATACCTAACATATGGTTTGGGAGGTTTTTTCCTACTGATCCTATCATGAGGCTTTCTATTCCGTCTCAATGGCATGGACAATACATTCTGAAGTACCATATTAGAAATATTTCTTTTCATCATAGTTATCACCCTTACTTCGATAGAATAGGCCAAAGGTTCCTTTGGGTTCTATATGGAATTATTCACCATTGGGTATTATACAATGATCAAACAGACTAAAATCATTGATAAAGGCATACTATTGTTTTTCATTGGTGGGATATTCCAACATGGGGCAGACTCTGGTGGATTTTCTCAATTAGGGGGGAATGAAGTCACCAAGAGTGTTGATAATTTTTTCTAATATTGGGGGACTCTGATTGCACTAGATTCATTGATGACTATGATTTCAAGACATGTAAATTTGTGATGCTGATGGGGTGGTTGAATAAGGAGTGGAAACTAAAAAAGGATATGGTCTAGTCAAATGGGTATAGATAATTCTTTGGGTGTAACAAACCATTTTATGAGCTACCCAGTCATTGTACTTTTGTGTACCCTGTCCATGTACCTACTTCCACTCACTGGATTCTTCACCATCACTATAGGTGGTGGCAGAGATGTATGCCACCTATGTTGGGACATCACCCTACTGAAGTAGGACATGACATACCTAGTTTTGAAGTCAATCTTTGAAGATGAATCACTCTTTGATGTTTTGTCCAAGGACCCTATGGTATAGGTATTAGTTGGAACAATTAGTGAGTTCATCCTATTCATACGTCCTAGATTCAGGAAACTTCGAGATGTTATTCATGATAGAACATATGATGTACCCTAGGACCCACATATCCTTAAATGAGTATACCATCTTCTTCCTTTCCACAAAGGTAACTCTAGGTACCTGACACCAATGGGGTGCTTGGGAAGCATCATCCTGGTGAGGCAACACTTGGTGAGGCCAATCTTAAAGAAGTTACTGAAGGCAAACTAGTTGTGTAGATACATTTCGTATAGTGGTGGCTATTTATTCCTTCATGAGATTCTACACTGAAGTTGGAAGAGGTAATTAGTGAAAAAATTATTTGGTCTGATTATAGGATTCTTCTAAATCATGATCTCTTTCCAAAAAATCTCAAAATCAATATAGATATATTAGTTATATGTGGGTAGGGGCCAGCTTAGCTTAGAAATTATACACACACATCAATCATTACTATTCAAAAGAAAGATTCACATCAAGGCGATACATGATCCCCTTCCACTGATAAATGAAGTCAGCAACTCGCTCATTATCCTTCTTCTTGAATTTGGAGAGGTTAGTGATTCTAGTATTATGAAAGGTGTTGTTGGACTAGTATAGAAACTATCTATAGAGATCCACACATACTGTAATGGATTATGAGCCTATCTTGATTGTACCAAAAGAAGGTGGGATCTTCCAAGGTCTTGAAGAAACAATGAATCTTGGTTGCTTCCTGCTACTCTATAGTTCCTAGCATTGGGCCACATCATATGGTGAAATGGGACAGATGTTGCAGTGGACCGCTCGTCCCATTGAATGGTTTGAATCTTAGATTACCAAACTTTGGGGGTGACCAAACATGAACCACCTATTCTATATATATCTTACCCTTGGGAAAAATAAAAATATGTTGTGCCTCCAATGCCTCATAATAGGAGGTGAGGGTAGCTATAAAATTATTTTGGTGAGGGTTGGTAGTTGACAATGCTTTGATTGTCCTACTTTCTTGAGAGGAGAAACCTTTATGATCCCAATGTTGGTAGTCACACTACTAAGTAGAGTAGGTGGATTATACCTTTTTTGTTTTCCAGATACACCATCCTCTACCTTTATTGGGTATGTAAGAACAAATGACTCAACCTATTGAATTTGGATAAGAATGACCAGAAGTTTTTATGGGGGACAGATGGGGTCCTCTTAGACATTTTCTTGATCTGTGCATTTTTTACTGAGGAGATCAGTCATGATCCTCTTGTAACCCTCAAGATATTGGATCAAAGTGGCCAGTCTAGTGCCTGAATCGATTATCATGTGTCTTCATTTGGGAACATATGCTCACCAAGTCATTTTCTCTTATTGGGATGTCAACAAGTAGGAGGTAGTTCCTCAATGGAAGGACTTATAAGGCCCAATGTCTATCTCTGTTGATAAGTAAAAGAACCTATAAGAGGATTTGTCTGCTATTATGTCCCTCCTTGTGGTGGGTTATCTATATCATGTCTTGTGTTACTATCCTTGTTTATCAATTCATCTATAGGATTTATCATGATGAATTTAATGGTGATTATAGTTGTGGATGAACTTTCACCTTCGATGAACGGGTTATCCCGATGCTCTCACTATCACTAGGAAAGGGAACTGAATTTGAGGGAAGTGTACTACCCCCAACCCCTAATATCCACTTGGTAAGATGACTCATACAAAACCCACTAAAACATAGTGATTATATTTTCATAAGTAAGTTAGAAGATTGGGTGGTACCCATATGAGTCTGGATGCTAAACCACCGAGAGTGCACCAATGTCGAACTTTAAACACTACTAGTGGAAATGCTTGAAATTTTTGGGTCCTCCTTGATGGACTAGATGGTGATCTCATAGGTCATTAACTGTCTCCCAGATATTCCAGCAAATGTATGCCACATGCTACTCTGCGAGGAACTCCATGATGGTGAAGTGAAAGGAATGTAGTTGCCAAAACAAGATTGGTAACTGGTAAGTGGATAAGATCACATTAAAATTATCCTCTAGGTCATTGTCTATAGGGTAATCCTATTTCTAATCACCCGAGGCTCTAATTGGCGATGTTTAATAAAGAAGGGGTAGTGGTTATGCATACCCACTCTTCTATTGAGTTTTTACCAGAGGGGGTGTCGCACTAGAAAAATGTTTCTAAAATAATGGAGTGTCTCTCGACAATGGAGATAGCTTTATAACCATGTCTATATAGGATGAGGAATCTGTTTACTCCTTATAGGTAGGTTCGTCATGCCTCTATAGCTTAGTATAATTTTCACCATAATCTAAAAGAACCTATCTAGAATCTGATGTCTCCACTACTTCTAAGGTGTAGGTAGAGGGGAGGGAAACTGATGGAGGTAGGGATAGTTGCAATGAAATCCATAAGAAAGAGTCCAATATCTCTCTCACATGTAGATACATGTGAAGGGATCTTGGGAACTTATGGAACTCTCCATTAGAAATGGTTAACCTCAACTAATGGGCTTGTACCACCGGCTCTAGGGGTGAATATAGAGGCGTCTCTATCGAGTCATCTATTTCCTCATAACCCGAGAGGTCAATTGTGATGCAATGTTTTACCTAGTCTTATCTATAATAAAATGAGAATTACCCAAGGGAGATCCAGTGAGGGTTACTGTGGTTTCTTCTATGTGTGTTAAAAATACTATCGTGGGTAGGGTACCCATATTGGTTGTCTATTCCTCTTCCTTGGGATGGATATTCAGGCTAGGAAAATTCTTTATCATGGGGAAGAGCACACTGTTGGTTGATAGTGTTTCAAGGAGAACCTCTTTGGGGGAATTATTAATTATATAGCGGACCATGATGGTTTTTGATGGTGCCCATAATGGGGAGATTCAATCACACCTTTTTGTAATAAGCTTTTTCAACAATCCCAATATGAAGAAGAAGTGCCCATATGCATTGGTTTTGAGGGCTGGAGTAGGTGAACTGATGATGATAGGGGTCACTGGATTTGTTGGAGAGGCCTCCTATCGAGTAGGGGTGGTGAACTAACCCTAACATCAGTGATATGAATTTCATGTTGGGACTGGCATAATAGGGATATAATCACTCTGCTCGTCAGCCTGTGGAGCCGATAGGCATTGTTAATGTGGCTAGCTTAGATCCCTCCTGGACAAATCTTAAGTACTGATCATGATGAACATGATCTGAACGTACCAAAATACTAAACATAGTGGAGTGAGTCATTAGAGAGTTTCTAGGAAAGAATCATAAAACTATTTTCCATTATGATGGGGGGGGGGGGTGACCCTACGTATCCCCTGAGGGCAGTGACATTGGCATGGTGACATAAGTTCAAGGTTTTATTGGGAAATTTCATTAGTCATAATGACCCAATATTTCTCATATAGATAAAAAAGGAAGTCGATGAAACTTCACTATATGTGGTTGGAGAGGGAGACAGGGTGAGGGTTCCCAGTAGTGGTGGGAGCATTGGTCACTGTTACTGGATTATAGTTGCACTGTATTTCCACACTGTCAATTCTCCTACCCCCATTCTTGTGAGCAATGGTTCTTTAGGTGTTAGTTGTATCCTATGTACTATAGTTCATATAGACTCAACCATTTGCACACTTTCAATGAAGGTGATTCCAAATGCATTGAACTCTATTCACACTCTCTAAGTTGGAGAAAGTATCCACGTCAATAATTTCTCAGACTGAATAGACCCAAAATTCTTTATTTTCCCATAGCAGGATAAGTGTATTATATTGGGACCACAATTTTTTAGTGGCTCCCAACATAAGAAATATCTGGATCTGATGATATCCAAAACTTAATATATCCAACATTACTCATCTTCTCAATAAAGAAGGATAATATATTCTTGTTGAGTTCACCATTTTTTAATCTGATGCTTCCACTGGGGCCTTATTAGGGTGTACTCCCCCCCTCTTCTAGAAAACCTTTATCCTTAGACTGGTCATGACCCCTATAGGTTGTGGTTTCCCCATATTCATACCTTCCAAAAGTAGGTGACCTCTACCAAAAAGGTTGATGATGTTGTCTCCTTGATCAGAATTAGATGATGGTATATCAGTTATTCCTTCCTTATAATCATACTTGGAGTTCATTACCCAGTATGGGTCTCCCTCATAGATTTGAGAATTTTTTTTGAATCTCATCCTTGATGAAATTATAAGGTGGAAACCAGTTAATTACAATACTTACTATCACAATAGGGTATCTACCTACGGTTAGAGTAGATGGTGAAGTTGGCCATTTCTGGACATTCATGGATGTTGGGTGTGTTGGGAACCTATAAAAGTATCCTCTTTCTGGACATTCATTACCTGATATACGAGCTCCTTTATCAAAGAAAAAACAAGTAGTTTCCCAAATGATTTTGTAGGACTTTCTTTGATAAAGGAGCTCATATATAAGGGTTGATGATACCAGTTTCACAGATGATTAAGGGGTGAGTAAATCTGTCCTGGATAGGTACAAGACCATGGTAACTCAACATTCATTAATCTATGATTACTTAAAGTAGGAAGAATGTAGGGGCCTTTTAGTTGGGACTAATTAAGGGTAGGGGTTTCATGAAGGTGATCCTTTTGTGAAACATTTATTCCCTACCTAGGGGTGGAACCATTACTCTTATGGGGTGGGTTTTTTGAAAGATAATAGTTTCACAGAACTCTTTGAGGTGTGAGGCATTTTTCTCTAGCATAAAGGGCATGATCCTTCATGAAGGTCATATACACCAGGGTATTTGGTCCCAAGATACTCAGAGGGGGGAATATTAAAAAAATATGGATACCTATAGGAATCTATTTCACCTTAGGATCATGAAGTGGTGAGTTTCAAGAATTTATAGCTTTTGCTGGAAGTAAAAAAGGTTGAGGTCCCCCTAAATAAATGGCGAATAAGATATTTATAGGTGCCATAGTGGTTGGGACAAACATTGTGTGAAGTATTACCATCTTTGTGTAATATGAGGCTTCATAGTGGGTCATACGTTTCATTAAGGATTATCGTATTCCCATAATATAGAGCTTAGTGGAACTCAAACATCTTTCATGAAACCCTTGTTTTTTTCAAAGGATTTATCTTTTAAGATTCCACCCCCTTGGGTGGATTTTGAGTCATTTTTTCTTTATTTCTTCTATAATCACTTGTGCACTTCTCGATATTTCCCATAATGTTCATTTTTTATGTCTCAGATTACCTTAATTTTTTTAGGTCGTTCAATTATTTAATCATTTTTAAATGAATTTTGTGATTTTTCATGTGAATTTCTAATAAATAATATGCCCATGTTGGATTTTGTATGTTATGATTTGATATGATGTTTAAAATTTGCGATTTTTTTTATAATTTAAACTAGTAAATTAAATGTTATAATAATATAAATGTAGTGGAAATAATATTGAACTAACAAAAAATTTAGATTTTTCTTGGAATGAATATGTAAAATAATAGTTCCTTCCTACATGAGGTTTATGAAATAATGGAAATAAATTAATAACATCATAAGGGTATTTAAGTGGTATAATATTCAATTAAATTGAGATATTTAAGTTTATCTCTATATCAACTTAATTATTTTTTATTCAATTATAATAAACAAATTTTGTGTTTCATGGTTCAATGATTTTTTTGAATAACATAACTATAAAACCATGTATTATATTCATTGAATAACTATATATTAATGAGATAATTATATGTGTTAATAGTTTTTGATTGATATTTTTTTTCTTTCATTATATAATTTAATAATTTAATTCCATGGTAATGTTATATGCATATGTTACATGTAAAAAATATTTATAAATTATGTTTAAATGGAATTAATGATTTTGTGAATTGATCAAAATATAGAAATTAGAAAATTTAAATGTTATACAATGATGTATTTTCTTCCCTATGGGACTAAAAACAAGGGTAGGTTACAAAACACTAGTGGAAATTTCTTTATTAATCCTGTATATAGTTTTCCCTCATGGTCGATGGAAAAGGTAAGGATAACTCAAAAAAAAAGTAGAAAAATGTTATGTCACTAAATTTATTTTTTTCCATACAAGTCTATTAATATAGGGTGTTTACCTAGATATTTATATTTTTTAATCCAAGAGACTCATTGTATTTTTTAACATGTTTTATGGATAAGAGAATTATAACTCATGATATTCGACATAAATTTTTGTAATGTGAAATTTAGTTAAATTCATATAATTAAAAATATTATTATATTAATTTTATAATATCATTTTTACTATATAATAAATATAATTATAGAATTGGATTAAGCTATGATTAAAAATTCTACCCCTTTTATTGAATAAAGGAAAAGCAAGGTGAGTGGATTATGAGAACACATTATCGTAATCAAAGTAAGAAAATATTTAAGTTTATAATAAGTATAATAATTAAAATCACATTTATTATGAATATAAAAATAATTTTTATTTGTATTTATATAATAAAATAATAAAATTATACTTATAATAAATAGGAATTCATCACTCGGGTATGGTGGTGGATTATAATTGAGGAGGAACTGGGAAATATAAATCAAATGGTATTTTTCATAAGTATAATAATTAAAATAAAATTTATAATTAATATAAAAATTTAGATCAATTGTATTTGTATAATAAAAGATTACATTTATAGTTATGATAAATATAAATTCATCATTTGGGCATGGGATTGTATTTTTGTGAGTCTATTGAGGGAGAATTAAATAAGATGACAATTCAAATAAGGTGGGATAATGGGAATAGAGTGGTCATAACATCAGCTAATATTAAAGATCCATAATTATGAGGAATAAAAAAGGATAAAAAATCCTATGCCTGATCATCATAAAAATAGAATGTGTGCCAGCCATTAGTAGTGACCATAATGACCATGATCTATATAAAAAAATATTTCTAATATATTTAAAATTTATATATAAAAAATTATAATAACTATAATTGTATTAACAACTACAATTTTGATAAGATTTATCTTGATATTCACATGAGAGAGAGCTACAAAACAATAGGATCATATACCACCTCAACAAATAACTTGTAAATTAAACAAAAAATGGTGTGTTACTTATCAATGTTAAGGACTCTATTCAATAGTCACCCTTGGATAATGGAAGGTACACACCTCAGATGGGAATATAATTTCTCAGGCTAATGAGGTGATTGCTTCACCAAGAAAAGTAGATCTGGAGAGGATTGGGGAGAATGAAAAATCCTTAGAAATTGAGGGAAAGGAAAATACTTCTGAAAATAATTGTAATGATAATAATTTGGGATCCATAACTATATAATACACCCCATAGGTTTCTTATAAGGAATCCTCTAGAGATTTTGACACTCAAATTCAGATTTTAAATGTGGATGGGAGATCTGAGAATCCACATCCTTCTAATTCAACTCCCATTGAGAAGGAATATTTTTTTATAGGTTGATCAAACTTTCTTATGTTGTTTCTATTTGGGGAATCCATTACAAAATTAAATCAATTACATTTCACAATTTAGTGAAAATCTTGGATCCCACTATTCAAAAAAACTCTACCAATAAAATGAAACAAACAAGAATTTTTTTTTGTAAATTCTAACAAATAATTAATTTTTATATAATAATAATATCAATAATTTTTATTTTACTAGATGGGATAATGTCAAGATGCACACTTATAAATTCCTTGTGTGACAATACTTGATATTATTCAATGTTTTATGATCTAGATCAGATATCAAAATAACTAAATCACTGTTTCAAGGATTGATAATTTAACTATAGTTAAACCATGGTTGTATGGGTAATTATTAAAACTAGTACACCCTCATGAATTTTCGTGGGATTTTGTAGACAGTGAAATAAAACAACTGACTAAATTTTAAAAAGAATAATTAATTGAATGTTTGTTATTTTTTTGAAAGTTTAAACTAATATTGTACAAATAATTAAAAAATTACCTAAATATTATAAAAATTCATTATTTTAATAAATTGGAAATACTTGGATGGTCAACACATATACTTACTTTCTTTCCATCTAATTTAAAAGAATATTTTCTAAAATTATGTTTAATGATATTTTGAAAATAAAAATGATAAATGTTTCTTAAAAAAAGCACAACTGGATACTTTTTTGGTTAAATTTTCAAAATTTAATTAGAAAATTCATTAGATTGTGTAACTAAAAAATGATTAAATCAAGGTTATGTTTTAAAAAATAGAACAACCATGAAATTCAACAATTATAATGAAAGAAATAACAATAAAATATTGTTAAATTAAATCACTATGTTAATAAATAAAGACACATTTCATTATTAGTAATGGTTTACTAAAAATATGGATTTGTATAATGAGATAAATACTAGAAATTAAACATAAGATGAGGAAGATTCTGAATTTATAGAGGTTTAATTTAAATACATGAGCTTTAGAAGACACTGTAAATAAGAATAACTAAAATACAAGAGGATAACATTGAATTAATAGAAGGCATGCCTTGATAAATACATAAGGTCTCCACTAATTCTGACTCTGATTTAAAATTAGTTTTTTTGAAATTCCAAGATTATATAATAGGAAAATACATGGATTTAATTAGTAATTGTGGTGAAATATTTTATTTAGATATGAATATATAATTGCAGTTTTTGAAAGCCTCCGGTGATGGAATATAAGTTTTGAAAATCATCATTATGGAATTAGAATTTAATATAACATGAATTGAATAACATATATGACCATATAATGGTAATGATGATTTTTGGTAAGTAGTTATATATTTTAATATGCATGATAATATATGAAATTGTATCCATTATAGTAGTGGTTGACAATATTTGAAGGTGGAGTATGACAACTCATATTTTAGTACACATTATCTTGTGATTTATTACATAAAGGCATACATAAGAAAATCCCAAAATATTGTAAAGCCAAGTGTATTTGGAAAATTAGGTACATTAAACATAAAATTGAATATTGGATACAAAAATAGTATTTAAAACTTCATTAAAATTCTCCTAAATATCCATCCTTATATTTAAATTATATTGGATAACCTGGGGATGTACAGAAGAAAGGGGTGAGCTATAAAGCCTAATATCAAAATAAAATAATAATAACAAAAGTTAAAGCACTAAATGTGAGAAAAGATGCATATAAAGGTATCATAATAGGGATGGGGATCATAATATTGAAAAACAAGGTATGATATAACATGATAGAGTAAATGAAATATGGGAATGTGGTGACAACATAAATCATGTCATAAATATAAGCCAGGGCTAACTTCCAAGAAAAAACCACATGGTGGACAAAGTCCCATAATGAATTAGGTTTACTTCCCAATCCCATACATGACATCTCATGAGAGTAGAACATTACCCAACTCATTGGATCACTATTTGGTTTCACCATCATAATATGTACATTCTCACATGTTCCACATAGATCATTCGATATAATGAAGTATCTAATCTCATTTAATTCCATAATTTAGGAGTGTGAATTATATATATAGAAGTACCCAACCAATGAAGTATAGGTACATCTAGTTGAATACCCTTGAGTGTAAATGATTATGGGAATTCACAATACAAAAGTTTTTTCTTGTAAAAATCAAAAGATATTTTCAACATCATATTGAGGGTGAATAATGATTCATGAGATAGTTTAATGAGAGAGATATGAGTATGTCATCAATTATAAATCATAAGGCTAGTAAGAGGGATGTGTGGGAATATATCCCTACATGAAAAAATGGGAAAAAAGGCATAACATAATAGAGTTTATTAAATAAATAGAAGGATTAGTGGATTGGGAGGGTGTTTCTAAAAGCTTGGGAGGAGCTTATTAAGAACATAGGTGTAACCCCCTACCCAAGAAGCCCAAATACGGTGCCTTAATTTATTACATTTTCATAGATAAATGTTTCAAATACAAAGGGAAAAAATGATTTAACAATTTTGAAAAAACCAATTATTAACATGATACCCATATTACAATGGTAAATAGAAAATAAAACATAATACATAACAACGACTAATAAAAAAACTTGAAACTCATTCAAAGGATTCCTCACCATAACTTGGGTAAATTAAAAATATAAGGGGGATATAAAATGCATATTAATGGTAATTAAAATGGAAGAAATAATGAATCAATGAGAATAATTCACTTTGGAAAGGTAAATAACTGAGAATACATGCCATATAAATAACTGGATAAGGTATAATCAATATGAAATGATAAATAAATAAAACACAATCTATTTAATCAATTAAATGAGAATAAAATGTATCCATAGATTTTATCTTATGAAAATATCATGTATAATAATAATAATAACCCTAATATCTATGAAGGAAATGCTTAATTATTGTATTTCATGTCTAAGTTACATGAAAAACTATACCATCAAGACATTTCACAAGATGGTTTAAAGATACGGGTAGAAACACATTTAATTTGGACAACTTATTTATCTTATTAGAACCAATCGATGCATCGAGGAGATATATAATGTCCAAGACTTACCCATCGCTTCCAGCCCAAAACATTACTCATATAGAGTAATTTACATAATTAATATACGACATTCCTTATCAAATATCAATATCTAATAGAGAATACATATTTATCTATATTTCACCAGAAAATCAAATAAATGTCGAAGTAAACACCATATGTAAAAATGGTATACGGTTTAGGAAATAATAATATCCATTACCCAAGAATTTAGATATTTAATGAAATATCTAATGAAAAATTATTACAATAATGGGGTTGTTTCAAGAGAAATCTAACAATCACAATAGATTGTGATATTGAAAAGATAAATTTTACCACATAGTAATTTTAAATAAAAACCCATTGGGTGAGATAATTGAAAGTGAAAATTAAAATAAAATTAAGTATGAGTGAATCATGATATTAAAAGACAAAGGTGTAGTTTATACACCACATTAAAGTGAATTGGTGCCTAACAACAAATAAGTCTCAATGGAATGTAAATTGAGATGAAATCTATTACCTTACATTTCCTTTTGGGTGAATATAATTTAAAATCATGTATCATGGTTTTAAGAATGTTATTAACATATAAAAAACTATAATCATATTTATAATATCATATATTATATTCTTATAATATGTTCTTACCTGTTTTTCAACAATCTTTCATTATTTTCACTATTTTTGGGGTCAATTGCCTAGTTTTTCAAGTATGTTTTGACTTGTTACTTGTTGTTCTTATTAATTAGATCATGATTTCATTATATACAGATTTTTATCCATGATTTAATTATCATATATATCCAATATATATGTATTTAGGATAATCCATAATATTTTGAGATAAGAAATGAAATACACCGTTATTCCTGACAGTAGGTCGTAGGTACGCATGAATGCTACTTACATTTCATTATACTATTAAAATAAAGAAAATTAAATGATATATATATGTATATTATAATTAAATTATCATATTTATGTCATATATGTAATATATGTTTATTAAAACTATAACAAACCATAATTTCTACACATTGATATTACTTCAAAGTTGAAGAATATTCCTTAAAAAGTATAACAAAGTTATTACATGATCATATAGGTATAATGTCTTTAGAATCTGGGAAACATAAGAAAATGGTTCATAAGTCATATTCATTGTCCCCCAATTAGTTTTTCATAACTAGAACCCCTTTTGACATATCTTAATTAATACCCTTCTTCATAACTTGGTGAAAAGAAACATATGAAAGGGTGATCTCCTATGCTGAGTAAGGGTAAACAAGGGAGATATCAATCATATCATAATTATAAGACATAAGAACATAACATTTGAAAATATTATCCTGTATGTGTAAGATCGTGATATCATGCCATGGGATAAATCATGAAATTTCATAAGAATCCATGAACATAATCCCAAAAGTCATAATGTATTATATGAAGTTTTGTGTCATACAAATAATCATATAAAATAATTTCAAATTAGTCAAGGCTCATTTCAAAGACCATCATAGCAGACAAAGTCCACTACTGAACTGAGGTCATCCTCATTCTAGCCCTATATTATCGAACTAAGATCATTTCCCATTCCATCCTTGTTTATATGATGAGATATAAATATTTACCCATTGAATTGCAGGTATATCTAGGCCCCACCCATATCATAATGAATTTTTTCTTAAATGTTCGACAATAACATAAATCATTCATCATAACCCAAGGAATAAAATGGGTTTCTTTGAACATCATTCCACTATAAAATTATCCATGTAAAACAAATGGATTTCATAAATAACATTCTATTATAAAAATAATAAAATGATAGGACATATAAGGATATTATACTTTAAACACAACCTTATAAAATAATTCCATCTTATATGGAAAATAATTTTGATATAACACTTGAAATTAATTCTTGAGGAAAATATCCTTTCTTATTAAAAAATGTTTTTTTCTCAAAATGATGTGCAATTTTAAAAGAAAAAAACTTATTTGAAAATAAACATGAAATAATATAGAGGCAGCATTATGGAAATAAGGAATTATGAAAAATTATATATCCATTGATGTGGTATAAGTTAAAAATATATTCTCCTCATACTTTTGTCAGAAAAGTCAAAAAGTACCTTGTATCGAATAACAAAAAATATTCCTTACATACTTTTTAATAAAAATACACAAATGGGTAAAATTGAATTTAAATTTTTTTAGAAGAATAAAAGTAATGTTAAATGTTTTGGAAACATGAATGTTGATGGTAAATATACTCTAGAAAATACATACCTATAATCAATCTTGGATAATGATGAGATTGTGAAATTATCCCTTATGTTAAGTCTGATTTCCTTTGAATGTATCCAAACCACTTGTATAATGATTTAAATAATTTCATTGAATTATTTCGGAGTCATATTAATTTTTATGATATCATATATGATCATATTATCATCCGTTTGTTAATAATATTTCATTACTACTTGTTCTTTGGGTATTAACTGCTTCATTATCTTATGCATGTTTTGTCGAATAAGTTCAGTTATCCTTCATCTGTCACAGTTACATTATTAAAAAATGATATTAAAATTATATATATCATATTTATTCCATATATAAATTTATATAATCATGACTTAATGATGATCATGTAGAATTAATCACATTGTATCGTGGAGACGGTAAACAGTACTTACGCAAGAGCGATTATATTATTCCCATATTTGTTGCATGGTATTTAATTGAATGTTGTATAATATTTCAGAATAAATATATTGTTATAATAATCATATATAGTCATTATTTTCATTATTATACCCATCCATGTAAGGTGGTGGTGTAAAACAGACCACACCATGGCGTGGAGACGGTAAACCGTACATACACACACATGGTGATTTCATTAATCATAGGATGGATAGAAAGTGGAATATTGTAGATCCATAATCATAATAAAATCTCAGTATATAATTGATACTATATTTATAAATTTATAATAAAATAACTCATAAAGTGTAAGTAGAAGAAGAAATATGTTTGGAAGAATCAGTAGAGGATATTACCTCTTCTTCGACGTGTTACCTCTAAATCTTCTTTTAGAGCACTAGAGTTCATCTTTAAAGAAGAACATAACCTCTATAATGTAACTATAGAAGTTGATAAGGAAAAAGGGCTGGGGGTTGTGGATATTAAAGTATCATAGTTATGTTAATAGGTGAGGGAGGAGGTGCTCTTTTGTAATTATGGTGATGGTCATTTTTGGGATCTCCAAAGATATTAATTTATAATAAAATCAAACCCCATCCAAAAACCTAAAAAATGTCCCAATTTAGAAAATTATATGATCTAATATTGTAATATCATCAAAAAATATATTTTTAAAAATATTTTATGCCAATTTGAACCTTATCATTTTAATTAACACTTAGTTATTCTATTTAAATTTTAACTAGGTTAACAAATATTTCAATTTTAAAAGGGTGACATATTTACTTATTTGATGTCAATTAGACCATAAATAAATACCTTAGAAAATTTGAGACTATATAATAATTATTTTATATTATTATAAAAATGTATTATGATTTTTAAATAATTTAATAAAACATTATTTTGATAAACAATCAATAGTGTCAATTTTGACACTATTCAATTCATTGTTTTTAAAAAATACTAACCTAAAAAGTTAACTTAAAACCAACTATTTTATTATATTTCTAAGAAGACAAGGTCATCTATAAAATTAATTTTACAAATTAATTAGCCTAAATTATATTTATTTTAATATTTTTAATAACATTTATTTGTTATCTTTATTAATAAAATAATTACTACATCAATTTTGTGTAATTATTTAATATACTTATTTTTGAATAAAAATTAAAAATAAAATATTATGATGAATATAAATCTACAAGATTTTATAATAATATTTTTAGTCAAATTTATCTTCTGTAAAATTCAACATTTAAAATATTATACTTGTTAAATTATGTATGCGACAAATTTAACATCACTTTAAATAAAATAATACAAGTGTCAAAATCTCTTATATAAGGCCCACAATGGTCCCTAACTAGAATGTTGGATGTTTATGGTATAGATATACTCAAAAAATAACATTTGGTCAAGTGTTTGGGTCTTTTTATGGTTATTAACATTTTAATAATTTTTATTTATTTATTTCTTATGAATTAATTATTTTTTACATCATCAAAGTATAAGTATTTAAAGTAATTATTTATTTCCTAAAAATTAAAAATAAATAACCATGATATATAAAAACATTTTATCTTTCAAATGAGTATTTATAATCGAATATATCTTTTTTATAACCTTATTTAAAAATGATTTAATTATTAAAATTTTAGTGAGACATATTTATCTTTTCTTTAAATAAAAATAAATTAAATGTCCTAATCTCATCCAAGTGGCTTCCAAAGGACCCCATTTAGACCCAAGGATGTTTTAGGTAAAGAAACTAATCCAATTATATTAAGAAAAGTGTTAGGGTAATTTTATAGTAGTATTCTTACCCTTAATTACCCGGTTTACCCTTTTACCATATTAATAAAAATTACCAAAGTTTCTATTCATAATTCGCAAAAATAAAATAAATGTATTTACATAATTTAGACCTATGGATTCCAAATATGGAATCATTTTTCCAAAATTCAAAAGAAAAAATTTGCTATAATTAATTTTAAATTAATCTTGTTTTCAGAAAGATAGAACAAGTTTTAAAAGTTAAAACTTTGCAAAAGATTGAAATGATTTTACATCTGAATTAAATGTAAAATTATTTATAATAGAATAAATTATATTTAATGGTAAAAATATATTATATTTATACTTTAAAACAATTCATTATTAACCATATGAATTAAATCAATGGAAAAATTTGTTTTAAATTAAAATTTATGTTATTTTTACTATTCATCAAAATCTGAAAGTTGTTAGAAAAATATTTAATATCATAAAAAGTAATTTTTTTATCCCTATTATAAATAAAATGTTTCTATTATCATATAAAAATTATTAATGTGTTAAAATCATAATTTAAAAGGGGTTCTCCATTAAAAGGTGGAAAATTAGCCTTTTGAAAAATATAGGGTTTTATACATCAAATAGGGTTTATTCATACCCTATGACAAAAATATCTATTGGATGAATATAAAAATATTTTATTAAGTATATAACATATATATTTCATTAATTTAATTTACTAATAGTAATTAAGTCAATTTATTAATATAAAAATAGAAATATATAATTTATTTATATATTTTATAAATAATTAGCAGCGAATGAATTCACCATAAATTTTCATAAGTTAGTTATATTTTTCCCAATAACCTAATGGATAGGTTAATATGGTCATTTTTTACTAAGGGTGTCTCATGATTCACTTAAACTCATGAATGCGTGCAATACAAGCTATTAAAGAATTAAAATTATTTAAAGAAAATATTTCATAAAATCGTCCGAGTATTATATTCTACTCCCCATAAACTAAATTTCCCACTCAAAATTCATTAAGTTTATAAAAACAAATGAGTATATATCTCCATCATAATATCATAAAGTTACCACATAGATTCCTCAAATTGGCGGTTCCTACAAAAAACATTAACCAAGCGAGTAGTCTTATTTCACATAACATTTTCACTACATTCTAGAATCTCTATCAGTTGTTATACATAAGAAATATCTTTCTGTAGCGTTATAAATTATAATTTTAGTACATGTGAAGAATAATGTATGTACTTTAGTAGGAGACATCCATTGAACATATCATTATCTTGAGAGAGATTCATTAGAAGCTTCAATCGATAATCTACCTTCCCAACATGATCTAGAATTTTAAAATGACTGATATACCTAAGGCTCATCTTTCCCTTCTTTAGAAGTATCATTACTCCCTTACAGGGAGATATTTTTAGAAAAAACTTATCACCCACTTCAAATTCTAGGTCATTTTTTTGATTGTCAGTATAAATGTTTTGTTGAATCTGAGCTACTCTTACGTGTTGTTGAATATATATGACATTTTTGCCATTTCATTAACAATATCAGGTCCTAAAAACTTTCTTTCCCCTAGTTCATTACAGTAAGTTGGAGTGATACACTTCTTTCCATATTGGGAATCATAATCATCCATATAAATACTAAAGTGAAAGCTATTGTTGTAAGAGAATTCCACCAAAGGTTGGTGTTGATCCCAAAAACCATTGAAATCCATAGAGAAAGATCTCAACATGTATTTTAGAGTTTTAATTTTCCTCTCAGATAGGCTATCTCTCTGAGGATGATAAGTAGTGCTGAAACCTAACTCTGTATCCAGAGCCTCTTGAAGACTTCGATAGAACTTTGAGGTAAACCTCAGATCTCGATCATATATAAAGGAATGTGGTACTCCATTAAATCTTACCACTTCCTTTACATATATCCTGGAAATATAATCAAGAGAGAAATCCTCTCTAATGATAATTAATTATGCCGACTTCGTAAGGATATCAACTATAACCCATATAGCATTATGGCCTTTAGATGTTTTGTGAAGTCCGATGACAAAGTCGATACTGATGTTTTCCCATTTCCATTCTGGTATGGGTAATGGTTTAGCATCCCTTTAGACTTATATCTCTCAGTCTTAACATGCTAACAAAACAAGCATTGAGAGACATATTTAGTAACATCCTATTTCACGCCATCCCACAAGAACTACTAAATCTCCACTTCTATAGATGGTTGAACATTCAATTTATAAAGATAAGATTTATACCCATACATTAAAATTTCAAGATCCATTCTTTTAAAATCCATAAATATTGGATCTTTTTGATCCTCATCATGGATAGGTTAGCATGATCCTTTCGACTCAAAGCATCTGCAACCTTTTTCACTTTTTTCCAGGGTGGTAATGTATTGAGAATTAATAAACTTTTTTCAAATTCAACCATCTTCTTTGATGAATATTCAGCTTCTTTTGTGTGAAAATATAATTTAAGCTTTCATGATCAGTATAAATATCATACCTTTCACCATATATATAATGCCTCTATATCTTTAGTGAAAATATTACTATATCTAACCACAAAACATTAGTTGGGTAATTCTACTCTAGGATTTTCAATTATCGTAAGGCATATGATATCACCATATAATTTTGTATGAGAACAAAACCCAAAACCTTCTTGGATGCATCACTATAGATCAAAAAACTTTCTCCACTATAAGGTAGTGTGAGCATATGTACACTAGATAAACTTCTTTTTTGCTCTTTAAAATTCTCTTCACATTCCTCTTTCCACACAAACTTAACTCCTTTCCACATCAAATTTGTGTGTGGAATATATAATCATGAAACATCTTTCTCAAAGCATAAATAATATCTAATAAAACCAAGAAAAAATCAAATATCAGTTACCGTTGTTGGTCTTGAACAACATTCAATAACTTCTACTTTTGATGGATCCACAATTATCCCCTCTCTTGAGATTATGTGACCTAAAAATAAAAATTTATAAATCCAAAATCCACACTTGGTAAATTGCTTATGAAGCTTCTCCTTTATTAGGGTCTTCAGTTCAATTATCAAGTGATATTATTGGTCTTCCCTTATTTTCGAAGGCAATAACATAGTATATAAAGACTACTAGAAACTAATAAAGATAGTATCTAAAGGCTATTCATTATATCTATAAATATATCATGGGAATTAGTAAGACCAATAGGCATCACTATAAATTCATAGTTTCCATACCTAGTACGGAATTTAGTATTTGGTAAATCCGCCTTCTTGAACCTTAATTAATGATATCACAAACGAAGATAAATCATGGAAAATTATTGAGCTCCGCGTAGTTGGTAGAATAAGTCATCAATGCAGGGAAGATGATATTTGTTTTTTATAATGATCTTGTTAAGTTCTCAATAATCAATGCAGAGTCTTATTGATACATCTTTATTCTTAACACACATAACAGGTGCTCCCCAAGGTAAAAAACTAGGGCATATGAATCCCTTTTCAATATTCTCTTGTATTTGATTTATTAATTCCTGAAACACAATTGGGTCCATTTTATAAGGTGTCTTTGAAATAGAAATAACACCTGGTATGATTTCTATTGAAAACTCAACTTCATGATGTGGTGGAAGACTTGGTAATTATTCTACAAAGACACCATAAAACACCAGTATAATGGGTTTATTATTATTTATGAGTTTCTCTAAAACCATTTGAGAAATATAACATTCATTTATTTGGATCATGACCCATATTATGGAAGAAATTTATACTGGAAGGTTATATTCGTCTTTGCGTCGATCGATGATCATAGATTGATAAGAAATATGAAATGTGACTTCCCTACCTTGAAAATTAATATGATCTACATATATAGAAATCCAATCCTTGCCAAGAATCATATAAAATTCCACTATAGGAAGGATCACAAGATTTGTAGTAAGCACTTTCTGAAAAACTTCAACCAGAGACGAATTATAAACTTTTGAGGTGACCATTGATCCATTAAAAGTTGTCACAACTAACTCAATATCTAATTATTGATGTAATATGATTATACCATTATAAAATTATTCCTAAATAAAATAGTGGGTGTATCCATAATCAAATAAAACATTTGATGACTTAGAGTGGATAATAAGTGTACCGTTCACCACTTCATTATCATACTCCACATCACCGATAGTAATCGCACGTGACTTGCCTTTATCTTTGGCCTCAAGAGTTTTCTAATGTTTATTACGATAAAAAACCTTGTATTAGTAAATTTATTGTCATAATTACCCATTTCCTTTCACTTGTAACATTGAAGTGTAAGCAATGAATTCTGTGTAGCCTTTTCTCTATTCAAATCATTATACATATTTTTCCCATCACTTTATCATTAAACTGCACTATAACCTTCTTTTAAACATTTAAAACACTTACTAATCCGTTTAATACAATTTCCACCATGTTTGTTTTCACACTTTGAGAATAATGGAAAACTCTTATTCTTTTCAGTGTGGTCTTAATATTTTCCCTTGAATTCCATTTTTATCTTCTTATCAAACCTATAGGACTGATGGGTTACTCTAATCTCCATCTCAACCTTGAGAGCACATAGAACAATTTAATTGTATCTATTATAGTCCCTTATGAATAATTACATTCATAGACTTGGTTTTAATCCATTAAAGAATCAATAAATTTTACTCTTATGTTGGATAATAATTCTAGAAGTATACCTTTCAAGTCTTGTAAAATTTTCATCGTAGGTACCAACAGATTCATTATCCTTCTGATTAAGTTCAAGGAACTCCTTCTCTATATTTTTTCAAAGAATACAAGGAGAGTACTTATTAAAAAATAATTTCCTGAACTCATCCCATTCCATGGATTCGATTTCATATCTTTGCCTCATATTCTTGATAATGATCTACCATTGATCAACTTCACCTTAGCAATGATAGACTGCTAAGATGACTTTATCATGTTCTGAACAATAGAGAACAAATAATATATTTTTGTGGTACTAATTCATTATTCAGCCATAAATAGATCAAAAGACCCACTGAAAAAAGGTGGATGCTACCTCATGAATGACTCAATAGAATTTTGTTCCCTCATTTGCTCATTTGTAAGTCCTGCATGATTCATAGCTTGAGAAAGTTGTGTGAGCATAGCTATAATATTTTTAATTCTATCTCCCATAACTTTTGGTTTCACAAGAGGACAATAATTGCATTGTCCATCCCATTCAGTATTAACAGGGTTCTTTTGGGTTCCATCCATTGACTAAAACCAAGAAGCATAGTGTGAGAAACACTAATCATAACGGGAAAACCACATAATCAAGAATAAAATTTCTATTTAGGGAACATTATGTTTTATTATAGGTTATTCATGATCATTTTTTAAACACTGGGATTATAACCTACACTTCTACATATCCTTTGGGTTCTTAATAAGGTTTTATCATCCTAGTTTCTAAAGGCTAACTATATATTTTCACTGATACCAACTATGATGACACAAACTTTACATACATTGAAATTAATTAAAAGTTGAACAATATTCATTAAAAATATAATAAATCTATGATAGTACCATATAGGTATATTTTATTCAGAAACAAGGAAACATAAACAATAGGTTCATAAGACATATTCATTGTCTCCCACTTATTTCATTATAACTAGACCCCATTTTGAGGTATCTTACATAATACCCTTCCTCATGACCTGGGGAAAATAAAAATATGAAAGGGTGAGATCAGATTCACAGTAAGGGTAAAAAAGGATATATTAATCATATCATAATAATAAGACATAAGAACATAACATTTGAAAATATTATCCTTCATATGAAAGATCATGATATTATGCCATGGGATAAGTCATGAAGGTTCATAAGAATAAATGAATGTAATCCCAAAAGTAATAACATAAGACATGATGTTTTTTGGCATAAACATAAGCATATAAAGTCATTTTATATTATTCAAGTCTCATTTCTAAGACCATCTTAGTGGAAGAAGTCTATTACTAAACCGAGTTCACTCCTCGTCACAACCCTGTATTACTGCACCAAGATCATTTCCTATTCCATCCATTTCTATGTCATGATATATAAAACTTTGACCAATTTATTGGAGGGATATATTGGCCCCACCCATCTCATAATTAATTCATTCTTATGTGTTATATAATAACATAAATCATTCATCAGAATCCAAGGACTAAAATGAGTTTCTTTAAACATAATTCCACCATAACATAATCCATGTAAAACAAATGGATTTAAAAAATAAAATTCTTTAATAAACACAATAAAATAATAGAAAAAATAAATATATTACACTTGAAACATAACCCTATAAAATAATTCCATCTTATATGGAAAATAATTTTGATATAACACTTGAAATAAATTCTTGAAGAAAATATCCTTTTTTTTCATCAGAAAAGTTCTATTTTCTCAAAATTATATGCAATTTTAAAAGAAAAGTATTTATTTTAAAATAAACTTGAAATCATTTATAGTATGATTTATGGAAATAACACATTATGAAAACATATAAATTTGTTCATATTGTATAAGTTAAAAAAGAATTCTTCTCATAATTTTTCTGGAAAACTCCAAAAGTACCTCGTATCAAATAAAGAACAAATTCCTTTTATATTGTTTGATAAAAATTAACCAATGGGTAAAATTGAATTTAAAAAATTGTATAATAATAGAAGTAGTATTACACATTTAGGAAACATGTACACAAATGATAAATATACCCCTATAAATACTTATGTCTTAACAATCTTGAATAATAATGAGATAACGAAATTATACCTTACCTTAGGTCTGATTTCCTTTGCATGTATCCTCATTTTTATGATATCATATATGATAATATTATCATTCATTTGTAAATAACATTTCATTAGTACTTGTTATTCAGGTATTAATAGATTAATTTTCTTATACATGTTTCGTTGAATAAGTTCTGGTTCTCCTTCATTGGTCATAGTTATATCATTAAAAATTGATATTAACATTATATACATCATATCTATTCATTATATAAATTTATATAATCAATATTTAATGAATATCATATAGAATAAAGCATATTTCATTGTGGAGATGTTAGGCCGTACGTACGCACAAGTGATGATATAATTCCCATAATTATTGAATGGTATTAAAGTGAATAGTTTATATTATTTAATAATAAATATAATGTTATAATAATCATATATAGTTAATATTTCCATAATTATACCCATCCAAGTAAGGTGGTAGTGAAAAACAGATTACACCAGAGCATGGAGACGGTAATCCATATGTACGTACACGTAGTGATTTCATTTTTCATAGGATAGATAGAAAGTAGAATATTGTTGTTCCAAAATAATAATTACATCTCAGTATATAAATAATACTATAGTTATTACTTTATAATAAAACAACTCATGAAGAGGAAGTAGAATAAGAAATAAGTTTGAAAGAATCGGTAGAGGGGATTACCTCTTCTTCGACATGCTTCCTCTAAATATCCTCTTAGAGCACTAGAGATGGTCTTTAAAGAAGACCATAACTTATAGAATGTTACTTGGGAAGTTTATATAGGAAAATGGTAGGGTATTTTCATGCTTGAAGGCTCAAAGTGAAGTGAATAGGTGAGGGAGGAGGTTCCCTTTTATAATTGAGGTGAGTGGCATTTTTTGGATCTCCAGAAATATCAATTTATAATAAAATAACAACTCATAATAAAACCTCCAAAATAAAAAATTTTCAAATATTATATGAGATAATGTTTTCATATAATCAAAAAATTTATTTTAGAAATTTTTTTATATCAATTTAAACCTTATCATTTTAATTAAAACTTAGTTATTCTATTTAATTTTTAACTTGGGTGACAAATATTTCAATATTAAAAGAGAACCACATTTACTTATTTTTTTACAATTATACCATATAAAAATAAATTAGAAAATTTTAGACTATATTATTATTATTATATATTTTCTAAATTTTTTAACATTTTTAATTAATTTAATAAAACATTATTTTTATAAACAATCAATAGTGTCAATCTTAACACTATTCAATTCATTGATTTTTAAAAATATTTGAGAAACGTTAACTTCAAACTGACTATTTTATTATATTACTAATAGGTAAAGGTAATCTATAAATTTAATTATACATATTAATTAGACCAAATTATATTTATTTTAATATTATTAATAACATTTATTTATTATCTCTATCAATAAAACAATTACTACATCAATTTTGGGCAATTATTTAATATAATTTTTTTTGATAAAATTAAAAATAAAATACTATGATGAATATAAATCTAATAAATTTCATAATAATATTATTATTTGAATTTATTTTCCATAAAATATAACATTTTAAATGTTATACTTATTAAATTATGAGTTTGACATCTTTAACATCACTTTAAATAAAATAATATATGTGTCACAATCTATTATATAAGGATCCAAATGGTTGCTAAATCAACCCCTTGGATGTTTATAGTCATTATAGACTAAAACAATTATATTTGGTCAAGTTTTTGGGTCTTTTAATGTTTATTATAATTTTAATAAAAATTGATTTATTGATTTCTCATCCATTTATTAATTTTTACATCATCAATGTATAGGTCTTTAAGGTAATTATTTATTTCTTAAAAATTAAAAATAAACTACCATGTTAAATAAAAAAAATTATATTTAAAATGAAAATTTTTAATCGAATTTTATTCTGGATAACCTTCTATAAAAAATGATTTAGTTATTCAAATTTTAGTGAGACATATTTAACTTTTCTTTAAATAAAAATAAATTAAATGTCGTAATATCATCCAAGAGACTTCCAAAGGAAACCCTTTAAACCCAAATATTATTTAGGTTGAAACAAACTCAAATAATTATATTAATACAAGTGTTAGGGTAATTTTATAATAGCATTATTACCCTTAATTACCCGGTTTACCATATGAATAAAATTTACTAAAGTTACTATTAATAATGCCCAAAAATAAAATAAAGGTATTTACATAATTTAGACCTACTAATTCCAAATATGTAATCTATTTTTCAAAATTAAAAACATAAAAGTTTTAGCAATTAATTTAAAATTAATCACACTGTCGGAAAGAGTGAACATGTTTTAAAAGTTTAAACATTGGAAAAGATTGAAATGTTTTTACATCGAAATTCAACGCTAAATTAATTATAATAATATAAATTATATTGAATGATAAAAATATATTATATTTATAATTTAAAACCATTAAATATTATTATTTTACCATATAAATTATATTGATGAAAAAATTTGTTTTCAATTTAAATTTAGTGTATTTTTACTATTCATCAAAATTTGAAAGTTATGTGAAATTTTTTAAAATTTCATCCAAAGTAATTTTTTATATCCCGCTTCCAAATAACATATTTATGTTTTCATATAAAAATTTATAATGTGTGAGATTGCTAGTTTAAAAGGGTTTCACCATTAAAAGAGAGAAAAATTACCCTTTTGAAAAATATACATTTTTATACATCAAATAGGGTTTATTCATACCCTATGACAAAAATATATATCGGATGAATATAAAAAATATTTTATTAAGTATATATTATATATATTTTATTTAATTATTTTACTAATAGGAATTAATCAAATTTATTAATAAAAAAATACAAATATATAATTGATTTATATTTTTCATAAATAATTGGTTGGAAATGAATCCACTATACATTTTCATAAGTTAGTTATATTTATTCTTGATAACTTAATGAGTAGGTTAAAATGGTCATTTTATACTAAGGGAATATCATGGTTCACTTAAACTCATGGTTTCATGCAATGTAGTCTATTTAGGAATTCAAATTATTTAAATAAAATATTTCATAAAAACATCTAAGTGTTACAAAAACCATCCCTAATATATTCATTGTATAACATGAATGAATGACATCGATTTGAGGAGCCGGTAATCCAAACATCCACAAACAATGTTATAATCATGATATACAAAATAATATAAGGGGTGGAAAAGTAAATGAATAACAAGTGATAGTTAGAAAATGTTACCTCTTATCCACGTAACTCTTTTTAGTTTATAAAAAATTAATTCCTTGGTTTAATTGTTTCCGAAAAATATGATTTTAGTATAAGGGTAGTTATGTTGGGATATTATTTGAGTAGATTTTGGGAAATCCAAAGGTCTTTATAGGTGTGAATAAGTGGGAGTGGTGAGTGTTTTTTTATAGTAGTGGAGGAGTGGTATTCTTGTAAATTTTTGAATAGGGAATTACACCCATGATTTTCCATGTCAAGTTGATCTAGTAATGGTCAAAATTATAGTAAATTGAGGATTGGGTCAGAAGATAAACATCCAATGGATTTTAGACAAATTTATTGGTCATTTTGGGCCTTATGTTTAAGGTTTAGTCCAATGGTAAGCTATTTTTTCTATTAATCATTGTAATTAATTTTAATCACTTTTACTAATATTATTGGTCAAAAACTAAAATGAACTTATTATAAATTATAAATTTTTATGATTTAAAATATTGAATCCAATTTTTTAAATTACAATCAAATAAGTGCCATAGATTAATTTAAAATTAATCCCCCAGATAGGACGACAATACGAGTTTTAAAGTAAAAACGTTAAAAATTTTGCTAAGTTTTTATATCCAATTTCAAAGGGAAATTGATTTAAATGACCTAAATTGGAATAATAGATTTAAAATTTATGTAATTAAAATTTAAAACCAATAGAATAATGTAATTTTACCTTATTAATATTAGATGAAAAACAGTTTTTAATTAAAATTGAGTATTTTTCATTATTTATCAAAAAATGAAACTTCACAGAAAAATACTAAAAATTAATCCCAAACTAATTTTTAAGTTTTTATTTAAAATATTAAGTCTATTTTTTCATATTAAATTTATAAAAGTTTATGAATTTTTTGTTAATGTAGGTGAACCATTAAAAAGTTGTAAAACCACCTCTTTAAAAAAAATTCAAATTTTAAGTATAAAACTGGATTTATTATTATATTATGCATATCAAATATTTAGGATTAGTATCAAAATTATTTATTTATTATATATTATATAAATTTAATTAAAATAATCCAATAATAGTAATTAATTTAAATTATTAAGATAAAACACCCTTTTTCATATAAAAATAGTTTTTTATAAAAAACTTCCTTTATATTCAAATGGTTTCTATATTAATTTATAATTAATTGGTAACCAATGAATTAAAATTTATATTTTCATAAGTTATTTAATCATATTAATAATCAAAATTTAACAACTAGGAGATAACTGTAATATTAATATTATTCGGAAAGATTTGTTCTTCCGTGTAACACAATCCATTAAAGAAACTCATTGCGTATAACATAGGATAAATTATATTTTGCATGAATTGAAATATATAGAATAGATGGAATCTATTTAAAATAGAAAATATACTCTAAATCTTTAGGGTATTATATTCCCTTATATTCTTGGTGTTGCGTGTTATACATTCTATCAAATACAATATCCTCATTTTTGAATTTTGGGGTGTTACATTATTCAAAACATAAATACATTGAGGACTTTCAATTTAAACTTGATCTTGGTAATTATAAGGATTTATATATGAAAATATGATTTTTGAAAAACCCACATCGTAAAAAGGGTTAACAACAATTCTTTTTAATATTATGGAAAAGGAAATACGAAGGACACCACAAAACTAGGCTTTCAAATAGGAGAACATTGATGAAAACATGGATATGGAAGAAAAATTAAACTATCAAGTTCATATGGAGAGTGATAAATAACATGTTCATGTGAAAGTGGTTTACCACAAATCTATAATCCATTGGTGTGAATAAAGGTCATTTATATCATAAAAATTGATGATAATAGGATAATATTTTGTTTCAAGAAACTTTTTACTAGAGTTGGGGATTTATTTCTGTCACATACATAACTTATTTTAAAGTAAAATTTCATTTAATTTTCATTAATTATTTATTTTAGGGGTTCCCCATTCATTTTTGGAGGAAAGGGTAGGTTTTCATGATTTGGGCCAAATCGAGAGCCCATTTCCAGATTTAAAAACCGATTTTGATTATTTTTTAACTATTTATTTTTTTAATATTTTTCTCCCATTAAACTTTAAAAATATCCTCCACTTACCATTTAACACCAACAATGCAATTTTGACCCCTTAGGAATCCATAACAATGGGGTATTTGGGTTTTTATTTAAGAATTGGACCAACCTGAAAGCCCATTTTCTAGTTTTAAATTGTATCTTTAATTTTTTAATATCTTATTCATTATAATTATTTTTTTGGTTATTCCACATCACTTTCTACCCTAAGAATCCCAGCCGCGTTAGAATTGCCTTTACCCCCTCCTTGGAGCTCTTTAAAATCGAGAATTAGGGTAGAACTTCATAAGGTGTCTCAAATCGGCCAGAATTGAAGAGGTAAATTCATCCCTTATTAACTCTTCCAATTCTTACTATTTTCCCTCCATTAAAGTTCCTAAATTACCTCCTAAATCTTGTTCAAAAAAAACCTAAATGGTGGTCGTTTTCAATTTTATCTACTGCTGTTTTGGGAAGATTAATTCAAGATTTCTCAAGTAAGTTTGTCCATTTCATTCCCCTTTCAAATTGCTTAGGGTTTCATTATATTTGTTTAGGGTTTATTCCCTTTTCCTTGAAGTGAAAAATGACCAGGGGGTAGGTTTTCAAACCTAGGGTTTAACCTTGGGTTTTATTGGTCTTTTATTGTGGTTTTAGGTTTGATCTAGGCCCCTCTTGGTGCGGCGATGGTGTGATTTGATTTTCACACAAAGGATTCAAGGTTTTAACTAATTTGGTAGGTGATTACATATGTATGAAATCCCTGTTAATTGAATTTATGTTTTTATTATATTTTCATGTTCATTTAATTTTTTGGTTTTTGAAAACAATAGTTTTAGTGGATTTTTAATGAAAATGAATTTTTAATTCCAATGTTAGGTGAAATTGGGAGTTTTTCATGGAAGTCTTTTGTTGGTTCTTTTGGGGCTGCCCTATCACTACTTATTTTATTTTATTGATATGTATTAGGGCTGAAAATACTGGTTTGAATGTTTTTCCCTTTTTTTTGTGCTGATAAAGTTGGTTTTAATGGTGTTGTGTAACTTGTGAACTTTAAGTGTCATGTTTGTTTAAAAATGGAAGTTTTACAAAGATTACATTTCTTGGTTCACATGGGGCTACCCCAAAATTGATTTTTGGGTTTCATGGAAATGTATAGGGATGAATTTTCTGTTTTGGTAACTTTTAGGAGTGCATATAGTTTTCAAAATGGGGTTTTCATGGAGTGTTGGGTGCAAAACAATGCGGGGTTTTGAGAAATTGTTTTATGGAAAATCGAAGTGTTTTATTGTGTGTTTTAAATGGTATAAAGTGTGTATAGCTACTGTATTGTTTGTAAGTGACCAATATTGGTGTTTTGATATGAAAATGGATGCATTTGTCATGATGAATTTGTTTGATCACGAATGGGGAAGCCCAGGTACCTAGGTGGGGCGGATGTGTACTAGTACGACTAGTGGACCAGATGGGTTTTGTCCTTGTTTCACCTAGAATTTGGATAACGACAACTATAAATAAACTATGTGGATGATTATTGGGGACCACTAGGTTATGGGTATGTTCACTACTAGTGGCTTGTGCACGAGAACAGATTTTTCTATGGTTACTTTACACCGAGGTACGAGGTACATAGGCCCTGAGACAACCTAGTGCCTAGGGGTGTTCCTGATTTTGTTGCTCATTGGATTTGTGTTATTTACACATATAATAGGGTGTTTTTGGAAGTAAATTATATTAGATAACGTTTTTATTTTAATCTGTAAACATTCTGAAATTCTCGGATTGAAAACTGTTTTCAATTGAAAGTTGCATTTCTTGGAATTTTAACACTGTTTCACCTTGTGTATTAAAATTGCTTGTTTTGTTCACATTGTATTGCATGATCTTTAGAATCATCTGGTGGTATCATATTGGGATTAAGATCACACCCTAATTACACCCCTTGGGTGTAATTAGACCTTATTATGCTTGAATCAGGTAAAGGGAAGGCTAAGGGTGATGGCGGTTCAGGGTGTTAGTCCCCATCGCTGGGGCGGAGTTGTGGAGACGGCTTGTGGGTGATGACCCCCTTGTCGTGTGGAGTCCTTGGGTATGTCTTTCTATTGTAATTATTTGTATTTAGACCACTTTTAGTGTCTCTAAACAAATGTATTCAGATCTGGTTTTGTTAATAATTGTTTAGCATGAAAATTTCATATTCTTATTATTGATTGTTTTTTATGTTTTATGCTTTCATACTCGGGTAAATCATTCCCAAACCAAATTTTTTGATACCCGGGAACTTGTGCTAGCCCTTGGGGATAGGGAATTACCTTCGAGTCTTGTCACAGGTTGGGTTTGGTGCTGGTATTAATGGTGACCAGATCCGGTTCGTGACAATTTCACTCTATAAGAATGTAAAGAATTATTATTACTAGATTCATTTCTATTTAATAGGCACAATATTATCCTTTGGGTGTGAATTTAACTATTTATAATTTATTTCTTAGAACATGTTTCATCATATGGTGATATAATATTTTAACCTCTAAAACCTTATACAAAGATCAACTTAAACCATTTCATAAATTCTTAGCTTTTCCAAAATATTATGATCCAACACTTTAGAAGAAAGAAAAATGAATTTTCAAAATGAACTTATCATTGTCCTTCAATCAAGATGAAGTTTCTAATTAGTCATCACATTCCAAACATGCGAACACCTTCATAATGTATTCTATTTGAATATGTTAATAACTTGAATTTCCACAAAAAGTTGTCGGAAACTTTCATTATTCCTTATTCCTTAAGTAAAACAAAAGTTATGGAATATATTACAACAATACAATAGTGTTTTAAACTTCATCAATGATAGCATAAACAACTTTCCCAAATAATCATTAATCAGTTCCATGGTTGTCAACACATATCCAAATCAATTATTTCTTTATCCAAAAAATATTACCTCAACATTTGGAAAATATTTAGGATTATCTTTCACTCAACCATATATTTCCCAAAAAAAAAATTAACTTTATACTAAATCACTTTTCTTGGTACCATTCAACATATGATCTCAAATATTTAATGAAAAAGTATTTCAATACAATACTTATACATTTCATAATCCATATGGTGAGAGCATCATTAATGAAATAATTTTACAACATATTAATTAGATCTAAATACGGAATAACATTAATCATTCTACTTCAGTTGTGTCAATAACATATTATTTAACTGGATCCCTTATCTTATTTGGAGTTATACTCCCTTTATGTTTGATAAATTCATTTGCATAATTCCCCATATGATTGTAATTTTAACATTTAATATAATCATTTTCGTTATTCCCTTTGAATTTTTTCCTAGTGACCCTTTTTTTACACTTATAACAAACTCCCAATCATTTTAAGCATTTACTAGGGTGATTCATTCCATAGTTATAACATGTGGGAAAATATTTCTTTCCCTTTTCCGCTTTATCCATCATTTTCTATTCCTTTATATTCTATAATTTATTCTATTTGAGTCCATAAGACATGGAAAATTATTTCTCTATCTTTATAGCACATAAAACTATTACATCGTATAAAGAACATTTTGAGACACTGGTTTCCATAGGATACTTGGCTTAAAATACTCAAATAAATGTTCAATATTTTACTCTATATTTCAAATGAAATAAATATCAGACCTTTATAACCTTTTAAAGGTATCTTCATACTCAGCAACACTTTATTCCTCCATTTTTTTAAAATTAATTAACTTTCTATTCATCTCATTTTGTTTTTTCATGAAGGAAATATTTGTCAAATATTTTTACTTAAAATCATTACATTACATGGGTTATATTTACCCTTTCAACATAGTATTGTATATCGATGACCACCATCTATCAACATCACCATTGAGATAATACACTATAAGTGTAACCGTTTTCTTCTCACCATATCCCAATTCCATAAATATATTATCTAAATAATTAATCTATTTGTTAGAAACAATTGGGTTAGTAGGCCCACTAAATGATGGGGGCCTCAGTATTATAAAGAAATATAACATTATATAATCTCATTGTTTAATAGGTTGCTCCATTCATTAAAGGTTATGTGTCCTAACCGGATTATGCTGCCCTAGTATATCCATAACTTTCTCAGTTCCAATATCAGCTAAATCAGTTTTCTCAATAGAGAAACCTTTATTTTGTCCATGAGTATTGATAAAATTTTTATTTAAATGAAAAATTTATAAAAAATAGAATATACTAGATTATATCATAAAATTATGAACTTTGTATAATTATATATACAACATAACACTTAACATAAATTGATAAATTTATGAATAGCTAATATTATAATCATAAACATGGTTTCTTTGGGTATATCTTTACTCCCAAATCCATAATTATGATTTTTAAATAAAACATGAATTTTTCTAATCACATACCCTAGGAGTGTCAAAATAGGTGCACAGTAAGGTCTGTTTTTGTGTACTAGGTTACGCTCAAGTTAGGTCTGAAAGTGAGATTGTAAAGATAACTTTTTCCACTTGGTAATTTTCAAGATAAACCCCTTGGGTGAGATAATTAAAATTGAAACATAAAATACCATGAAGTATGAGTTAATAATAATTTTAAAATACAAAGGGGGAGTATATAAAAATTATTAAATTGAATTGGTGTATAATAATAAATAAGACTCATGGAATTTAAATTGAGACGTAATCCATTACCTTGAGTTTCCTTTTAGGTTAAAATCATTTAATATAATGTATAATGGTTTTAATAATATTATTAACTTATAAAATTACCATAAATATATTTATAATATCATATATTATCTTCTTATAATATATTATTATCCATTTTTTAACAATATTCCATTATTTTCACAATTTCAGGTGTTAAGTGCCTGGTTTTTCGAGCATGTTTTGACTTGTTACTTGTTGTTTCTATTAATTAGATCAAGATTTAATCATATAAATAACCAAAACCACGATTAAAATATCTTATATATCCATTATATATGTATTTATCATAATCCATTATATTTTGATATAATAAATGAAATGCACCATTCATAGTGACAATATATCGTACGTACAGATGAACGCTACTTCCATTTCATTGTTGTATTAAAAGGATGAAAAGTAAATTATATATATATATTATAATTATAGTATCATATTGATGTCATATATGTAACATATGTTTATTAAAACCATCTATAATACATTCTATTTGTAGTGTGAACAAATCACATCGCTTAGGGGAGGTGGTAGTGCACACATCCACAAACGTTGTTTTCATATTACCATAAATGGTGTGCATAAAGTTTTGTGTTATATAAAAATAATAGAAGAATAAATACATTATAAATACTATATATATCATATATAAAATATAAATCAATAATTATTCCAGCCTTGAAAGGTTGAAAATCGAAGAACAGACGACATGAGTTTGCGAGGTGGTAGTCTGTTGTACACACGAATGAGGATTTCATATCCTATTTTGATGGATGTGTGTGAACATGTAGGTATAAATATTAGAATAAAAACACATCATTATATTTATTATACTATTTTTACTATAGAATAATGATAAAAAATAATTTAATGGGTGGAAAAATAAATGAAAGAAAAGTGATCATTGGAAAACACTACCTTTTATTCAGGTAACTCATTTTGGTTCGTAACAAAAGAATTAATTGATTTCATTTATTCCCAAGGATATTATTATAAAATTAGGTTAGGTATGTTTGGAGAATATTTTATCAGAGTTTTGTCAATCCAAATGGGTTGAGAGGTTTGAATAAGTGGGAGGCATGAGTTTCTTTTTATAGTGGAGGAGAAGTGAAATTCTTGTAAATTTTTTAAAATGGAATTCCACCCATGTTTTCCCCTGTCATGTGGATTCAATAACGGTCCAAATTAGATAAAAGTGAGTATAGGGTATAAATATGAAGAGGAAATGGATTTTGGAAAATGTTCTAGGTCATTTTGGTCCTTAAGTTTATATTTTACTCCTTTATTAAGCTAATTTATCTCTTAATCACTATAATTAATTTTAATCACTTTTACTAAAATTTTTGTTCAAAAAAATTGAACATATTATATATTATAAAATATTATTATTAAAAATATAGAATTTGCTTTTTAAAATTCCAATCACATAAGTGACATTAATTAATTCAAAATTAATCATATAGATGGGAAGATAATGTGGATTTTTGAAGTAAAAACATTTAAAGGTTTTATATGTTTTTATATCAAATTTAAAAGTGATTTTGATTCAAATAAACTAAACTAGATTAATATATTTATAATTTATCTAATTAATATTTAAAAAAAATTTAATTTATCCTAATGAATAAATTTTATGAAAAACATATTTTTATTCAAAATTCAGTATTTTCACTATTCATCAAAAAATAAAACTTCACATAAAATTACAAACAATTCACCCTAAAATAATTTTTACATTTTTATTTCAAAAATAAATTTTATTTTTCCATATAAAATTTATAAATGTTTCAAAATTTATATTTCAGGTAGGTGCACCATTAAACGGAGGTAAAATAACCTCTTTATAAAAATACAAATTTTAAACTTAAAACTTGATTTATTCTTATAAAATGCATATAAAAACTATTAGATGAATATAAAAAATATTTTATTGAAAATATAATGTATAAATTTCATTAAAATAATTCACTAATATTAATTAATTTAATTAAATAAGATAAAATTCCTTTTTCACATAAAAATATTTTTTTATAAAAAATTCCATTTATATTCAATTGGTTTTTTATATTCATTTATAATTAATTAGTAACCAATGAATTCAAATATATAATTTTACAAGTTAATTAATCCTATTCATAACACTACTAGAAAAGGGGGCATTGAAGCCCCCCAGAATCGGCCGACCGCCTTTGGCAGTCGCTGGCCTTGATAAAAAAAACCCGAGTCTTTTTGTGCCCCCCCCCCCGCGACCCCCTCTCAATCGAACCCTGCGACCCCCCCCCCCCCCCCCCCCCCCGTCGCCGCCCCCCCGACGCCGCCCTCCCCCCCGCCTCCCGGCCTCCCCCGCCGCCCAACCTCCACCGCCGCCCAGCCGCCCCCGCCCCCCCCACCATCGCCGCCCCCCCCCCATCGCCGCCCCCCGACACCGCCCTCCCTCCCCCCCGCCTCCCGGCCTCCCCCGCCGCCCGGCCTCCCCCGCCGCCCGGCCTCCCCTGCTCCCCCCCCGTCGCCGCCCCCCCCGACGCCGCCCTCCCCCCCGCCTCCAAGCCTCCCCCCGCCTCCCGGCCTCCCCCGCTGCCCGGCCTCCCCCGCCACCCGACCTCCCCCTCCGCACGCCCTCCGCCCTCCGGCCTCCGCCATCTGCCCTCCGCCCTCCGCCCCCTCAGCCCTCCCCCCCACCCCAGACGGCTCCGGCAACCCGGACAACCCCCCCCCCCCCCCCCCCCCGCACCCCGGACCGCTCCCCGCACCCGGAACACCCCCCCGCACCTCAAACAGCCCCCCCACCCCCTCGACCCCGGACAGCCCCCCCCTCCCCCCCACTGCCCGTCCCCCGTCCCCTCACCGCCTCCTCTCCTCCAGCTCCCCGCCGCCGCCGCCGCCCGTCCCCTCCCTTGCTGCACCGCCTTTGGCTCCGGCTCCCCTTCGCTGCCTCCTCTCTCTCGCTGCACCGCCTTCGGCTCCCCTCCCTTTCAGGTTTGTAGCTCAATCAGGTAACATGGGCTTTTAGTTACATTATTATTTTATCAATGGTTCATAAACAAATGATTAATATTTATTTTAAATATATTTGATTTGAAAAATGTAAATGTAATAAGTATTGTGTAAATGTTTGTTATACAGATATAATTACGGATAAGAGTTGGATTGATCTTCCAAATCGAACAACTAGAGAATATTTCAATGGCATTATGCAGTTTATTGACTTCACGAGAGGATTTGAAAGTGACTATATTAGTTGTCCATATAGAAAATGTGCTAACAGATATCAATTCACACGAGATACTGTGAGGGAGCACCTTTTCTTTAATGGATTTCTGAAAAATTATAAGAGTTGGACTCGTCATGGAGAAGAATATGTTCATTGTCAAAATACAGATGCAGCTCAGATGAATGTTGATGCAAGGATGACTGATCCAATGCATGAAATGCGTACTGAAATGGTACGTGGGTTTGATCCTGAAGACATTGACATCCAGAATCTTGATACCGGTGAGATAAATCTTCGCTCTGGTGCAGATCGTGATTCGAGGAGGTTTTATGAATCACTTGATGATACGAAAACAGAATTATATCCTAGATGTACTTCTTACAATAAACTGTCATTTATCATGGAGTTGTTGCATTTGAAGACTTTGAATAATTGGTCAGACACATCATTTGACATGCTTTTGGTTTTATTGAAAAAAGTTCTTCCTGTCAATGCTAAGATTCCTGAGTCGTATTACTATGCTCGTAAGTTCACAGAGAACTTAGGTTTTACATATGAGACCATAGATGCATGTGCAAACAACTGTATGTTGTTTAGAAAAGAAACTACCCATTTGGATATTTGTACGGTTTGTGGTGCTTCCAGGTGGAAAGAGAACAGGGGAAATAATACTCATCAAAGTCAGATTGTGATACAGGGGAAACCGATTGCCGTAAAGCAAATGCGTTACTTTCCCCTTAAACCGAGGTTGAAAAGATTTTTTATGTCATCTAAAGTTTATAATTTAATGAGATGGCATGCAGAAAGAGTTCATGAAAGTGATATGTTAACCCACCAGGCAGACTCTCATGCATGGAAGGATTTTGATAAGAGACATCCCAACTTTGCTAAAGATGTTCGTAATGTCCGATTGGGATTGGCAGCAGATGGTTTCAATCCATTCAAGTCTATCGTTGGTGAAACTCATAGCACATGGCCCGTGGTGTTGGTTCTATATAATCTTCCTCCGTGGCTTTGTATGAAGCAACAATTTATATTACTTTCCACTCTTATTGATGGACCTAAAAGTCCGGGGGATAAGATTGATGTTTACCTTCAGCCATTGATTGATGAGTTGAATGAATTTTGGGGCGATGGTATGATGACTTATGACTGCGAAACAAATGAAATGTTCAAACTGCATGCTGCTTTATTGTGGACAATCAATGACTTCCCATCTTATGCAAATTTATCAGGCTGGAGTACGAAAGGGGAATTTTCTTGCCCTTGTTGCAATAAAAGTAAAAAATCTGTATGGCTTAAACATTCCAAAAAATGGGCATACATGGGTCACAGGCGTTTTCTCCCTCCTCAGCACAGATTCAGAAATGACAGAGTGTCATTTGATGGTTCTAGAGAGTTCAGCCCAGCACCAAAGATCATGACAAGAGTCGAAATGTTATCGCAGATTGAGGAAGAAAACATCCGCACGGTATATGAAATTCAGGATTTGGTGGCTCCTCCAGTACGTAATATTCGTGTTGCGGGTAGGCAGCGCAGTCACAATTGGAAAAAGAAAAGTATTTTTTATAGTCTTCCGTATTGGAAAACTAACATGTTGAGGCATAATTTGGATGTCATGCACATTGAAAAAAATGTTTGTGATAACATATTGTGGACCATTTTAGGTGTCAGTGGAAAATCAAAGGACCATGTTAATGCACGCCGTGATTTGGAAGAAATGGGTTTAATGAAACAGTTGCATTTACAGTTAGCTGAGGGAAATAAGGCATATATGCCTGCTGCATAGTATACGATGACTATAGAGGAGAAAGAGACATTTATTTCCATTTTGAAGATGGTCAAGGTGCCTGATGGTTATTCTTCTAATATTTCAAAGTGTGTGAATCTGACGAGCAAGACATTGAAAGGCTTGAAAAGTCATGACAATCACATATTACTTCAGCAGTTGATTCCAATCGCAATTTGTGATTGTGTATCTCCCAATGTTGTTCAGCCCTTGATTGAGATGAGTAATTTTTTTAGACATCTTTGTTTAAGAAATCAAAGAATGAGTGATTTAAAAAGTTTGTAGGACCGAATTGTACTTACGCTTTGTCACTTTGAGAAACTCCCCCCCCCTCATTTTTCGATGTTATGGTCCACTTGACAGTGCACCTAACTGATGAAGTAATGGCTGCTGGTCCAGTGCAATTCAGCTGGATGTATCCTATTGAACGGTATTTGAGTACATTGAAAAGATTTGTACGCAACAGAGCTCGTCCAGAGGCATCAATAGCCAATGGTTATTTGATGGATGAGTGTACTACCTTTTGTGCAGAATATCTTATGGATGTTGAAACAAAATTAGATAAGCCCTCTCAGATTCATGATGGTCCAATTGGAGAAGGAACCACATTTGATATGGACAACATCGAGTGGATACAAGCACATCGATATATCTTGTTCAATACTCCATCAGTAGCACCATTAATGCAGTAAGTATCCTATCAATGTGCTTGTATAAATTTTACATGTTTTGTTTGCATAAGATGATCTTTTAAACATCGCGTTATCATTTGCAGGAAACACATTAATGAGATAAAAGAAGAGATGCATCGTGCGACTGAGTTACAAATTCAACAATCTCATTATGCGTCATTTCATGATTGGTTCAAGGATTATGTATGTATAAATTGATTTTCATTATGAGTGAAGTATTATACTAATTCTTTCTGCATATATCAGTATTGATTTTTATAAATTATGTAGGTTCGTAAGCTGAGGGAGTTAGGGGACCCCACGCTACCTGAAGTGTTTATCCAACTGGCTGAGGGTCCATCTATAACGGATCGTCGTTATAAAGCTATTGATGCTAATGGTTTTCGATTTCGCATTAAAGATGTTGACGACAAATGAGCAACACAAAACAGTGGCATCGGTTGTCCCTTTGACGATTCTGGTTATTACTATGGTCAATTGATAGACATCATTGAAGTTGTATACACACACAGTTTGAAGTACATATTGTTAAAGTGTAATTGGGTTGATCCAGTGCGTGGATGTAAAGTCGATCAATATCAGTTTTCATTGGTGAATTCTAACTATATGTTATACAGAAATAATGAACGAGTTGAGAATGAACCTTTCATTTTGACATCACAAGCGGAACAAGTATTCTTCATTACTTTGCCTTCGGATCCAAGTTGGCAAGTTGTTGTCAAAATGTCTCGGCGAGGAGTGTTTTATTTGAAGAATATGAACCCGAGACTGTTCTGTTTGTTTACCAACAACTTGATCAACATACCGTAGTTCAACGTGAAGAAGATATTTATTGGGTCAGAGCGGCTGTTGAAGGAGAAACGGTCTATTTGCATGCTTAATGAAAGGTATAATTGTTTTCCCGCTATTCAGTAGAATGTCCTAGGATATCATAAATTATCTAATCATTTTATAAATATTTAAAGTTTTAATCCTCACTTTTGTAAGTTAATTCAATCATAAATATTTAGTTTGTTTTTACTCTTGATTTATTGATGTTATGGTCGGTGTATCATCCCTTTGAGGTATTCTTCATCTGATTCATGTGCTGCTTGAATTTTTATTAGTTCTATCTGAAATTTGGCTATGCATTGACTGGTTTTGTACATAATTTGTATATCTATTTTGTTAACTTTCTGATTTTTAAAAATTCATTCACAACTAATTATTCAATCCATTTTTTGTTTGATTAACAGTTGTACAAGTTTGATTTTTTAAGAACAATCCAATTTATCTTTTAAACACTTTGGACTCATTACTGATGTTTTCTATAACTGCAGACATGTCAGGGGAAGAGGCAGAAGATCCACATCATCCATCTGAGGCATCTATGTCTCAGGGTCGAGGTATGTTTGAATGTCATTGTCTATATTTTTTATGTAATTGACATACATATATATATATATATATAACATTTGTAAATTTATATATAAAATTGTTTTCAACAGGATCAGACTCGGCTGCTTCTTCCTCTCGCAGGAGAGGCCCTGGTCGTGGCATATTATCATGGAATTCCGATACGACGATAGATGTTTCATTTGATGAGGTTTTTCATCCTGTGGGACCGAATGCCCCGACATTTATTCATCAGATGGGTCATATCATACGTGACCCACATCGATTTCCATTGACCACGCGTGATTGGGCTTCTATCCCTCAGGACACATTAGATCGTCTATGGAGGGAGGTTCAGGTAAGAAAATCATTTTACTTTATTTTCTATGTATAAAGAATACTAATATGTTTGATTATTTTATTTATAGAAAAATTTGAAAGTATGCCCTGAAGAGTTTCGGCCCGTGTGTATGAGAAAATGCCGTAAGATGTGGAAAGATTGTAAAGGAAAAGTGAAGAGGGACCACTGGGTACCAAATGTGGGTGCCCTAGACATTTTGGAAAAAGTCCCGAGAGGTGTCCTCCCAGCTCAGTGGCATGACTTGGTTGCATATTGGTCTACTGAGGGTGTTTCGGTTTGTATATTAATTATTTTGGTGTATATATATTTTCAAGAATATGTGATTTGTTTGAAATTTGAATGAATTGAATGTAGGAGGTGTCAACACGCCATTCTGAGAATCGAGCGTTGCAGGGACCACCTCATAGGCTCGGGATTCGTCACGTGTCTCAGATATGACATGAGGTATATATTATTCATTTTTTAATTTTTTAATTAATATGGTTTTGTGTTTATATTCTTTTAATATACAGTTGTGAGAGCAAGGTGCAGCAACTGATAAAATGTCGGTGTGGATGAGGACTCGTGATCACAATGATCTAGAGGTTGCAGCATTGATAGTAAGTGTCTGTACTTACCAATAATTACATAAATATATATATTAACATATATATATTTATATATATTTAAAAATATCACAGGCTCAATTTGAAGCTGAGTTAGAACATCTGCCAGAGGACCAGCGACAGCTTCCCATGCGACGGGATGAGATCTTTCATCGCATTATCGGTCGGGATGGGCATGGCTATAGTTTGACCTATGGAGTAGGGATTCCTAGTTCTGTAGTGTCACACGTTGCGGTTGTCGGTCCTGTTGTTGCTCATATAACACAGCAGATGTCAGATTTTGAGGCACGACTGCGCGCTTCCGAGGAGGCAAATGCGCAATTGACAGCTGAGGTTAGAGCACAGCGGGAATATGTGCGTCGAGCTGATGGTGCATGGGATTATACGACGCAGGTATATACTGTATTTATTTATTTAATTTAAATTATTTTTGTTATTAAAATATTTATAATGTTTATTTGCTGTAGGCCCCTGGCCCACCCGAAGGAGGTAGCAGTGATGACAACGCGTGACGCATCATATATTCACGAGATATGTTTTTTGTTTTTACTGGTGGGGTTGACATTGATGTACTGTATTTATTCATTTAATTTAAATTAGAAGGTTGTGTACTTATAATTTCTTTCTTTTCTTGTTTATTATATGATAGCTAATATTATCTAAGGCGTGCATTTAAAAACTCTAACCCCTCGCACACCCGTACAGCCCCCCCGCACCCTCGGACAGCCCCCCGCACAACGGTACAACCCCCGCCCCCACCGTACAGCCCCCCCGCACCCTCGTACAACCCCCCGCACCCCTGTACAGCCCCCCGCACCCCCGTACAGCCCCCCGACACCCCCTTACAGCCCCCGCACCCCTGGACAGCCCCCTCGCACCCCAATACATCCCCCTGCACCCACGGACAGCCCCCCGGCACCCCCGTACAGCCCCCCCGCACCCCCGTACAGCCCCCTGCACCCCCGGACAGCCCCCCGCACCCCCGTACAGCCCCCCCCCCCCCCCCCCCGCACCCCCGTACAGCCCCCCCGCACACCCGTACAGCCCCCCGCAACCCCGTACAGCCCCCCCCGGCACCCCCGTACAACCCCCCCGGCACCCCCGTACAGCCCCCCGCACCCCCGGACAGCCCCCCCGCACCCCCGTACAGCCCCCCGCACCCCCTTACAGCCCCCCGCACCCCCGTACAGCCCCCCGCCACCCCCGTACAGCCCCCCGCCACCCCCGTACAGCCCCCCCGGCACCCCCGGACAGCCCCCCCGCACCCCCGGACAGCCCCCCCGCACCCCCGTACAGCCCCCCCGCACCCCCGTACAGCCCCCCCGCACCCCCGTACAGCCCCCCGCACCCCCGTACAGCCCCCCGCACCCCCGTACAGCCCCCCGCAACCCCGTACAGCCCCCCCGCACCCCCGTACAGCCCCCCCGCACCCCCGTACAGCCCCCCCGCACCCCCGTACAACCCCCCCGCACCCCCGTACAGCCCCCCCGACACCCCCGTACAGCCCCCCGCACCCCCGGACAGCCACCCCCCCCCCCCCCCGCACCCCCGTATAGCCCCCCCCCCCCGTACAGCCCCCCGCACCCCCGAACAGCCCCCCGCACCCCCGTACATCCCCCTGCACCCCTGGACAGCCCCCCCGCACCCCCGGACAGCCCCCCCGCACCCCCGTACAGCCACCCCGCACCCCCGTACAGCCCCCCGCACCCCCGTACAGCCCCCCCCCCCCCGCTCCCCCGTACAGACCCCCGCACCCCCGTACAGCCCCCCCGCACCCCCGTACACCCCCCCGCACCCCCGTACACCCCCCCGCACCCCCGTACACCCCCCCCGCCCCCCCGTACAGCCCCCCCCCCCCCCCCCGCACCCCCGAACAGATCTCCGCACCCCTGCATCACCTGAACGACCTCCGAATGCCACGAAACCATACGACAACAGCCGGTGCGTGAATTGTGAAATGATCGGCCAGACGACACGTCATTCGGAGGTTCCGTTTGACCGCGGTGGCCGGAAACGCGTTTCCGGCGCCACAAAACACCAAAACGGCGTGCGACGGTCCAATTCAGAACAAACGTGCTCCGAACGACCTGAAACCGCACGAGAACAATAGAAATATTATTCCTGAGATGCAGGAGGAGGCGGCACGTCCATCGGACGTACGGTGCGCGCGGCACGACTGAATGTGTCGTTTTCAGCAGCGCGGCGCACACTGAAATGCCGCGTTGGGTGGTCAAAACCACCCAAACGACGTCCGAATGCCACGAAACCATACGACAACAGCCGGTGCGTGAATTGTGAAATGGTCGGCCAGACGGAACGTCATTCGGAGGTTCCGTTTGACCGCGGCGGCCGGAAACGCGTTTCCGGCGCCATGAAACACTAAAACGGCGTGCAGCGGTCCAATTCAGAGCAAACGTGCTCCAAACGACCTGAAAACCGCACGAGAAAGATAGAAATATTATTACTGAGATGCAGGAGAAGGAGGCACATCCATCGGACGTGCGGTGCGCGCTGCACGACCGAATGTGTCGTTTTCAGCAGCGCGGCGCGCGCTGAAATGCCATGTTGGGTGGTCAAAACCACTCGAACGACCTCCGAATGCCACAAAACCGTACGACAACAGCCGGTGCGTGAATTTAGAAATGGTCGGCAAGACGGCACGTCATTCGGAGGTGCTGTTTGACCATGGCGGCCGGAAACGCATTTCCGGCGCCATAAAACACCAAAACGGCGTGCGGCGGTCCAATTCGGAGAAAACGTGCTCCGAACGACCTGAAACCGCACGAGAATGATAGAAATATTATTCCTGAGATGCAGGAGGAGGAGGCACATCCATCGGACATGCGGTGCGCGCGACACAACCGAATGTGTCGTTTTCAGCAGCGCGACGCGCGCTGAAATGGCGCGTTGGGGGGTCAAAAGCACCCGAACGACCTCCGAATGCCACGAAACCGTACGACAACAGCCGGTGCGTGAATTGTGAAATGGTTGGCCAGACTCTACGTCATTCGGAGGTGCCGTTTGACCGCGGCGGCCGAAAACGCATTTCCGGCGCCATAAAACACCAAAACGGCGTGCAACGGTCCAATTCGGAGCAAACGTGATCCGAACGACCTGAAACCGCACGAGAACGACAGAAATATTATTCCTGAGATGCAGGAGGAGGCGGCACGTCCATCGGACGTGCGGTGCGCGCGGCACGACCAAATGTGTCGTTTTCAGCAGCGCGGCTCGCGCAGAAATGTCTCGTTGGGTGGTCAAAACCACCCGAACGACGTCCGAATGCCACGAAACCGTACGACAAAAGTCGGTGTGTGAATTGGGAAATGGTCGGCCAGAAGGCACGTCATTCAGAGGTCCCGTTTGACTGCGGCGGCCGGAAACGCGTTTCCGGCGCCATAAAACACCAAAACGGCGTGCGGCGGTCCAATTCAGAGAAAACGTGCTCCGAACGACCTAAAACCACAGGAGAACGATATAAATATTATTCCTGAGATGCAAGAGGAGGCGGCACGTCCATCGGACGTGCGGTGCGCACGGCATGACCGAATGTGTCGTTTTCAGCAGCGCGGCGCGCGCTGAAATTGCGCGTCGGGGGGTCAAAACCAACCGAACGAACTCCGAATGCCACGAAACCGTACGACAACAGCCGGTGTGTGAATTGTGAAATGGTCGGCCAGACAGCACGTCATTCGGAGGTGCCGTTTGACCGCGGCGGCAGGAAACGCGTCCATCAAACGTGCGGTGCGCGCGGCACGACCGAATGTGTCATTTTCAGCAGCGCGGCGCGCGCTGAAATGGCGCGTTGGGGGGTCAAAACCACCCGAACGACCACCGAATGCCACGAAACCATACGACAACAGCCGGTGCGTGAATTGTGAAATGGTCGGCAAGACGGAACGTCATTCGGAGGTGCCGTTTGACCGCGGCGGCCAGAAACGCGTTTCCGGCGCCATAAAACACCAAAACGGCATGCGGCGGTCCAATTCGGAGAAAACGTGCTCTGAACGTCCTGAAACCACACGAGAACGATAAAAATATTATTCCTGAGATGCAGGAGGAGGCGGCACGTCCATCGGACGTGCGGTGCGTGCGGCACGACCGAATGTGTCGTTTTCAGCAGCGCGACGCGCGCTGAAATGCCGCGTTGGGTGGTCAAAACCATCCAAACGACGTCCGAATGCCACGAAACCGTACGACAACAGCCGGTGCGTGAATTGTGAAATGTTCAGCTAGACGGCACGTCATTCGGAGGTGTCGTTTGACCGTGGCGGCCGGAAATGCGTTTCCGGCGTGATAAAACACCAAAACGGCGTGCGACGGTTCAATTCGGAGGAAACATGCTCCAAACGACCTAAAACCGCACGAGAACGATAGAAATATTATTCCTGAGATGCAGGAGGAGGTGACACGTCCATCGAACGTGCGGTGCGCGCGGCACGACCGAAGGTGTCGTTTTCAGCAGCGCGACGCGCGCTGAAATGACGCGTTGGGGGGGGTCAAAACCACCCGAACGACCTCCGAATGCCATGAAACCGTATGACAACAGCCGGTGTGTGAATTGTGAAATGGTCGGTCATACGGCACGTCATTCAGAGGTGCCGTTTGTCCGTGGAGGCTGAAAAAGTGTTTCCGGCGCCATAAAACACCAAAACGGCGTGCGACGGTCTAATTCGGAGAAAACGTGCTCCGAACGACCTGAAACTGCACGAGAATGATAGAAATATTATTCCTGAGATGCAGGAGGAGGCGGAACGTACATCGGACATGCGGTGCGCGCGGCACGACCGAATGTGTTGTTTTCAGCAGCGCATCGCGTGCTGAAATGCCGCGTTGGGTGGTCAATACCACCCGAACGACGTCCGAATGCCACGAAACCGTACGACAACAGCCGGTGCGTGAATTGTGAAATGGTCGGTTAGACGACACATCATTCGGAGGTTCTGTTTGACCGCGGCGGCCAGAAATGCGTTTCCGGTGCCATAAAACACCAAAACAGCATGCAGCGGTCCAATTCAGAGCAAACGTGCTCCGAACGACCTGAAACCGCACGAGAACGATAGAAATATTTTTCCTGAGATGCATAAGGAGGCGGCACGTCCATCGGACGTGCGGTGTGCGCGGCACAACCGAATATGTCGTTTTCAGCAGCGCGGTGCGCGCTGAAATTGCGCGTCGGGGGGTCAAAACCACCCGAACAACCTCCGAATGCCAAGAAACCATACGACAACAGCCGATGCGTGAATTGTGAAATGGTCGGCTAGACGGCACATCATTCGGAGGTTCCGTTTGACCGCGGCGGCCGGAAACGCGTTTCCGGCGCCATAAAACACCAAAACGGCGTGCGGTGGTCCAATTCGGAGCAAACGTGCTCCAAACGACCTGAAACCGCACTAGAACGATAGAAATATTATTCCTGAGATACATGAGGAGGCATCACGTCAATCGGACGTGCGATGCGTGCGGCACGACTGAATGTGTCGTTTTCAGCAGCGCGACGCGCGCTGAAATGCCGCATTGGGCGGTCAAAACCACCCGAACGACCTCCGAATGCCACAAAACCGTATGACAACATCCGGTGCGTGAATTGTGAAATGGTCGGCCAGAAGGCATGTCATTCGGAGGTGCCGTTTGACCGCGGCGGCCGGATACGCGTTTCCGGCGCCATAAAACACCAAAAACGGCGCGCGGCACGACCGAATGTGTCGTTTTCAGCAGCGCGGCGCGCACTGAAATGCCGCGTTGGGTGGTCAAAACCACCTGAACGACGTCCGAATGCCACGAAACCGTACGACAACAGCCGGTGCGTGAATTCTGAAATGTTCAGATAGACGGCACGTCATTCGGAGGTGCCGTTTGACCGCGGAGGCCGGAAACGCATTTCCGGCGCCTTAAAACACCAAAACGGCATGCGGCGGTCCAATTCGGAGCAAACGTGCTCCGAACGACCTGAAACCACATGAGAACGATAGAAATATTATTCCTGAGATGCAGGGGGAGGCGGCATGTCCATCGGACATGTGGTGCGCGCAGCACGTCCGAATGTGTCGTTTTCAGCAGTTCGGCGCGCGCTGAAATGGCGCGTTGGGGGGTCAAAACCACCCGAACGACCTCCGAATGTCACGAAACCGCATGACGACATCCGTTGCATGAATTGTGAAATGGTCGGGCAGACGTCACGTCAATCGGAGGTTCCATTTGACCGCGGTGGCCGGAAACGCATTTCCGGAGTCACAAAACACCAAAACGGCGTGCGGCGGAGGAATTCGGAGAAAACGTGCTCCGAACGACCTGAAACCGCACGAGAACGATAGGAATATTATTTCTGAGATGCATGAGGAGGCATCACATCAATCGGACATGCGGTGCGCTCGACACGACCGAATGCGTCGTTTTCAGCAGCTCGGTCCACGCTGAAATGGTGCGTTGGGGTGTCAAAACCACCCGAACGACCTCTGAATGCCACAAAACCGCATGAAAAAATCCGTTGCGTGAATTGTGAAATGGTTGGGCAGACGGCACGTCAATCAGAGGTGCCGTTTGACCGCAGCGGCCGAAAACACGTTTCCAGAGTCACAAACCACCAAAACGGCGTGCGGCGGTCGAATTCGGAGAAAACGTGCTCCGAATGACCTGAAACAGCACGAGAACGATAGGAATATTATTCCTGAGATGCAGGAGGAGGCGGCACGTCCATCGGACGTGCGGTTCCCGCGGCACGACCGAATACATCGTTTTCAGCAGCTCGGCGCGCGCTGAAATGACGCGTTGGTGGGTCAAAACAACCCGAACGACCTCCGAATGCCACGAAACCGCACGACAACATCCGATGCGTGAATTGTGAAATTAACGGTCAGACGACACATCAATCGGAGGTTCCGTTTGACCGCGGCGGCCAGAAACGCGTTTCCGGAGCCATAAAATACCAAAACGGTGTGCAGCAGTCCAATTCAGAGCAAACGTGCTCCGAAAAACCTAAAACTGTACGAGAATGATAGGAATATTATTCCTGATATGCAGGAGGAGGCGGCACGTCCATTGGACGTGCGGTCCACGCGGCATGACCGAATGCGTTGTTTTCAGCAGCTCAGCGCGCGCTGAAATGGCGCATTGGGGGGTCAAAACCACCCGAACGACCTCTGAATTCCACGAAACCGCATGAAAACATCTGTTGCATGCATTGTGAAATGGTCAGACAGATGGCACGTCAATCGGAGGTGTCGTTTGACCGCGGTGGTCGAATTCAGAGCAAAATGTGCTCCGAACGACCTGAAACCGCACGAGAACGATAGGAATATTATTCCTGAGATGCAAGAGGAGGCGGAACGTCCATCGGACGTGCGGTGCGCGCGGCACGACCGAATGCGTCGTTTTCAGCAGCTCTGCGCGCGCTGAAATGGCACGTTGGGGGGTCAAAACCACCCGAACGACCTCCGAATGCCACAAAACCGCACGAAAACATCCGTTGCGTGAATTGTGAAATGGTCGGACAGACGACACGTCAATCGGAGGTGCCGTTTGACCGCGGCGGCCGGAAACGCGTTTCCGGAGTCATAAAACACCAAAACGGCGTGCGACGGTCGAATTCGGAGCAAACGTGCTCCGAAAAACCTGAAATGATATCATTTCTTAAATCGGGGGTTTTAAATTATTATAGCACAATGATTCTATATTATACATATATTTAATATTATATATATTAAAACATTTAATATATATATATATATATTTAAAATATTGTATTTAATAGTATATATGTGAATATTTTTTTTAATATGTATATATATATATTTATTTCAGTGGAAATTTTTTTTAAAAAAAAATTCACTATAGCGACCGCCATTGGCGGTCGCTAATGGTGGTTTTTTAGTAGTGTAATCTCAATTTAATGACTAGGGGATAATTGTAATATTAATTGTATTTAGTAAAATTCAGTCTTACATGTAACACAAGCCATCGAAGAAACTCATTTCGTGAAACACATGATAAAATAAATATTATGTGCATTGAAATACATATAATATATGGAATATATTTATAATATAAAATATACTATAAATCCTTGGGATATTTTATTCCCATTCACACTTGGTGTTACAAGTTATACACGCTATTAAATACAATTTCATTGTTTTAGAATTTTGGGGTTTTACATTGGGGAAACCTTGGGAGGGATCTATAGAAGGAACAATAGAGTAATGTCATGATCTAAGAGTTTTTAATGAATAAGAATGGGACTATTGGTTGGTTTATATAGAAAAATATAATATAAATATTTATTAACTTCCAAATTTAGGTTTTAGACTATATATGAATAAGTAATCAAAACCACAAACCTTCCCATGGTTTTCACCGATTATTTCTTCCAAATTAAAGTGTATTTAATTATTTTAATATTTTATAAATTGATATCATTATTATAATACCATTGTTAATGTGGAAGTAAGTCATTGTTTTAGAAAGAATTGACTTTAAAACCTTAAAATTTAATAACAGTTTTGGTGGATTCATTAATGATTTTTAAAATTAATCTAATAATATCAAAAATACATTATCTTAAATGGGAAATATATATTTAGTGATTTATACCATTTAAGTAATATATTTAATCACTTTTGGGTCATTATGATATTATAATACACACCATATATTTATACCATATTTAATCTAGACCCCAAAAAATCAATTGTCTCTTAGAATTATGAAAAAATAATCTTTTGAAAATTTTGATGTGATGATTTCAAAAATAATATTCATTTTATCCAAAAAATCTTCTTGGTATTACACTTTTAAATAAAAAATCCATATTTATTGAAAAATACCATGTTTTGTTTACAATAAACGTTTTTTGACCCTTGTAAAAATTATTTTTGACTTCATAAAATTGTATTGTCATTGATATTTAATGAAAATTATTAATAAGGTTTTATTAAAGTATCATTTATTATAAGAATTATAGGAATCATTAAAATAGTGTGTCTTGATTGAAACTATACATTTCCCCAAAATAAAATTTTTGTTTCATCGTATCAAAATGTAATTTTTATCAAACACATTAATTAATCATTTAGAAATTAATAATAATAATAATAATAATAACAATAATAAAGGTGTAATATAATCATTATTTTAGAAATATATAAAAATTAATACTACTAGATTCTATATACATATCGCTTTATTATACCAGTAAATGCTCTCAGAGTAAGGTGTATGATCCTGAGATTTTTGTGGGGGTGGTTTAGTTAACATCGTTTAGGTTGTGATATCGATGATATTGAACTTATCCCATATAAGCTTTCACTCATGATATAATTGTTGAATCTTAGCTTTGACATACTCAAGGGTAAATCCCTACGATGCTATCTCTCTTGTAAGCTCTTATAAATGAGATTTATAGGTACAATCCTTCTAGTGGTGTCCATCGGTTCTTCCATATATGTAAATTAGTATTTATCATAAACCATTTTGTATATTACTAATATGATAGCTGTTAAAAACTATATTTTAAATGGTTATGAATCTTAATGGTATTTTAAATTAGACATGATATAATATTCTAAAATAACCACAGTAGTCATGTGTGTTTTCTATTACTAAATTAATTTAAAATGTATCTACTCATTTTAAAAAATAATTTCATATATAAAGGTTCAGGTTGTTACATTATTCCCCCTTTAGAAATTTCACCCTTGAAATTTTCATTTCAAACACTAAAATGGAGGATGGTACTTCTGTTTCATTACCTCTTTCAGTTCCCAAGTATCTTCCCCAAATGTGTGGTTCTTCCAAAATACTTTGAATAGGTGATATTCTTTGTTTCATATAATATTTTCTCCATGATCTAATATATTCACCATCTACTCCTTGTATGAATTATTGTTCTCCAATAGTACCACCTCTATATTCAATACATGTGAGTGTTTTGGTGTGTAGTTTATCAAGTGGGATAGATGTAATATATAATGTACTTGAGATAGGTTATATGAGAGTTCTAGTTGACATAAAACTACTTCGATGCAACTAAGGATCTCAAAGGGGACAATGTATCTAGGACTAAGGCTTCCCTTCTTCTTAGTCCTCATTAACTTATTCAATAGTGACATATGCAGGGACACCTTATCTCTAACCTTAAACTATAAGTCTCATTGATAATTATATGCCTAACTTTTCTATTGGATTTGAGAATATTTCATATGACAATGAATGATTTAAAACTTCTCTATTATCTATTGGATAAGATCAAGTACCATTAGCTTCCACTCTCCAACTTCATCCTAGCATTTTGAAGTCTAAAACCTCTTCCTATAAAGAGCTTCATGATGCTCCATTTGAATGATATAATAGAAAAATTTTTAATATGAGAAATATACTAGGGGATGGTTCTGGTTCCAACATCCTTAGAAGTACAAGGCACATGGTCACAACATATCCTCCATCATTTTAGTGGTATTTTCCAACTGAACATCCATCTAAGGGTGTTATAAAATGTTAAAATGTAGTTCTATATCCAAATCTTGTGGAGTGATTCTCCAAAACATTTCTGAAAACCTTGGATCTCAATAAAATACAATATTTTCTGGAAGAATCTTCCCACATACGCCAATAGGAGAAGAGTCAAACACCTAGATTGAAATGATTTCACTACTTGGATCCTCAATCTTGAAACTTCATATTTCATTTCTTATCACCATAGCCATGTGACCATTCTCCAAACTCCATCTCCAATTTGAGAGCACACCAAACAACTTCTTCATAACTCCCAAAGTCTCGAATTGCAAGAACCTTTCAAAGGTGTGGTTTTAATCCTCTAAAGAATCTATCAATTTTGCTATCATTTTTGATAACAACACCTGAGGCATTCCTTGCAAGACTAGTGAAATTTGCTTCATAGGTTGTGACAGATTATCCTTATTTTTTCTTGAGCTCTATGAATTCTCTCTCCATATTCGTACGAAGAGTTCGTGGGAAATACTTATTGAGAAACATTATCTTAAAGTCTTGTCATTCCATCTCTTCAATTTCCTCATTTGGCTTGGTGTTCTTAATAAAATCCCACCATTGATCAGATTCTTTATCTAGACGATAAAAGACTATGGTCACCTTCTCCGTCTCAGAACAATGAAGAATATAAAAGATCTTCTCCATGTAGTTGACCCACTATTCCGCAACTGGTCTGTTGGAAGATCCACAAAACGTCGGTGGTAGTTGCCGCATAAAACATTAGATAGCCAGTTTCTCCCTCTTTGGTGAAGGAGGACGTTACCCATTATTATTGTTATTGTTCATAACCTAAGATAATTGGTTAAGCACTTCCATGAAGTTCTGAACTCCACCTCCCAAATCATTGGGGATGTTGTTCGGGCAATCGTTGCATTGGCCCTCGCAAGAGTTGTTGGCCTGATTTCTCCGGGTTCCCACCATTTTCTAAAATAGAAAAGGTTAGAACAAAACATATATAAAAAAGTCATGAACAACTTATTTATTTAAACAATTTATACCAAAAAACATAGCATATGTGATCCCTATGTAAATATTCTTGTGTGCATATTTGTACTTAGTCTCATACTAGAGGTTTTTCTCTAGGGTTCACTAATCCTATTTCCCAAATTAACTAAACCTTTCCTCTGATACCAAATATAGAAACACAAAATTTTCTTATATTACCATTACATTATTTTAGGATAAAAAAAATAATATTATTACAAATAGAAAATCCAAAGGTTTAGTGTCTTGGTTAAACTAGGACCATACATAGCGATTACAACATCAAGAATAAACATTTATTTAATTTCTTCTTTTCTAGCTTCTTATTGGCACTTGTACTCTCTTTAATACATGTGGCCACCTGAGGATATACACCAAAAGGTGTGAGATAAAATCCTAGTAAAAGGATAGATAATAAAAGTATAGCATGGGGTGAGCATAATCATAACATGGGAAAAATATCATGAACATGAGAGGAAGCATAAATATAAGACTTGAAATGTGGAAACGAAGAAAAATGAAACATCATGTCTTAGTGGTTAACTACCACACATACTTGTGAACCAAGATATCAACTTTTTCACTCATAATTTCACATTTACTCATGAGATTCATCACTTTACCCAATGCATTGTAGCGTTGTATAATTCTGGGCACACCTGTCACATTCAAACATTCATATTGCGCTATATAATTCCGAGCGCACCCGTCACATGATAACATTATAATTATCATGCTTGATGCCTAGAAATATATAAAAAGTAAACATAACTAACCCATGGAAAGTAATGGGTTACATATCATAATAACACATTCATAAACTTTTGGTTCCCAAAATAAAGAGGGAATAACATACATGTTACAAGAACCGTCCACTTTGAGAGAGAAGTAAAAGATGCGTTTTTAAAAGAAGAGTTCTTTTAGAAAAAAATTTGTTTGACATAAAAATAAGTGAAAAACATGTATATACTAGAAAAGTAAAAAAAATTATTAACAAATGATCTTTAAGGAGTAACCATATCAAAAAAATGGAGTGAAAGAAGGATAATCTGAATGATGAAAGTTGGGTTTGAGAATTTCCCCTTACCTTGTATCTGAATGCTTCCTTCTCTTTAATGTCCTATATAATGACATTATATTCATTAATTAGAAATAAATAAACTTTTGTACATTAATATGGTTCATTATGTCTTCATTAAGTGATTTTATATTACTTTGTATGAGTTATAGTGTCTTAAAACATTGTTCGAGAATGTTTATTTTTATGGTTTTCTTGAGTGGTTCACTTGTATTCTTAAATTGAAGCTTGGGTAGAACATGGGTAAACATCCAGAACTGATATTAAATGTTATTAATGATATTACAGTATATTTAATGATCTTATAATGAATCATATTATATCTATGTGGTTGAATAATTATATAAGAATTAAATGATAATTATTTGGGTTAATTTGGGTGGTTTTTTTGATCACAACAAACTTGTTTTAATTTATCACTTCGTAATATGGCCATAAGTTTTTTCCAGAACTTTAAATAGGTGGTAATACATATAAACCTTTCTCTTGAAACCATAAAAATTGTTTCCTGGCCAGATCTGAAAGTATAAATGGAAGAATAAAACTTTTCATTCTTGAAGGTGATAAATTAACACCACACGAACAACGTTCTCCTTAATAAAATAAAAGGAAGAGGGGAATGGGGTTGGATGATATAATATACAATTTGCATAATAACATTCCAGTACATGTATAATACTAGAGTTAAAATACCATTTGGATGAAGATATATGGGGAGAGATCAATAAATTAACTTGAACTTTAAAGGAAATTAAAGGAGAAGAGGGAGATAAATTACCTCTTAAATCTTCCTCTTGAGATCCTCCTTAAGGAAGCTAGGATTGGTCTTTTGATGAGACCAGTAACTCTTGAAAATGGGAGAGGGGATAAGGAGTATGTTTGGGCAGAGTTTAGATAAGACTTGGAGCTTGAGAGGTGTGAGGAAATGAGGGTGTGAAGGGTGTTTTTTACAGTGGAGGGGAGAGGGGTTTCCTTAATATAAAATTCATTTGTTTATTAATTTCCCCTAAGACAAGGAATATTGAGTCTTGAATGACCAATAATAGTAATTGTATCATGTGATCCCGAACCAAGTGGGATTACATTAGCAAAACATCACACATGACTCTATAATTATCTTATTTAGCTTATTTTTGTAAATTACGGTATTTCATTATTCATAAAAAATTCAAGTATTTCAGAAAAATACCAAAAATTTACCCCAACCATTTTTCAACATGTAGAATCAAAAAAGTAAGTCCATTTTTCAGAAATAATTTTCTAAATATTATTAATTAAATAATTAATTAAAATCATAATTTACTTAAAAAAACAGTTTTTAAAATTCAAACTGATTTTATAGTGCTTTCAAAAATTACATAGGGTATTATAATATTATCTATAAACTATAAGAAATTGATTTGGTAATTAATGAACATATTTTAAAAAATAATTTTTCTTTTAAATTAATTAATTAATTATAATTAATTTTTATGACATACAAAATACCAAAACGTTTACAAAGGTCAAATTGTCACTTTCCAAGAAGTCTAAATGTTATTTAATTATTCATGGGTAAGGTTACTATTATTTTGGATGATTTACTATTCATAAGAGTCATATTACTATTCATAAGGGTATGTTACTATTCATAAGGGTAGGTTACTATTCATAAGGGTCGGTTACTATTCACCAAAAATTATTTTTGTTTTATTAGACACCAAAAATCATCTTGAACACAACTGTGCATGTTAGATTTTCAAAATTCCAAACACAGAAGTGAAAAAATTATGTTTAAAGGTCACTTATCACTTAGTAGTTCATTATGTTGTGTTTTCATGGGATTTTATGACATATTTATAAGAAGAGAATTTTTTATTGAAAAACTTTGAGTCGTTACATTCTTCCCCCATTATGAAATTTTACCCTCGAAATTTCACTTTACACAAACAGGTGAGGGTACTTCTCATTCATTGCCTTTTCTGGTTCCCATGTTGCTTCCTCAAACTTATGGTTTCTCCAGGACACTTTGAAAATATGGGTTGTCTTGTTGCGTATAACCTTATCTCTTCAATCCAAAATCTTAACCGACCTTTCGTCATAGTAAATATCATCTTCCAACTGTACCACCTCTGAGTTTAGTACATGTGAGGGGTCCGGTATGTACTTCCTCAGGAGTGATACATGAAACACATCATGAAATTGAGCCATATTCGGTGGAAGTACAAGCCGATAAGCCATAGATCCTATGTGGTCAAGGATCTCAAAGGGGACAATATACCTTGGTCTTAGCTTCCCTTTCTTCTCGAATCGCATGACTCTCTTCCATGGAGATATTCAAAGGAAGACTTTATCTCCAACGTTGAACTCCAAGTCCCTATGACGGTTGTCAGAATAGATATTTTTTCAACTTTGATCAGCCTTGATGTGTTTCTGGATGACTTGAACCTTCTCTATCATCTCTTAAACAAGATCGGGTCTAGGTAACTTTCTTTCTCCAACTTCATCCCAACAGGTTGGAGTTATACATCGCTTTCCATACAAAGCTTCATATGGAGCCATCTAAATACTCAAGTGGAAGCTATTGTTGTATGAGAACTCAACCAATGGGAGATGTTGATCCCATCCACCTTTGAATTCTAGAGAGCATGCTCTAAGCATATCTTCAAGCATCTAAATAGTCCTTTCAGATTGGCCATCAATTTGCTGGTGATAGGCCGTGTTGAAATTAAATTCAGTACTCAAAGCATGTTGAAGGCTTCTCTATAATTTAGATGTGAACCTTGGATCACGGTCAGAGATAATTGAGAGTGGAACACTGTGCAGTCTTACCACTTCCTTCACATATATCTTTGTAAGTTGTTCGAGTGAGAGGTCTTCTCGAATAGCGATAAAATGGTAAGTCTTGGTGAGTCGGTCAACCACAACCCATATCGCATTATTTACCTTTGACATCTTTGGGAGACCCGTGACAAAGTCCATAGTGACATTTTACTATTTCCACATGGGTATAGGCAATGGCTGCATCATACCTTTGGACTTTTGCCGCCCAGCTTTAACTTTCTTTCATACCAAGCACCTTGATATATATTTCGCAATATCCTTCTTCATGTTATCCCAACAGAAGTGTTCTCAGAGATAACGATACATCTTGGTACTCCCAGGACGAATAGAGAATGTTGAGCTATGTGAATTGTCCAATAGCTCCTTCTTTATCCCGGGTGATGAAGGCACAAAAAGCCATGTTCCAAACTGAATCACAACATCATCATCTATATGGAACTCCTACAGCTTCCCTTCCTTTACTACATTCACCATCTTTTGTATCTCCACATCATCCCTTTGTGGTTCATTAATATTCTCCTAGATGGATGGTTGCACAATCATTTGGGCAAGGTAGGATGTATCCTCTGCCCTTATGATTTCCAAATCCATTCTTTTCATTTCCAAGAAGATAGGATCTTTCTCAATCCACATCATGGATAGAGTAGCAGGTTCTTTTCTGCTTAGTGCATCAGCTACCTTGTTCGCCTTTCCAGGATAATAGTGAATAGAGCAATCATAATCCTTGATTAGCTCTAACCATCTCATTTGATGCATGTTGAGATCCTTTTGTGTTAATATATAATTTAGGATCTTGTGGTCACTGTATATGTCACACTTCTCACCATAAAGGTAGTGCTGCCAGATTTTCAAGGAAAAAATCATGGCTGACATCTCTAGATCATGCCTCGGGTAGTTCTACCCATGGATCTTCACCTTCCGTGAGGCATAGGCTATCACATTATCATTTTTCATGATTACGCAACCCAAGCCTTTATTTGAATCATAACTGTATATCACAACACTTTCTCCACTTTTCGGTAGTGTGAGTACAGGTGCAGTGATCAACCTTCTCTTTAGCTCCTTGAAGCTTCCCTCACATTCTTCTGTCCAGACATACTTTACCCCTTTCCTTGTTAACTTAGTTAGCGGGCTTGACAATCATGAGAAGTTTCTCACAAAATGTTAGTAGTACCCAGCTAATCCAATAAAACTATGGATTTCAGTGACACTAGAGGGATGGGGCCATTCTTCAATCGCCTTTGTCATTGAAGGATCCACAAAAATTCCCGCACTTATGATCAAATGTCCCAAGAACGTGACTTGATTCATCCAAAAGTCACACTTGATGAACTTGGCGTACAAATTATCCTTTCTTAAGGTTTCCAAGACAAGTATTAGATGTTCTTCATGTTCCTCCTTTATCATGGAGTAGATGATAATATCATCAATAAACACTACCACAAATTTTTCGAGGTAATGTCTAAAGACTCTATTCATCAAATCCATGAAGATCTCAGGGGCATTAGTAAGTCCGAAGGGAATCACCAAAAAATCATAGTGCCTATACCTTGTTCGGAAGGAAGTCTTCTGAATGTATTCCTTCTTCACCTTTACCTGATGATATCCAGAATGAAGATACACCTTTGAGAAGTATTGATCTCTTCTTAACTGATCGAACAAGTCATCAATCCTTGAAAGAGGATACTTTTTCTTTATGGTGATCTTGTTGAGTTCCCTATAACCGATACACATCCGCATTATTCTATCCTTCTTCTTCACAAAGAGAACTGGCGCACCCCAAGGCGATGCACTAGGGTGTATAAACCCTTTGTCCATATGCTATTGCAGCTGCTTCTTTAACTCCTCCAGTTTGATAGGAGAAATCCTATAGGGACACTTCAAGATAAGAGTAGCTCCAGGTATGAGTTCAATTGAGAACTCTACCTCATGATCTGGGGTAATTATTGGTAACTCTTTGGGAAATACATCGCCGTATTCCCTCACGATGGGCATTTCCTCAAGGTTGGAACTTTCCTTCGGCTCAACCATTTGGGAGAGGTATTCTTCTTTGCAGGGAATCAACACCCAAACCATTGAAGGATTTTTCAAAGGAGATTAATGATCTTCCTTGCATTTGTAGAGGATCATTGGATGGTTCTGAATATGAAAGGATATTTACTTTTCCTGATAGTTGATATGTGCTCTATATAATGAGAGCCAATCCATTCCCATTATAGCATCAATTCCACCAAGGGAAGTATTACGAGATTTTCCAGAAGAATCTTCCCACATACGCCAATTGGAGAGGAGTCAAACACCTGTGTTGCAACGATTTGACCACTTTGTGTTTTTACATATATCTCTACTTCAAGGTTTCTAGGCTTAGATTCTATAGTTCTAGAAAACTTGCAAGATATAAAGGAATTCATAGAACCAGAATCAAATAAGGCCTTTTCCATTCTTGAGTGAATAGGAAGTCTACCTTCTAAAACTTAATTATCTTGCTCCACTTCCACAGTAGTGATGGAATAAGCCTTCCGTTTTTTACTTTTCCTTTAGTGGATGATAATGCTGATTATCCTCGAGAACTCGAGGTGTAGTGCACTGGTTTTCATAGTGCCCTAGCTCCCTACAGTTGTAGCATAGAACCATGAGTGGTTATCTTCTTTCATCAGCTACATTATTCTTTCTTTTTGTGTCTTTTAAACACTCTTGAGCATGATGTACTTATTTCCCACACTTTAAGAACTTCCCCATCCATTTGAGGTAGTTCCCATGGTGCAACTTCCCAAAATTTTGGCATGTGGGTCGTTGAGTTTTCTTCCCACTTTTGTCATTGGATCCTCCAACTTGAAACTCCATCTTTCATTTCTTATCATCATAGCTCGGGGACCATTCTCCAAACTCCATCTCCACTTTGAGAGCACAACGAAAAACTTCTTCATAACTTCCAAAGTCTTGAATTGCAAGATCCTTTCAAAGGTGTGGTTTTAATCCATTAAAGAATCTATCAATTTTTCTATCATTGTTGATAACAAAACCTGAGGCGTACCTTGAAAGCCTAGTGAAATTCACTTCATAGGTTGTGACAGATTCTCCTTATTTTTGCTTGAGCTCTATGAATTCTCTCTCCATATTCGTATGAAGATTTCATGGGAAATACTTATTGAGAAGCTTTATCTTAAAGTCTTCCCATTCCATCTCTTCAATTTTCTCCCTTGGCTTGGTGTTCTTAATCAAAGCCCACCATTGATCAGATTCTTTATGTAGACGATAAATGGCTAGGGTCACCTTATTCGTCTCAGAACAGTGAAGAATAGAACATATATTCTCCATGTAGTTGACCCACTGTTTTGCAACTGGTCTGTTGGAAGATCCACAAAATGTCGGTGGTCGTTGCCGCACAAAACATTCGATAGCCAGCTTCTCCCTCTTTGGTGAAGGAGGATGTTACCCATTATTATTGTTATTGTTCATAACCTAAGATAATTGGTTAAGTACTACCATGAATTTCTGAACTCCACCTCCCAAATCATTGGGGATGTTGTTTGGGAAATCATTGCATTGGCCCTCACAAGAGTTATTGGCCTGATTTCTCCTGGTTCCCACCATTTTCTAAAATAGAAAAGGTTAGAACAAAAAATAAGTAAAAAAGTCATAAATAACTTATTTATTTAAACAATTTACACCAAAAACATAACTTATGGTATCCCTATATAAATATTCATGTTTACATATTTGTACTTAGTCTCATACTAGATCTTTTTCTCTAGCGTTCCCTAATCCTAATTCCCAAATTAACTAAACCTTTCCTCTGATACCAAATACAGCAACCCAAACTTTTCTCATATTACTATTACATTATTTTAGGATAAACAACATAATAGTATTACAAATAAATGATCCAAAGGTTTAGTGTCTTGGGTAAACTAGGACCATACATAGCGATTACAACATCAAGAATAAACATTTATTTAATTTCTTCTTCTCTAGCTTCTTATTTGCACTTTTCCTCTCTTTAATACATGTGGCCACCTGAGGATATACACCAAAAGGGGTGAGATAAAATCCTAGTAATAGGATAGATAATAACAATATAGCATGGGGTGAGCATAATCATAACATGGGAAAAATATCCTGAACATGAGAGGAAACATAAATATAAGACTTGAAACGTGGCAAAGCATAAAAATAAAACATCATGTCTTAGTGGTTAACTACACCACATACTTGTGAACCTAGATAGCATCTTGTTCACTCATAATTTCACATTTAATTATGAGATTACTCACTTTACCCAATTTATTTGAGCGTTGTATAATTCCGGGTGCACCCGTCACATTCAAACATTCATATTGTGATATATAATTCCGAGCGCACCTGTCACATCATAAAATTATCATTATCATGCTTTAAACCTAGAAATATATAAAAAGTAAACATAACTAACCCATGGAAAGGAATGGGTCACATATAATTATAAAACATTCATAAAATTTGGTTTTCTCAAAAGAAAGAGGGAATAACATACATGTTACAAGAATCGTCCACTTTGAGAGAGAAGTAAAGGTGCGTTTTTAAAAGAAGAGTTCTTTTGGAAAATTTTTTTTGACATAAAAACCAGTGAAAAACATGTATATACAAGAAAATTAAAGACAATTATGAACAAATGATCTTTAAGGAGTAACAATATCAAAAAAATGGAGTGAAGTAAGGATAACCTGAAGGATGAAAGTTGGGTTCGAGAATTTCCCCTTACCTTATATCCGAATGCTTCCTTCTCTTTAATGTCCTATATAATGACATTATATTCATTAATTAGAAATACAGAACCTTTTTTACATTAATAAGGTTTATTATGGTTTCATTAAGTGATTTTATGTGCCTTTGGATGAGTTATAGAGTTTTAAAACATTGTTCAAGAATGTTTGTTTTTATGGTTTTCTTGAGTGGTTCACTTGTATTCTTAAATTGAAGCTTGGTTAGAACATGGGTAAAAATAAAAAACTGATATTACATGTTATTAATTATATTACAGGATTTTTAATGATATTATAATGAATCATATTATATCTATGTGGATGAATCATTAGATAATAATTAAATGATATTTATTTGGGTTAATTTGGGTGGTTTTTTTGATCACAACGAACTTGTTTTAATTTATCACTTAGTAATATGGCCATAAGTTATTTAAATAACATTAAATAGGAGATAATACATATAAAATGTTCTTTTTAAACCATAAATATGGTCTCATGACCAGATCTGAAGGTAGAAATGGAAGAAGAAAACTTGTCATTCTTGAAGGTGATAAATTAACACCTCACAAACAACGTTCTCCTTAGTAAAATAAAAGGAAGATGGAAAGGGGGTTGGATGATATAATATCCCATTTTAATCATAAAATTACATTACATTTATAATACTAGAGTTAATATACCATTTGGATGAAGATATATGGGGAGATATCAAGAAATGAACTTGAACATGAAAGGAAATTAAAGGAGAAGAGGGAGAGAAATTACCTCTTAAATCTTCCTCTTGAGATCGTCCTTAAGGAAGATAGGATTGGTCTTTTGATGAGACCAGAATATCTTGAACAAAATATAAGGGATAGGGAGGATGTTTGGTCAGAGTTATGATAAGGCTTGGAGCTTGAGAGGTGTGAGGAAATGTGGGTGTGAATGGTGGTTTTTATAGTGGAGGGGAGAGGGGTTTCCTTAATATAAAATTCATTAGTTTATTAATTTCTCCTAAGACAAGGAATACTGAGTCCTGAATGAAAAAGAATAGTAATTTTATCTTGTGATCCCGAACAAAGTGAGATTACATCATCAAAAAATCACACATGACTCTATAATTAGCTTATTTAGCTTATTTTATTAAATTACGGTATTTCAATTTCATAAAAAAATCAAGTATTTCAGAAAAATACCAAAAATTTACCCCAACCATTTTTTGATGCGTAGAATCAAAAAATTAAGTAAATTTTTAAAAAATAATTTTCTAAATATGATTAATTTAATATTTAATTAAAATTATAATTTACTTAAAAAAACAATTTTGAAAAATTAAAACTGATTATATAGTGCTTTCAAAAATTACGTAGGGTCTTATAATATTATCTAAAAACTATAAGACATTGATTGGGTAATTAATGAACATATTTTTAAAAAATAATTTTTATTTTAAATTAATTAATTAATTATAATTAATTATTTATGACTTACAAAATACCAAAATGTTTACAAAGGTCAAATTGTCACTTTCTAAGATGTCTAAATGTTATTTAATTATTCATGGGTAAGGTTAATCTTATGTCTGATGATTTAATATTCATAAGGGTCATATTACTATTCATAATGGTATGTTAGTATTCATAAGGGTAGGTTACTATTCATAAAAAATTATTATTGTTTACTAGACTCCAAAAATCATCTTGAACACAACCGCGTATGTCAGATTTTTAAAATTCCAAACACATAAGTGAAAAAATTATGTTTAAACGTCACTTATCACTTAGTAGTTCATTATGCCATGTTTTCATGTGATTTTATGACATATTTATAGTAAGGGAATTTTCCATTGAAAAACTTTGGGTCATTACAAGAATGATCATGCGGAGTACTTGTATCATGCTGCAGGTGATCATGTGAAGTGATTGTGACATGTGATAGGTGATCACATAGAGCTATCATATGAAGGGAATAACATAGATTTATGAGGTGTAGGAATATATTTATAACCATGATTTTTATATTTAAGGTTGTGGATGTATGCATATAAATACCCCTAATTCATCTTTAAGAAAAAATATGTTTTCTTAAGTGGTTTGATCTAAATTAAAATTATTTGTCATGACTAGAACTAAGTATTTCACTAAAGTATTGTGATGTATGTAATAAATAGAATGTACTGAGAAAGGATCTCTCAATGGTGTCTCGTGATGTGAATTACGTTCTAGGTTTTTGTTTAGATAGGTATACCTGTTGATATCTCGTGATCCGTGTGATATGAACAAGGTCTCGCTATCCTCATGTACTGAACAAGGTCTTGAAATTTTTATTATCCAAATAACATCTTGAGATCTACGTGATATGAAAAAGTTTTTATGATATTCATGAATAGAAGAAGGTATTTTTAAATGGTATTGTGAAGGGTTTTCTGCACTGGGCATAGAAAGAAAAACTAGAGTCACGTGATCCACATGAATAGAATAGAGTCTCATGGTGGAGTCACGCAATCCACATGATTTGAAGGATGGCTCATGAAGGGGTATTGTCAAGGGGTCTTCAGAAGGAGTCTCATGAAAATATATCTATTAACACATTGATGAAACAATAGAAAATCATCACATGTGAATCAGCTCAGAATTAATTCTCAAAAGTGTCTATCAGAGGAGTAGTGAGTTTACTTTATAGAGTAAAATAAGATTTCAAATTGTGAATTGTTGAAAACCTATAAGGGTAGTGAGGCCACCAAAAACTTTGTAACATCAGTGTTCTTTAGTGGATTTGGTACATCAACAAATTGATTTTTTATTATCCTTGAACGTAGGACAGTGAGGGTGAACAAAGAAAAATTACAGTTTCCTATTCATGTTTTAATTTCAATTTATATTGTGAAAAAAAGTTAGAGAAGAGAGTTTTTTTATAATAATGAAATGAGATATGAAAAGATAATTATTTTAATCTATAATACCCTGATTCACCCCCCTATTAGGGTATTTAACCTAGTAGGTATAATAATATGTATATATACATAAAACATGAAATAATTATAAAGTGAAGATTTACTTTTATATGATACATTTTATATTTGTAAACTATTTTATGAATAATTAAAAAATATTTACAAAAGTTAATATATATAATATGATATAGGATAGATCACCCAATAATCCTTATGTTTTATACAAGTTCATGTTTTTTTATAACTCATTACATATATATATGTAATTCCTAACATATCCCAATTTTACCATCTGATAAATCCAAACCACTAAAATTTTAATTAAGTAAAAAATATGAAGAATGTAAATTTGAATAATGGTGATATTTAGGAATCATATTCTTAATGTTCTTATCCATGAACATATTCAAACTCTTTAACTCCATTACATAGAATTTGATTATGTAAACTTATGTCACAGACTTAAAAAAAATTATATGTTTAACACCATAATACATAGAACCCTTTCCATTATTTTTTCATTGAAATATATGGATAAATAATATAAATATATACATTATTACTTACCACCATATCCAAAACTATTTAATGTTAAAGTAAAAATCACTTTTTTTATAATAATAAAATGTAACTATTACATTTATCTTTTCCTACATACCTTAAAAATATTTTTGGATATTAAGTGAAATTTACTTTGTCTCATGATTAGCACAATTTTTTAGGAATTTGTGTTATTAAATTTCCCATTGTAAATTAATTAAATTATTTATATTTATCTTTTACATTATATATCCCAAACTATTTAAGATATTATGTTGAAATAAATTTAATTTCAATCTTGTATAATCTTTATTTGTTAATTTTGAACTTCTCTAAGTTCAAACATACTCCCATTATCCTCTTAGACATTATATTCCATTCAAAATTTCATGCTAATACCCAAAAACTCAATTATATTTTAGAAGTAAATATTATTTTTTTGTATAAATATTTAATAAATAAATTATATATTTCATATCATATATGGTATTCTATGTGAATGGGGAGTTTTCCTCTAAATAAAATACTTTATTCTTTAAAATATACTATCGATGGGTGCTGAGAACACCATACCTCAAATTTAAAAAAATACCCAGATAAAAAACATTTATCCTAGATAATTTCTTATCCTTTTATCCTTTTCAAAATATGTAATGTAACTTTATTAATAAAAAACAATGTGTAAAAAATTCCTTACCCCAAACTATTCATAACAAAACTACTTGAAAAAAAGGCTATCAACACACTTTTACAAAAAACTATTAAGTAGTCTTGGTTATGGTAGTGGTTGCATAAATCCATGTAAATAACACAAATATCCACAATTTATAAAAAAATATGGTTATAAGAGTTCCCACACCACTATAAGAGAAACAATTCCCCTTTAAAGGGTGAAATAAGAACCTATTTCCACATTTTTTGTTAAAATAAGGATATATTTCTTTCTCAAGAGGCATATAGCCAGAATTTAGCAAAAACCATGTCTATAGCCCACCTATTGTGATGGTTCACTATGTACTATGTCCTTACATAGGGTGCATGGGTATATTAATTAATAATACTAATTAAATTATTTTAAGGGATGCTATAGATATATGTTTACACATATATATATATAAATAAAATAGTAAGAGTGGTAGAGATTTCTATGTGATATCTATAAGATTAGGGTTTTAATCCTAGTAGCATAGAAAATAAACCTATAGCCACCATTTCATAAATCATGACCATAAGTGATCTATTATTAAAACACCAAAGATATCACCCTATAACTAAAAATTATAACCAAAAAATAGATATTACTATGGAAGATATTGGTATGGTAACAACCTCCAAGGTTACTAAAACTATAGACATTTCTTATTACCATGTTTTAAGGGTTAATACCCTCATTTGGAATCATGGAAGTATCATATTTTTCTAGTATTGGAACTCTTTGTTTTAAAAAACTTCTCTTATCATATAATGAAAATAAGTTGATGGTATACATACTTTAATTTGACCCATCTAATATAGATTTATTCTTTTTAATTCAACACATTGACCTAACAACTCTTTTTTTATCACATAAATTCAAACTATAAGATCTACCAATTTTTCTAATGATTTTGAATCCTTGTATATTTAAAACACTTGTAAAGTATAAATTTGTTATCATATACCCTACAAAATTAAATAATTGATTTAAATAATACTCATAGATGATATAGAGAATCTATATAATTTCCAAAAATCCTTCAAGTATCTCCAACTATTCCATTTTATGGAATCCTTACTCCATCTTTCTAATAACACTTCCAAGTTTTAATGACCCTGACTGGATAATTAAAGAAACATGATTGGATTATTTATCTAAATTTTCTTCTTATGCTTTGAAATTTTACCAACTTTTACTATCAACAAAAAACTATAACCTTAACATCACATTCATATTTCATCTATTCTAAACACTTGAGAATATCATGTAATTTTTTCTTATTAGAAAATTTACATCAATGAAATCTAAATGAATTACTTAACCCAAATAATCCTTAAGGAAATATTAATTCACTCAATTTCATTAGCATACTCATTTATATTGATTATCAATTGATATACCCAATCACTTTGATAATATGATACTAATGTTACTTTGTATATTTTTCAGATAATGTCTAAGAAATGATAAGTGAATTATTTGAAACTTCTCATAAGAAATTAGATTCAACTTTTGAACAACTTGAACACTTAGATGCTTACTAAAATGTTTATACAACAAATATAATTTATAATTACTTAAGAACTCCTATTAAGTTTAAATTATATGAGTTTAAAACATAATAATATTTTAATTAGGGATTGATATCATAATTAATTTTAATGATGATGGTTATTTTTGTCAATACTAGAATTTATTATTATATTAATGTCATGTTTTACTAACATTTAGTAAAATTTTTCATTATATGGTATCCATCTGAAATGATGAAACCTTTTTAAAAACATCATATTAATTAGTGGGATAAGATATATATTGCACTAATAAATGAGTCCATTATAGTATTCTTATCAACAATTACCTATTTAGATAGTAAATCACAACAATCATAATAAATATTATTCTTGGACTGTTAAGTAGAAAACCCTTTCCCCAATCCATCATAAGGATTGACTAAACTCTATTACCCTTGTATCCTAACTTATAAGGGTTACCAACTAAGGAAAAACCAAAGAAAACACTATGGAAATCAATCTATTCAGTGACCCAGACCCCAGTAGCCCAGAACTGGTACCTATTATATTACATTAGAATAAGATACTGGGAATCACATCTTGAAGGACTGAATATTTTAGTAGTCTTGGTAAACTAGATATATAATTTATTTAGTATTACATTTGAACAAAAAAATGACAACATATTTGTTTTTAAAATAACATTATTCTCTATATCATATCCCTGAATATCATTCTTAGTAAACTTAATGGATTCCTTGGGAAAAGAAACAAAATAAGGGCGAGCTCAAATGACCAGTAAGAGTTAAGTATATAAAAATAAATCATAAATCAATAAGTATAAAAAATGGAAATGTAAATAACCAAAAAGAAATTCCATTTAAATAAATTTACTACATTAATAGATAATTAATAATCAATATGGAAAGGTAAATAACTTAAAAAACATACCATTTAATAAATAAATTGAGAATAAAATGCATCCAAATATAATGTTATTGTAAAAATATCATGGATAATAATAACTAAATTCTTAATGAAGGAAATTATAAATTATAGGATTTAAAGTGTGAGGAACATGAAAACTATAATACCATGATCTATCTTCAACATAGTTTTAAAATAATATCTAAAAACACATATGATACCTCTACTGTCAAGACCTTTCCCAAGAAGGTTTAAAACTACAGGTAGAAACCCATTTAATTTTGACAACTGATTGGTATCGTGTGACTTATCGATGAATCATGAGGATATATAAATTCTGAGGCCTATATTTCACTATATTCTCAAATAATTCCACATATATCTAATAATACATTTAATTCATTAATCAATATCCCTTACCATTAAATATTTATATTGAAGTAAGAATACAAATTATTAATATTTCCCCAGTCAGTCAAATAATTTTCATTGTAAACATCTTATATAATAATGGCATATGGTTTAGTAAATAATTATATGAATGATAAATAGTTTTAATATTTATGTGGAATTTAATTTTTAATGATCTTAGAAATGTGAATTTTACAAGGGATAGTTAACGACTACAAAAAATGAATCAAGAAAGTGAATTTCAATAATTTACATTGTTAAAATGATTGTAAACCATCTATAGGAAGTACACGGATAGTATCAATACATATTATCCCCAATTAATCATAACTAGAATAATTTGTTTCCATTTATGAATATAAATACATTAAAAATATCATTTAAAACATTCTCAAGGAAAATATTATTTTTATTTTTTAAACTACTTTTCCAGGAAAATCACTTTTATAAACATTTTCTATAAAAATATCCTCATAAAATTTCAAATTAAACATCAATTAAATTATTTTCATGATGGTGATTAATTACATACATTCCTTACTAGTTAAAAGAAACATTAATTTTCAATGTAAAATGTTTAGTAAAGTTCCTTATTTGGAAAATGACTAGAAGATTCCTTTTAAATTTTTGGTAAACGAAAAATGGGAATTGTTTGGAAAACGACATCATATTCCTTGGAAAATATTTTTTTCAAGAGTAAAATAGGGTAAAAATTCTTTTAAAAAATCATTTCTAATAGTTTAAAATCATTTTTGAAATCATTTTTATAAAACATGGTTTCAGAGAAAACAAAATTTCGATCGAAGAGAAAAATGAAGTCAGATTTTATTAAAACATTTTGTCAATTAATTTAAGTAAAAAAGAGTGGGAAATGATACTATTACAAGAAAATATCTTTAATAACAATAGGATATTAGATTAAATGTTTTTTTAGGAAATCATCAAATAATTTCCTTCAACAGAAATTCAAGAGTAAATAATCTCAATTAGAATGAGATTGTGAAATAAACCTTTAAAATAAGCATAACATTGAAGTGAGAATTAATAAATGAATCTATTATTTGTTTACAATATAAATACAAATAAAATAATTGAAAATAATCCATAAGGTAATACAAATTCATTATAAACACAATCTTATAATGACATAACCAATGAAGTAAAAGATTAACCTAATGAACAATAATTATGCTAATAAATCCCATACCTCAGGCTTCAATTTTATTGCATTTTATTTAACCTCCCATATTGTGGTTTTAAAAATGATATTAAATTAAACAATTACCATAATAAGATTTATAATATCATATATTATCCTTTTATAACATCTTATCGCCCCTCCATCAATAATATTTCATTATTTTTGTTATTTCGGGTGCTAATTGCCTAGTTTTCTCATCATGTTTCATCATGGAAGATCTAATTGCTGTACAATTTATATAGTTATATCCACCACAAAATAATAATCATAAAATAATTATAATATTTTTACATCAATTTTTCTTTTAAAACCAATAATTAGTTATGTTCTTGAAAAAATAAAGCACGTTATAATCATAGAGACGATAAGTTGTACATACGCATGAGTAACGTTTCCATTTTCCAATGATCATTATGAAAAGAAGTTGAGTAATATATTATCATTCAAAAATGATCATAATATCATATATACCATATTATATACTTATATATATATATATCATCCATGTGGTTTGGAGATGAAAAGAGAGTCACATCTCTTCGTGAATGTGATATTCCCCACATACACGGATGATGTTATCATCTTTAAATGAGTGAAAATGTAAGAAAGAAAATTATATTTTTTTATTAAATAATTATAAATATGTTATTAATATCAAAATTATTTCATTTATGTCACATATAATCATTAAATTTATCATTATCACCTTCCTTGTGATGTAATTGTGAAAGATGAATAACATCGCTTTGCGAGACAGTAGTCTACCATACACTTGAGAAAATTTATAATATCAACCACAGAATGAAACATAAAATGGTAAATATGATATAATGATTATAGTGGTATAATATTTTTTTAAATATTATATATATACTTTATACCAATCTGAATATCCGACTGTGAAAGGTGATAATGGAAAAATGAATGACATCAGTTCGGGAGGCGACAATCTATTGTACACACGAATAATGATTTTGTAACCCATTTGATGGAAGTGAAGGTGGTTACTGGTCACGAACGTATAATAATAATATAAAATTATATATAAGATACTAAGGTTATTATATAAGCATGATTAAAATTTAATTGAAGAAGGTGTATGAAGCAATATAATTAAAATGCTCATTGAAGAACATTACCTCTAATTCTGGTATCTTACTTAGGTTTGAAACAAAGTATTCTTATAATAAATATATTACCAAAATAAGGATTATAAGTTAAAATTAGGTATGCTGAGAAGTTATTTGGGTAGGTATTGGATAATAGAAAAGGGTGTGAAGGTGTGAATAAGATAAGAAAGGGGGTGGCCTTTTATAAGTTAGGATAGTAGCACCCTTATAAGTATTTGAGAAGATTCAATAATTACAACATCTTTACCATTAAAGAAATCTTTCTAAATTGTAAATTATCAATTATATAAGGTATAAAGTCTAAATGGTTCAATAAAAATAGTTTTATATAAGTTTTTAGGTCAATTTAACTCTTATCATTCTAGTTTAACCCATGATGAATCAATTTTTCCATAACCAGTGTAATTAATATTTTAGAGTTTTAACTATTAATTTTGGTAAAAAATTAATTTAAAATTATAAATAATTATTATTAAAAATACTAAATCCATTTTTAAAAATTCTATTCAAATAAGTGACAAAATTTAATTAAAAAATAATCCCACAGACGCGATGAGAAAGGAGGTTTTTAAAGAGAAAATATTCAATAGTTTATTAAGCTTTCATGTCAAAATTAAAATATAAAATGATTAAAATGAACTAAATTAGATTAATTGATATAAAATTGAACTAATTTTTTTTAAAACCAATTAAAAATATAATTTATCATTATAAATTATTTAAAATATAAGGTGGTTTCTAATTAATATTCAATATTTTCCTCTATTCATCAAAAAATGAAAATTTTCAGAAAAATTCTAAAAATTCACCATAAGAAAATTTTTACATATTTATTTAACAAATTATGTTAATTTTATCAAAAAATATAATATTTCTTAAATTGAAATTTATATTAAGTGCGCAAAAAAGAATAAACCCTCTTTTAGAGAAATACAATTTTTTAAAAAATTCTTTTTCTTTTAAATGATCATTATCTTATTAATAATAAACAAATAAAAAATCAATGACTATAAAATATATATTTTCATAATTTAATTAATACTATTCATACCCCCATTCTAACGGATAGGTGATAACTATCATATTTAATAAAAATATTTTAAAAATATGTAACATTTCATTTAAACATGGTGTTGCATGTAATGCAAGATAAAATATATGTTCTGTATAATTCAATAAAAAATAAGTTTTACATGAATTAATGCTATTGAATAGATTTAATTTATTTTAGAAAGATATTGTAAATTATTATAGTGTTATATTTTCGTTTAATATTAGTTTTTCATGTCACATATGTTGTGAAATAAGATGTTCTTATTTTAGATTTTTAGGGTGTTGCATTCTCTCCTCTTTAAATAAATTGCATTCTTACAATTTAAACTTGATATTAGTAATAAAGGGTTTGAAATTTGAAAATACCATTTTTGAAATCCAACATTGTGAAATGGTTTGATGAAACATCCTCTTTATATGAGATAAATAGATGTGAAAAGGTCATATGGAATAATAAAAAACCGAGCTTCTACATATGAGAACATTGGTAAAGTGTGAAGAAATAGAAATAAAAGAAAAGAATAAATAATTATAGAGGGGGAATGATGTCATTTATCACAAGCAATTGAATGATCAATGTACATTTAAAGGCCTAAAAACCATAAATATGTAATGATTTAAATGAACATCTGGGTCATCAGATATGAATGTAATAGGACAAAGGTTTTATTTCACAATCCTTTCACGAAGGTTGGGGAATTATTTTACTATCTATGAATATAAGGGAATATATAATTTCATCCTTTTGTTCTGCATTATTCAACTTCTAATTCACCCCTTACTCCAAGAAATGAATTTTGAAAAATGTTTTTTTGTTATTGAAGCACATAAATACACTTTTAAAAGATCATAATATCCTAAAAGGGTGACACATATTTTCATCTATGTTCATATATATTGCAAAACTAGTATGGTTAGTACAAGTTATCCAATATGCATAAATCACCATACAATGGAGTAATACATTAATTTCTAAAACATTATCCAAAGTTCTACCAAAACTATTTGATAAATAGTTAACCATATGGACCTTTAAAAATATTACGATCCATATTATTATAAATAAGGTCATTGAATTTACAAAAAATGAGCTTATTATTAATCCCCAAAACATTATGAAGTATCTATTAATCGTCAGGTACAAAACAAGTGAATACCTTTATCATGTATTCTATTGAAACCTGGTAATAACCTGAATTACCATAAATACTTATTTAAAAAATGAATTCATTTTTATTCATTATGTAAAATAGAGATTATCAGATATATTTCTTAAATTAAAAAATTATGTAAACTCCATCAAGTATAAATCCCTTTATCAACAAATCATTAATCAGTTCTAAGCTAGTCAGTTCTATCCAATTTACATTATCTATATTAATCATATATTTATACCAACATCATTATCCTACCATTAAAAACATATTAAGGGTTATCTTTCCCTGATTCATCTGTTTCAAAATAGTTCAACTTTCCAAGGTATCATTTTTTCTGGTCATCGATACCGTTAATCGTAGGATTTCCTATTCCCATTAAAAAAACAATACAGTATAATCCTTATATATTTCATAATTATTATATCCAGTATATCATTGATAAAATACTTAAATTACATAATTATTTAATCCAAACACAAGCACATTAATCATTCCTCTTCATATGTGGTAATAACATATGCTTGACCATGATCCATTCACTTCTCTTATGGTATATTCCTTTAATAATTGAGATTTTGATTTATGTAGTGCCCCATATCCATATAGTTGAAACATTATACATCGGAAAAATATTTCTTACCTTTCAAATAATAATAACAACGACCTTTCTCTTGACACTTGAAGCAAACTCCAATTCCTTTTAAGCTTAAACAAGGCTGTTTCTTTCCATAGTTATCACATGGGGGAAAATACTTCATTCCCTGATTCCCTTTATCTATAAATTTCATAACCACCCTATTATTCTCATGATTCCATCCAAAGCCATAATAATTAGAGAAATATTTCTATGTCTTGTTAGAACATGATATTATTTCCTCATATGATGAGACTATTTAGGATACTACTTTCCAAAGAAATATTGTCTTAAACCCACAAAAGAAATGATAATTGTTACTCTTTTTATTTTTTTTTTCATTTATTTGGTTAACATTCATTCTACTAGGAAACATTTATAAATTTTTTAATACACTACATTAGATCATATAATTATTCAACACAGTTTATAATAAAAAAAGAGAAATACATAACATAAATTGAAAAATTTATTCATAGATAATCACATAATCATAAATATTGTTTTGTTTGGGATATCTATATTTACAAATGATTCATAATGGTTTGTCAATAAAATGTGAATTATCATTAGAATATCCCCTAATAGTTTCAAATTGGAGTGCAGTAAGGCATGTTGTCATACATAAGGCGATGATTGAGTAAATCCCAATGCACCCTTTACAAAATTGTTACACCTAGGAACCTCTATTCCAGAACCATGTCCACTTATAGTATCCATAAAGTGATATATTATTAGTAAAAACCACATATTATAAAAGGGATAAAATCCTAGTACCCTAGAGCCAGTTCATACTTTATTACATTGGAATAAGATACAAGGAATCACTTCTAGAAGGACTATATAGTTTAGTAGTCTTCGTAAACTAGATACACACTTGATTTAATAATATACTTTAAAACACAAATTATTACATAATTTTTTCTCAGGAATAATCCTTATAACATATCCCTACAAATCATTCTTATGACACTACTTGGATTCTTGGGGAAATAAGACAAAATAAGGGTGATCTCAAGTGCTCTGTAAGGGTTAAGTACAATGAAATATTGTATGAATCAATAATATTAAACAATATGTAATGGTAAATAACTAAACACACATTCTATTTAAATAACTTAAAAATAATAATAGTTAAGGAATAATTAATATTACAAAGTAAATAACTAAAAACGAATTAAATTTAATCAATAAACTGAGAATGAATTCCATCCAGAGATAATATTATTATGAAAATATCATGGATAAAAATGACTAAATTCTAAATGATGGAAATGATTAAATATTGGATTTCATGGTAGAGGGATATTAAAACATCTAATATCAAGATCTATACTCAAGAAAGTTTATAAAAACTGGTTAAATACCCATCTGATACCTATACAATCAAAACCCTTCAAAAAATGGTTGAAAAATATTGCTGGAAACCCGAATAAATTGACCAAATGATTTTCCCCCTAAGAACTGTCTATGCCTTGTGGGGATATATAATATCTATTATCGAACCATAACTACATGTCAAAAAATGAATAAAAAATGAATATTTCAAGGAATATTTAATTACTAAAAAAATAAAAAGTGAATATAAATACTTTATATTGTAAAAATTACCTTAAACAATCTAGAGTTATAGTAAGGAAATTAACAGTACAACATATCCCTAGTGGATCATAAGTAGAATAAGGTTTGTTCTCATTTATGAATATAAATACCATAAAAATATATCTAAATATATTATTGAGGAAAAATAAATTTCATTTTGAAAAACCTTTTAAATATAATTTTCTTTAAAAATCACTTTTAAAAACATTTTTTTAAAATATCACCATAAAATTGCAAAGGAACCTTCAAAGAAATGATGACCATTATAGAGGGTAATTCAACACGTAATTTACAAGTTAAAAATAAAATTACCTTTTCATTGTAAAAAGTTTAGAAAAGTTCCTTGTTTAAAAAATGACTATAATATTCATTTCACAATTTTGATAAAATCCAAAAGGGGATTGATTGAAAAATACATAATATTCCTATGAATATTTTTTAAAGAGTAAAACTGGGTAAAATTATTTCAATAAATCCCTTACCTCACACTTCCTTTTCATTGAGAATGATTTAACCTCCATTATAGTTGGTTTAAAACTGTTATTAAGTTACAACAGAACCATATTAGTATTTATAATATCATATATGATCCTTTTATAACATCTCATCACCCCTCCATTAGTAATGTTTCTTTGTTTTCATTGTTTCAAGTGTTAATTGCCTTATTTTCTCATGAAGTTTTCATCCTAAAATATATAATTTTTGCACATATTATATAGTAATATCATTGAAAAAATAATAATCAGAAAAAAATTATCATATTTTAAATTTATTTTATCTTTTAAGAGCAATCATGAATGATGTTCATTAAAAATGAAGCACATTACGATAGTGGGGACGATTGGTCATACATACACATGAGTAATGATTGCGTTTTCCAATGATCATTATAGAAAGATGGTAAGTAATATATTACCATTCCAAAATGATCATTATGTAATATATACCATATTATATACTTATATATATATATATATCATTTATGTTGTGTTCTAATGAAAAGCGAGTCACATCTCTTTTTAAAGGTAGAAATCCACACATATACGAACGATATTACCTTCTTTATGTGAGTGAAAAGGTAAGAAATAAAATTGTATTTATTATATTTATAGAATGCTAAATATTTCATGAATATCATAATTATTTAATTTATATAACATATAATTACTAATGTTTTTTTTATTTCTTTCCTTGTGAAGCATTTATAAAAGACAAATCACAACTCTTCGCCACACAATTGTCCGCTATACACATGAGCGACGTTATAGTATCTCCGAAAAAATGGATTGTAAAATGTTATATGTGATATAATGTCTATAGAGGTATAATCATTTTATAAATATAATATATCTTATTTATATCCATCATAATACCTAACTATGAAAGGTGATAATGGAAAAATGAATGATATTGGTTCACGAGACGGTAGTCCGCTGTACACACGAATGATGATTTCGTAACCAGTTTGATGGAAGTAGAGGTCGTTTTGGCCATGAAATTAATATAAAAACATCATAGTGTATTGAATACACTGATGATATTATATAAAATTGGTTAAAATATAATTGAATAAGGTGGAGGAAGAAATATAACAAAAAACCTCATTGAATAATGTTAGCTTTTCATTTGGTATCTTCCTTAGGTTTGCAACAAAGCCTTCCTTGGTATGATTTAGGAACAATATAATTCTTATAGGACGAGATAAGGGAATTTGGAAAGTGATTTGGGTAGCAGTTGGTTGAAACAAAAGGGTGTAAAGTTTTGAAGAATAGAGGACGAGGGGTGACCTTTTTTATGTGAGGTGAGTGGAACACTTGTAATTTTTTAAAATATTCAATAATTTACAGATTTGTATCATACCAAAATCATAAAAAATGTAATATTATCAACAATTTAAGGGATAAATTATAAATAATAATGTAAAATGGGTTTTATACAAGTTCTTTAGTTAATTTAACCCTTATTGTTATATTTTAACCCCTGGTAAATCAATTTTTACCTTAATCACAATAATTAATATTTTACAGTTTTCACTATTCATTTTGGTCAAAAATTAAGTGCAAATAATTTTAAATTTTAAATTATTTAAATTAAAAATATTTAATCCATTTTTTAAAATTCAATTAAAATAAGTGGAAAATTTTTATTTAAAATTAATCCCATAGAAAGAATGAGGAATCATGTTTTTAAAGAGAAAATGATCAAAAGTTTAAAATGTTTTTATATCAAAATTTAAAATTAAAATAATTACAATGAACTAAATTAGATTAATTGATATAAAATTTAACTAATTTTAATTTAAAACCAATTCAAAATATATTTTATCATTTTAAATTATTTAAACAAAAAAGAAAGTATTTAATTAAAATTCAATATTTTTTACTATTCATTAAAAAATGAAGCTTTTTAGAAAAATAAAAAAATTCACCCTAAGATAATTTTCATATCAAAATTTCAATTTTTTTTATTTTTTTAAATAAATTTTTTAAAATTGTTAAAAAATAATTTTATTTTTAGTGCTCAAAGCGTGAGTAAACCGTCATTTAGAAAATACAGTGTTTAAAAAAACTTTTCTTTTTTATTTTAAACAATTATTATCTAATTTATAATAAATAAATAATAAATGAACATGTGTAAACTATATATTTTTATAATTCAGTTAATGATTTTCATACCTTACATTCTAATGAAAAGATCATAACTCTCTCATTAAATAATAACATTTTAATATTATGTCACGTTTTGTTTAAACTCAATATTGTGTGTAACACAAGTTAAACTTATTATTTCTTGTAATTCAAGATAAACATAGTGATTAATGTAAAAATAATATTGAATATATTTAATGTTTTTAAAAATAAATATATCATAAATTCTCAGGGTGATATATTTTCTTCTAATCTTGGTGTTCTGTGTTGCATACACCATCGAATACAATGTTATTATTTTATAATTTTAGTGTTGTAAAACTATATAATATTAGGGTCACCCATTACTTGATTTTCTTAAAAAAGATAATCTTGGGGCACCTTTATTTATCACGAACCTATACATTTATATAATTGAGTTCTTCAAAAGTGATACTTTGGAAGGAATCTAACACTTAATATATGAAAGGGGATTTAATCTTATCATATTATCTCATGTTATCACCTTTATGCATTAATTATCATATAGAGTTAGTTTTAAATATTATTTTTTCCACTAAATCAGTATTCTCAAACCATATTGATGTGTAACTATTTACACAACTCACAATTTTTGTTTCTCACTGAAAAATAGAAAAAAAACCATATTTACACGCATCTAAATAAATCTCATACATAAGGTACATTTAATTTTCATGAAAAGGTTCATAATTTTATGAAATTCATAACCTCAAACAAAATTATGTATCGAGAAATATATATCCAACCCTCAACTTTAATTAATAAGATGTAAGGCTCCTAGCCAATGGGAGGTTTAACCTATGGTCCCTCCACCCAGGGATAATTTACTCTTGAGAGATTATAATTACTTATAAATCTAATACTTATTATTTATAAACTATATTCAACCACTAAATTAAATTTATTAATTATAAATTATAAACCAAATTCAAGGTAGATGAAACGTCGAACAATTATAAAACTTAGAATGTAACCAATTAGGATGAATTTATGATAATAATTAGAATTATTTTAACATTTACAATAAAGAAAATGAAAATTCATAATATAATCAATTTATATCCATAAATAAAAAACTTGGTAATAAACTTTATACAAATGGACAATTCTCAAATTTAAACATGAGATAAAAATTTACAAAATATTCATAAATAAAAGAAAATTATAAACACTTTATAATTTTATGTATTCAATATAGACATTCAATAATCTTGAATATAAACAAATTATATTCATTTCATAATATTAATACCTTTATATTATTCATTATATGTCATTTACATTAAAAATATTATATATTTTTTGAATCATAAACATTTTATAATTCAATATCTGTTGTGTAAATATTTTATATAATTTAAACATCACATATGTAACATTTATTAATCCTTAATCAAATCAATAATTAAAGATCTATGTATTTGGTCAAAGGAATATTATAAATAAGAAACTTAAATTGAAAAATTTCTATTTAGTATTATAAACAATTCATAATATGAAAATATTAGCAATTTATATTTAGGATTTATTTTTTAATTTATAGAGACTTTATAAATAACCCATATAATTTATAAATAGTCACTTTCTTTCAAATTTACAAGGCATGACATATAAATTAATGAAATTTATATTAACATTAATAATTTATTTAAAAGTTTATGCCTTGGTGAGAAAGACCAAAGGCACTTTGATTGGAATGAATACAAAGTTACAAGAGTCAAAATGAGGGAATTTTATTAAAATATTTTTCAAAAAAAATAAAAATAAATAAATTATCTCTCGAGGAAGTTCACCCAATCAGGTGATTTTGGAGTTGAATTATTTGTTAGAAAGGCCATATGCCATTGTGTTTTCCTCTCAGAAAGCATGGGTGATGATATAGTTGATATCTGATAGTTGTTCCAAGCAGTCCATCCTGCCAGCTATGAGTGGCCATGCAAGATGAGTGATTCCATTCCAGACCACTTGCATAATGGTGGTATATAATCATTGAAGGTATATATTGGTACATATTTGTTTTTTCTAGAAATAAACCTACGAAGATGATAATAACCATTTTGGATTCCGAAGAAGTTATGATGCCTCATGTTCCATAAAAAAAGTGAAGGATCTATCCATTATGATCTCTGTAGACGGCTCCACAACCCTAAGGGCCATGGTTTCCTTTTTAGGAACCTTCAATATTGAAATTAATCCATAATGTAAGTGTATCTTCCCAAAAATCTTAAATAGTGCCTCTAGGCTTGATTTATTTCATAGAAAAACCCAAACGATGAAGAAAATAAAATCATAGATGCAATTTCTATATGTATCATGCTTTAGAGAGCCTTCCACCCTTATATAAATGTGAATACTCACCTTCACTGAATAATGGTTTAAATTAATGTTGTTATGAATAAAGTATTTTCTTTGGAATTGGATTATATATACTAGTTCAGTTAGAAATCCATGAGTAGATTTCTGATTTGTGGGGTGGTTTCAACTAATGTACAACACTAGAGCTCTGTCTGAATGTTGACATCGTCAATCCATCTAATTTCAAAAATATCAAATAAATATTTTTATTAATAAGAATTAGTGGAACAAAATAAGGAAATGTGGTCAGTGTATTTTTTGTGTTGGTTGTATAAATGAAATTTAGAACAAAATTGGACACTAAATGATTGCAAACATGTATAAGTAAGAATTTGGTTATGAAAAATATTCCAGACTATTGTAAAGTAGGAAGGATGTATCCAAGGTTTTTAAAAACATTTCAACCATGTAAAGACATTATTTATACCAATAAAATTGTGACGATAAAAAATATTTTAATTAAGAACACCTTTATAAGAAGGTTGCCAACCAAAAAAACCATTAGATAGAGAAAAATAATAAATTTTGACCGGGTTGTTAATGAAATCAAGAATATATGGTCTGAGAGAGTTCAAAAAATATTTTATAGAAATGTGAGTATCAATAGATAAATTAAAGGTATCAATAGTGGAAATAAGGGGAAGACTAGTCCAATTATCCATCAAGAAATTGAAAGAGGACTCCCAGTTTATAGCCCATCTATAATGTACTATAATATTGGAAAAAGAATATTTTATTGATGGTAGGATGGAAGAGTCCATGTAGTTTAATCTTCCTTTCTTAAATATTCTAGTAAACCCATATATAATAAAGTTTATATCTATGTGGTCATTATTTAGAAGATTCCATGTAAGGTTTTCCAGTATAGAATCATTGAATAATTTTAAATTCCTGATTCCAAGGCCACTATTAGTGAGAGGTTTACATCAGTTAGTCCAACGGACAATAACAAATTTTCTTTAAAGAACACTTTTGTTCCAAACAAAACTTTTAATGGATAAATTGATTTTTTAAGAATTATAATATTCCATTTATAAACCATCAAGGATTAAACCATTTTAGATACAACGGTGGATTTAACAAGGTAAATTATTCCATCCATAAAAAGGGATTTTCATTTCCAGGAATTGAGTTTATTATTTGGTTGATCAACTTTTTTGGATTAGTAACTAGTTTTAGGCCTTCCCGAAAAAAAATGACACCAATATAGTTGAAATAAAAGGTCATTTATTTAATGTTCTAGTCATTCATGATATTAATTTTTCTATAAATTGGAAAACTTTTCCCAAATAAAATAAAAATTTAATAGTAGTTTATGTCTTGACCTAAAAAAACTTCCTAATGGTGGAGATATTTCTTGAGATTATGGATATTCCTTTCACCCTTGTAAAAATAAAATAATATCATCTACATAAATATATGTTAAGGTATGAAAATATTTATTGAAGCAATAATGGGATTAATTTTACCTTGATCCACAAAGTGCATAAGAAGCCTGCTTTAATAATCCTAGGTAATCATGAAAATTGTAGCAGATAGGGGGTCTCCCTATCTAACATGTTTAGAGAATTTAAAATAACCATAAAGACATCCTTTTATAAGAACGGATATGTGGGAAGAGCTAAAAATGGTTTTTATTATGTTGATGAAGAGATCATTGAAACCAATGTTTTGAAGAACCTTGTAAATAAAACTGCAATCAATATTCTCAAAACCCTTAATAATATCAAGCTTAATGAAAATTATACATTCACTATTTGATTTTTTTTATAATATTAGTAAATTTAGAATACAAACAAATACAATCCTGAGTATTTATACCTTTCACAAAACAAAACTAATTCCAAGAGACAACTTTATTAGCAATTGTGTCAAGTCTATTGGAAAAACATTTTGTAACAATATTGTAATGTGTGTTGATAAGTGATATAGGTCTAGAAAGGTTAATATTAGATGAATTATAAAATATATGTATTAAATATAGGAACATGGAATTAATTCCATGGGGAAGAATTCCATTAGATAATAATTATTTAACCAAATAAATTAATACTTATTGCTTGGAAATATTTATTAATAAATATTTGCTAACCATTTAATTAATTAACTATAAAATCATTATAATTTATTAATTTATAAACACATTATAAATTAATAAATATACCCAAAGTAACTTTAATGATTATTTTTAAATAATTTATAAATAATACAATACAATTCATAATTTAATTTTAAGAAAACCAAATTTTATTAATCAATTGTGGTTAATAACATAAATTGAATCGTAGGATACAATATAGATCATACTTAATACTACAGGATGAATCCTTATCAATGTATAATGGGGTAGTAATTAGTTCTCTCCTTGAAATTGCAACAATAATAACCTTATCACCACTTACGATAAGTATACATAATCATATTCCACTCCTCAGGCAAAGGGAATATCTTTTATATATAGTCAAAACTATCCTTACGTATGAATTATATTTTATGATTACCATAGATTTCATAAAGGTGATTTTATGATCTATTTTATTAAAATACAATACAACAAAAATGTAGGACATGATATCCGGGATTCTTATTCTGCAAATAATAAAACTTTGTGGGTTTTGTATAGAGTCATTGCATACGATATCCCATATCGAAAGACATGTATCTACTAGAGTTGGTGCCCTAGATCTAACTACTTTGTACATTATATTACATGTATATATATTTAAATACATGAATATTATGGAAATATCTTATCACATAATTATTATTCTTCTCTGTTACATTAATGTGACGATATCCATGGGATATATATCAATTCAAAATGACAAAGAATTTCCCCGATATGATGATATCATTAAAGTTATATGACTTATTCCAAAACTTATTATTATGGAAAATATAAATATATATTATGGGATACATATTATGTTGGCTATTAGGTTTATGATGCTCATAAGATGATGAGATTTTATCCCATGAAGCTTTCACTTGGTAATCTCCATGATGGTAGGCTATGAGGGAAGACCTGTCAGTAGGAATTCCACAAGTTACATGTAATTGGATATTCCTCTATATGAAAGTGTGTAAGCATCCTTAGAGATTAATATTATTATTAATACATGTCATGAATCACACACTAATATTTATTTCCCAAAACCATGACTCCAGATGCTTGCGATGAAGTATTATATGTTGGGTGTGTTGGGAATGATATTCTTTCAATGAATAAGTGAATAAAGGATTTATCACTTACATCTTTATGGAAGATGATATCCTAGAAATTTTATTGGAATATAACCATAAAACTAAAATCCACAGCCATACTGTATTGATGAGTTTTTTTTTATTTAGTCAAGGAAATATATATCTTGTATATATATTGATGACATGAGTATGCAACATTATTTATGAGACATAGAGACAAAGGGATTATATTTAATAGTGAGAATTCATATGTAGTTTTTATAATTGAAACATAGAAATATTCCTACATGAGTACATTTACTTGTTCCTTGATGATGATATTAGAATTTATGAGAACCCACCTAATTCTACCAAGTGGCCTAGAGGGTCACACACATTGTGTATGCTTCAGCCTATTTTAAATTTTATTTTTATATAACTATTAGAATAAATATTATTCTTAAGACTGAGAAGTAATACTTATTTAGGATTTATTGATCACATCTATCTATTTACTATTTATATATGAGTTTAATGTCTCAATGAATATTTATTTACAATAGCATAAAATATAATATTTATTTATCTTTTGATTTATTTCAAAGTAATAAATATTGTTTGTTATTAATTTTTTAATTATTTAGTTATATGAATATAAAAATAAATATTTATTCACAACATAGTGAGTATAATAATTATTTATTTATCTAATGAATAATATATTTATTATTCAAGGTTTAGTAAATACCAAGGAAGTTAGATGAGTCGAGTTTAGTCCTTGGTAACATAAATGATATATTAAATATCATTTAAATAAATTTTAATTTACTTATTGATATTTATATTATCCATGAGACAATGAAATTATAAAGAAATTATATTAGTAATATTATTATTAGACATGGGGTTCACTAAGGATTGATATATTTGTTATAGTACTTTGTTTAATTACTAATTCATTAATCCTCGATCTATATATTCACTATTATATAACATTTTTAGTGTATTATGAGAGAATTACTTTAATTGGGTACAAAATTTTCTCGACCATAGAGAATCTTCTCTGTGAAGAATGTATCTAGGTTTCCTCTCAAGCTTGATAGAACTCATCCACCTCCTTACTCCTTAATAATAAGAGTCAAGAGAGATAGTCCTCAAACTTAAGGGATTGTGTTTTTATCACTATAAATGATTCATGTTAATCTATACCTTTATGCTAGCACCCAAAGATCCATTAGTTATGTTCTAAGATCAAGGATCATGTTTGGATTACTTCTATAGGGTATCTACTTTAGACCCTTATAGTAAAATGCCATCATAGTTCAAACAACATTTAAAAGATAAATATCTATATTGAAGAAAGATCTCAACATCAATGTATTTTTTTATTGGTAAATTTTATTATAATTATTACTTGAAAATCCTATCTTTGTCTTAGGGTGTAGAGACCGAAATCTTGACGTACATAGAAATTACATTACTTTTGCGGAATACTTAGTACATAACAAAAACAGACACACAAGGACCATAATAGTTTAGTGTCTTTGGAAACTTGGAACGTAATCTTCTAATCATGGTGAAAGATCTTCAACATCTCCCATAAAGATCTTACCATTTTTGTTTCCTTACCTAAAATCTTTCTTTTAATCCTGGGGGAAAAGAAAACATAAAAAAGGGTGAGCTCAAATTCTCAGTAAGGGTAAGCATGGATAAAATAAAACATACCATATATATTTGAACTTAAAAAAACATGAACATTAAAAATCTTGAGGAACGACATAAAACATGGAAGTACATAAGGCATAGATCATAATGGAACATAAATCATGATAAAATAGCATGGGAATAAAACATGTAATTGTGGCAACCATTAAGCACATGATATGATTTCCATAGTAGCCAAGTCATTGCTGCCAAGACCATCTTAGTGGACAAAGTCCCTTTCTGAATCGAGTTCACTCCTCGTTTCAATGCTGTTTTACTGAACCGGTTTAACTTTCCGTTCTAGACATGTCTATCTCATGAGATATAAATCTTTACCCATTTCATTGGAGGGAGATATAGGTCCTGCCCATCTCATAATGAAATCATTCTTTTGTGTGCCACAAAATCATTAATCATACATCATAGCATAACCCATGAAATAAAAATGGGATTCTTAAACATCATGACATCATAACATAATCCATAAACATTTGATATCATTTCATCATAATAAAATTAAAACCATTTAAATCATAGATACATTTTACTTGAAATATACACATATGAAATAAAGTCATCTTAGATGGAAAATAGTTTTGACAAAACACTTGAAATGACTTCTTGAGGAAAATATCCTTTCTTCTTCAAAATCACTTTCTTTTCACAAAATTCCATGCACTTTTAAAAGAAAAGGGTTTTTTTGAAAATAGTCATGAAATATTTTGGACGAAGCTTCATGAAATTAAGGCTTTATAAAACTGTAAAAATCCGTTCGTGCCGTATAAGTTAAAAAAACATTCTTCTCGTACTTTTGCCGGAAAAGTCTAAAAGTACCTCATAACGTAAACAAAAGAAAGATTCCTTACATACCATGTAGTAAAAGTAAAGAATGGTTAAAAAGGACTTTAAACATACATTAAAAAACTTTTATAAAACATGTACATGGATGATAGAAATATCCCCAGTAAATACTTACGAAATATCAATCTCGGATAAAAATGAGATTTGCAGAATTATCCCTTACCTTAGGTCCGATATGCTTCGTACGTATGCGAAACTCCTGTATAATGATTTAAATAATGTTATTGACTTATTAAAGAATCATATTAATTTTTATGATATCATATATGGTTCATTTATGACTTTATATTACCCGTTCTTTTGTAAATTCCATGTTAAGGAGAGTTTTGGGCAAAATCGTTTCATTTGTCGTCCGTGTTTTGACTTGTAATTATTCATATGATTACTTAGATCATGATTAATTACATCCAGAATGTAAAACATGATTTATATATAATATATATTCAGAATATACATATATATAATAGATCGATAAATGGAAAGAAATACACAGTTCATGGAGACGGTAGGCCGTACGTACGCATGAACGTTGTTTTCGTTTCCTCATTGAATTGAATGGAATTAATTGGATGACATACATATATATATATATATATATATACATAAATCCAGTATCATTATTATGTCATATATTTCATGATTACTTATTATATATACTTTATAATCATTTATGAATGGTTAATCATTGAGAATGAATCTCATCGCGTCGTGGAGACGGTATTCCGTACGTACGCACGAGCGATGATATCATTCCCATGATCGTGGAATTTTATTGGAGTGTATGTATACTATTACAGAATCAATATCACCTTAAAATAATCATATATAGTTATTATTTACACCATTATACCCATCATAGTAAGGTGTTGGTGGAAAATAGATTACACCACGGCGTGGAGACGGTATTCCGTACGTACGCACACGCGGTGATTTCGTTTTCCGTAGGATGGATAGATGGTGAAATAGGGTTGTTTCATACTTATAATAACATATCAGTATATGACTTATACTGATGTTATTACTTCATAATGAAACAACCTAAGAAGAAAAAGTGGAGGGAGAAATAAAGTTGAAAGAATTGGTAACGGACATTACCTCTTCTTTGAAGCGCCTCTTTGAGACCTCCTCTTAGGGCACTAAAATTGGTCTTTGAAGAAGAGAATGACCTCTAGGATGTTTATAGGGAAGTGGGTAAGTGAAATGGGAAGTGGTTGGCCGAGCTTGAAGGCTCAAATTGGTGTGAGGAGGAGAGGGAGGAGGTGCCCTTTTATAAGGGAGGAGAGGGGAACCTTTGGAATTCTTAAAAATATTAATTGATAATAAATCTAACCCCACTTAAAAAACTCAAAAAATGACTCATATCCGAAGATTAGATGGGATAGGGTTGTAATATCATCAACCCATCAAATTTAGAGATGTTAGGAATTAATTTAAACATTATCAACTTGATTTATCCTTATTTAATCAATTTAATTTTATTTATGGTAAGGACATTCTAAATTTTAAATCATAACAAAAAATTACTTATTTGTTGTGAATTGTCAATAATTGGATACTTGATAACATTTTCTACCATATAAATTTAAATTTGAAATTTTTAAATATTTTTGTGATTTTTAAACAATTTTATAATATGTTATAACAATAGTGTCAATTTTGACACCATTCATTTATTTGAATTAAAATAAAATATATACAGAAGATATGTTAGAACTAAAAGCTTTAATAGATTCATAAAAGGTCATATGTATCTATAAAATTAGTGGATCACATTAAATAGTTCATATAATAGTTATTTTATTATTTTTAAAAACCATTTATTTGGTTTATCTCTTTATAAAATAATTACTACCAAATTTTTGTATAATTATTTAATATACTTATTTTTACATAAAAATTACAAATAAAATCCTATGATGAAGATAAATCTATTAAATTTCACAATAATACTTTTACTTGAATTTATCATCTTAAAATCACAATATTTAAATTGTTATATTTATTAAATTATGAAGGTGACAACTTTGGCATCATTTAAAATCAAATAATATAAGTGTCATAATTGCCTTAATAAGGATCCAAATGGTCAACAATTCGTCCAGTGTATGATTATGGTTTATATATACACTAATAATAAGTTTTGTGTAGATTTTTGGTCCTTTTTGATATGTATTACTATTTCAATAAAAACTATATTATTGATTTTTCACTAAATAAATAATTTCTACATCATTAATGTATTACTATTAATAAAAATTATTTAATCCAAAAAAATTCTAAATAAATTATCATGATTTAGATAATTTTATTAGCTTTCTGGAGACTATTCATGTTTTAAGTTTTATGATGTTCTTCACTAAATTAAAATTATTATACTTATATGATTTAAGAGAGTGACATGTTGTCACTTTCTTTGGTTTTAATAATAATTAAATTATTTTCTGGGTCAAAAGTCCATAAAATGAATCTAATCCAGCCCTTAAGTGATATGGGTATACTTTTAGCCGTCCAATAGAATTTTGGCACGTGTTAGGGTAATTTTATAATATTATATTTACCCTTAATTACCCGATTTACCTTTAACTATGGTAAATAAAATTTACCGTAGTTACTATTCATAATTCCCAAAAATAAAAAGTAGCCTATTAACATAATTTGGACCCACTGATTCCAAATATGGAATCAATTTTTATAAATTCAATACACAGGAGTTTCAGAAATTAAATTAAAATTAATCCCGTTGTCGAATGAAAACGAGTTTTTGTTTAAAACATTACAAAAGATTGAATTGATTTAACCTACGAATTCAATGTAAAATCAATGATAATGGCATACATTATATTAAATGGTAAAAATATATTCGATTTATACTTTAAAACCACTCAATATTATAATTTAACCATATAAATTATTATGATGAAAAAAGTTGTTTTTAATTAAAATATAGCGTGTTTTTACTATTCATTAAAATATGAAAGTTATCAGAAAAATATCAAAACATTATCCAATGTAAATTTTTATATCCTGATTCAAAAGAAGAATTTTATTTTGTCAAATTGAACTTATAAACATTTCAACAACTATATTTAATGTGGGTGCGCCATCAAAAGTCGGCAAAACTGCATTTTTTGAAAAATACATATTTTACCCGAAAAATTTATTTTGTTCTTATACCATGTTCTAGAAAATGTTTAAGATGAATAATAATGTTATAAAATTCAAAATTTAGTTAATACTATTCATAACAGCTAGTTCATAATAATATTATAATAATATATCATTGTTTAGTAAAACCCGGTATTGCGTACAACACACGCTATCGAGGAAGGTCGTGATTGCGTGTAATGAAAGACAAGTCAGGGTTGCGTGTTGTGCAAGACTCCTTTATTATTTCATATAACATAATCCAACCATATTTCATTTATACATTGAATATATATATATATATATATATACATACCCTCAATGTTGCGTAGAATGACTATTATAAAATGAATTTGAAATTATGTGTAACACAATCTAAGAATTGTGTTGTGTATACGTCAAGCTAATACAGTGTGGCGTATAGAACAAGATAATATTGTTGTAGCATGAAACACATGACATCAAATAAATTAAAGAGAATACTTATCATAAAATATCAGGTTGTTACATTCTACCCCCCTTAAAATGAATTTCGCCCTCGAAATTCTTCAGGGTTATAAATCATTTACTATTCATAGAATCCCACATCGTAAAAAGGAATACTGAAACTTAATTTAAAAAACTAAAGTATGAAACATAACGATTACCCAAAGTAACTCATCACTGGGTTTCCATATAGGAGAACCAATGTGAAAATATGTATATGGAAGAAAAATCTGACCATCAAGTTCTGATGGAGAGTGGAAGAGAACATGGCTATGAAAAAGCCATCAATCACAAAGCCATAAATTTGTGATGATCTAAGGTACCATCTGATTCATCGGATATAAGAGAACTAGGACAATATTTTTGGTTTTCAATATCATTTACCTAAATTTGAAAATTCTGAATTAGAAGAAATACTTTCTTGATTTTGGTACAATCTCACTATTGTTCGTGCTTTGAACAATTTCCACTTAATCTCTTAAAGAAATGATGTTGAATTTGTTATTCGTGAAGTGTTAACAGATCATGTGATAGAATGATGGGTCATTCCATCTATTTTAAACAAAAGTTTAGCAAAAGTTATCAAATATACATAAGTCCATCTATGGTGAGATTAATCATATATGGTTCCTAAAATGGACTTATACTTCATATATAATACTGGTTAATATAATAAAACTAGTTTCTACTAAACAGTGACTTCCTATAGGCCAGTGGTAGGTGATAAAGGCTAGTCTCACTTCGGTTGTGGGTTCTATTCCCACAACCTTGTCCGACGCGATGGGCTGTCGCCCGTCCTGCAGGTTGTCCTTTTTCTAAGACTACATTACTATAACATCCCATAAATAATATCGAAAAAAACTTCTATCCTTAAACAATACTATCTTATGTCCAACATAATCCATTCCAATCTTTATCTAAAATACTTCGGTCCAAGCTCATAGTATAAAGAAAACGATTACTTGAAATGTCATCAACCAACCATCATTTATCCCCCATTATCTTATTGGTCACATTCCAAACATTCGAAGGCCTTAATCATGTATTCTATTGAAAAAAATTAATACCCATTGAACCTTAGTGAAAACATGAATTCTATCAAAAGTTAACTCTTTCCACATTCCAAAATCACAAAAATTATATATACTCAAACCATGATATGAACTTCTCCTTATATCAGTCATGAGCTCATGAATACTATCAAACATTTAATTTTCTCTTTATCCCTTCATTATGCGCATATATTCTACTTTCCAAAAATATCTGAATAACCTTTCACAGTCAATGGTACCATTCATCATATACTTTCAAAACTAAAGGAAATAAAACAGTGTAACAATCCTTAAATGTATCTTTATTCCATAGTACCATGAGATTACTTATACAACATTACACTTGATAAACATGTAATCATTCCACTAACTTCTTAAACCATTGACCGAGCTTCAACAATTCTTTCATCTCACATATCATTTGTAGTCTCTTTTTCATCATCAATATAAATACTACCCATATGACCGTACTGATTCTCTTCATGAGACTTTCCCTTAGGGCATTGGTTTGCATAATGCCCGTACATTCCACATTTAAAACATTTAACCATTGTTGATGTCGTAGAAATACCATTATCCTCATCCATGGTGTTAACTGAACCTTTTCCTTTTCACTTACTGGATTTGTGTCCTTCTTTTCCACACCCAAAGCATCTTCCAGTTCCCTTGAAACATTATCCTCAATGCCTCTTCCCACATGATTTACATAGGGGAAATTTAACTTTCTTTCCTCTATGATCATCATGAAACTCCATCTTTCTCTTATTAGCCGAGTCAGGAAACTTACCAAAATTGAGTTTATTGATCATATTATGAGATTGCTGTTTTGGCATAATAATGATGTTTGGACTTCCAAATCCCATTTAATTTGGTTTCTCATGAAGAATATCATTCCATTGTCCATAATATCCTCCATTATTGTGAATCATCTTGTTTCCAGCCATTTTCTAAAACCCAAAAAGAATAGTGTTAGAGGAAAAAATCATAATAAAGGGGGAGTAACTTCAATATATAACATCTTAGGTTAAATTCTAAGATCGTTACGTAGTTCTTGGACTATATCCTATACGTATACTTATCCTTAAGGACATCCCTATACATACCTTAGAAATATCTCTAGGGATCTCACTAACGTTTTCGCATCCTAGTTTCCAAAGGTTGACTAAACCTTTCCTCTGATACCAACTGTAGAGACCCAAAGCTTGACGTACATAGACATTACATTACTTTTGCGGAATACTTAGTACCTAACAAAAATAGACACACAAGGACCATAATAGTTTAGTGTCTTTGGAAACTTGGAACATAATCTTCTAATCATGGTGAAAGATATTCAACATCTCCCATAAAGATCTTCCCATTTTTGTTTCCTTACCTAAAATCTTTCTTTTAATCCTGGGGGAAAATAAAACATAAAAAGGGTGAGCTCAAATTCTCAGTAAGGGTAAGAATGGATAAAATAAAACATACCATATATATTTGAACTTAAAAAAACATGAACATTAAAAATCTTGAGCAACGACATAAAACATGGAAGTACATAAGGCATAGATCATAATGGAACATAAATCATGATAAAATAGAATGAGAATAAAACATGTAATTGTGACAACCATTAAGCACATGATATGATTTCCATAGTAGCCAAGGCATTGCTGCCAAGACCATCTTAGTGGACAAAGTCCCTTTCTGAATCGAGTTCACTCCTCGTTTCAGTCATGTTTTACTGAACCGGTTTAACTTGTCATTCCAGCCATGTCTATCTCATGAGATATAAATCTTTACCCAATGCATTGGAGGGAGATATAGGTCCCACCCATCTCATAATGAAATCATTCTTTCGTGTTCCACAAAATCATAAATCATACATCATAGCATAATCCATGTAATAAAAATGGGATTCTTAAAAATCATGCCATCATAACATAATCCATAAACATTTTATATCATTTCATCATAATAAAATTGAAACCATTTAAATCATAGAGACATTTTACTTGAAACATACACATATGAAATAAATTCATCTTAGATGGAAAATAGTTTTGACAAAACACTTAAAATGAATTCTTGAGGAAAATATCCTTTCTTCTTCAAAATCACATTCTTTTCACAAAATTCCATGCACTTTTAAAAGAAATGGGTTGTTTTGAAAATATTCATGAAATATTTTGGAGGAAAATTCATGAAAAAAAGGCTTTATAAAACCATAAAAATCCGTTCGTGTCGTATAAGTTAAAAAAAACATTCTTCTCGTACTTTTGCCGGAAAAGTCAAAAAGTACCTCGTAACGTAAACAAAAGAAAGATTCCTTACATACCATGTAGTAAAAGTCAAGAATGGTTAAAAATGAATTTAAACATACATGAAAACAATTTTATAAAACATGTACATGGATGATAGAAATATCCCCAGTAAATACTTACGAATAAGCAATCTCGGATAAAAATGAGATTTGCAGAATTATCCCTTATCTTAGGTCCGATATGCTTCGTACGTATCCGAACCTCCTGTATAATGATTTAAATAATGTTATTGACTTATTAAATAATCATATTAATGTTATTATATCATATATGGTTCACTTATGACTTTATATTACCCGTTCTTTTGTAAATTCCATGTTAAAGAGCGTTTTGGGTAAAATCATTTCATTTGTCGTCAGTGTTTTGACTTGTAATTATTCATATGATTACTTAGATCATGATTACTTAAATCCAGAACGTAAACCATGATTTATATATAATATATATTCAGAATATACATATATATAATAGATCGATAGATGGAAAGAAATACACCGTTCATGGAGACGGTAGGCCGTACGTACGCATGAACGTTGTTTTCGTTTTCTCATTGAATTGAATGGAATTAATTAGATGACATACATATATAAATATATATATATAAATTCAGTATCATTATTATGTCATATATTACATGATTAATTATTATATATACTTTATAATCATTAATGAATGGCTAATCATTGAGAATGAATCTTATCGCGTCGTGGAGACGGTATTCCATACGTACGCACGAGCGATGATATCATTCCCATGATCGTGGAATTTTATTGGAGTGTATTTATAATATTAAAGAATCAATATAACTTTACAATAATCATATATAGTTATTATTTACACCATTATACCCATCCAAGTAAGGTGGTGGTGGAAAATAGATTACACCACAGCGTGGAGACGGTATTCCGTACGTACGCACACGCGGTGATTTCATTTTCCGTAGGATGGATAGATAGTGAAATAGGGTTGTTTAATACTTATAATAACATATACGTATATGAGTGATATTGATGTTATTACTTCATATTGAAACAAACTAAGAAGAAGAAGTGGAAGAAGAAATAAAGTTGAAAGAATCGGTAACAGACATTACCTCTTCTTTGAAGCGCCTCTTTGAGAACTCCTCTTAGGGCACTAAAATTGGTCTTTGAAGAATACCAGGACCTCTAGGATGTTTATAGAGAAGTGGGTAAGTGCAATTTTCAGGATTTGGAGGAGCTTGAACGCTCAAATTGGTGTGAGGAGGAGAGGGAGGAGGTGCCCTTTTATAAGGGAGGAGAGGGGCACCTTTGGAATTCTTAAAAATATTAATTTATAATAATTCTAACCTCACTTAAAAACCTCCAAAAATGACTCATATCCTAAGATTAGATGGGATAGGGTTTTAATCTCATCAACCAATCAAATTTAGACATGTTAGGAATTTATTTTAAACATTATCAACTTGATTTATCCTTATTTAATCAATTTAATTTTATTTATGGTAATAACATTCTCAATTTTAAATTATAACAAAAAATTACTTATTTTTTGTGAATTGTCCATAATTGGATACTTTATAACATTTTATACCATATATATTTAAATTTATAATTTTTAAATATTTTTGTTATTTTTAAACAATTTTATAATATGTTATAACAATAGTGTCAATTTTGACACTATTCATTTATTTGAATTTAAATAAAATATATATAGAAGATATGTTCAAACTAAAAGATTTAATAGATTCATAAAATGTAATATGTATCTAGAAAATTAGTGGATCACATTAAATAGTTCATATAATAGTTATTTTATTATTTTTAAAAACCATTTATTTGGTTTATCTCTTTATAAAATAATTACTACAACATTTTTGTATAATTATTTAATATACTTATTTGTTGCATAAAAATTAAATATAAAATCCTATGATGAAGATAAATATATTACCTTTAACAATAATACTTTTAATGGAATTTATCATCTAAAAATCACAATATTTAAATTGTTATATTTATTAAATTATGAAGGTGACAACTTTGGCATCATTTAAAATAAAATAATATAAGTGTCACAATTGCCTTAATAAGGATAAAATGGTCAAAAATTAGGAAAGTGGATTATTAGGGTTTATATATACACCAATAATATGTTTTGTGCAGATTTTTGGTCCTTTTGATATGTATTACTATTTCAATAAAAACTATATTATTGATTTTTCACTAAATAAATAATTTCTTGCATCATTAATGTATCACTATTAATGACAATTATTTAATCCCAAAAAATTCTAAATAAATTATCATGATGTAGATAATTGTGTTATCTTTATTTAGACTATTCATGTTCAAAGTTTTATGATGTTTATCACTAAATTAAAATTATTATACTTATAAGATTTAAGAGAGTGACATGTTGTCACTTTCTTTGGTTTTAATAATAATTAAATTATTTTCATGGTAAAAAGTTCATAAAATGAATATAATCCGACCCTTAGGTGTTATGGGTATACTTTTAGCCATCTAATAGAATTTTGGCATTTTTTAGGGTAATTTTATAATATTATATTTACCCTTAATTACCCGATTTACCTTTAACTATGGTAAATAAAATTTACCGTAGTTACTATTCATAATTCCCAAGAATAAAAAGTAGCCTATTAACATAATTTGGACCCACTGATTCCAAATATGGAATCCATTTTTTTAAATTCAATACACAAAAGATGCAGAAATTAAATTAAAATTAATCCCGTTGTCGAATGAAAATGGGTTTTTGTTTAAAACATTGCAAAAAATTGAATTGATTTAACCTATGAATTCAATGTAAAATCAATGATAATGACATAAATTATATTAAATGGTAAAAATATATTCTATTTATACTTTAAAACCACTCAATATTATAATTTAACCATATAAATTATTACGATGAAAAAAGTTGTTTTTAATTAAAATATAGCGTGTTTTTACTATTCATTAAAATATGAAAGTTATCAGAAAAATATCAAAACATTACACAATGTAAATCTTTATATCCTGATTCAATAGAAGAATTTTAATTTTTTAAATTGAACTTATAAACATGTCAATAACTAGATTTAAAGTGGGTGCGCCATCAAAAGTCCGCAAAACTGTATTTTTTGAAAAATACATATTTTACCTGAAAAATTTATTTTGTTCTTATACCATGTTCTAGAAAATGATTAAGATGAATAATAATGTTATAAAATTCAAAATTTAGTTAATAATATTCATAAAGTCTGGTTCATAATAATATTATAATAATATATCGTTGTTTAGTAAAACCCGGTATTGCGTACAACACACGCTATCGAGGAAGGTCGCGATTGCGTGTAATGCAAGACAAGTCAGGGTTGCGTGTTTTGCAAGACTCCTTTATTATTTAGTATAACAGAATCCAACCATATTTAATTTATACATTGAATATATATATATATATACCCTCAATGTTGTGTAGAATGACTATTATAAAACGAACTTGAAATAATGTGTAACACAATCTAAGAATAGTGTTGTGTATACTTCAAGCTAATACAGTGTGGTGGATAGCACAAGATAATCTTGTTGTAGCATAAAACACATTACATCAAATAAATTAAAGAGAATACTTATCATAAAATATCGGGTTGTTACATAGGGATTCTTTCATCTTGTTTCTTTAAGTTTTTTCATGATACATGATTATCTATATTTATGTTTTTATGGATTATTTATTGTAAATTATGAAAAACCATCATTGGTAATGGGATTAACTAGATTAAGATATTTTTAAAACCTTCAAGTGGTATCAAAGTGACCACATTAAAATTTATTATTTTTTATTTATTTGATTATCGATATCAAAATTATTTTCTTAGTTTTTATTTTTTATAAAAACTAGTAATAAATAACGTTTTTATAACATATTTATTGCTATTATACGACCAAGAATATGCTAAACAATTGAAGAACACATAAATATACCATCTAAAGGTGTTGACAATATTTGTTTCATGACAAAGTTACATGATGTGTAACCTGATTTAACCCCATGTATCTCTGTCAACCACATACTTTTCTGCAATTGTGCTAATGACAGAATTCCATGTGGTGGGTATTTACATGGATAGAAAATGATCATTTGTGAAATCATGAATATATTTCCATGTTTTAATATTATTTACAGTTTCACATGTCCTGTAATAGAATAACATTTCATGTAATGTCCACACAATGTTGTGCTTATGTAGTTAATGCATGCAGTGAATAATAAATTCACACACCATGTGTTTAATGAATGTTGGATGACATAAATATAGTTGTATTACATGATGTGTGTTTCTAACACTTGGAATTTAAAAAAGTATTATCCCATTTGTATTATTCATCGATTTTCTATGCTTGTAATATGAGATTTGTTGAAAGAAGCTTCACACCGTGTAGTTTATATAAACGCTATGTAACACATGCCCATTTAAGTAAAACTAATAATAATTTAAAATTAAAACAGAACAATGAGATTTGTAACTAGGGTAGATGTCATGTGATAGGATGTTAAAGAATATTAAATTCATAATTTATTTCATGTGAATTTCATATCTGCATGATGTGGAGTGGACCTACATACCGTGTGCATTATATAATCATTTAAATAAGTAAATACAATATAGGTTAAATTAATTTTTATCTAGTGTGTAATTATGTGACATGATGTGTATGCTACATGTCAAGTGAATAAAATTTAGACGACCAAAAAAGGTACCATGTAGTTCATATGGATACACACAATGTTGACTCAATATACATGCCATGTAATTAAGAAGTTTTGAGTAAAATTATTATTTTTAACTAGTTTATTATTCATAGAGGAAGATTATCTTATATATCTCTAATACTATATGGATTAATTATTAAAATTAAAAATTAATTAATTAACAATATAATTAATTATTAATTCATGAGAAATTTTCCCTAATTTAATGATCAATTATAATTGAATGATAGATTTTATAAATGTGATTTATTTTCAGGTAGGTGAATAATCATGATCTTTTACTGGCCAATTTATGTTTTGGGTCTCTATGTTTTTAATATAATTTCATGTGTTTTACTTTGGAATTATGTTTTTTAAATTAAATATAATGGTATGCGTATAATTCATTCCCATTTATTATGAAATACATATGTTTCCATGGTTGATTTTATATTTCCCATACCAAAAGTTCCCCTCAATTGCATGAAATTAAAACATGTAAAGTATAAAGATCCAAGGAAAGGAGGCGGTTCCAATCCCGAACCATGGAGAAACCAACCAAGACGATACTGAGGGCTGTAGTGGAATGCTAAAACTTGATCCAAACCTGATTCATTGAGTTTTACTCTAGGTTCATATTTTGATATATTTTCCACTTAATAAATCCACTACTAAATATCATGATCAAGTCACATTTTTTATTTTATTTTTTATGATAAATGGTTATCTCTTATATAATAAATGTTTATATGATTAAATGCGATCACCTAAATTAAATAAGATAATAAGATATGAATGATAAATTAAAAATAAGAGTACCATGCATAAAATAAATTATCATCACATGATTAATTAATTATGTAAAAATCCACATAATATTATCTATACATGTAGAGGATAAAATTAGGAATTGTATACATAAATAATAAAAAAACCTCAAAAAAATATTAAGTAAGACCTCGTTTCATTATCTGAGTTACGATAGAACCATAATTAAAGTATCAACCAGACTATAGTAGGGGGCATAATTAATTATAAAAAAATCTTTAAAAAGATGATAGGTCAAATTAACCAAACCTATATTGAGTTTAATTTCCATAGACTATTCAATATAAATTTCTAGGCAAGTGTTGAAGAAATCCAGGTTAGGATTTCTAGAGTGGGGTGTTAACTCCACTAATCATGGAGCTACAGGCTTGAAGTTTGAAAGACCATATAACTAAATACCATATTATGATTTTCATTGATATAGTTTGGTTTATAAAAAGGGAAATAAAGATCCTTACCAACAAAACTTCCATAAGATATGATGTTTTGAGTCTAATGGAAATGGATATTGGGACTTGATAAAATTGTAGGATATTAATAGTTAAATTTATTTTATCTCAAAAAAATTAAATAATTAATATCAAGTACTTAATATCCTATTATATATTGTTATAGAAAATAAAAAATCTATAAAACTCAGTATAACTATTATCTATACTATATAAACACAATTTCATTTATGTAGGTAACTTTTAGGAGTTCCATAGCTTCTTTCACATTATACTATTATTAGAATGTAATATTTATATGTTGGACACCCTAGTTATTGACCCTTTTTCTAAGGAGGTGAGTTAAGAGTATCTCTATTTTGACATAAAAAACTTTGATGATGTGGTAGATGTAAAATGTTTTATATAATAATTTATGACTAATGAACTCTATAAGGCTCATGAGAACAAATATTTCTATATAATCCTTAAGAATTTCTAATATATATATCAATAGAAAGAATCGAGGGAGTGGTTTGGGATCAAAAGACAACTCTTCCTATGAAAACACAGAGAGGGTGAGTTGGATGAACCTCACATAGTTAAGATTAATAACTATATTGATAATCTAGTGATTCTATAGTTTAAGCTTCTAGATGAATTTCATACTTACCATATACATACATCACTCACTTCAAGTTTCTCTATCTTAGTTGTAAATTTAAAAATGAACACTATTGAGAATCATCTCTAAGATCTCCTTACTATACCTTTTTAAGTAGATATGGATATTAAGTGTGAGAATCCTTTTATCCTTCAGGTGAATAATATGATAAAAAAAGTAAAAGGATTAAAGTCTAATGTAAAGTATATGGCCTATTCATCATGACCATCCAAAATGAGAAATATCAATAGGGGAGAAAATAAACAAGATGTCATCTATTTTTCATGTGGTAAGAAGGGCCTTTGGAATACTAAATAAACCACGATAAAAAAGAAATGTAAATCTTTAGGTGAATTAATTATCAAGTGTATTCTATCTTTCCGTATTAGATATAACTTTTGGTGATAATATCTACATCCAATTATAGGAACTAATTAAATTATGATGTTTTTTATGATTTGGGGTGAATCTACGAGCTACCAATAAATACATAATCATTTTAGTGGTTATTGGAGACTATCATGTTTCAATGCCAGTATGAATGATCATGGTTTAAATAATTATTATCATATTCCATCCATTAATAGAACATTATTTTTTATAATTTCATGATATATATGGTTTTATTTTTAAATTTTAAAATAAAATGTTATTGATTTACAAATATAGAATATGTTTTGTAAAGGTACATATTAATAATGGCATTTATGTGTTGGATTATGATAACAATTATGTAAAAATGATACAGAATATAATTCACATGACTCATATCACACCCAATAGTGGAATCATCTATTATGAAATATAAATTAAAAATTATTGAAAAAGTTACACCAAGTTGAATATTTAGAATATTTTAAACTGAAACCACATAACTTATGATATTATTGTTTGTAAGGAAAAATGAGAAAAGATCTATTTGGTAGAAAAGGTGATAGAAGCACCGAGCTTCTTGAATTTGTTCATAATGATGTGTGTGGACAATTTCCCATCATAGAAAGGGGTGGATTATCAACATTTATTACCTTTATTGATTACTTTGGTAGATATGTATTTTTTTAATTAATGAGGTATAAGTTGTATTGTTTTTATAAATTTAGGGATTATAATAATGTGGTTGAGAGTCATATTGGTAAGGAGATAAAGAATCTTATCTCAGATAGTGGCAAATAATTTCTAAACTAATATTGAATTGATTTTTACTATTTTTTTTTTGTAAATTATCTCAAATCAATCCACCTTATACACTATAATGGAATGGTGTTAGTGAAATGATGAAACACACGTCGTTAGACATGGTGAGGTCTATGATGAGTTATGTAAGTCTTCCATTTCCATTTTTAGGATACACATTGCAGACATAAGTGTATATACTAAAACAATTTCCAATTAAAGTGGAAAATTAAATTCCATATAAACATTGGTATAGAAGTAAACACATGTTGTCACACATTTGAGGGTGGGGATACAAAGTGTTTTTAAGGCCTCTTCATGTTAAAAACTTTTACCTCAAGGCACCAGTTGTATCTCTATAGGATATCCAAATAAAATTAAAGGATAGTACCTACATAGCCCCTCAGATAAGAAGTATATGATTAAAAATATTATCATATTTATAGAGAGTGATAAAATATCCAAAATATATAGTGGGTGTGATATAGACTTTGATGAATTATAGGATTAAGATACACAATAGTTGGAATAAGAATAAATTCCATAAATCCTCTTGGAAAGAGATACTCTAGAGACATTGGTACTGCATATAATTACATGATAGGTTAGTCAACTTTAAATATATGGTGTTATAGTCACTGATTATATTGAATCATTATTAGTTTACTATAAAGAACCTCTGTCCTACCATAAAGCAGTGAGCTAAAAAGAGGATTCCAGATTTCAAGAAGCCATGAATTTTGAGATGTATTCCATAAACCAAAACAAATTATGGATTTTGGTTAATCCTATAGTGGATTGTACTCTATTTGGTTACAAATGGTTATTCAAGAAATAAATTTTACATTTATAGATTATTCAGAACCTATAAGGAATAATTAGTTTTAAAATGGTTTGAACAACATCAAGGAATAGGCTGTGATGAAATACTTTCATCGGTTTCTATAGTGAAATACATTAAAATTATAATTTACAAGGTATATTATCATGAATATGAGATTTATAATATGAATGAGAATATATATATATTTTTAATGAGATACTTATGGAATATTTCCATAAGAAACAACCAGAGGGTTTTTACACGAAAAATGCTAATAAGGTATAAAAATTACAAAGATCCATTTACAAATTAAAGAAAGAACATATGTCATAGAATGTTTACATTGATGAATACATAAAAAAATTTGGTTTCATAAAGAAATAATGTGAACCATATTTATATAAATTTAGTTTGGATAGTGTAGTTTCTTTACTAAGAGTATATTTCAATGATATATTGCTTATTAGAAATGTGATACCAATCTAAATGTCTATTAATATATGGTTAAAAACACACTTCCCCATAAAATAATTATGTGTAGTATCATACATCCATAGGATCAATATCCATCATGATAAATCGAATGGTATTCCTATAGTAAGTCAAGGTATAAACATTGACAAGATATAGAGGTGACTCAATATGTTACAATCCAATAAGGAATTATTTTTGAGGTCACATGGAATTCATCTCTATTAGAAAATGTTTCCTAAGACACGTTATGAGAGGAAGAAGATGATAAAGATTCCATACACTTCAGTTATAGGGTTAGTCATGTATGCTATGCTATTCATGGGGAAATATTTTTCCTATACCTGGATTGTGGTAGGAGAATATCAAGAGGACCAAGTGACCACCATTGAATGGAAGTCTAGGCTATCCTAAATTATATAAGGCATACTAATAATATGTTACAAGTTTATAAAGGATACATGGATCTAATCACTAGTGTATGTAAAAATAACAGTTTTAAAATAGATTAGTATAAACTAAAATAAAAATAGATACATCTCTTCATCCTTAATAGAGGATTTGTATACTATAATATCTTGAAACCAGCAAAGAATCTTGATTCTATAATAGAGTTCAAGAATATTACTACTACTGATGCATCCATGGAAGTAGTTTTCATATGAAAATCTATCCATGATCTTTATGTTGTACCTAAAATTATAGATCCCATCATAGCGTACTATGATAACAATGAAACAATGACCCTTTTTGAGTATCCAATATCATATCGACATATGAAGCATTTACACTAAAAGTATCATATATTAAGGAATTTTTCTAAGATATGTGAGGTAAAAATAATATATTATATATTAAATAGATAATTTATGACCCATTGGATAATGAATTATCTCTATAGAAGCATTACTATCATGTGATTGCTAGCAGAATCAAGGTTGTCAGCAGTTGGCACTAGTGAAAGTGGGTGTCTGTTTGTGTCGGTGTCAAAAAACTAAATACTTTTTATATTCAATAAAATCTTTATATATTCAACTACATAAATATTAATGTTATATATTATCACATTATGATTATAATTTTACATTACATTAAATTTATAAATTCCATGGGATATATGCCACACCAAAAGGATATAGCGGTTCCCTACTATGATATAGTTCTTGAGGTATTACGAAATATTTGAAAATATAGTCATATAGTTAAGATAAAATTATATTATGGGATATGTATTATATTAACAGTTAGGTTACTGATATTTATAATAGGATATGATTTCATCTCATGAAGCTCTCACTTGGTTATCTTCAAGATGATTGATTATGAGGATAAAATTGTAAGTAGAAATTCCATATGTTACATGTTATTAGATATTATTATTTATGAACATGTGTAATGATCCTTATAAATTAAGATTATTTTTAATGTATATCATGACTCAAAAATTTAGTTTTTTAAAAAAAATATGACTCCATATGTTCATAGTGAATTATGATGCATTGGGTACATCATGAATGGAATTTTACTAATGAATAAGTTGAGAATGGATTTTTCTCTTCATATTTTATAGAATATGTTACCTCAACCATTTTATTTGAATGTAACATTTAAAATAAAATACATTATTATGGTGTTTTAATAGGTTCATTTTACATAGTTAACAAAATGTATATCAAGAATATAGTTTGATGAAACTAGTATGGAACCTGTGTCTCCAACCATTTGGAAAAGGCCTGGGGGACACACACTTATTATATCCTTCAATCTGAGTTAAATACTATTTATATTTAACATTTTTAATAAATATAATTATTAAGTCCGATAAGTAACATTTTTCCTGTATTTACCGGTCACCACTATTAAGGTATAATTTATCGGTGATTTGAATTATTAAATACATATTTATTTTCAAAACCATCAAATCCAATATTTTTTGTATCTCTTCAATTATTCACATGGTAATGAATAATATTTATTATTAAATAAATATATATTTATTTATGTGAATATTAAATTAAATATTAATTCACAAGACCATGGATGTAATATTTACTTATTTATAAAATTAATAATATATTTAATCTATGAGGTTTCGTAACTATCAAGGAAGGTGGGTGAGCTGAGCAAAACACCCGATAATGAAAAAATATACTAAATATTATTTAAATATACATTTATTTATTTATTGGTGTTTATAATATATTTGATACCTTAATTGATCAAATAAATACTAATACTAATAACAATATTATTAGATGTTAGGTTTTATAAGGATTAAAAGATTAGATAATGACCTTTTTGAGATTACTAATTCTCTTAACCAATATCTATTTACACCTTATTATATAATTTCTGAAGATGGTATTATGGAAGAATAATTTTCACTAAGAACATAATTTTTCTCCACCCTAGTGAATTCTCTATATAATGATCAAACCTAGGATTCCTCTAAAGCCTAAGAGAATTCATCCACACCCTTATTTCTTAAGAAAAATATTCAAGAGGAAATATCCTTAAACCCGATGTATTTTGTTGTGATCACCACAAACAGTGCATGAAAATCAATAATTTTTTAATAACACCCAAAGATCCATCAGATACATTTCAAGATCAATTGTCATGTATGTATCGACACTAGAGGGGTTTTAATTTAGACCCTCACATAAAAATGAAATTAAAACTCAAATGGTGTTTAGAGGATCAACATATACATTGAAGAAAGATCTCATCATCGAGGTATTTTCTTGGTTGTAAAATTAATTATAAATTTATCCCGAATGATCATCTCTCAGATTCTGTAATTTGTTTTTCATGTTTATTTAGTTTTATTCATGAGACAAGATGACCTATCATAATTTTTTATGGTATATTCAATGGAAACAATGAAAAAATATCATTGGTAATTTGTCCAATCATCCTTCATTATTCCCAAAACCTTATAACTCAACTAGTTATAACAAATATTAAAATCATATTTTATGACATACAGTATGATTGAGAATATAATTTAAAAAAACTTCATTTCCAAGGTGATTTTATGAATATTAGGGATTGAAAAGCTCTGATAACATTATTGGGATTTAAACGGATATACCAAGACTTAATAGAAACCTAATATAAGATCACCATTCAAGATAAATAAAACCACAAATTATCTATATATGAATATATTGTAAATATATTTACCTTAAACTATTATTTCCACTTCATCATTATTCATCCACATGTGATAAAGTTCATAGTAATGATAGCCAAAAAGACATCCCACCTATGGAGGTATCTATGTGATGTTTAATTATGTGATTCTTGATTTGGATTACTCATATCTCCATTGAATTCAAGAACCTCATAATGAAAGGAAGGGGGAATAAAAGAGATTTAAGTTAAAGGGATGTTCATACATGGATGAGCAAATGGGCATGGATCTCACTATTGTATTATATTAGGATTTATAAATCCATTAAGTATTCTCCTCATATGTTCTCCCATTTACTCAAATGTTATAATTCACGAGTAAATTCCTCATAAAACTCATGTTACCTTTTCATATATACATTCAAATCCCAATAATTTCATCATATGAAACAGTAAACTTAATGATAGATAATTTTGAAGAAACATGATTGATAACTATTATCACAAAACTACAAAAAATTTAATGATATATGTCAAACCATATGATGTTACTCAATATGACATCATTGCATTATATAATATTATTGAGCAAGGTAGTGGTATAACCTTTCCTTTAAATATACTTCTATTGTACAATATGAAATAGCATGGAAGTGGCATGAATCCATGCTTTATGATATCCATATATTGAATGGTATGATAGAGCCACATTAAATAATATTTAATTAGGATTTAGGGTATATATCATTTATAACTTACGACATAATTTTTTTTATCAAAACCATGACCATGATCCAAAAAAACTAAATCCACTACAGCCGATATAACCTTATGAGAAGGAAGAATATGGGAGGAACAAAATTAAGAGAGATAAAATAAAAGAGAAGGAATGAAAGTGAACCTCTGATTAATAAGAGACTTCCCACATGATTTTGAGGGATTATGACCCACCATAGGCATAAAACAACATCAAAATGAAGACCCATGTCACTATTGAGTTTTTGGAATGCTAAAAAATTGAGACAAATAATATGGAGTGATAGATTTTTAATAAAACTTCAATTGAAATTTCCACAATGTTGTGATGAGTTCACCATGACCTGAGGGATCTTATCCGAAAGAGCTATAAGGCTTACGATTATCAAAATAGTCATCACCTAATAAATCTTGCTGATAATTTTTCTATAGGATGTATCTTTGACTATGACCATTTTCTCTCCTCCCCCAACTTGAATCCTTAAACCGCTTTAGCATATTTCATCCATCCTAGCCATTTCTAGACCATATTCAACACTACACCATGATGTATGATTCTTATGGAGATTCAAATGAGAAAAACAACTATAATAATTGTCATTTTTGTCTTTTATGTGGCTTGTAGTGATTCTACTAATTGACAGCACATTCTAAAACAACCAAGCCTATGACGTAAACTAAAATCATGTCATAGTGTTCTCCAAAACAACCATTTTTAACCCAAAACTCTGAAACTTAATAAATTGACTAGAAATACATGACCATATCCATAAACATCCATCCACTATACATAGGGAAACCACCACACCCTTTTCTACCTTCAAGAATATGAACCTAACTCTTCTCACCATTTAACCACCCCCCAAATACCATTGAAACACTTCCAACAGCACCAAAACACAAATCATTAGTCCAAAAAATTTAAGACTCCACATTATACACCCATCAAAAAACTTTTTTCATTAATAATCAAAATAAAACCCATGAAGAGCACATATCAATAACAAAATCAAACTCCTCACGAGATACCTCTCAAACATGAATCTAACTTGTAACGACCCAAAGTTTTATCATTGGAATTCCCTTTTATGCATTATTGTATAATAAAATTAGGAATAAAAATGAATTATAATGATACTAAATAATATTTTATCATTAAACATAATTGTTTCTACTTATATGTTTTTTAATTTCTAAAATCTGACATACATAGTTGTGTTCAAGATGATTTTTGGAGTTTAATAGGACAAACTTAATTTTTCGTGAATATTAACATACTGTTATGAATATTAATGTTACCCTTATGAATATTAATATACCCTTATAAATATTAACCTCACCTATTATAGTATATATATAGGATTTAAGTGAAACCATGATGTACCTATGTTTTGGAACAAGTAAACAAATGTTTTAAAAACTGTATTTTCAAGTAAATTATGATTTTAATTAAAAATTAAATTAATCATATTTAGAAAATTATTTTTGAAAAATGAACTTCATTTTTGTATTCTACATGTTAAAAAAAATTTAGGGTGAATTTTTTGGATTTTTATGAAATACTTGATTTTTTTGGAGAATAGTATAATACAATAATTTACCGTATAAATACATTATAATGTAAACCCACTATTCCTGACATAACAAGTTATGTAAATGCCCAAATATCGAAAAACATTCCTCTTTAATATTATTTTTCATTGAATCATCACTATTTTTTGGTCTTGGGGGAAATTTATAAATTAATGAATATTATATTAAGAAATCCACTCTCCCCTCCACTATAAATACCACCCTTCACATCCTCATTTCCTAACACCTCTCAAGATTCAATACTTGTCTAAAATCTGCCCAATAATATTCCCTAGCCCCTCCCCCACGTCCAATATCTTCTGGCATCATCAAAAGGCCTAGCCTAACTTCTTTAAGGAGGATCTCAAGAGAAGGATTCAAGAGGTAATTCCTTTGTATCTCTTCTTGCATTTCTATTTTCAAATTTCTTTTATTTTCTTCTCTTATACTCAGCTTCTCTTATCCAAATTTCTTGATAACTCAAGTATTATTGGTATACTGGTATGATATCATGTTAATGTAATATTACTCATTATACTCCTCCCTCCCTCTCTTTGTTAATAAATTGAAATCGTTTCCCATGATGTGTTAATTTACCTAAATCATGGGCGATGCACCTCCTTTTTTCCTTCAAATCCTTCAAGCCTACCAATAAAACCATAAAATGGTTGAAAATAGATAGTAAATTTTATGTCTTATCCCCTTTTATGTTCTTGAACTAACTTATTTACATTACACTAAGAGATGAAATAAAACAAGTTCATTATGATTAAAAAACCGCCCAAAATAACAAAAATTGATCATCATTAAATTTTATCTAATGATTCATCCTCATGGTACATAACTAAATTAATTATAAGATAATTTAAAATATGGGAATATCATTAATAACATGAAAAATATGGACATATCCGATGTGTAAACTAACTCGAACATCATCCATGACTCCGTGCTGGACAGAGGATCCATCCCTTGGTCCGTCACGTACACCATTACGAGATGCAAGGAACTCCTGAAGATCAACATTCAAGTTACACACACATGGAGAGAGGGGAATAAAGTCATGGATTATCTATCTTCCCTTTTCATCCATGGATCCGATGTCACATGACTCTCCAATGACACCTCCTTGAAGCCTGAGGGGGTGAACTTAATTCACGGCGATGAATTTAAGATCATGTTTCTTAATAAGTATTTCCCATGAAATCTTTGTACAAAGATGGAGAGAGAATTTATAGAGCTCAAGAAAAAGGAAGGAGAATCTGTCACAACTTATGAAACGAATTTCACATGGCTTGCAAGGTACGCTTCGGGTTTTGTTGTCAATAATGATATAAAAACTGATATATTCTTTAGTGCATTAAAACCATATATTTGAAAGGATCTTGAAATTCGAGACTTTGGGAGTTATGAATATGTTGTTCAATGTGCTCTCAAAGTGGAGATGGAGTTTTGAGAATGGTCTCATGGCTATGGTGAGAAGAAACGAAATATGGATTTTCAAGCCATAGGATCTAATAATAAAGATGGGAAGAAAACTCAATGACCCAGATGCCAACAATGTGGGAAGTTACATCATGGGAACTACCACAAAGGGATGGGGAAATGCTTCATGTACTGGAAATAAGGACACCACATTCACGATTGTTGAAAAGACATGAGAAGGAAGGAGAATGTAGTAGAAGAAAGGAGAGTACCACCCATGGTCCAATGCTACAATTATAGGGAGAAAGGGAACTATGAAAGCCAGCGCACTAATCCTAGAGTTCTAAAGGGTAATCTGTGTCAGCAGCTACCAAAGACAAAGGAACAAGGGAAGGATTATGCCATTACTACCATAGAAGTGGAGCGAGATAATGAAGTTGTGAAAGGTACACTTCCTATTCACTCAAGAATGGAAAAAGTCTTATTTGATTCTAGTTTTATGAATTCTTTTATATCTTGAATGTTTTATATAACTATAGAATCAAAGTCATAAAACCTTGAAGTAGAGATATCTGTAAAAACACCAAGTGGTTCAATCATTAAAACCCATGTGTTTGAATCTTCCCTTATTGGCGTATGTGGGAATATTCTTCAAGAAAATCTTATAATACACCACTTGGTAGAATTTGACACTATAATGGGAATGTATTGGCTCTTTTTATATGGAGAACATAACAAATGTAGGGAAAAAGAAATATCTTTTCATATTCCAAACCATCCCATTCTCCTCTAAAAATGCAAGTAAGATCATAAATATCCTTTGAAAAGTCCTTCATATTTGTGGTTGTTGATTCCATATGAAAAATCATACCTCACCCAAATGGTTGAGTCAAAGGATAGTAACAACCTTGTGAGAATGTCCATAGTGAGTGAATGCAGTGATGTATTTCCTAAATATTTACCCAGACTTCCCCCAGATCATGAGGTAGAGTTCTCAATTGAACTCATACTCGGATCTACCCCCATCTCAAAGTGTCCCTATAGGATGGCTCCAATCAAATTGGAGGAGTTAAAGAAGCATCTACAAGAGCATCTGGAAAAGGGTTCATACACATAAGTGCATCACCTTGGGGTGCACTAATATTCTTTGTGAAGAAGAAGGATGGAACAATGAAGCTATGTATCAATTATTAGGAACTAAAAAAGATCACTATAAATAGAAAGTATCCTCTTACATGGATAAATGACTTTTTCAATCAGTTAAGAGGAGCTCAATACTTATCAAAGGTGGATCTTCATTCTATATATCATCAGTTAAAGGTGAAGAAGGAATATATTCAGAAGATTGCCTTCCATACAAGTTATGGGCACTATGAGTTTCTAGTGATTCCCTTCGGACTTACTAATGACCCTAAAATCTTCATGTATTTGATGAATAGATTCTTTATACATTACCTTGAAAAATTTGTGGTAGTTTTTATTGATGATATTCTCATATACACCAAGAGAAAGGAGGGATATGAATAACATATAAGACTTGTGTTGGTGACATTGATAAAGGATATGTTTTACACCAAGTTTAGAAAGTGCGACTTTTGGATAAATCAAGTCATGTTCATGGGACATGTGATCTCAAGTAAATGAATTTCTATCAACCCTTCAAAAATGAAGGCGATTGAGGAATGGAATAGGCCCTCTAGTGTCATAGAAATCTGTAGTTTTCTTTGATTATATGGGTACTACTGAATTTTTTTGAAATATTTCTCATGATTGTCAATCCCACTGACTAAGTTAACATGGAAAGGTGTAAAGTATTTCTGGATGGAAGAATGTGAGGGAAGCTTCAAGGAGCTAAAGAAAAGGCTGATCACTACACCTGTACTCACACTACCAAAAAGTGGAGTATGTTTTGTGATATACCGTGATTATTCAAAAATGTATTGGGTTGTGTACTGATGCAAAATGATTATGTGATGGCCTATGCCTCACAGTAGTTGAAGATCAATGAGAAGAACTACCCGATGCAAGATCTAGAGCCGGCCGCCATTATTTTTGCCTTGAAAATATGGCGGCACAACCTTTTTGGAGAGAAATGTGACATATACACTGACCAAAAGAGCTTAAAATATATATTCACACAAAAGGATCTCAACATGTGTCAAATGATATGGTTAGAGATAATCAAGGATTACGATATCTCTATTCATTATCATCTTAGAAAGGTGAACAAGGTAGCTGATGCTCTAAGGAGAAAAGAACTTGATACTCTATCCATGTTACAAATTGAGAAGGACCCTATATTCTTGAATATGAAAAGTATGGATTTGGAAATAATAAGGGAAGGGGATACATCCTAACGTTCCCAAATGATTGTGCAACCATCCATCCAAGACAAGATTCAGGAAGAACCAAGGGATGATGTGGAGATAAAAAATACGGTGAATGTAGTAAAGGAAGGTAAGATTCCAGAGTTCGATATCAATGATGATGGTGTTATTTGGTTTGGAACACAGATTTGTGTGCCTTCATCACCCGAGATAAAGAAGGAACTATTGGAAAAAGCACATTGCTCAACATTATATATCCATCCTGGGAGTACAAAGATGTACTGTGATCTCCGAGAACATTTCTGGTGGGATAACTTGAAGAATAAGATTGTGGAATATATATCAAGGTGCTTGGTATGTAAATTAGTTAAAGAAGAGTGAATAAAGTACAAAGGGATGATGCAACCATTGTCTATAACCATGTGGAAATGGGATAATTTCACTATGGAATATTTCATGGGTATCCCGAAGACATCAAAGAGAAATAATATGATATGGGTTATGGTTGACCAAATCACCAATATTTCCCATTTTATCGCTATTTGAGAAGACCTCTCTCTTGAACAACTTACAAGGATATATGTGAAGGAAGTGGTGAGACTGCATGGTATTCCACTCTTGATTGGGTCGGACCGTGATCCAGGGTTCACATATAAATTCTAGAGGAGCCTTCAACATGCTTTGAGTACTGAATTAAACTTCAGCACGACCTATCACCCCCAAAATGATGACCAATATGAAAGGACCATTAATACACTTAAAGATATTCTAAGAGCCTACTCTATAGAATTCAAAGGTGGATCAGATCAACATATCCCATTGGTTGTGTTCTCATAAAATAATATCTTCCATTTGAGTATTCATATGGATCCATATGAATCTCTATATGGAAAGCGATGTAGAACTCCAACCTGTTGGGATGAAGTTGGAGAAAGGAAGCTACTTGGACTTGATCTTGTACAAGAGATGACATAGAAGGTTCAAGTCATCCAGAAACACATCAAAGCTTCTTAGAGTCAGCAAAAGAGCTACACAGACAACCATCGAAGGGACTTGGAGTTCAACGTTGGAGATAAAGTATTACTTTAAATATCACCATGGAATAGATTCATGCGATTTGGAAAGAAAGGTAAGATAATCCTAAGGTACAGTGTCCCCTTTGAGATCCTTGACCATATAGGAGCTGTGGCCTATCAGATTGAACATCCACCGAATATGGATCAAGTTCATGATGTGTTTCATGTATCAATACTGAGTAAGTACATACCAGACCCCTCACATATACTGAACTCAGAGGTTGTGTAGCTGGAATATGATCTATCCTATGAGAAGCAACCTGTAGAGATTCTGGACAGGAGAGATAAGGTTATACACAACAAGACATCCCACCTCGTCAAAGTGTTGTGGAAGAACCATAAGTTTGAACAAGATACTTGGGAACTGGAAGTGGCTATGAAGGAGAAGTACGATCACCTGTTTTTGTTAAACAAAATTTCGAGGGAGAAATTTTATAAGGTGGAAGAATGTAATGACCCAACATTTTATCAATGGAATTCACTTTTATTCCTTATAGTATAATTACATTAGGAATCACAATGACATATCATGATACTAAATACTATGTGATCATTAAACATAATTTTTCCACTTCTATCTTTTGAATTTTGAAAATCCAATATACACAGTTGTGTTCAGGATGATTTTTGGAGTCTAATTGAACAAATATAATTTTTTTGTGAATAATAACATACCCTTATGAATAGTAATGTTACCCTTCTGAATAGTAAAAAGCCCTAATAAATAGTAACCTCACCTATGATAGTATATATTTAGGATTTAAGTGAAAGCATGATGTACCTATGTTTTGGAATAAGTAAACAAATGTTTTTAAAATAGTATTTTTCAAGTAAATTATGATTTTAATTAATAATTAAATTAAACATATTTAGAAAATTATTTTTGAAAAATGGAATTCACTTCTGGATTCTACATGTTGAAAAATGGTTAGGGTACTTTTTTTGGATTTTTATAAAATACTTTATTTTTTGGTGAGTAGTAAAATACATTAATATACTGAATAAATACATTATAATTTAAACCCACTATTCCTGAAATCACAAGTAATTTAAGCACCCAAATCTCGAGATCACATTACCTCTTTTCTATTATTGGTCATGGAATCATCACTAATTCTTATCTTAGGGGAAATTAATAAATTAATGAATATTATATTAAAAAACCCCTCTCCCCTCCACTATAAATAACACCCTTCACACCCTCATTTCCTCACACCTCTCAAGCTTCAAGCCTCATATAAATTCTACCCAAGCATATTCCCTAGACCCTCCCCCACATCCAAGAGATTCTGGTCTCATCAAAATACCAAGCCTAGATTCCTTAAAGAGGATCTCAAGAGGAGGATTCAAGAGGTAATTCATCTCTCTCTTTTCCTTCATTTTATTTTCAAATTTCTTTTATTTTCTTCTCTTATCCTCAGATTATCTTATCCAAAATTCATGATAACTCTAGTATGATTGATATACTGGTATGATATCATGTTAATGTAAGATTACCCATTATACTCCTCCCTCCCACTTTTTTTAATAAAATGAAATCATTTCCCATGATGTGTTAATTTAACTAAATCATGGGCGATGCACTTATTTTTTCCTTAAAATCCTTCAAGGATTCCAATAAAAATATAAAATGGTTGAAAAAATATCTATTTCCAACGGTTTCTCTGGGGTGCGCATCTCTCTATGGAGAACGCATAACTGTTTCCCCGCATTCCCGCTTTCCAAAGGCAGGCGACATCCATTACCTGTTCAGGGAAATTTTCTCCTTGATCAAAATGAGATAATGGGATGTCGGTTCCTCCTTCCATGGAATCCTCCTCAAAACACATTACCTAGTCCGGGTCTCCCTTAAATATTAAGTTGTTGTTCATGGATCTTGTTCCCAGAGCCATATCTTTTTGGATGCCGGTTAATTACACCACTTCTGTCTGGACATTCCATGGGGTCTTGACATGGTAAAAACCTTCAGTCAGAGTAGATGAAAATATCAGGCATGTCGGGGCATTTCTGGATGTGTGGAAATTGGTGAACCTATATTCTTCCTCAAAAGAGGGCATCTCAAGGGTGTATAACCTGGGGCATCCCACGTCGGTCGTGTGGAATCTTATGCCGAAGGGATGTCTCTAAGATTTTCCTAAACATCTCATGTTTAATAGGGGTATGTCGCGAGTTTAATGTCTTGAGGAGACAGTTACACCAAAGGCGCATCTTCTAAGGTTTTCCATAGGAATGTCATGTTTATCATGAGGTAGGCCGTGAGTTTAATGTCTTATAGAGATGGAATGAGGGTGATCCAAATGTCCCATAGAGACAGATCAGATTGGTACATCCCTAGGAGGGAGTTCCAAGAGTGTTTCCTAGGTGGATGGATCAGAACACTCAATAAAAGTAGACCCAGGATGGTGTGTCCCATAAAGGGAAGATGTCACACCATGAAGGATGATATGGACAAAATTGAGGGAGGACCTGAAAGAGTGCACCCCAGAATGAGGGATGCCAAGTTTTACCATTGGATGGGATTGAACCTCGTGGAGGTTTTCTATACGCCCTGTGTAGACAACAGGGATCGAAACCCACGTAGTTTGAAGGGGTGATGAATCTCGGTGTACACAAAGGACAATGAACAAGAGATATATTGGGGCTTATGCATGGAAAACTAACCATCACAAGAGGAGTTCCCTTGTTTGGATGGTTATGAATTGAGTGGGTCTTGTGAATGGTCAGCTGCCCGATTGCTGCTAGAAGTAGTGGCGAAGTGGGTGACATGATCTCACCAGGATGTAGCGGCTTGGGTAAGAATCAGGATGGATAATGGGAGTTGATTGTAGTGGAGGGATAATGATATGGAAATGACGTGAGGACGATGGTGATGTTGGGATTGAGCCTAGAAGAGACTTCCTACATATCCTCGGGGTAGGGAATCAAAGTCCTCATAGTTCGTTGGGACAATGGGACACCTGAGGATGCGGCCCATGAGAATAGACACATGGATGGGAACCAGAGTAAGTGAAACATCCCGGTTGGGGAATGACCTTCCCGGAACAGATGTGGTCAAGGGATAGATTAGTATGAGATAAGAGTGATGGGATTGAACCTTAGGGAGGCTTCCTACGTATCCCTGTGGCAGGGAATCCAATTTCACTTAGTGCATCTGACAATGAATTACCGTCGATTGGGGACTTTAACGACTTAACATAGATTGGGGGACTTCAATGAATTACCACCGAATGAGGTTGAAAATGAATTACCACATAATGGGGTTGAAAACAGCTTACCTCTGAATAGGGATGAAACTCAGGGAGGCTTCCTACGTACCCTTTCTAGAAGACAAGGATCAAATCCCACATAGTTCGAATGGGTAGAGTTTAGCGTCATGTTGTAAAGAAAGGGGGATACAGTTTGAGATCGTACAGGATGAGGGTGGACTGACATGATGTGGCAGGACTAATGGGTGTAGGTCTAGAACCTCAGTGATGCTTCCTACGTACCTTTCCTAGGAGATAAGGATCAAATTCCACATAGTATAGGATGGTTTTGAGAACCGATGTGAAGGCGGTCGGGACCAACAAGTGTTGGGCTAGAACCTCTGGGAGGCTTCCTACATTCCTTGCCTTGGTAAGGATTATAATCCATGTAGTTCAGGATGGTGTTGGTGAGCCGACGTGAAGGGGGTCAAGAGAAATAGGTGTTGGGCTTGATCCTCGGGGAGGCTTCCTACGTACCTTGCCTTGGAAAGGATCAAAGTCCACATAGTTCCAGATAGTGTTGGTGAGCCGATGTGAAGGGGTTTGGGACCAATAGGTGTTGGTATTGACCCTCAGGGAGGCTTCCTACGTACCTTGACTTCACAAGGATCAATGTCCACATAAATCTGGATGGTGTTGGTGAGCGGACGTGAAGGGGGTCAGGACCAATAGGTGTTGGGCTTGAACATCAGAGAGGATTTCTACGTACCTCGACTTGGCAATGATCAAAGTCTACGTAGTTCCGAATGGTGTGTGGATTATACTCTAGGATTCCCAAGGAAGATTTCGTGGTTGATGCTTACTCTATGCCCACGTGAGTCATGCTCAGTGTAAGAAATAAGAGGCCACAAGGACCTGACAATCATGGGTCAAAGGTGTGGCCATGATGGGTGGTGAATGGGGCTTACAAATGGACACAACCTGTGTGCTGCTATGGAGCAACAATGGTGAATGAGGCTTATGAAAGGAAGTTTCCCGAGTGCCAATATGGAGTGGCAATGGTGAATGGGGCTTATACAAGGAAGCTTCCCGGGTGCCGCTATGAAGCGACAATGGTGAATGGGGATTATGCAAGGAAGCCGCTCGGGTGCCGCTATGGAGCGGCAATGGTTAATGGGGCTTACACATGGAAGCTTCCCGAGTGACGCTATAGAGTGACAATGGTGAATGGGTCTTACGCACGGAAGATACCCAGGTGCCACTATGGAGCGACAATGGTGAATGGGGCTTACACAAGGAAGCTTCTCGGGTGCCGCTAAGGAGCATCAATTGTGCAAGGGGCTTACACATTGAACCTGCCTGGGTGCCACTATGAAGTGAAAATGGTGAATGGGGGCTTACATAAGGGAGAAACCCATGTGCCGCTATGGAGTAGTATTGGTGAATGGGGCTTATGCATGGAAGCTTCCCAGGTGCACCTATGGAGCAGTAATAGTGAATGGGGATTACGCAAGGAAGATGCCTGGGTGTCGCTATGGAGCAGTAATGGTGAATGGGGATTACACAAGGAAATTGTTCGGGTGCCGCTATGGAGTGGAAATGGTGAATGGGGCTTACACATGGAAGCTTCCCGAGTGCCGCTATGGAGCAAGAATAGTGAATGAGGATGACGAAAGGAAGCTGCCCGGGTGCCACTAAAGAGAGACAATTGTGCTTGGGGCATACACATTGAAGCTCCCTGGGTGCCACTATGGAGCAGAAATAGTGAATTGGGATTACGCAAGGAAGCTTCCCTTAATGTCTTCCACATATCTGGCCATGAGGGCATCCGAACTCACTAGTGGATTGAGGCATACAATTGAGGCCTACACCTATGCACTAGTGCACAAGTGGGATAATGCAAAGGGCATTGAAATCAGTCCGAACAAAGGGAGATGAAAAGTGTGAATTATATTCCCAACATTTGGTGAGAATGGCGTAACGATAGAGGATAACTATGGACCATGTTTTAAAAACAACATCCATATCACATTTGCCTGAAATGGGGACAAACAAATGAAGGTTGACTGCTGACCGTGTTCGAAACATAGGACCTGACTCAAAGTGTTGTCCAAAGTCTTTCAGGGCGTTGACCTAGGGCAGTAGGTGAGACAAGGTATCATGGGACCAAGACATTAGGGGGTTCGTTCAGACATGAAAGAGGATGATGAAAATAATGAAGGAAACATGAATAATGAGGTGGAGTGATGGAATGATCAAACAGTTTCCAATGCTCTTGAAATTACGCCATTGTAATAATGGCATAAGGAATCTTATGCCTAACACATAATGCATCTATTATTTGGAAAAAGAGGCATTCTATTATTAAATAATAGGGAATTATATAGTTTATAGTCATGTAGAGAGGACTGTTGGCATGTTATGCTTAGGGCATAAGGCATCTCTTGTTTGGAGAAGGAGGCATCCTTTTTTTGGAACATAGGGCATACTATAGTTTAGAGTCATTTGGAAATGACTATTAGCATCTTATGCTTGGAGCATAAGGCATACCTTGTTTCGAGCAAGAGGCATCCTATGTTTGTCACATAGGGTTTACTACAGTTTATAGTCATGTAGAGAGGACTATTAGGCAAAAGGAGACTAGAAATGGCTAGTGTTAGGACTTATTCAAGATCATCCCTTTCTAGATCAACTTGGTATAGAAGTCAGGTGATGGGGTTTGGATGAGTTTCTTGAGTAATGGTTCGACTCAAGGTACTCGGGGAATTGATGATGAGAATATAAACTCATGACATGTGAAAGAGACCAAAAGGAATATGTTTTCTCAAGGTATTTTATGGAGTTCAGAGGAGTTTCTCAAATCATGGTATTCCAAAGGTGGAAGGTGGTTGCGCATAACGGCGCGATGGAAAATGCTGACATCCTGACCTGAAAATTTTACGGTGTGACTCTCAATTTTTCATAGGGCTTCTCCAAGTAGCTTCATGGAGTAAAAGTTCTCGTGGAGCATGGGGTCTCACAAAGTATCTTTGCGAAGGAATGCTGGTCACGGAGCATGGATGCGCGAAGCATAGGGGATCGCGGAACAAAGCAGCTCATGGAGAAAATGGGCGTGTGGAGAAAAGGGGTTCGCAGAGAAATGGCTCTCGTGGAGCAAAAAGGCTCATGGTTAAAAGGATCTCATGGATCAAAGCCTTTCACAAAGAAAAGCGGCTCACAGAGCAAAGGTTTCGCAGAGCAAAGGCTCTCACAGAGCCTCAAGCAACCCGAAAGAGATCCCTCCATCGCAAAGGGAGGAGCCCTTTGCGATGGGCATCACTTCAAGAAGCAGGGGAGCTCCGTGAAATTGGAGATCGGCTGGACAAGGGGCAGTGTGACCATCTTTATGAATGGGGGTGAGCCCTGTATTTATAGGCGATGGAGGTCAGTTGAGCGTGCTGCGAAGCAGAAATGTGCTTCGCGAAGCAAATCGAACTCTACAACTGGAGGGAGTTCCCTCAAGTTTCTCGTAATCGCGGAGCCGATCGTCATCGAGCTTTGTGGTGCTCACAAAGTCTTCAGTCAAGTTCCCTAAAGATCATCTTAACTGTGGAGTTGACCATCATCAAGCTTCGTGGTGCTCATGAAGGCTCCGGTCAAGTTCCCTCTAGTTCGTCGTAATCGCAGAGTCGACCGTCATCAAGCTTCGCGGCACTCGCGGAGGCTCCGGTCAAGTTCCTATACTCCGTGATTGTAGAGGGAGGTTCACGAATGGGCTCTACAAACCAGTTTTCAAGCCCAACTTCAAATGTTTATAACTCCTAATCCGTAACTCCATTCGGGCCCTATGACATGTCAAATTAAATCTTGTAAAACGGGCTACGATCTTGGATCTTGTATGGAATAATTTGGAATATTTCGTGGACACATTTTACGGTTCCAAAAACATTGTAAAATATATGTGTTATCCCCTTTTATGTTATGTAACTAACTTATTTACATGATACTACATGATGAAATAAAACAAGTTCATTATAATTAAAAAACAAAAAAAAAACAAAAAACGTTCATCATTAAATTTTATCTAATGATTAATCCTCATTGTACATAACCACATTCATTATAAGATCATTTAAAATACTTGAATATAATTAATAACATGAAATATAAGTTCTAGATGTTTACCCATGTTCTACATGAACATACATTTATGAATGCAAGTGAACTATTCAAGAAACCCATAAAAACGAACATTCCCGAACAATGTTTTTAATTCTATAACTCATCCAAAGGTACATAAAATAACTTAATGAAACCATAATGAACCATACCTATGTACACAAGGTTCATTAGTTGTTAATTAATTAATCTAATGTGGTTATATAGAAATTTAATGTGAATAAAGAATTTGGATATGAGGTAAGGGGAAGTTCTCGAACCCAACTTTGTTTCTTCGGGTTCTCCCTCATTCACTCCTTATTTGGTATGGTAACTTCTTAAAAATAATTTTTTCATCATTATCTTAACTTTTTTGGGATATACAAGTTTTCTTCTAAAGTTTATTTTTTTAAAATGTTTTCCAAAATAACTCTTCTTTCAAAAACACACCTTTTATTTCTCACTCAAGGTTGATGGTTATTGTATCAAGTATGTTATTCCCACTTTATTTTGGGAACCCAATGTTTATGAATGTGTTCTTATGATATGAAAACCATTCCTTTACTGGGTTAGTTATGTTCATTTTTGATATATTTTATATGGGGCATGCAAGATAATGATAATGTTATGACGTGACAGGTGAACCAAGAATTATATAGTGTAATATGAATGTTTGAATGTGACGGGTGCGCCCGGAATTATACAACACTCCAATGCATTGGGTAAATTGATTAATCTCATGAGTTAAAGTGAAATGATGTGTGAAAAATATGATATATTTGTTCACAAGTATGTGTGGTAGTTAACCACCAAGACATGATGTTTCATTTATTATGCATTTCCACAGTTCAAGTCTTTTATTAATGATTCATCTCATGTTAATGATCTTTTGCCTATGTTACAATTATGCTCACCCCATGCTATATTGTTCTTATATATCCTCTTACTAGGATTTTAGCTCACCCCGTTTGATTTATATCCTCAGTTGACTACATGTACTAAGGAGAGGTCAAGTGCCAATAAGAAGCTAGAGAAGAAGGAATTAAATAAAAGTTTATGCTTGATGTTTTAAATGTAATGTTTGGTCCAAGTTTTTCCAAGACACTAAACCTCTGGATCCTCATGGTGTAATACTATTTGTTGTTTATTTTTTTAATGATGTAATAGTAATGTAAGAAAATTCAGGGTCACTATATAACTACCACTAAAATCATAATGAAAATAAAAAAATGGAAGCAACTTGAATAATATCACCATCAAACAATCACAACATATCAAAAAAGTAAAAAATTCAAAAAAAGGATATTGATCCTAAATATAAAATTCACAGTACCATTTACACTCCTCTAATCCACTTAGTTTCCATAATATATGAAATGAAGTAATGATATTCCCACAAAATATCTTTTATTGATAATCCTGAATCTCAGTTATCCAATCCACATATGTCATATCCTCTCCAACATCCATAAAAAATGAAATCAATAACATGAGAGTAATTATGAATATAATGAATAAAACATGATACATGGATAATTTTATTTATTTAATCTGTTAGTGGAGGAAAATCTAACTGACACACCACCACGTCGATACCCTCAAACACCTCAAAAGGTCCACCAAACTATGCAGAAACCTTACTACTATTATTGAACATACACTAACCATGATATAAAGAAATGTTTATGGAAACATGTGAACCAACATAAAATGTTATATTTATTCTCCTCTGATCATCATAAGACATATAATAATCATGAAAAATACTCATCCTCTCACTAATTACCTATACATTCTCTATCATGCTCTATACCAAATCTAGTTCAAAAATCATTAAATCCTAATACTTTTTCTAATACAATAAAGATATAAAAGGATTATAATAAACTTATTTGAATGTATCCATATCAATAATAAACTAATAAAAATTTTTAGATGAAAAGTTAAGCAATGATAAACTCTTTACCCACAAAACTTCAAAATACCAAACACATGCATGCAATATGTCCTCAAGTGTCTGGATCATCCAATCTATCTAAAATTATTTTTAAAGATGAAAAGTAGTGTTGAGTTATACAAAAGAGATGGAATTTTATTTCCTACTCAGACACACATTTTCAGTTAAAAGAGGATATTTATTAGAAATGATCATATTTATAACCCCTTGAGTTTTCCCATTCTCATCCACATAAATCTTAGGAAAAGAACCCACTACACTCAATTCTCTTATTATCAGCAAATTTGTTAATTTTTATAATATATTCATAACCACCTAGATTAAATCATATCATCCATGATCTTAAGGAGAACTAATAGAGAAATTTATTTCAATTATCTACCATTTTCACTTAGTTAAATCTAATGGATTCTATAAACTAGCAGAAACACAATACTCATCCTTCACCTATCGACACATTGGTAACTAAGACACAATCTCCACCACCAACCTATTTATATATAAACATGATAAATAAATCCTCAAAATATTTATATGTCATGGTAAAACCATGATGTATTTGTAATAATGTGTCCCCTAGACCTAAAATGAATCATAATTTAGATTACCATATCATACATGCAATGAGTTATTCCTAATGTACTCTCGCCACAATAGTTTTTATATTTACACATCCACTATTTACATAATAATTTCTGTAGATATTTTATCATATCAAAAGGTTATAGCAGTTCCCATATTATAATGATAAGCTCTAGATAATATGACATTATTCATAAACATATGTATAATGTTATAGATAAATTATACTCTCTGATCATAATTGATATCTTACTATCAGGTGTCGAGGGATCATAATTATTGATACTTTTTCTCAAGAAGTTCACACTTGGAAATCACCAATAGGTGAGATAATGAAAACATTCCTATTTATTGGAACACCACATGTTTCAGGTATTATTGGTTGTTCCAATCAATGAACATGTGTATTGTTATATTGAATTGAGATAATTTTTAATATGTACCATTTGATCATGTACTTTTATGTAAGTAAACAACCATGAAATTAAAGTTGTGGAAATTTTGCTTGTGTTGGGTGCATCATTGGTGGTATGAAATCAGATGAATGATGAAGAAATAATTTGTCACTTCTGAGTTGAATAAGTAAGATCTACGACCCATCTGATTAGGATCTTAGTACCTTCAATAAATCCATGGACCATGTAGAAGAAGTAAATATTTTCTAGTAAGGTTAAAAAAACAATAATGGATGATTACACAAGATATTAATCCTAGTTTATGATATATCACGAGAAAAAGAGATTATATTATATGACATGTGTTCATAGGAAAGTTTTCATGGATATGACTATTTATTATCTCTTTAGGGGACATGAAGGGTCTCTAAACTCCACTCCTGGTTTGTGAATAGGGTTCATTTATATTAATATAAGGGCCTATAGGGCCACACAAAATAGCATATTCAAGAGTCCTCCCTATTCTGGTCAATAGTTGTACATGATACGGTGTCCCCCCATGGGGTTTGACATTTTTCCATGTTGTAATGATCACATATGAATAAATAAATTAATATTACTCAAGTATAGAATAATTGGGTTAAATTTATTTATTAAAAGTATTCACAATGTATTTAGTGAATACATGGAAAAATATTACAAAAAAATAATATTTTTTTAATATTAATGGTTTGTTTAATAGTTGTAGGAATTATGAGTCCTATAAATGATGCTATTTTATCATTTAATATATTTATTACATATGAAAAGAAAGTTATAAAATATAAATGAAGTTTATGAAAAAGTTATTTCATCATAACAATCCATTTATATCTTATTTAGTAGGAGTTGGATATACAGGGGCCCAAGAACCCTTTCCTGGTATTTGGACATCTGCTATATATGCTGAGAAATTGTCTAATTCCATTGAATATTTATTACAATATATTGATAGATCCTATATATTCTTCAAACATCCTAGAGAGAGAAATTCTATGTATGAGTTATTGATCCAAAAACACCCTCACGGATTGTAGGGATGAGATCGTGGTGATAATCATGTTTTTCACATAATCCTCATAGCTCCATACTAGCAACTAGAATTCAATTATCAGTATTCATGAAGACTCTTGAAGCAAGTGTGGATGATCTAAAGTGGTTCAACTTCAGATTATTTGAGCAACGATCCCCGAAGATGAGCTATAGTCAATCACCCCATTGATTCAAATGATGTAATTATTCATGTCTATTTTTGTACTTATGAAATTCTAATGAGATTACCACACATCTTCTTGGACTCAGAAAGCGAATGAAGATGAAGTTTCATCACTCTAGTATTATTATGTTTAAATAAATGGGCCAAATATATCATCTGCATACCCCAATACCATCATTTGGTATCATGTAGATCATGTGATTTTTTTTGATTCAATAAAAAAATACATTAAATTTAAGTTGATGGTTTTAATTTATTTTTAATGGATCCCACCACACTTCAATAGGATCTTAGATGAAGAAGTTATTATTTATCCAAAAAAATTGATTCCTATTAAACATGGTTTCTATGGTATTTAAAATTTGAAGAAAATGATATATATATAATTCTTTTTGGCCTTTTTTAGTCAAATCATTATTTTTTCGACCACCCAGTTTCAGATAGATTCTGGAAAAAACTATAATTTCTGGAGGAGATTATTTCCACACGTATATGGAATTATTCTAAAAAATATCAATTTTAATCCTATACCTGATAGGATATTTAAATTTTACAAAATAACAAAAAAATTAAAAAGTAGTGGGCTTTACACCTTATCTTATATTTGTATAATATGTTTAAAAAATAAAAGGGAATTTTTTAAATGAAAATAATGGGGTAAGTGTTAAAATATTAAAACAAATTATTAAAAAGACATAGCTTCCATTGGAATCTATTAGTGTGTTGTTTTCCTATAAACCACCATGCACAACAACCGTTCTCCTTTTTGTTTGGCCCACCATACATTCTCTGGTTGATCCTTATTCTAGGATACTATCACAAAACTCATCACCGATCTCCTTTGTAAGTCACCACCACCATGTGATCTATCTCAGACCATACCATCATACTATCCCATCCCTCCATGGTCACCACATTCAACCTCCCCACCTCTACCGATGTGGGTTTTGACTGACCCATGTTGCTGACGTGGCTTCCCGCAAGCCCTATGACATCCTAGCATAAAACTCTGTCACCCTTCTAATTGCCACAAGCGTCCACAATGAAACCCCACCTGAGACCTCTAATATGATAGATTAATTCCTTCATAATCAATAAAAAGAGATCTTCTGTGACCTCTTCCCAATCAGGCTCCTACCAGACTCCAGTGGGTCTAATTTGACTCGACTTGGCCCTAAACTGGTTAGGGTTGGTATGACCAAACGAGAACTACCATTATTTAATTTTTTTAATATTCTAAAAAAGTAATTTTATTCTAGTGTAAAATTAAATTATATAATTGACTTAATTCTGGAATAAAAAATTAAATTAATTATGGAACCAAACAAATTAAATTATTTGAATTCAAAATAATTCATTTAATCTTTTAATTTTCCCAAGACTTAAATGTGTTACATTTTAATTTTTACCATAGTTATAATTTACCCGTAAACTCATCTTGAGGAGTTAGAAACCTTTTTTGTTTGGTTTTATTTTATTTAATTATATATTACAACTATATGAAATGTTTGTAATACAGAATTATGTTTTTCAATAATATGTGCATCTCATTTTTCATTTTAATATGTATAAGGGTCTGCACATCCCTTAGTTTTATTTTTGCATGTATATTGTGCTTCTTTAGACTACCTCACCCGCATGAGAGTACATTCTTACTATTGATGATGATGATTTATGATGTGGACCATGCCAAGGAGAGGTGTTATACCAAATGATAAGTGAAAAAATTCAGTCAGGGGTGAGCTTCTATATGAGTCAAGAATCTTACTCAGGTATTATTCACCTTGGTCAGGGTTGATCCATTGAGTTTAAATGGATCAACATATTTTAGATTCTCAAGACCAGTCAAATAATTTATTTCTTTTATGAATTGTTTTTTATTTTATGCATTTTCTTGTATATGGGAAACACATAAAATATCAAAAGAGAAATTCATAAAGACACGATAAATGTATTCTATTAATATATTTTCAACTAAAAGCATGAAAAAAATACTATGAATACATTTTATAGAAATGTATTAAACTTATCAAAAATATTAAAAACCCCTCATATAAATATTAATTTGTGAATGATTTCTATCTCTCAAATTTGAAAAATCCCTTGTGTGCGGGGTACTCATCATCCAATGTTGATGGTGCCTCCAACCACAAGATAGTTTTTATGGGAGGTATGGGTTGAAATAACTAAATATGTTTGAATATAAGTTTAAAAATCTATCTTTCTATAACTTTATCAGTAAGTTTTTGAGGGAATCAATTTTAGAATTTTGAGAAGCTGGGACTTCACTGAGCAGTTGAAGGAACCGTGAGGAAATTTAATTATATAGTCTAGTGCCTACCTTCAATCCTTCCATATAGAGGTGTAGCCAAATATTTTTAACAATGAGGGGAGTATTCCAGGATCAATTCCATTGGAATACTCAGGTGATAGAGTATTCTGATTCTAGTAGATAGGGATACTAGGATTTGATAAAATAGTGGGCGACATTTAATTATTTAATAAATTAATTGGTAATGTCTAATCGATAATCATGATAAAAGTAATAATATTATAGTGTTATTTTTTTATAAAATATAAATTCATAAAATAATTATAACTATTATAAAAAGAAAATTTCAATAGTAGAATGGGTTTCCAAGAGTAGTACCAATGGTTGCAAAATGTTCTATGATTCAAAATGTCAAGGTGTTGGAGTCTCCAATACCTAATCGGTCACATCAGGAAGAATGGTTATTAAAAATGACTATAGGAGATTCATGTATGATGAATTTTATGTTTACATCACAATTATATAATCAATTTATTATGTGACTTCTAGATATACCATCATAAAATGAATGATTTATAATATATTCCCATCTCAAAGAAGCCTGAGAGGAGAAAATTGATGTGAGATATGAATGGGTGATGATTACACTGGTTACATGTAAATATGAATGGTGGATCATAATCATTCCATACAACCCCTTATTATGTATTTATCACCCATTTACAGCAATTTCATTTAGGATTACAAAATGAGTAGTATGTAGAAAATGCTTCATTGCATTTTTGGTAAAGGTTCACCAAATAAAGAAGTACTTAAAAAAAGTATAATGTTTAGTTCTTCTGGAGAGAAATTTGAAAGAGAAGGTCAAAATTCCAATGTAAAGTGACATTCCAAAAGGAAGTTTCTCAATTTATTTTAATAGAAATAGTCTAATTATCATACAAGGGGATATTTTACTCACATAAGTCTATGGAATATGAAATGCTTTGATCTGAATTAAAGAATCATATAATCAATTATTCTTCAGGTATATTCATCATTTTATATCATGTTTTTATTTTACTTCTTAGTTATTAAAACAAATATTCCTATAACATATGTGTATTGATATATAGTAACCAAGAAATTAAATAGACATTACAAAAAGTAATGTGTGTTCTGCAAGTAGCTAAGAAAGGGTGATTCCTAAGTTAGCGGTGAGTAGCACACAACTTATAATTTCTTGGTAAATGGTTCTAGTTGAACTTTTGTTTATTATAACCAAAACATTTATCTCATGTGGTCATTATACACAAGAATATAGTATTCTAGTTTTAGAACAAATATTTTTTATGGTTTCTCATACATAACTAATAGTTCAGTAATACATGAATCATAGTAAATACACGATGAATATAAAAATGTAATATTTATATACCAAGTTCTGGAAAGATAATACTTTTACAACAAAAAGGAAATAGTTGTCAAGGATATAAAAAGTATGGTTTTCTATTATTTGGATATAAATACCTTAGGTATTGTCAACAAAGTTATATAAATCATAATATTCCTTTAATGTTATAAGGAATTTATAAGTGAATAATATAATATTCGTGGTCAGAAGATATGAGTATCTTTGTGCCCATGTGCTGGAGAAAATCCCGACCAAGCATACGTCGAGCATTAAAATGTAGCATGGAGTAATTCATAAACACACATTACTTTATACAAATTAGAGTTAGGAAGTTACTATAGTGGATTGATGATTAGTATTACATAAAAATATTGGACAATAAAATGTAGTGTGGATTAATTTCTAAATACATGATTCATTATATACATCATAACCATGATGTATGTAAAAGGAGAATCAATGTTGAGACTTTCAAAAACATCCATTATTTCACAAGACCTGCTTCACAAATTGTCGTGTAATCTCATAACCATATTCCAACTATAATGAAAAAAGTATATCATATGAGTTGTAGTATGGTATAATTCCATTATGCCATAATAACATGAGTTAATAGGCAATGTTTTTGTTAAGGTTATAAAAAAGATTCCATAAATCAAAATACAATGTGCATCTACTAAAATTAAACTAATGTTTTATAAGAATATTAAATAAATTCTTGAGATTGAAAATTTATAGTCAAGTGATAAACTATATTTCTACAAAAGGGTGAAAATATTTTTTTCAGATAGTGGAAGAAAGATTGATTTGGATATATTCAATGCCATAGATGCATAAATAATTATATTAGGAACAAGTTCCATAAGAGCCTAAAGAAAAGAAATACCCCATATACTTATTCTACATAGGAATTTTAAAAACTTTTGGTAAGTGTTTAAGATTCCCCATGAATAGTGATACAATATTCATTGATAATAATGAATTATACAAATTATTCGTAAATGGAAACATGTTAATATTGACAAGATCAATTAAAATACAATAATAGATTCCATATATTAAAGTATTGGGGATTATTATTTTGAATATTATGGTTAGTATTCTGGTGTGATTATACATGGATGATACAAATGTGATACCAATATGGCTCGATTGGTTATACCAGATCATTATGAATAAATCTGTTAGAATATTAATTGTCTTAACTACTTTATATGATCATTTTATTGGGAACTAGATACCAAGTACACTCACATTTAATGGTGTATATATGACACAAATAGAAAGGGTTCGTGACACCATAGAATGCTAATAAGGGGTGAATGTTACTGAAATCTAGTTTTGAATTGAAGTAAGCAACAAGATCATAGAATATTCATAAGGAATGAATTGTTTTAATGTATCTACTTGATGTTAATGGGAGTGAAATTATTTTACAAATAAAATATGTTTACCAAAAAAGTCTAGCCAGAAGAAAGCACTTAGGACCATTTATTAAAAATGAAATAAAAGTAGAAAAGGAAGTGGGCTGGGTCAAATAAAGGGACTATAAATTATTTAATAAACAACAAATTTAGATATCATAATATGAAATATCATTTTCATAATAAAAATGATCAGAAATTTCCCACTCATAATGAGAATTTTCTCAATTTAAGATACTAAGGATCTCTATGTTGATCTTTTTTGACTCTTTAAAAGAGGAAATGGTAGAAACAGTTTTTAGCAGGTTGGAATAGTCCTTCTATGGCCTTCTCTTTGAAGAAAAAAAAGTAAAACCATCACTGTCTACCACCTTTTTCTTTATATTTATGATAAAATCCTTAAATATTATATGAACACCACTTCCTAATGCCTTGAAGAGAGTGATATCATCCAACACTTCAACATCAGATACATTACCCTATAATTTATATATTCCTAGACAATTGAAGTCATACTGGATCTCCTGACGGAAATAAAAATTCTTCTAATCATTTGGTTGGTTAAGACCACCAACCTTTGTATCATATTCAGAAAAATTAGGTGTAGTATACTATATTAATCCCCAATACAAAATATGATGCTATTTAGTAGTGTATTCAAATATCACACATTGAACATCACTAGGAGATGCTTGTTTATAAGAATGATAATTAACCATACATTCCTTATGCTGATTAGATGTATCACCCTATGTGTCCTTCCAAAAATCCAAATATTCCTTCCTTGAAACATTGTCCAATTGTTTACCTGCCTCAACATCCACCTTATCACCAATATTTCCACTGCCTAATGCCTCAAAATGCCTTTTTTCCTCACTTATTTTCATATATAAATGACCACTTTTCCTTTAAATAAACAATAATAATAGGTCAACTCCCTACAACACTTCTCCTTCAAGTTCTTAATTATCTTATATCCATCAAATATGTCAAGAAACTTATCATGTTTGATTTTGAGATCAATATCACCATTCTTTATGGAAACAACACCTTTATCAGTGTGTATAAAAGTGATATCTACCTCAAAAATGATTCATTAAAAGTATCCAAATCGAGCCCCTTCATTAGCCTTGTCCATTTTTATGGGTACTCCAATTCCTAAGGAAATATCGAATAAAATCCTAGGGTTCTAGAGAATCAAATTCAACCAAAATACAAGAACCTATAATTGCACTATTTTATTGCTTACAACATGTTAATTGAAGTTGGAATCCCAATATTTAATAATAAGAATACATGGTTTAAGATAAATAGAGCCACATACCCATGCTATTCTTTTCAGATCCTTAGATGGAAATATAATATGAAAAAACCATAGTTGAGTGAGATGCATCACCAGTCATCAAAGCCTCAGTTTTACCCAAATCAATAGTTAAGATCCTATACCTTCCATGGTTTCAATCCCAAAGTAAAGAAAAGGTAATCACATGGATACTCTCATTTAATTCAATGGTATCCATGTTTATAAATATCAAGTGTGTTACAACTTCTAAGGTACATGAAGAACCATTTTGTAATATCAAATTATTTTTTATAGTTCTTTGAATTACACATATTAAGTAATGTTTTATTATAATATAAATTATGATAATTCTAATAGTAGTACAATCCAAGATTTCATGTTTTTATAGTGGAAAAGGGATACACTTGGGGATATAATCTCTTTATAATTCTTGCTCAAGGAGGTAAATTCACAGATATAATAATGTCCAAAAAGTAGAAATATAGAAGGCCCATGAATAAATCCATTACTCAATAGAAACATTATCTTATCATGTAATATAAAACATGGCTCATTATCATGTTGGTTGTAGAGAAAGTGGGAGTGTCGTAATAGTGGGTGACCTAGATCCAACATGAATAGTACTTTGAGATTATCATATAATTCATAAAATGAGTTATGCCTGATGTACTGTTACCATAATAGTATTTATATTACTACAACAACTATTTTCATGGTAATATATATAGATTATTTATAGTATCAAAAGGTTATAGCAGTTTACAAGTTATAATGAGAACGTTGGGATACTATGACATTCATCTTAAACATATGTCTTATGGTATACATGCATGATATTGACTAGACATTGTTTGTGCATGATAATAAATTGATAGGGGCTCATAATCATTGAGACTTATTCTTAGGAAGTTCACTCATGGTGATCTCTATTAGGTGATGTCATGAAGATAATCCCAACAATAGGAACACCATATGTTTCATGTGTCATTGGTTATAACTATCTATGAACATGTGAATTGGTATCTTGAGTTGAGATTATTATCAATGTGTACCATTTGATCGCGTAATGTGATGCAAGGTGAAAACCTTGACCTTGAATTCATGGAAGGGTAGATTGTGTTGGGTGAGTCATTGGTGGCATGACATTGGTTGAATGATCAAAAACGGATTTTTTTCAATGTTATGGAAGTGATATATTAGGCCCAGTTATTCAAGATGGTAGTACCTTCACAAAATACATGAATATATTATAAATTGGTAAGTCCATCCAATAAGGTCAATAAATAATAAAACAAGAATAGATGGTGAAATAAGCTGTGAATCTAGCTTTATGAGATATCGTTAGATAAAGATATTACATTACACAATTTGTGTTCGTAGGAAGGTTGTCGTTGTTCTGAATATTCCTTATCTTTTTAAGGGCACAAAACCGGATTCCACTTCAGAGATGCCCAAGTGCGGTTGGCCACATGGCCTCAATCACATATCCTAGAATTCCAGTGGCTACCACCTGACAAAGAGGCCCTAAGATGTGTTTATGGATAGATTATTCCCTCATTACTAGATTTTAACACACCAGATAATTATAAACAAAGGTAAATATAGAAAGCAATAATTAAACCAAATTCAAAGTGGAAAGAGACAAGGATAACAATAACTAAAATAACTAGAATAACATACAATAACTAATAATGATATATGTCTTTTAACTAGAAAGTTAGAAAACATGGATACAAAGTAGAAGAAATACAAGAATAACCCAATATGGAAAATAAAATACATAAACTATCCCATGCATCCCGAGCTATAGATCGATAAACTTCTATAAGCTCCATCCTAGAAAAGAAAGCAATCATGTTTCCAAGTCATTAGGATTCCCTTTATCAACACATTTATATATGTAATATTCCCTGGGTACCAAACGATGCCCGAAGAGGGGTTGAGATAAATCTCAGTGGGCCATCACCAACGGTATCTACAATATCTGGACCGTGTAATTGAAATGTAGCAGTATGAAAGATGGAATATATAAAGTAAAGAGGTACAATGTAACTAATTGAAAATTACCTACTTAATCCATTTTCTAGTTTCGTAAAATCTAACTAGTTATTTAATAAAGTAATTACCAATTTATATTAATACCTTACATGAGTCATAGCGAGCACTAACATCACCTCATGATAGTATAAATTATGAAGTTTCCAAGATGTAATAAGGAAACCAAAACTGATTATTAATATAAAGTGGTTGGATGGTATTCACCAAGGAAACCTAGACCTTAAGGGACACTAACTCAGTAGATACTGAATCTAGATAAGGTTTAAGAGTGTAACCCAAGGAGAAACGTCCAATGAATTACCACAATAATATTTATAATTGAGTCCAAGGAAAATATCCAAGGTAAAATGGAAGATAAGTAGTGGTTGGGCCCAAGGATGCAACCAAGGAACCTGATGTCACGGTGAATCCAAGGAGCGTATCCAAGGAATCCTATAATAAAAATGAAAGGATCTTATGGTGTCATACCGGACATCAAAATGTAGAAAATGATCAGGTTCCTTGGATGGTCTCCCCCAAGGCAACCAACATCCTTGAATTTGAAATACGTCCTCGAGTACCAAAGGCATTCCCTTGGTAATCCAAGATCTTAAATGAGTCAAGGATTCTTATAAATATGTAAAGATCTATGTGAATTAATATTCAACTTACATTTAACTAAATATAATTAATTTGGTGATATGATAACTATTCCATTAACAAATTCACTTGTTTTATGCCTTGACTATCATTAAGTTTACAAAGACAAGTAGCATAAAACCTTTTTATTAAAACCATTTAAGTAAAATTTAATTAATAAGGTACACTCTGATACATTCCATAAACATGGAAAGGTGTTCTACAAACTTGAAACCAAACATTCCTTTTCATTGAATAATCCTAAGTCATATACTTAAGTATGCTTGCCATAAAATTAATTGAATGGATTACTTACATTTAGGAACTTACCTTAGGTGGGAAAAATGGAATTCATAAGGAAAAATCTATTCAAACTTTCATGTTTCAATAGGCAATTAATATAAGGAGGCTTACCATTAGTGTGGTTAAGCTCAAGCACACCCAAACGATGGCCCAAAAGTGATAAAAACACCAAAAACTCAATTATGGTACATCACCCTACATGGGGTGTTTGATGTTGTGGACTCAACCATCTACAAACAATCAAATTTATGGAAAGATCATAACCATACAGTTCTAATTAATATAATCATGGGATATAAATTCAATAAACGACATCCGATGAAGTCAGTGGGCCCCACACATCAATTCCAAAATAAGTGAACTTAAGGGGTGAGTTATAGAACACCCACCGAATACTCATACGACTCTCCTCCTCAAATATCACCTTTTAATTTATATTAGATTAGAGTATATATGAGAAATGACTAAAAACTCTTACACCTTGTTAAATAGGTCAAGGTCAAGAGGGATGAAGTATGACACAAACAAATTAATTACTTATTGTTGTGCATCCAACATGATGAAAAAAAAATTGAACAAATCCCAAAAGAAAGAGATATCTTGATTCCTAGTTTTGGCCTTTAAAAGCTCCAAAATGGGAGAAAATAGAGGTTCATCCCACTGGAAAATTTATTTGGGAATAAGGGTTAAGTTAATTATATAATTAAGGGTAAAGTGGTAAAATTACCCAAAAAATAGCCTATGCATGGTTTGGCTGGTTGGTTTTCCAAACCTTGTGTGAACCATGCATGAGAACCTATAGAAGATGGGGAAATCACATGGTTAGGCTAATCGGTATGAGAAACCACATACAAACCATGCTATATAGATTTTCCTAAAAATGAAAACCATCCGCATGGTTTAGACTAACCATGTGTCATCCCCGCATGGTTTTCTCTAACCACATGACATGAAAAGTTTCCTAAAAAATTTGGGTTTCTGGATTGGAATGATCCCCTAACACCCATGAGAACTTCTCTAAACCATTATGTATCCATATTAGGTCCAACATAAATAATTATACTAAAATTTAAAGGATACATACATGAGTCAAAAACTAGGTTCTAACAATGTTACCCCATTAAAGTATTTTTCCCTCAGTTCACCTTCCAAGGGTGGTGAAATAATGTATGAGAATAACTCTTTCCACTGATCATGTACGTTGGCCTCCCACTCTCAAGTCTCATTATGTATGTGGTTGTACTACCATAACACCCATACCAGGGGGACATACCACCCTCATAGAGCCTTTGTTTTCTGGTCAGTGATGCATACTTGATACTCCTCAAAGGAAGCATCAACATCAAGATCCACTTCCTCGATATAAAAATTTAGGGGTGATTCAACATGATAATGGAGATGTTGTTAAACATAGAGGACATTGTACATAAAAAGATACCTATGTGTCAGTAACAACAGATAGGCTACCATAATGACTCTCTCCATGATCTAAAACGACCCTACATAATGAGGCAACAACCTCCCTTGATTCTATAACCATATATGCACTATCATGGGTGACAACCATAAGAAAATAAGATTGTCAACCTTGAACTCTATTTCTTATCAATGGAAATTATTAAAGGATTTTGGTCTCCGGATCAGCTGAACCTACTTCGAAGTATTCCATACGAGATGAGGACCTAGTAGGGCTGCCTCAACTACCTCTAGCCAACACATGGGTGAACAACATGACCTACCATATAATTCCTCAGAAGGATCCATTTTAATTTTCCCATAAAATCTATTTTTATATGATAACTCAATTATAGGGATATAATTCTCCCAAGAACCACTGAAATCAAGGACACATTATCAGAGCATGTCCTCTAGAAACAATATCATCCATTTTGACTGTTTAGAAGGACCTATGTACCCATCACCCTCTACAAGCCTCACCATAACTATGATGTAAAATGACCATCTCTATCTGAAACAATATTACGAGGGACCCATGTAGTCGTTTGATCTCACAGACATTCAATCATCCTAGATCATAAACTGAGAAAGTATTCCAATAGGAATAGAGTGGGACGATTACATGAGTCTGTCAATAATCACCCATAAAACATTGCTACCCCTTAGAAACCTAGGTAAGCTGACTAATAAGTCTATAGAAATATATTCCCAATTATGTTATAGGACTAGAAGTGACTGTATCGATCCTATATGTATTTTTTTCTCCTCCTTCACCTGCTAATAGATGGAACACCTAGTGATAAATCCTTTTATATGATGTGTCACATACACATCTTCTTTTAAAGGAATTTTCATTTAATTTCCATCCTTTCTTTGTTATGGGGGTTTTCCATGCATTTTGGTGGAAATGGTGGGTTATCAAAAGTTGGACCAAACCATGAGCCCATTTCCAGATTTAAAAATAATTTTTTTATTTTATAAATCCTTTATTTTTCTATATTTTACACACATTCCACTTTCCAACTGGAATACACTGGTATATTAAAACCACCATATCCATTTGGACCTCATATGAATCCATAATAATTATGGATTTGGGTTTTTTATTAAGGTGTTGGGCCATCCCAAAATCCCATTTCGTACATTAAATAGTTTTTTTAATTATTTAATATCTCTTTCAAATTTTATGTTTTTTTGGTTATTCTGACCCTCACCCGAGACTGCTTACCCAAGGCATGCCCCCATTCTATCCACCTAGAATTTGGAGCTCAATTGAATTAAAAATTTGGGTAAAACTTCTCTGGATTTCACAAATAGCCCAGACTTGAAGAGTTAAATTTATCCTTTCATAACTCCTTTTATTTTTACTCCTTTTCTCCCATTACACTTCTTACATGAACTCCTCATCCTTATTATAACCTCAATTTTATTTATAGTGTTTTTGAAATTCATATATTGGTGTATTTCAATCGTTTTCTTCAATATTTATTTTGGCAAGTGTTTTTATCTTCATTTCTTTCCTTCTTCTTATGGTTTCCTCCTTATTTCATGAGTTTATAGAGTGTAAAAATGTTAGGGTTCATACCTAGGATTTTATTTGCGGTCTTTTTGGTGAATGATTTTGGGGTTTTTTTCACTTCCTTGTGGTGCAACGAAGGTGCAGTTGTGGTT